>SJYO01014747.1:10587145-11187145 GCA_006410555.1 Capra ibex | reverse complement strand
CACTTCGTAGATTAACTACATCCGTATGTTACATTTACAATCAAGTGAGGACGTAAGTAATCCTTTACTGTTTCAACGATGTTAAAAAGTGTTTTATGTCATAGATCCTTTGTTTCACTATATAAAGAGAACGAGTACTGTCTGGATCCGTTCACAAAGTCGACATCTGTAAGACGAGACACAAGGAGACCCCTGGTGAAGGAATTATAGATGTTGAATCAAGGTGGGACAGACCCAAGGAAGTCCACTTCTACCTCTTCTCTCTCCCTTCTTCGGTGTTGGAGCTAGTAGTACGAACGTAGGTTTCTGTGCGAACGGAGTGAACACAAGTGTGAGGTAACTCCTCTACCGAGTCTACTATGTCGTAGACGGACGTAACGTCCTCTGGACCCAAGGTAAGGACACAGACCTTCTAGGAGACCTCTTCCTTTACTGTTGGGTGAGGTCATGAGAACGACCTTTTAATGTACCTGTCTCCTTGGACCATCCGCTGTCAGGTACCCCAACATTTCTCAGTCTGTACTGACTCGCTGAAGTGAAAGAAAGAAACTGAAAGAGACCGACTCTTCCACCGATCGACCCTTATTTCAACGACTTACCGATCGAGGATAAGTTCATAACACCTCCCTTCTTATCTAACACCACTAATTCTCTGTACAATCCCCGACACACAAACACGGAGGAGTTTTAAGTGTACAACTTCAGTATCGGGTTGATACTACTATATCCCTCCACCTCGTAGACCCTCCATTAATCCAGTTCTCACACCTCGGGGTCACCCTATTTACAGGAATATTCTTCTCCTTTTCTCAATCGGGAAAGAGAATTGCAAGTAGGAGACTTTTATGTCCCTCTTCTAGAACTAGACATTCATTATTGACCCAAGAGTGGTCTGTTACATAAGCGCTCGTGTAACTAGAGTCTGAAGGTCGGAGGTCTTGACACTCTTTATTTACAAACAAAAGTCAGGTCGGTGAGATACCATTGAACGATATCGGTGGGTTTTACTAACCTTTGTCCTGTTGTAAAATTTAACAGTTGTTCGGTGGAAGAGAAGGTACAGGGAACTAGGAAAGGAAATAACAAAGTGAAGGGTCAGTACAGTTGAGAGGGGAAACGACCAAAGACTTAGACGGGTAAAACCCATCCTCAGGTACCCTCCAAAGGAACCTGGATAAGGGAAGTGAGATGTGGTATACCTATTGTGTGGCCCACGGGTCCTGAAGACTCCGATCCATGGGGAGAGGAACAGAAGTAACTGTTACTGGAAAAGACCTAGGTAGTCCCGAAAGAATTCAATAAAAGTAGAAGGATTTATATCGATCTATACCTCGGAACAGTTAAAGTGGAGCTTGTACAGTAAATTAAGAACTCGACTTAACGAACATAGACATTTTGACCTTATTCATCCAAATGAGAGGAAAAGAACCCCGAAGAATGAAATTTTCAACGTTGTTTCATATTTTTTTCACAAAACGTTGAGTGTTATGGGTTGTGTGATAATATTACGAACACCCTTAATTTCATTGTATGGTCTATTTTAGTAATAAACAAGAAAAAACTGATGTATAATCTCAGATTAAAAGGGTTAATCTTTTATAAGATATATTCATTGTTAATATATTTATTTATTATATCTCATAGAGACACAAATCGAATAAAAATACTATCTATATTTTTGTAATCACATAAAGACCTAGTTTACCATACTAATAAAGACAAAAAGAGTCAGATAACTATTGAACAAAAAGTTTCGTAAGTATGTTTAAGTATGGTCAAGTACTATTATTTATGTACGAGATTTCACTGACATGAGAATCAACTTACCTTTATTAGTAATTTAAAATTAAATGAATAAATCATACATTTTTTACTAGGTTTATAATAATATAACAAAACGTAGAGAGACTCGAATGAAGTCATATAAAGAAATAAAAAGGAAAGGACACTTAAATAAGTATAGAAAAGAATAAACTAAAAATAAATGAATGAAAACAAACAAAGAACTTGGGAAGGTTTTACTCTAAAACACCTATGAATCTTAGAACTGTATACTAAACTAAAAAAGGTTCATCTTGCTCTTCTGTTTCCTTCTTAGTCTTGGGGTCGAGGAAACACAGGTTGTCCCAACCCAAAAGGAGGACTTACGAGTCCGGAGATAAAGGGAGTCCTCCAGAGAAATGTCCTAACAGTGACGAAATAGAAGTGTCTTAACACGTTACAAGGATGTTCAACACACCTTGGATGATTGGCTACAATCTAAACGTGTCACCCATCAAAGATATTTACAAAGGGAATATTTCGGTGTAGGACCCCTTTAGGGACCCTCCGTACACATATCGTGTTCCGAAAGATCGATGACCTCTAAGGGTCCCAACTTAGGAACGAGAGTCCTTAACTAAGTTAAAGCCAAGACAGTCGCCCAAATTAAAGTCCGACATCACACGAGGTGCTAAAGTATGTGTTTTCCTCATACCATTCTTTAATTCCGTCCTAGGGTCTCTTTTACACTCGGACGTGTGGTGGTACGTTTACGATGTGTAACGAACTGAGGTTTCGGACTATTTACCCGAGAAGTATGTCTGTTTTGCTCTCCCTGGACCCCGATTACTGACGTAATAATTTTACTTTCGTAATAACTACGGTTTACAAATCTTACAACTTCGTTTTAACTCTGTTATTCGCAAACGGACATTTTATCTTTTTATAACTAAACAGAGTTAAGGGTATAGTAAAAAGTCCATCGGGTTCACAACAAACTCCACCCCATCTATATTACCCCTCTGGGGACCGACTCTGGACGAATCCCGTACTCCAGTGACTTTAATAACGATAATTGGTAACTTCTTTGATTGCATAATGTGGTCCGTCAGAGCGTTTTGGGTAGTAAGAAAATCCCGCTAAAACCGGTGACAGAAGAACAAGATTATAATCAAAAACGATTTACTTTTTTACACTTCTTGGTACTCTATAGGGACAAATTAGAACGTCCATACGGTTTCCCCACGTACTTTACGTAAACTAACTTTGGTTATTGTTGTTTGGGATGGTGTCTCCGAAACTACGAAACCTTTTGGAAACGATGTTACGAAGATTCTTGAATGAGTTCTCTGTGTACTTTTCTTCGGATACATAGTCAAAAATTTAAAATAAAAACGGAAAATTAAATGTCTTCCAGTTGTCTAAGACCCTCCTTTTGAGGGTCTTTAGTCTCTCAGGATGTTTCTCGAGGTATCCAGGGTTCTCGTGGTCACCCCCCAGAAACTCAATAACTTCGTAAAATTTCTCTGTTTGTCTTTGTTACGGAAGTAAAGATATTTGAATCTCCTTACAAGTTTACTAGACGACAACTATACTACTATGTCTAAGTGATATAGAATTACCCAGGACTAGAATTGAGTAGAACTAGAATTCGAGATCACCCGTCGATATATTCGAAGACCAATTCACTTTTTCTTATGCTATTTTTGTCGAAAGATCCATTTTGTAAAGTTTACTACCACGTTAAGTCAAGTCAACGAATACTCCTTCTTCCCGACCTTCTTTTTGGATACTTTCCTACTACCGTCTTGCAGTGCTAGACAGAATGTCAACAGTACGTGGTGACAAGGAGTCCCCAGGGTCTCCTTTCTTTCGGAAGAACCGACCGCCCCACGAGGTCGTCCCAGTAAACAGCACTACACCTACCTGGATCTCTGGTAACGTGTCTCACTTTATTCAGTCTTTCTCTTTTTGTTCATAGTATATAATTGAGTATGTACACTTTAGATGTTTTCACCATGTCTCCTGGGATATAGGTCCTGTCCTTGTCTTTAGGTCTAGGCCTCGTACCTGTATACCTTTGTCCCGTCCCATCCCACTTAACCCTCTAATTCTAGTATATGTGATACATGTAATGTGTATGTACGTGACGGTGCTCACTTGACGTTTCGATCACCCTTGTACGACGTACCGTGTCCCTCGAGTCGAGTCACGAGACACCACTGGATCCCTCCTCCCGGACTTCCACTCACCCTCCCTCTAAGGTCTCCCTCCCCTATATACATATGTATCTCAACTGAGTGAAGTAACATGTCGTCTTTGATTGTGTTGTAACATTTCGTTAATATGAGGTTAATTTTTTTTAGTATTTTCCGTTACTCCTTAATTGGAAACCTCTTCCACCATTTCGTACAAGGTCCTTCGTTCCAGTAGAGACATTCCCGTTCTCCACAATTTCTGAAACTACTTGCACCTTTCGAGTCTCGTCTCTCAAATTCCCTCTCAAACCATTCTCTACCCGAAGGGACTATAGTCGAGTCAACCATTTCTTAGGAGGACGTTACGTCCTCTGGGACGAAGTCAAGGACCCAACCCTTCTAGGGGACCTCTTCCCTATCCGATTGGTGAGGTCATAAGAGTCCGAAGAGACCACCGAGTCGACCATTTCTTAGACGGTCGTTACACCCTCTGGAACCAAGTTAGGGACCCAACCTTTCTAGGGGACCTCTAAAATTGAACCCCAAAGGGAGGTTTCTTCCCGTTACGGTTTCTTACGAGTTTGATGGTGTGTTAACGTGAGTAGAGTGTACGATCATTTCATTACGAGTTTTAAGAGGTTCGGTCCGAAGTCGTTATACACTTAGCGCTTGAGGATCTACAAGTTTGACCAAAATCTTTTCCGTCTCCTTGGTCTCTAGTTTAACGGTTGTAGGCGACCTAGTACCTTTTTCGTTCTCTCAAGGTTCCTTTGTAGATAAAGACGAAATAACTGATACGGTTTCGGAAACTGACACACCTAGTGTTATTTGACACCTTTTAAGACTTTCTCTACCCTTATGGTCTGGTGGACTGGACAGAGAACTCTTTGGACATACGTCCAGTCCTTCCTTGTCAATCTTGACCTGTACCTTGTTGTCTGACCAAGGTTTATCCTTTTCCTCATGCAGTTCCGACATATAACAGTGGGACGAATAAATTGACGATACGTCTCATGTAGTACTCTTTACGACCCGACCTTCTTTGTGTCGATCTTAGTTCTAACGGTCCTCTTTATAGTTATTGGAGTCTATACGTCTACTATGGTGGAAATACCCTCTTTCACTTCTTCTTGATTTCTGGGAGAACTGCTTTCACTTTCTCCTCTCACTTTTTCAACCGAATTTCGAGTTGTAAGTCTTTTGCTTCTAGTACCGTAGACCAGGGTAGTGAAGTACCCTTTATCTACCCCTTTGTCACCTTTGTCACTGTCTGAAATAAAAACCCCCGAGGTTTTAGTAACGTCTACCACTGACGTCGGTACTTTAATTTTCTGCGAATGAGGAACCTTCTTTTCAATATTCGTTGGATCTATCGTATAAGTTTTCGTCTCTGTAATGAAACAGTCGTTTCCAGGTAGATCAGTTCCGATACCAAAAAAAGTCATCAGTACATACCTACACTCTCAACCTGATATTTCTTTCGACTCACGGTTTCTTAACTACGAAAACTTCACACCATAACCTCTGTTGAGAACTCTCAGGGAACCTGACGTTCCTCTAGGTGGCTCAGGTAGGATTTCCTTTAGTCAGGACCCACAAGTAACCTTCCTGACTACGACTTAGACTTTGAGGTTATAAAAATGGTGGACTACACTTCTCGACTGAGTAAACTTTTCTGGGACTACGACCCTTTCTAACTCCCGTCCTCTTCTTCCCCTGCTGTCTTCTACTCTACCAACCTACCGTAGTGGCTGAGACTTCTACTCTACCAACCTACCTGTACCCAAACCCACCTGAGACCCTCAACCACTACCTGTCCCTCCGGACCGCACGATGCCAAGTACCCCAACGTTTCTCAGTCTGTGCTGACTCACTGACTTGACTTGACTTGACTTGACACAGAGTCGACCACGTAGACTTGTCCGTCAGTCCCCAAGACACTATCTTGATTACGTTACATGTCTTTCTAATCCATAAAAACGCACATGTTATCCTGTAGTAATTTTCCAAACTTCACTCTCACTCTGTTCCAACAAAAATATAACAAGGATATCACTTCTCGAAGGGACCACCGAGTCTCCAATTTCGCAGACGGACGTTACACCCTCTGGTCCCAAACTAGGGACCCAGCTCTTCTAAGGGGACCTCTTCCTTTACCGTTGGGTGACGTCATAAGAACGGACCTCTTAGGGTACCTGCCTCCTGCCACCCGATGTCAGGTGCCCCAGCGTTTCTCAGCCTGTGCTGACTCGGTGAAGTGAAAGAATATCACTTCTTCTTTCTTAGGAAGATCAACTGTTTACATCCTCGCTGACGTGGATTCGTCGGATTCATCGGTAAAATTCAAAAGAATAAAGAGGCGTGTAGGAGAAAATGAGGTGCACGAACGGAGTTGTAGGGGACAGTACGATTCGATGTCGTCCGAGTCAATCAGACTCTCAGAAGCATATAAATGTTATATAAAATGTGACTACGTTCCGAGGTAATAGACAGAAAATTAAGTTGTGGAAGAAAAGAAGGGTTTTCGAAGGATTTAAAAAGATCCTGGGTTTCTATCTAGCGAAAATTATACTGACCGTATAAGGAAAAAAAAAAAAAAGAACCATTGATTTTACAGTTTTACCTCGTCGAATTTTATCAGCAGTAAATAATAGAGTATTTAAAGTACCCAGTCCTTAGGCCCAGGCCCAATCGGTCCATGGAGACTAAGCCCCGAGGAGTGTTCCGACGGTAGTTCTACAATTGGAACCGGCATCAGTAGTGAGTAAAATGGTTGAATAAGGAAGAATGGCGAGAAACGGTTCATGAAAGGGAAAAAAAGGGCTCATGAAAGGGAAAGGACTTATTGGAAAACAAGAGAAAGATTCATATTTTAATTAGGAAGTTTATTATTTTATACCATTTTTGGAAAAACAGTTGTTTACAACTTTGTTATTTAAATCCTACTTTGTCAAAGGTTGGGTTAGTAAGACAATTGTACGGATGACGAAAGTAAGTATTCATTGATTTGTCACAAATTACATCCTTTTTTTGGGATAGATTTATATTGTAAATTTAAATTTATACTTTATATTAACTTCTTACAATCTTACAAGATATAAGACAAGGTGTCGACTACAATAATAATAAGAAAAAGGAAGAGTCAGTAACAACAAATCGACAATTCAGTATAAGTTGAGAAATACTGGGATCCCTGACATCGGACAGTCCGAGGAGACAGGTACCCTAAAAGGTCCGTTCTCATGACCTCACCCAACGGTAAAGGATGGACGATAGAAAGTATAAGTCGCATATTTAATGAGACCTAAGTGTAACATCGAAACTATATATAGGATATTGACTGAAGACTCTTACCGGTAGAATGGTTAAGACAAGACACGAATCAGTGAGTCAACACAGACTTAGAAACACTGGGGTACCCGACATCCGAGTTCCGAGAAGATATGTACCCCCAAGAGGTCCGTTCTTATGACCTCACCCAACGTACGAGAGGAGGTCCTCTAGAAGGGTTGGCTCCCTAGCTTGGGTCCGGAGGACGAAACGTTCGTCTAAGAAATAGGACACTCGGTGGCACCTTCGGGTAATGGTTCAGGTGGTCTGGTCTACACTAATATCATCAATGTCCTTAAATTTTGTAACACATACTATTTCTCCCTGTGTTCCCTCTGAACGGTAAACAAGTGACTTCTTATTTAGTTTTATACAATTCTTCGATCATCGAAATTTGACGTAAATACCAAATTAAGAACCTTCCCCTCTTTCCGACATCAGTACTTAGACTCGGTCAGTTCCTATCTGGGGTTAGTTTCTTTATCTTTCACTACTTTATTCGAGAAGAGGTATCAAAATCTCGTATCAAAACCCAGAAAATAAAGACCATAAATGATGAATGTGAATTTTCGACTTCCGTAAATTGTTGACCTCTTTTCTCTCCAAGACTGGTTGTGAAATACACAAGTCTCACTAATATTAATTAAGATGTCGGTAGAGGGAGTTTGAGTGGGAGAGGGATATACATCATTTCCTTCAGTCTGATATCCCTCCCACTTCGCTGTAACTCCGTCAAGTAATAATTTCATTTTTTGCGTCACCACCAAATTTATCTCATAATTGGAGGTCCGGATTTTCTTTACAAACATCCATTTTCCCGGTATAACTTGTTCATCCCTTTTTAGGTTCAAAGAATTTGTTTTTAAAATTTTTACTATTTAGTACATAACTTAACTTAGTTCTTTTTTATTATTTCAATGTTTCTTACTCTATTATTTCTACTTCCGTATGTAATTACTTAATCTTCTCGTCATTTTTGACTAGACTTTACCAAGAAACTTTTCTAGATATTTTAGACTCTTACCAAAGAACTTGTTCAGAAACAATAACTCTTCTCTCTGTCTTTTAGGTGTATTTAAAAATTTTTATAACATAGATACTTTACTTAGGTGAGATTACTGTCTTTCACTTTTCATAGATTTCTCAGACAACTACTTCTTTCTCCTTTCGCTTTTTCGACCGAATTTTGAGTTGTAAGTCTTTTGATTCTAGTACCGTAGACCACGGTAGTGAGTGCCGTTTATCTTCCCCTTTTTGACCTTCGTCTCTGTCTAAAATAAAAGAACCCGAAGTATTAGTGACTTTCATCACTGACGTCGGTACTTTAATTTTCTACGAACGAGGAACCTTCCTTTCGATACCGGTTGGGTCTGTCGTATAATTTGTCGTCTCTGTAGTGACGGCTGTTTCCAGATATATCAGTTTCGGTACCAAAAAGGTCCTCAGTACATATCTACGTTCTCAACCCAGTATTTCTTCCGGCTCTCAGTTTCTTAACTACGAAAACTTGACACCACGACCTCTTCTGTGACTCTCAGGGAACCTGACGTTCCTCTAGGTTGGTCCGGTAGGATTTTCCTGTAGTTGAGACGTCTAAATGACCCTCCTGACTACGACTTCCATTTCGAGGTTCTGAAACCGATGGATTACGTTTCTCGGTTGAGTCACCTTTTCTGGGACTACGACCCCTTCTAACTCCAGTCCTCCTCTTCTCCCTCCGTTTCTTACTCTACTAACCCACCGTGGCAACTGTGTTACCCGTACTGAAACTCACTTGAGGTCCTCTGTCACTTACTGTTCCTTGAGACCGTCCGACGTCAAGTATTTCAACGTATCAATCTGTACTGTAACACTGACTTGTTGTCATATACATACTATACACATAATATACACGTAAGATGTATAATGTATACATACTAGTATCTGATAAGTATCCATCGTTATGTGGACCCGTACTATAAAAATCTTCCGTAGAACTTGAGTAGTAAAGAGAGAGGTCCTTAAACAGTGTTCCTTTATTAGTACTTGTAAGTAACACAATATCGATCTTTATATAGGTGGTATCACGACAAATATTCTTCAATTTTAATCTTTTTGTTTTTTGTTTTGATTCAAAAGTCTATACTCACTGGAATAAGTTCTATGTTAGTAACTTAGTTTATAATACTTTTATAATTTTCCTTATATTTTTACAAATTACTTCGACAAAAAATTTTTCCTTTTAGATTTTCTTATTTATTGATGTTCATTCACTTCACTTTCAGAGGATTAACACAGGCTGAGGAAGCCTGTGGTACCTGATATGTCAGGTACCTTAAGAGATCCGGTCTTATATCCTCCCCCATCGGAAAGGGAAGAGGTCCCCTAGAAGGGTAGGGTCCCTAGCCCTACGTCAATTCAGGTTTTTTTGACGACCCACTGATGTGAAAGTGAAAGAAAAAAGACAATACTTCACAATACACGATTTACTCAAAAAAACCTGAATTGACGATACACATACGTTTCAGGGTGACAATGTTATTTTACGTGAGTTCCAACATTCGTAACTGACTGAATGGACATCATTTAGAACCTAATAAACCAAACCTGATAAAATTATATAAATCATATATAAATTGTATCCCCGAAGGGTCCACCACGATCACCATTTCTTAGACGGACGGTTACGTTCTCTGTATTCTCTGATCCCAAACTAGGGAGTTACCCCTTCTAGAGGACCTCCTCCCGTACCATTGGGTGAGGTCGTAAGAACGGACCTCTTGGGGTACTTGTCTCCTCGGACCGTCCGATTCCAGGTGTCGCAGCGTCTCAGTCTGTGGTGACTTCACTGTGTCGCGCGTATGTATATTAATTACATTCCCGTACGATAAATTCCACCTTTGTCAAGACTTAAAGATAGGTCAGACAAAGGTATAACCCTCTCATTTGAAAAGTTCAGGTACCACACCTTTCATTATGCATTTATTCGTTGGATGTGGAACTATTCACAACCAGATCATTAAAATAAGACTCATTCACCTTTAGATTTTTTATTTTTCCCAGAGAAGTCAAAATAAATATTAAATTTTGTACATTTTAGTGTTATATCTCCTGATACATTCCTTTGACACATTATATGGTACAATCTTATGAACCGTCTATAGTGTCTGTAAACTCAAAATACTTGTCCTCCTACATACGATGTCGTGATATAATTTATATTTTTTAGTATATATCATACACAGGAGTTGAAATTCTGGGTAGAGACCCCTTTTACAGTCTAAAGAAGAACAAGGTCCAAACTCCGTCCTCCAGCTACCCGGAGGAGGTCCCATCTCGTTAACCTCTAAGTCAGGAAAACCTGACTTTAAGGTTTTACTCTTATCGTCCTGTTAATTCTCTCTTCCGATCCGCGACAGGTCTGGTGAATAAAGAGTAAGAACTTCAGCCCTCTGGAGGGACTGATGAGTACGTGTCTTTCCGAGGAACCTCTAGTTTCCCCTCACTACGATTAACTACGAGTGACAGGTATCCGGGGGACCTTCTCCCGTACCGTTGGGTGAGGTCATAACGGACCTCTTAGCGGTACCTGTCTCCTCGGACCACCCGGTGTCAGGTACCCCAGTGTTTCTCAGTCTGTGTTGACTGACTGAAAGCGAAAGTGATCATCAATCTTAATCCACGAAGGTGGCGGTGTTGGTCTGGAGTTGCAGACCGGACCTCGACTTCGTGGTGAAGTTCGGTGAGGTCCGATTCCGATGGTCTCTAGTCCGACTCCTTAGTTTTGAGTCGAGGAGGGGTCTATTTGAGCTATTAGATGCATACGTCCACTTGGGCGACAGATCTTTTTGTCAGACTCGAATTATGTCGGGACGATTCACGACGGTACGGTCTGTGAACTGTGTATAGAAAACAAGTAGAGTCCGTTAACATAGTATATCCATGAGAAGTATTCGGAGAAAACATTACCTCTATTGCCGTGTTCTTTTCTCATTCACCAGGAGGACCTTCGGGTGACTCCACCTCCCCGTCTGAACCCTAGTCTGGACACAAACAGGTTTAGGACGAGGTCATTGAAAACAATGGGATGGGTGGTGAGTTTGTGAGACATCATGCCCATACAACTATAAATATCCTTCGAACACATAAAAAATTTAAAAACTTGCACTCAGATCCAACTAAAATTTCATTTTCCGTTTAGTTGTTCTTTCACTTCCTACATTGTTTCTTTCCTTCAATTCTCATCTTTTATTTTTACTATGACTATTCATATTCGAGAGTCAATGTGACTACTATATCGAGACCTCTCTTTACGTAAGAATTTACGAAGCCTAAAAACCTATGTGTGTGAAATTCTAAAAAAAAGGCAAGGTGAATAACATTCTTGGGATTTACCTAGTTATACACATAGCACTATGAGGAACTGAACTTTTATACCGAGAATCTGTTACTAGAGTAAGGCAAGTGCAGAGACGTCACGGGCGAAGTCAACAAAACTAATTTCTAACCGGACAAAACAAAGCGAAATGAAACAAACCTACGAAGTCAGACACCCGACCCCACACCAGGCCCTCCTTCTCCTTCTCGTCGACTTGACCTGGCCTTCTGCCTTTCGGACCCAAGGGGAGGGACGATGGGTGAATTGGAGATCGACAGAGTAATAAAAGGAGGTATTTTATATATGAAAGTGATACACAGGAAGTCAACCTGTTACCCCTTGTGTCGAAATATGGAAATCTCATTCACGTCTTCTGACGACAGACACAGGGATAACCGAACAGGTAAATAGGTGGATAGGAGAAAGTATAAAGAGAGACGGAGAAAGAAAGGAGGTGAGAGAGGGAGGCAGGGGTGAGGAAGGTTGGGAGGGAGGAAAGACGGAAAGGAAGGAAGAGAGAAAAAGAAATCGAGACCGGGGTCCCGCATCCGAACTGGTGTTCCTTACGAGTCTTACTTTCTAACGAAGATGACTGGACCTCGTCCGTGATCCCACTCGATACTGGGCAGAAGTGTTACAGATTAAAGAAAGAGGTGATGAAGACAAATGTCTGAGGAGGGAGGAATTGCACCTGTGATGGAAACTACACAATGAGGTAATTAAGACTGTGAATCTTCACTACTATTATTTAGTTTCCGTAAACACATAAGTAATTAGATGAGAACGTGAAAAGTCTCGTAGGAGGATTATAAGAACTTTTCGAGTTCGAGAGATCCAACGACGTAATTTATACGAAACAGGGGATTGGTACAGTCCGTAACGTGAGGACTTAGGACTCTGGGTAAGACTCTGCCCCAGAGGGGACGATACACTGAGGTTCCGGGACAAACATTAGTAGTATTTGGCCTTCCTTCTCAGTGTCCCGATGGTAGTCGGGTTGCCTCTGTCGTCTCGTCTCCTCAGATTAATGTCTTTAATTCCACACATTTTCTGTCCTCGACATTCACTTTCTAGACGTCCGTGGAACTCTCGGTAGTAGGTTCCTACAGACCAAACCTTCTTACCTTTGTACGAGTGTAATTAATCGGACACCGTGGTCTTCTCCTATTAATTTTGCGTTATTATTATTATTATTATCATTATTAGAGTGACGGGAAAACTCCCTCTTTTCAACAGGATCTAACTTTCAAACTAAAGGTGCAGTCATCGGACACACGAACATGGAATGTCGTCGTACTCTCTGACGCCGAGACGGAGAACGATACACTAGAAACTGTTACTCGGTGAGGAGGGATTCAGAGACACAAGTCAAAAGAGTGAACATTTCACTACTTTTATCGAGAACAAAATTATTCGATGACACTCCTGACTTATGGTATTTCAGCTATGACAGAGGCAACCTACTCTTTTCGGCGTCCGTGCAAGGTGGGAGGTCTTTGTCAACTCATAGATGATGCATATACAGGTTCGTAGGCACACGTATATTAAAAAAAAATTGGTCCAGGAAAAGTAGAACCATAACGGTAAATCAGTCGAGACGACCGACAATAATTTTCCGAAGAGTTGTGTTATCGTTTCCAACCAATTGTTTCCTTTCGTGTGCTCCGTCACTTTCGATAACTCTCTGCGTGTGAGTGGGAGGGGTGTGGGAACTGGAGATCTTCGTCTAGTCATTGAAGAGAGGAGAGGCGAAGGGGAAGGACACAGGTGTCGCTTCCCTTCAACCAACGTTGGAAAACGACTATGGCACTGTGTCCCGTGTGTTCTCGCCTTCCCTCTTTTCGTAAAGTTGTTTTCCGACCTTGAAGTCAAATCCATTTAAGTCCTTCCTCTGTGTCTCCTTTACCGTCATTGGAACGGACCTTGATTTCCTTTTCCTAAGACCATAGTCGGGGCCTCACTTTACAATCCAGTAGATATTATTCCCGACCCACTTTTTGGAAGTCGAGTTTCTCTTTCTATGTCACTGTGTTTCTTCGAACAGTTCCGATGAAACTTTCGTCAATTCTTTGGTTAAGAAGAAAGGATTTCTTTCAGGAGTCTGTTTTCTCTAAGGGAGTAGTCGCACGCACCTCAAGGCACATCCTATTTGAGAGAAGTGTTAGAGTACTCGGTTCAAAGGCTCGGTTTCAAAAGAATGAATACTCCCTTTTCCTTTCCTTTGTCGTTGAATTTTTATTTTACCTCGTCTAATTCGTCCTAAAAGGAGTTAATTTACACAAATTATCCCTCAAAGATAAAGACTGGTTTAAAGAACAGAAAATTTACAAGTGTTAATAATAGTCACCGGGACCGTCTAATGTCAACCATCACTGTTTACTCGGTCAGACGCACATTTTAGTCTTACGCAGGATTAGGTATGTGATGCCAGTGAAATTTGAAACTTCCACTCTATCTCTCTCTGTCTCTGTCTGTCTCTCTCTACGTAGGTCCTTCTCTTACGTGAAAAAAAGACTTCTCCTGTGTCAAACAAAGAGGACCGTGGTCCTTACGACTTGAAGACTCTTTCTATAATTAATACTCTAGTCTCGACTTAGAACTGACTCCTCCTATCTGACTTAAAGTTTCTAGGGGTCAGACTTTACTAATAGAAGGAAACGAGGATTTTAAAGTAAATTAGTCTGTACTTAATCTTAGTATTAAGATGTAATTAAAGTCAAACAAAAGGTTGGTCAGTTAATGTTTACCCGATCAGGGGAACGTGTTTGTTAAGTCTGGTTTACCGCATCTTCTTGGGGGAAGAACCATCCTTTTTACAAGACTAAAGGTGGAATCGTGGAATGCACAATCATAAAGTCACCGAGTTTAAAGAAAACATTTCCCCAATCTTTCAATCTATAACATTTCGACACTACCATTTTAAGACCCCTATTATACAATCTCTTTTATTTTAGTAAGAAGAGGAATTATTAGAAGGGTTAACACACCATTTCCTTTACGTTCCCAGGACATGAATCAACACAATTTAGTGATAGATAGATGATATGGAACCTCAACTATTTCTCTTAATCATTGATAGTCATTTTGACGATTGACGGGACTTGTGTCATGGATGACCCACCTTTCAGTGAACTTAAGTACAATCTTGGGGGAGAAACCTGGTGTCCAGTAAGACTGAATATCTCCGAGTGTAGACTTTGATATGTTGTACTTTTTCTTTTTATTCTCGGGTCTGAATAAATCGGTAAATTAATCTCGAAATCTTTTAGACACACCGAAAGATAAGCGATAGTTAGGACAGACATCAACGTATTTTGAAAAAAAACTTTAGGCAAATTAAAATATGTATTTATACGGGGTTTAAATGTGGAAACGTTAAATTTAAAGAGTGAAGAAAGGTGGGGACTGTGATTTAAGAAGAGTCGACTACACCAAAATCTCGATTCGTACAAAAGAAAGAAAATATCGAATTGCAATGCGTTCTTAAAGAGACGAGGAAGGTTGGAGTACGGTGTGTACTGTAAGACAGGGGTAGTTTTTAGTCTAGTAAAGAGTTTCTTTTGACCGTAAGTCCGTTTGGGATCTCTACTTTCCTTCCCAATTCAAATGAAGGTTATAATCCCTTACTAAGCCTTTATTTACAGCTCCAATTTTTCAGGTCTACCATTAAGTCGACATAGGAATGATATTTGTACTAAACTAAATACCCTCGATGATTACCATAGAGTCAAATCTAGACCTGCCGAAACGAAAGAGAGTAGACTCAGAATTTAAGTAGTTTAAGAAAATGAGGGTGATAGTTAGGAAGTGATGTTTCCCTGTGAGGATTAGTTCTTAAACCCTCATAAAATTTTACGTCTTTAACTATTTACAATTGTTGGGATTAGGTACGTTTAATGACAGACAACAGTAATAAATATTGGACCGCCTTCGCAAATAAGTTTTTTAGGAGTTTCTCGAGACTGTTAAGTACGAAGGTCAACACTTAGTAGAAAACGAGAAAAAGAGAGAAAGTATTCCCTAGTGTGACTTATTCAAAAGTGAAGAAAAAAAGAAACGGACTGTACCGTTAATAATCGAAAGAACCGAAACAGTCTTTTTAGGTAGCCTTTACAAATAGAGGACCCCGTTCAGAGTCCCTTTGTCGTACAAATAGTGAAGTTCCCCGACATTAGGCTTCCGTCGGGGTCCGGGTGGTCCAAATAACATGTTTTTGACCCCCTCTTTGTGGGTGCACTAACTCGTCGATACCATGTTATTAGGAGACAGGACTCAAAGTCTCAGAACGGTCGGGGAGAAACAAGAGGTTGGAGACGGTTAATTTACATGTTCGACTTTATTATGATTAAATTAGAGCATAAACGTTGACTGAAACAGTTGAATGTTTCATAACCAGACCTCTCACCTGTGGGAAGTGTTAGTCCAGTGAAAGAAGGTATCACTCTTAGCTACACAAAATACACCACCGATTATAGAGTAGACTTATAGTAGGGTCCTTTTCTCTAGTTACTTTTACTTTCCTAGTCTAGTCGACGTAAAAGGAAATAAGGTAATACTCCTATTTGTCTTGACTTTAGAGAACAGAATACTATTTGTATGTTAAAATATAGTGAGAAATGTAGGAAAGTTCCGGGCTAAGATAACAGTAAAGACACTACTTTGGATATGAGCAAGGGTTTCGACTTATTTGATGAGGTAGGAGTCCCGAGGATCACTATAAAACCTGTACGAAACCAAGTAAGTCATGAGTCGCTTACAAAATTTCCAAGTTCCGTACACAATCTCGAACTTTATATTAGTTCTGGTTCTGTGCCAAATACGTGAGGTCCCTCCCTCCATTACCCGTCAATGTTATTTGATGGGTATTCACCATTTGAGTTATATACTAGGTTCGTACATTCTTCCCGTAGAAGGAACAATTCCCGTACTGGGAAGGTCTCAAGTGTTCCTCTGAAACCAGGGTCATTCATTCTTCCGTCTTTTTTGGAAGGATCATATTCGATTCTTAAGTGTTATTAAAGAGAAGAGTCTTCACTTCTTTTTATAGACCCCCTCTTGACGTCAATCCTTTTTAACAAATTTCGTGTTTTAAGTTATAATTCTTAAAAATTTTTATTCTGACCTGTTTATTCATTTCCAGTTAAGTCTTTCCTAATCAATTCTTAAACGTAAAATAATATACCCGTTATCTTCGACTCTGAATACCATTACTATTGCCTCAATACTGACATCATTTAGGAATACCCCTATCTCTTTTCATGTCTCTCAACAGTTAATAATCTTTCATTTTACCTGTCTCTAACAACTGATAGACTCATACGCTTGTTCTATAACTGTCTACATTTGTGTTTTCTACTATGTGTCCAAAAAGAGGACTCTTCAAGCCTCCGTCGCTGTTGAACCGACTCTGTCCCCCACGTCGTCGTTCTTGGTGAAGTCACCTCTTTGGTTTGACTCAAACCAAACCACAACTCACATCCAACGGACACTTAGTAATGAAACTCTATAGATTCACTACCTACGAACATACCGTCCAAATGGAAGTCTTTCTAATAGATCTGACGTCTACCTAAGACTCTGCGTTGATGGTATTTTGACCTTTGCCTATCTACTTTGATGGCTCCTCCACGTATCGGACTTTTCTTTTCTCTCGACTCCAACAACGTACCTTCCTTATCTAGTTGAGATCGGTCTCTCCTTTCGGTCTCCCTCAAGTAATGGTGATACCTTTGGCACGTCTTTCTCATTAAGTTCTTCCTCCACTCCAGTCCATGTACAGTTCCTTTGTTACCTTTTGTCTTGGTCCTTCACGGGTCTACCCAAAGGGACCACCGAGTCACGATTTCTTAGGTGGACGGTTGCGTCCTCTGCACCCAAACTAAGGACCCAGCCTTTCTAGGGGACCTCATCCTTTACCGTTGGGTGAGGTCATAATAACGGACCCTTTAAGGTACCTGTATCCTCGGACCGTCCGACGTATGTCAGGTACCCCAATACTTTCTCAACCTGTACTGAAGAGTTGATTTATTGTCGTGTCGTAGGTTTATTGAACATCTTCATTTAACCATCTGAACCAAACTCGTAAAAGTCCTCACATCCTTGGTTTCTGTTAAACGTCTCGACACTTCTTACTCCCTTTTACCTTTGCACATCTTAGCAAAATGTTTTCTGAACATAGTCCCTCTATTTATGGAAATAATATTTAGTGTGTCAAAGAAAATTACAAGTCTCATAAGGGGAAGGAGGAAGTAACGGGGTCAAGTGTTGTCATCTAACTTAAGGACATCAGTGGACCCGAAAAACATATAAATCTCTCAGAGTCATTGATCGGATCACGGACCTCGAGGTATCTATAACAATTTATTTACTCACTGACCCCGTCTTCACTACTTGTAAAAAGGGTGGTGATAAAAGGTCCTTTCGTGGTTAATAGACCTATTTTTAATACACCCCTCCCCTGCCCTCATGTTTTCATCCAGTTCACTTAATTCAGAAATACTCCGATCTTACGATGCACAAATTGACGTAAAAGTTACCTTGAATCACTCTAGGAAGAGAAACTACCTTTCGACTGAAAGATTTATTAATTCACTTAATTGTGATCACATACTGTCCTAATAATATGTTCGTTGTAGGGTGACGTTCATGTCCTCTGACAGTGACGTTATTGACTTCTGGATTTTATCTACAGATACATCTGTCGATGTGTTAATGACGGACTCCGAGTCTCGGTTAGTATTGAGATCCACTTGAGTTACGGAGTCGCGTGGTCCCCTTCGACTCCTAGGAAGGTCCACTGGAGACCAACTGACCGAAGACCCTATATATATCGGGTCCGACTTCACACGACAGTTTTAAGTGGTAAATTCATAAGAGTTACGGTAGTTTTATAAGGAAAGTTTCTCTTTCTTGACGTCTGAGTCACGTCCTTCTCAGACAAAGTACTGTACAACCTAAACCTCGAGTCGCGATTCTACACCTATACACTTAAACCTACCCTGGTCATACCTCTATCACTGAGTTTGTTCCTCCCAGACATTCTCACTCGTCTCTCGTGACGTAGTAACCTTCTCCTCTCTTGACTGAAGTCTTGGGAGACCATGTGACCCTCCCTTCCCTTCAGAATCTGCCTGAATTCTCTTCGCCAGATGTACGATGTTGTCACACGTAAGGTAAAGATTAGAAGGAGGTAAAGTAAGACTTTTCCCCTTTATGTTAAATAGTTTAATCCGTAGTCAGTAGAGAACTCTATACAAAATTCTATACTAAAGAAAGGAAATTTTATAACAAGATTCCATAACGTAAGTAACAAAAACTGGAACGCTTATGAGTTAGTTCTAAATAACTCACTGATATTATGAGCGACCCGAAGGGTCCACCGATTCACCATTTCTTAGGTGGACGGTTCGTTCTCTGTACCCAAATTAGGGACTCATTCCTTCTAGGGGACCTCTTCTTTTGCCGTTGGGTGAGGTCATAAGAAGACCCTTTAGGGTACCTGTCTCCTCGGACCACCCGATACCAGGTACCCCAGTGTTTTCTCAGTCTATACGGAATCGTAGATTTGTCGTTGTTATGTGAGATGTAGAGTTTTTTGGCTGTGAATTTAAACTTAATACAACACATCACCGGCGGTAGCCACATCTTTGTTCTTTAGTTCCGGGGGTCTCTTTCACCAGGACCTAATGTATGGTCTTCCGTCTCAGTCTTTAACTTGGGCACAAAGAAATTAGAACACTAGAAAGATACTACCAACGATATCGATAAACTATGTGTATAATTGGGTCTCTTATTGAGCAAAAGTATAGAAAGAGTTTTAAAACTCTAAGGTTCCGGACATCTTGGTCAGTACAGTAATATGTCACTTGGATCTTTACAACATTCTCCGTAGTCTATATATTGGAAGAGCGAACGAACGAACGACTGATTCAGCGAAGTCAGCACAGGCTGAGACTCTAGGACACCTGACATCGGGCGGTCCGAGAAGACAGGCACCCTAAGAGGTCCGTTCTTATGACCTCCCTTCTAGGTATGACTTAATTTTATGACTTTACTTCTAGGGATAAAGTAAGAGGTCCCCTAGAAGGACTAGGTCCCTAACTTGGGCACCAAAAATGCAGAGGACGTAACCGTCCGTCCAAGAAATGGTGATCGCAGTTGACCCTTCGGGTCTTTAACCGTGTTCGTAGAGACAAACGAAGAAAGTCTCAGGCGTACTGTCACTCGACCTCCATCCAATGACTTACTAATAGGAGACTCAAACCAAAAGAGGTTTAGGGTCACACATCTTTATTTACTCTTTTATACATATAATTCGACCGGGCTACAGTTTATGTTTCTTAGTATCGTATATGCACTGTACCTTACATACCAAAAGACACAAAATCTTTCACACGACTCGTACGAAGACGAATTTCGTATTAGAGACTGTCAACCTTCAAGTTCAGACCAGGAAAGTTAGTCACCCCCCACCGAACTAATGAAACATCTTCTTTGTATTCGTCAAATTTGTTCCATGCTGTATGGTCGGAGGGATAAAACTGTTCTCTTCTCTCTAAAAATTCACCGTCAGGTACAAGTGTCTTGTAATCCATTGATTCACTGTAAAGTCCTTCTTTTCATTCCCTCTCTGATCTACGATAGTCTAAAGACCCTCTAGTTTCTCCTTCTTTGAAAAGGAGGTCTTTTGGTACCTACCTCTTCTCCCGATAGCCCTAGACGAGTCACTAGAAATTCGTTGGACTACACACCTATTTTGGGAGTTCTACGAACTGTCAAAGTTGACAAATAGGACTATACGACATTAATAACACCAATATTTTACGTGTGTGTTTGTGGAAGTTACTGTGCTATGTGCTCTCGAGTTTCGCAACGATCTTTTTGTATGTAATATTAGTCGTTCATGAATTTAAAATCTGACGAGGGGGTTTAGATCGATCAGGAGTCGTTTGAGGAAGGGTCAGTGTTGTAGGAGGGAAGAGGGTCTCTAGTGATGAGAACACTGAAAATTTTCCTTTAAAAGAAATTGGATGCAATTGTGGATACAAACGTAAGGATTTGTACTACCCACTCAAAACGGACAAAAACTTGAAAGATACGTGAAATAAGAAACCACAGACCAAAACACTGGAAGCCATGGAAGTAAATCGAAAACACCCATCGATATTAAGTAATTAGAAGAGTAATATATAAAGTGATAAAATAAACGGGTAAGATAATAACTACTTGTAAACCAAATGAAAACCAAATCCAGATAATTTTTACTACTTGAAAGGATACAGATAGATAGATAGATAGATATGTATAAACTTACACGTATAGAAGTTACGATCTTTTTTTTAAAATTTGACCAGAGGTTTCACTGACACTGGTCAAGTGTGAGAACCGTCGTCACATATCGCAAAAAAAAGAAAACACCTTAACATCTGTCAGACCACGCATAAATTAACACAGTGGAACACAAAAATCGAAACAAAGACAACATTCACTACTACAACTCGAAAAAATGAGTAAACTTATGTAGAAGATGTTTCACGGAAGGATCCAGTACACAGGTAAAGAGTTAAACAAACAGAAAAAGAAGAACAAAGTGTCTACAGGAAATATACACTACTTTTGTCGGATAAACTATTAGAATACTTAAAACATCTATCTTTATTAAAAGGAATAACTTTGCATAATTTGTTGGTACGGTTTGAGTAAATAAATGTATAACATGTATAATAGTTTTTTATAAAAACTAAGAGGACTCAAAATACACATTTTTGTATAGTAGACGTTATTAACAACAAAACAAATGAAAATAGGTTAAGAATTCGGAAACTAAATTAAAAGAACAAGTAAAGGAAATCATCATAGGTATGCTTCGTACAACAACGACAAAGATCAGAGTTTTACTCCAGAACCTTTTCTAATAATACTTTACACGAAAAAACTACACTCAAAACTGTATATGAGAGATAATCTCTTTTATTTAAATAAAGATAAGTGACGACGATGACGATTCAGCGAAGTCAGCACAGGCTGAGACACGCTGGGGTATCTGCCGTCGGGTGGTCCGAGGGGGCAGGGACCCTGAGAGGTCCGTTCTTGTGACCTTACCCAACGGTAAAGGAAGAGGTTACGTACTTTCACTTTCACTTCAGCGAGTCAGCACAGGCTGAGAATCGTTGGGGTACCTGACATCGGATGGTCCGAGGAGGTAGGTACCCTAAAAGGTCCGTTCTCATGACCTCACCCCACGGTAACGGAAGAGGCTAGAGATAAGTGTAGTACGACTATAAAAGTTTCTATAACATTTTCTATAACTGGAAATAGTCTAATTTAAAAGAGGTAAGTAGTGTTACAAGTATATTTAAATTTTAATTAAGACGATTCTATCATTTATTGTTATTAAAATATAAAGTTTACAGTTTGATTGGAGAATAAGAACCCTATTCTAATGTTGAGGTTCAACAAATAACATATTAAAAATAAACTATCAAAAATTAGATATAATTACAAACTACATTAATCCGATATTAGTTAATTGATAATAGAATTACAATAAAGTCTAATATAGTTCCAATACGACTGAAGTATTTTGTTTAATTCTAATAGTGGAGAAATAAATAAGAGACCTCGTAAGACACACTCTAAAAATTAAAAGGAATATCGAAACACAGACAGTTCTTTTTTTTATGGACCTCAAAAAGAACTCCTTTCATAAAGTTAATAATAAAAAAAGGATTTTTTTCTTCATAAGTGAAAAATTAAATAATACAAGTAAAACAATTTATCATAAGTTGTTTATAATTCACAAACAATTTATAAAAAGATCCCTAAAGAGAAAGTAGATTTTAAAGTTTGAATAACCGTGTGCACAGGAGTTTTATAGAAGAAAAGAAGTTTGTGGCACCACAGTCATCGTTACCGGGACTGTATTCCATAAACGAGGAAAGGCACGTAAAGACACAGATTGAGTAGTGTTGATGTCATTAAAGTAATAAAAAGGGTCATTTTTTGAAAAGTAAACCAACTAGGAGTCATAATAATAAATAAAAGTTAAAAATAAATGAAGATGTGAATATAAATAAAGAAGTAAAGAACATGGAGAAAACTTAAATCAAACAACAAGAGAAAGATTGGACTCTACTATAAATTCTAATAAAGGAAAGAGGGTAGTAAAAGTTTCTACACATAAATTTCGATATTCACAAGGAAATTCGTACCGAAATCGTCAGAAGGTTTTCAAAATTCTATAAAATGAAAGATGCTAGTGAGTCAAGGCCTAAGAAAAATTCAAGAGTAAAACTATAAAAAGGAACTGGTGACCTAATAAGAAGGTAGAGGACGTTCTTCTACGTACAAAAGGAATTTTAGATACAAACTATCGATATCATGGAATTCGGGAAACACATTACAGACTTCACAGAAGACGGAAAAAAAAATAACGAAAGTAAAGAAGATTCGACTACTATAGAGCAACGATATTTAATGTGAAATTTTTAATAAATATCTTTATTGTGTTTTGGACCACATAGAAGGGGGTCTATACTAAAGGTCAATAAAGATGGTCAATAACCTCCGTAATCGTTAGACCTTAAGAGAAGTAGGTTTCACGACTAACTCTTTTAAGTTTCGATTCGACGTCAAAGATACTTGACGTTAGAGAGGGATCTGATCTTGAAAAGTCACCGAGTCGTATTTACCTCAAAGAAGACCCGGGGGAAATGACTCAACGTCCGAGATCAGGGACTAAGAGACCGAAGGTGTCTACCGATCTTACCGACTACTAAGGAAGTAGATGAGTTTATGGTCTACAACGAGAACAACAAAACCAGCGATTCAACACAGGTTGAGAAAACACTGGAGTACGTCATATCGGACGGTCCAAGGAGACAGGTACCCTAAAGGGTCCGTTATTATGACCTCATCCAACAGTAAAGGAAGAGGTCCCCTAGAAAGACTGGGTCCCCAGTTTGGGCTCCGAGAACGTAACCGTCCACCTAAGAAATGACGACTCGGTAATCCCTTCGGGGGGTTTGTCCCATGACTTACCGTCACAGAGGGTCCCCGTTGCACTGAGGTCTAGAATCTGAGTAAGATTGACCTGGAGATAGAGGGAAGACATAGGACCGAATCAATAAAAGTCTCAGGACAATCATTAGAATATGAAAGTTTTTCTTATATATCGACCGAAAAGAGACCTACTTCTTCTTTAACGAAACAAGTAGTAATGATCTTTGTCTTCGGGTCGGTCTCTATAAAAAGAAGAGATTATATTTATTTGCTGTTGTTCTCACAGGAACAAAACCTATTTAGTTCAATTGATCCGTTGTATTCAATGTCCGAATTGAATAAGTGACAGAATCGAAAACAGGACTACGTTGACCTAGAATTGAGTTAATATAGTAAAATCGTATAACGAGACTCGTTGAAAAGGACAGTATTCGTATACCGTAAAAATCAAGATGACCATTAAGGAAAGGTGACCAGAACAAATTTTATACAAGTAAAACCTAAATCTTGGACCCTATCCGTACGTAATAAAAGATTTTACGGACCCCTGTAGGAGTCCTCTACTTTAATACTTAACCAGTGAGTCTAAACGTATCTGAAAGGTTCTGAACGAGTATCTTAATAGCTCACGGTTCTTAAGTTCGAACTCTTTCCTCGACATAGGACGGAGTGATCGGACCCTTCGTACGAATAAAGGACACCTTACAGAAATAGTTCCGTTTTCTTTTCACTCTCGGACCCTCAGGAGTGAACTCTCTTATAAACTGAGATTTCAGAATACTTCGATAATAGTTCAATTAAGTCCCATAAGTTATGTCTGAGTGTTCTTATACCTCGACACGGGCTGTATGTCCAGTGCCACTTCACCCGATGGGTCTGAAGACACTACGACGGTTAGTTTTACTCCCTTTTCTTCAGTAAAATTCTTCCATCTTTCGTTTTTAAGAAGCCAACTCTAAAGATAAATTTCACTTATAAACAACAAAACCGACAAAACTCAGAGAAAGAAACCCTTTAGAGGAGAAGGGATGGAACCTCTTAATCGAAGAAACAGGGAAAAGTTTATGCACTAGACTTTACCGTGGCGCCCAGTTAGATCACCCAGATCCACACCGTTATGAAGTGTTAGACTCCTGGTAGAAGGAGAAAGGTGTCGGTAACGGGCCTCCACACCCACTGTTCAAGACGGTTTCACAGATCGTCTTACTCTGGGAGTCTCCATTCCTACGAGTAAGTCTCTTTTCGTTTCCACTTGTTATCGTGCTCCAGACTGTTACGAATTCGCGGTGTGGGACGACTCGTCCTCCGGGTCCCCACGAGGAACGGGAAGACGGTCGCCCCTTTTGCAGGGTGATTCAAGGAGAAAGACCAGATTTAATAAAAGACAACCTAAGGAAAGTAAACATTGATTGAAACATCCCAACTGTCTATTTTCTCTCCTATTTTGTCTCTATTTCATCTCCTACGGATTAATTTGGACTTAAAGTCTATTTGTCGTTCGTAAAAATCAAAACGACATCCTAAACTTAAGTTTATTTGTAAGTCAATCTATACTTAACTCTATTTGTCTTATTACAAACTCATATTCATACCGGATGAATAATGTACTCTGGATGAGTATGATTTTTAATAAAAAATACATAGATTTTAAGTTTAAATTCAACTGTAGAAAAAAAGAATAAATGATTTTAGACTGTTAGAACTTAATTTTCTTAGAACTGGTTACCTGAGTATCGTACAGTAAACTCCACTTTATTCAATCTGTTTTTGTTCATAATTTACTATAGTGTATACACTTTAGATTTTTTATTATGTTTACTTAGATACCCATTTTGTCTTTATCCGTATCTTTTGTTCAAATACCAATGGTTTCTCCTTTCACTCTCGCTTTCCCCATTTAATTCTCAAACCCTGATTCTCAATGTTTGGTGACGTGTATCCTTGATTCGAGTTATAGAAGATCATTGGATATTACTTTTTATTAGACTTTTTTATATATACGTATCAACTTAGTGAAACTATATGTGACCTTTGATTGTATTCTAATATTTAATCGATATATAATTAATTTTTAGTTAGTTGGTTAGTTAGTAGAACTAGTCCTATCGTAAGACCAACATGTAAAACTAAGAAGTACCTAGTTTTTTGTGTGAAAAAGAAAGTAGTTTTCATACAAATTTTTTTACACGATTGAAAGTAATTGATTAAATAAGAACATTACTGACCAAATAAAAATGAAATTGAGTTAAATTGTTAAAAGGAAAGTAACTTAAATAAAACAAACGTTCTGACAAACGTCCAACGTCATTCCCTATTTTTGTACACACGTTAGGAACGAAGATGCCTGGACTTTTAGATGAATTCTCTTGATTTAAACAGTCATATTAAACACTTTTCATATTTTGTCCTCTCATGTTGGAGGGTCAATAAATCGTAACCTATTAGCTAACAGATCAGAGTCTATTGACAAGAGTAACTTTAGAATGTTGAAACATTGTAGTTTAATAATGTAAACAAGGGTAAAAACATGTCTCATTTAACTTCAAGTTTTTGTAATGTTCTTAAAGGATCTAGAGAATTTACTGTACCTTGTACTGGTTCAAAATTAAGGTCAATAAAAATGAGTCTTCAAAAGGTGACACAAGGAGACGGTGATTACTAAGTCATTTGGAAACTTTATGTGTCGTTTGTCTTATCTGGTTCTCACTATATTCCTTTACGATCCACCTCAGACGTCTACTGAAATACTTCCTTCATCCTACACTCTTCCCAAATATTTATCTATGCTAAATTCATCTTCTTTATCTTTCCATAAATCTTTTCTCCTTATGTTCTCTACTCCTCTCTCTCTCTCGTCGGTAAGTATTCTCCGGTGACTTCACTCGCCACGAAGACCCTATCTTCACAGCCGTTCAACTTGAGACAAGTCGTTCAACTTAAGACAGACGAAACACGGATTTGAGTTGTACCCACTTTCTCTTTCGTATTAGTACTTGAATTCAGGAGCTGTTCTTTAGGGTCGTGTTTGGTGACCAGGTGACTGAACTGAAGAGCACCAAAAAGAAGAAGTTTGAATGTTGAGTGGGAAGGAGTGCATGTGTGAGTCCACTATCAGAAATAAAGATCAAGTGATCCCGGTGTCTTTGGTAATCTTTTCTTAAACGACTTCTGAGGGTTTAATCTGAAGTCTGATAACAGAGTTGAGGGATAAACAGAGAAATCGACGGATAAGTCGTGTGAGTAAACTTATAGGTCATTCAAGAGGTTTGAAGAGTATTGGTTTCGGTTCTGAAACGAATAAAAGGAGGGGAGAAGGACGACAGTCGTTCACCATTACGGTAGATAGACATACAAATTCCTTTGTATAAGTTTAGGAGAGGAAGGTTAGACGATTCTTAAATGAAACAGCGTTATGTATTTTATAGGATCTTCAAGTAACAAAAAGTGGACGATGATGGTGAACCATATTCTGTGCCAATAGTAGTGGACCAATAACGGTAACAGAACATTCCCCTAGTAGTAGAAGATGGGAACAAAGGGCAGTCAGATGAGACCTGTGTCGTGGTTCCCTGGGTACAGTATAAAGACGAGTTTTGGATGACTACCACCGAAGGGTAGAGGGAAGTCGTGTTGGGCAGAAATGACACCAGAATTCCGAGATTTCCTGGACCAGAAGACAATAGAAAGGTTGTTATAGAAAATGAGAGTAGGGAAAGAAAGAAACGTGCAGGTCGACAGGACCAGAAGTACAGTTTATATTTTTTTTGTGCACTAGACGTAGAGGTAGTTCCGACGCATACGAACACAGGAGGTATATGTGAATGAAAAGGGTCTACGGAGGTCATTTGGGAAATTCTATTGTCACTACCGTCCCCGTCTCTCGGCGACTCGAGACGGCTCCAATCTCTGTTTCCCTCGTGTATCAAGAGTAAGAGTTCCTTTTCCTCTGGAAAGGCTGATATGTCCCCATCTTTCACGTGAGTGTCAAGTCATTCCCTTCCCCGTGGTGAGTATATCCACTACAGTTGGATGGGCATCCGGGGAAGTGATCTTAGGCAGAACCGATTATCTACGAGCACGTGTGTCCCCGTCAGGAACTCTACTCGGCTTATACTTGAATCTTGGTCCGTTTCGCTCTACTAATTGTCCTCCTTTGACCCCTCTTTTTAGGGTATATTCGCTAAGTATGATGACGTTCAGACACTGAGGAGAGACTTGGGTGGATGCACACAGATGAGTGTGTATGACAAGAGGATGATTGTTCGTGAAATGAGCAAAGTAGTGTAATGTAGAGAAACACCCTTAATTAAAGATGGTTCGACCACCCGGTGTCGGAACAGTGACCGGGGGCGCCAGATCACCGATCCTAAGTCATGAGAGTGACGGCACCTGACTGAAGTTGGAGACCGGTCCCTTGGTTTTAGACGTAGTTCGACGACGT
This sequence comes from Capra ibex, assembly GCA_006410555.1. NCBI lineage: Eukaryota > Metazoa > Chordata > Mammalia > Artiodactyla > Bovidae > Capra > Capra ibex. The sequence goes on along the minus strand of SJYO01014747.1, from coordinate 11,159,058 downwards.
ACAGTTCCGATAGACTCTAGTTTTGGTCCGTCACTCTATATCCCTGTGACTCGGTAATTCCAAGAACCGTTCGATTTTTAATGTACCCCCAATTACACCGTCTTTATCGTTCTTTTATAGTACGTAATCTTGTTGTTAATCAATAGACTCCCTCACCACAACCACCGTCTCAGAAGATCCTGGATGGATCCCAGTCCTTTCCACCCAAAGAAATTTATAAAGGGGTTAATGTCCCACGCTAGTGATCTTCATTCTGTTTCTCTGGTCTACCCTTCAACAGTGTCATAAGGTCCAAACTTTTCTTCATACTTAATCCTTACACTGACCGTTACACCCTATGAACTCTCTATCGATTTCTTTCTATATATCTTAATTTCCCGTTTCACCTTGATCTACCTATAATAACCATTAACCATTGAACCACCAAAGATTTAATCCTGACCTTTTTATTAACTTAGGGACTAGATTTCCTCGATAAACCGGTGTAATAAATAAATAAATAACGATAAAAAGTGAATAAAACATGAAAATCACCTGTTCTCTCTGGTCTTCATCTGTGTTCTACCTCCGACTCAAGTATCTGTGACCCGTTGAGGGGTGAAAAGGTTTAATCACTTTTAAGAAACCCTCTAATCTGTTTATGAACTTGTGAGAGACCCAACGGGGTCTAGACGAACCTACCAAAGTTAAAGATAAGGAAGAGAGGTCCCGTATTACCCTGGTATATAAAGGACATTAAAAATAAAAATAAAAAATGATTTTTCCTGAAAAATCAACCACAGCAATAAGGTAATACGAGAGTCATTACTACACGAACCACCTCGATAACGTTTCACTTCAGCTCCAGTGGTCCCTTCAGAAACCGAAGCGACCCTTAAGAGTGATTTGGGGGTCATCGACACATAGTCTTGTCCAGTGACAATGCCAAACAGTCGGTACGAGTCACGATCTTCGAACGTACGGTAGACAAGAGTCTGCGGACCAAAACGGGTTTCGATAAACAAGGAGAAAAAAAGGGAGGAGTGGGTAAAGGTGTTTGTGGTTCGTCCGTTTCGAATTGTTTAAAAGAATTATAACCTCACTAACTCACAATTTACTTAATTTGAGTTCCTCCGGTGGAATAACTTCCCAACACGATTGTAAATACGTATTCATCTTTATCGTTTAGGAGACGTTTGTCTACCAGGGGCCTGTCTGAGAAGAATTTTCCAATCCTCCTCCACTCTTCTGTAAGGGAGAAAAGACACATTGAGGAAAACGGACGGCGACTTTGACTCCGGTCCTCCCCTTAATCGTAAATGTGTCGTAATTTTAGTAGAGGGTAATGACTCGAAATAATACACGACCAGAGATATGCTCCGTACAAGGTACATTCTTGTCGAATTGACATAAGTCGACCTAGTCAGTTTAGTAAGTTCTAGTATGAGTAGAATTTTTTAATCTCTAACATCGATGGAAGTAGGATATGACTACTTAGGTAAGGGTCCCTTTCGGTTCCCTAGACAGATCGATTCTTCATGGGTCACTAAGAGTCTAGTCGACCGGCCAATCAAGTCAACCAATCTCACACCACGATCATTACGGTTCCAACGTTCAAGTGAGAGGTATGACCAGTTTCCGAATGTTAAACCCGAAGGGACCACCGAGTCTACCATTTCTTAGACGGACGTGACGTCCTCTGATCTCAACCTATGGACCCAGTCCCTCTAGGGGACCCCTTCTTTTACTGACGGACATACTATGACCTTTGCTGAGGTCATAAGAACGGACCTCTCCAGGTACCTGTCTTTCAGTCTGACACCTTTTGTGACTTCTCCCTTTATTGACTCAATTCTTCGGTCTCTTCGACCACACTCCAGGTCGAGTGGTTGACTCCAGAGAAACTAAGTTGGTTAGAGGTGTTTAGAGTCAAAGGAATCAAAACTTTAATCTTTTAATCGTATTTAGAGAAAACTACTTTTCCGTAGAGAGTTGACGTTTTGACTTCATCAACTTCGTGTTAGTTATATTTTCTTTATTGAAATCCAATGTATATATGTATACTATTTAATGATAATTGTAACTTTCTTGTATTTATGACACTTTTTAAACTCACCTTTTTGACAAGTTACTAAGTATTTCAATACTCATTTATTAGAATGTAACGAATTCTAAATCATTGGTTGACTCTTTACTTTTAGATGTCGGTAAATTTTAGTGAGTCCAGAAGGACAACTTGAGTCGTGACAGTTGGTGTATTAATTGATTTCGTTTAACTCTACTAGAAACGGTTCCAGTCTCTCATGTCTGTGGGTCTTTTGGGTTTTATATGGCTATTCGGTATATGATAATCTATAAAATATTGTAAAAATAGTACACAATTCGAATCGAACCCCTCGATAAGGTTCATTATATAATGTTCGTCGAAGCTCATTGTAAAATCTGTTTACCATTGATGTCAATATGACTTCCATCTCAAACGTTATGATCATTCACTAAAAGAGATATAAGAAAGTAAATCACTCGTATATAAATCAGGAAGGTGTCTATTTCACATCAAACAGTGACCTTTCAAATGTTAGTGAAAGTTTAATACTTTAAATATTAAATCACTGTTGTTCTTCCTTTATTCTGTTTTTTCCGTTGTCAGTAACTTATTTCTGACGTTTTAGCTCTCAAAAGAGGAACTCTCCATAATTCGACAGGGGTGTAGACAACACTCCTATTTACGTAGTGCACAATTTTCGTACTAGTATAAGGAGGGTGTCAAACTCGAGTTTTCTGTACCTTGGTCGACTTATAATAAATATGAAGTCACAACTGTACTCTGGACAGACTTGACCAGGACGAAGAGAGTCAAATTCCGACGTAAACCTCTCGAACATTAATTCCTCTCTTCCCTTCGTCGACTAGGTAGGATGAACCTACCGTATCTAAACCCCAACTCGAGGAGAGACGAAATCGAACGGTACGGTGAAACTCGTACGGTAAATATAAAAGTCTCGGAGTAAAGGGGTAGATATTTTTACTTGTCGGAGATCACTTGGGAGGTCCTTACTTCGAAAGGAAATCTATCGTCCTCTCGGGAATAATGAGACATTTGACTCACCTATAAATTACTACTAGTTCTTAATGACCACACTTTAAAATCTCACTACTATAACAAACACAAAATATTTCCAGAGAAAACTCCGATAGGTGACTGTGTGTGTTTCCAAGTTGTACATAATAGAGATGAAAATAAAGAACTTTATGTAGTTAACTTGTTATGTAGATATTCAACTTTATCAGATACTGTTTTACAGAAGTTTACGTACAATAAGCTTTTTACCGTACCTTCCTTACGAAAGAGTTTCGGTTTCGTAAAAAAAAAAGGAAAGAGCACCCGAAAACAGTACATATAAGCCCCTGTGGGACCCATACGTAGCCGTTGCTTTCCTTCTTGATACCTTTATTAGGGGGTCGTAGGAATTTGATTTTTCCCTTTGGTAACATATGACGGTCTTAGTCCCTTCCGGGAGGTCGAAGGGATGGGACCCAGGGGGAAAATACCGCAGATGATGTTACACTTAAATACAAGTGGCCTTATAGTGGATGATATATTGTTCATCTCATATTTCATGGTATAACCTGATGGTATACCGATGATTGGAGTCTCCAACCATCGTTGATAGTTACATCTTTAAACTCTCGTCTTACTCGGAGTCCTATCTTGGTCAAGAGTGAGTTCGTACGATATATTAACCGACATCACTCTTTACTTTTTTTACAGAGTCTTTGGTCTACCTAAACTTTACAAGGTAATAAGTATTTGTGAAAAAAAAAAAAAAACGTAAACATGAACAAGGGTAAGGGTTTATAAGACGGTGTCTTTTAAACGACTTCTTCCACACTTTCCCTGTTTTTAGAAACGAACGAAAAGACCTTTGACAGGGAAGTCGGTGGCGTGGGTTCCTCGATCTTCTTTACCGCCCCCCGACAAAGAGACTTCTGGGGAAAGTCACACAATGGACACTTGCAAGACCTCCTCCGCCCCACGACTCCTCCACACTCCCTCCGAACAACACTAGTACTGATCCCCATTGATACCCAAAAGACTCGACCCTCCACACATTCGAGTAGGGAAGGTTTGAAGTTCGATGATAAAGGGGGGAAAACTCGTAAGTCTACTGTCACCGACTGTAGGAAGACTGTCCTTCACCGAGAGGTCCCCTCTTTTACCGAGGTCAGATGAAGGCTGGGAGGTATAAAGGGGTGGAGGGCGAGGAAGGGAGGTCGATCTCTTTCTTCTGCTGTCCCCACGGAATTTAGCCTCCACCCCTAAAGAAAAGAGGGTTTATTTATTGTACGGATTGTACGGTTTGTCGTTTCCTCTTCGAGTAGTCACTGTACATATTTGTTGCCTCCCAATATTTTGGGAGAGTCTGTTCGTCGAAACGTCAACCCATTAAATGTATGGTCTACTTTACGCTCGCCCTCTCGTGAAAAGTTTCGGATAAACAAGGACTTCTTCTTTCAGGTCCGGGAGACCAGACAGTGCACCCTGACCTCTTACGTCCGAATGTGTTGGTGGTACCCTGTGGTTTCGGTCTCGTTAAGTAGTCTGTAAAAGTCAGAGGAATCTTTATTACGAAGACGAGAGTCTTCCAACTCTTTTACGGATAAATTCCGTAATCACATTACTAACAAATCCCCCGGCAAACAAAACACACTAAATATAACTCTTAATTTATTGACTACCTAGACTCCAACCAGTATACGTTAATCATGTTTTCTAATTAGGATAGGTACGAAAGTGTGGATTTAGAATGAGTAGAATTGAAATCAAGTACTGTAGTTTTAACGGTCCTACTTTAGGTGTCTACTCTTGAAGGTAAATTTACACTACTTTACATCGATAACATTACTGTTTATGTAGAACACAAAAAGATCCATCGAGTACTAGAATAATATCGATGGATCTTAAAAATATACGGACTGAAAGTCAATGTCTCTTGTGTAGAAATCCACTAATTCTGTCTTATATTAGGTACCTACTAAATCGAGATTGAACTCTTATACATACACACACACATATATATATATATATGTGTGTGTATATATATATATATAAAAAAAATTGTTTGTTTTTTATTATCTGGAATAGTATAATCCAGTTCTCATTTCTATAAAACTTCAAGAGACGTGTGTATGGTAAACTGTTATCGTTGGAAAGGTTGGGTCGGAAGATCTGATCCTCATTACGGGTTGAGGTGTCAGAAAAAAACTTCGTAACGGGTCCTTAATGACGATGAACGTATAAGAGTCTATAACGAAAGGTACTACATATAAAAGAGATGGTGGGGTTATAATAGAAATTTTAGAGGGTTAGAAAAAACTGGACCCTCTTTCAGATTTCTGGTAAAAGAAGTCGGGAGAGTAAGATTTTGACTTCCCTGTATTTTACCGAAAGGGTCTCAGTTTTCGATAGATGTTTTTCGTCCTTCGTTTCACTCGTATATGAAGAGTCTACTGATATTATGGTAGAATAATATATACGAAACATAGTAATAGGTTAAAGAAACGAATGGAGACTTTTACAAATATTTAGGATACTACCGGACCTTTGACAAGATAGGTAAATGAAGAAGAAGGTATCACATTACTACCCATGTGTAATATTTTCGTTGTTGATATAACTTTCACTATTTCTAAGTTCAAAAACAACAACTCCACTTTAAGTGTATTGTGTTTTAATTATTAAGATTTCAATTGTTAAATCACCTTAAATTATATAAGTACTACAATACGGTGGTGGTGGAGATAGATCAAAGTTTTATAAAAATTGTGAGGTTTTCTTATAGACGATCGTCAAAGAGGAGTAATAAGGGGTAGGTCTGGGACCGTGGTTGGTTGTACAGAAGACAGAGATGCCTAAGTGGACAAGGTTTATAATGTATATTTAACTTAGTATACGATACCTTTGAAATCACAGACCGAAGAAAGTGTATCGTTTTAACCTCAAAGTAAGTCTAACATCGCACGGAGTCATGGGGTAAATAAAAACGACGATTTATTATGAGGTAACATATCTATACGGGGTCAACCAACCAGGTAAGTAACCGACCACCCATAAATTCAACAAAAATGGAAATCGAGAACACATATCACAGTGATATTTGCACGCACGCGTACTAAACGAACTTATAGATAGAAGTCAAGAAGACTCACGTATGTTTCCTTATCTTAACGACTACGTACACTATTAAGATATAAAGTGAAAAACTCTTTGCCGGTTTAAGAAAACGTATCATCGACTTGGTAAAACCTCCTTATGTTAGAACCTATCTTTTAATGTCTTATATGACACTAAAATCATATGTTTTTTTATGACTGATAAACTATTTTAGACGACACGTAAAACGGTAAATATACGTGAGAGATCCGAAGGGACCACCGAGTCACCATTTCTTAGACGGACGGTCCCGTCCTCTAGGTCCTCTGCGCCCAAGCTAAGGACCCAGTCCTTCTTAGGGAACTCTTCCCTTACCGTTGGGTGAAGGCATAAGAACGGACCCTTTAGGGTACTTGTCTCCTCGGACCACCCGATGTCAAGTACCTCAGTGTTTCTCAACCGGTTCTGAATCACTGACTCGTGTGTGTGTTTACGTAAGAGGTAAATAGTTACCTTGACACTGTGTCGACCCAAAATCCTCTATGTATTCTACTTAAAAGGGTCCTACGCAAGTCAAGCCCCTGTTCAAGTCTAGTCACGAAAGTGAAGACGTGACGAGGAAACTTATTGGATATAACGATATAGTCGGAGGAACTAATCCCTCATAAAATAATAAATCTGAGATTTAAACTAGAAACAATACACTAGTTAGATAGAATTACAAGAGTCAGTAGGAAACCTCAAATTTATAGACGAAATTTGTTATACAGATCATAGTACGTTCGAGGAGTCTCACTGAGGTTTTCATATTCTACATCTATAATAGTAGTTCTTTCAATTTCTAATATACCTCTTTACTTTGACTATCCGAACTTTTTAGATGATCTGTATATCTCTCATTTACGACTTTTTAATATCTTTCCTTTTTTAGACCGACTTACTAATCTCTTTTAAGTAATTTTTTCTACTTTAAACATAAACCAAGACCTCTTCCTTATCATCAATTTTCTGTCTCTCCTCTCACCGACCGTAAAAATCACATAACATACTCCTCATACGTTTCCACTTTTCGTTCAAATACACTCTCCAATTTGTCTTGGATCTTAAATACGTAGTCTTATCACCCTCCATACTCAAACATTATCAGACCTTGGTGACCAGTCTCTACGACTTACAGTTGGACAAAAAGTAAGATTCCTATACACCAAAAACTTTCCCGTTTCTACTACCTTTCATTAAAATCTAGTTAATGAGGAGGTCCTTACTAACTTCTCCCTTCTCTCAATACTTCAAAAACAATAAGAGGTCGGTATTCTACTATTCTTTCTTAGACTTAATTTAATTTCTGTCTTCTTTGATTTCCATACACTCTCAGAGTTAATATTTTAGTTCCCCTGAACCACTGACTATGTCGAACATAAAATATCCTTCTTTCCCTTCAATAACTACCACAGACACTCCAAAATTCCGACTTTCTGACTTAGGGTCACGGAAAACATATCTCGACCAAGTAGACCTTCTTCCCTCCTCTCCTTTTACGACTCCTTCACTTCAGTCCTCTGTGAAGTCTTTTTTTTAACACGATCTGAGAGTGACATATTTTCTCTGATAGAACTACTTGAAGAGTGAAAAGATGTTTTTGTTCAAATCCTTCAACAAAGTTATTGTACTATATACTTCTGTAAACTTCCGTTCACTCTTGAAACTCCTAAACGTAACTCAGATGACTAAACCCCTGTAGAGGAAATAGATTGGGTCCATTCTGAAAAACTCTAAAGATAAGGTTATTCTACATAGGGAGTCTATTTATTTTAGTTATCCAGAATGTGATATACGGGGGGATGGAAGTTTTCGTTACGACCTGTTTCACTATAATAGGGATGACGGAGACCGTACGAGTCGGACTTACACGTTGAAAAGGTAACACATTGTAGACTTCGCCGTCTCGACCACTCGGTGTTGGAGGTAAGGACTGATCATCGAGTTCTATGACTCAGTTTTTTGACCTTTATCTTGACGGAATACTGGGTCGTTAGGGTGAAGACCCGTATGTGTGGCTCCTTTGGTCTTAACTTTGTCTGTGTATATGGGGTTACAAGTAGCATCGTGACAAATATTGTCGGTCGTGTACCTTCGTTGGATCTACAGGTAGTCGTCTGCTTACCTATCCTTTCGACACCATGTATATGTGGTACCTCATAATGAGTCGGTAATTTTTCTTCTGTAAACTTAGTCAAGATTACTCCACCTACTTTGACCTCGGATAATATGTCTCACTTCATTCGGTCCTTCTTTTTGTGGTTATGTCATACGATTATGTATATATACCTTAAATCTTTCTACCATTGCTATTGGGACATACACTCTGTCGTTTTCTCTGTGTCTACATGTCTTGTCAGAAAACCTGAGATACTCTCTCCCTCTCCCACCCTACTAAACCCTCTTACCGTAACTTTGTACATATTATGGTATATTCTTTACTTAGTGGTCAGGTCCAAGCTACATCCTATGTCCTACAAACCCCGACCACGTGACCCTACTGGGTCTCCCTACCATACCCCTCCCTCCACCCTCGCCCCAAGTCCTACCCCTTGTGCACATGTGGGAACCGTCTAAGTACAACTACATACCGTTTTGGTTATGTCATAACATTTCATTAATCGGAGGTTAATTTTATTTATTTAAATCGGAGGTTAATTTTAAAAATTTTTTTCTATTACTAAGTTCGAGTAGACCTCGGTTGACCCATGGTTAAGATTGGACCTACCCTCGAGTAGACTGAGAAAAATAATGAAAGAGTACCCATGATAAACTCTAAGGTACCCCCCTTCAGTCATTCGTAAAATAAGACGGAAAAAATAATATCTCTTCCTGTCCGAAATAAGAAGGATTAGACAGATTCCTCTACTCACTATTTTTCTTGATTACTAGTATTAGAGATTTGTTTCTCTGAATAAACTTAATTAATTTTTTTGTTAACCATAATTACATAAATGAACTTAATTTATTTATCTTTTTAAGTCTATAATGAGACGATATCATAGAAAGTCTGTTGTAACGTTTATAACAACTTTTCTAGTATTGGCTAAGTAATCGAGATCGACAAGTGGTTTTCTCCATTTTAAATTGTACCACCACGGTTCATAAGAACTAGAATTTGTTCCTTAAAACGTTCTTGGAAGGTATGATATTAACTCTTTCTCTTCCGTCCTGAAGGGACCACCATCAGGTCACCAATTCTGAAGCGGAAAGTTGCGTCCTCTACGTCCAAGTTAGAGACTAGTCCCTTGATTCTAGTACGTACGAAACACCAGTTTTTTGTTTTGTTCTTTTGTCTCCGTTATAACATCGTTCAAGTCATTTCTGAAATTTTTTTCTTCTCCTATTTTCATTATAATAATTGTAAATATCTGTCAAAGAAACATATTTCTAGATACTACCTCCAATAAAATAAATTAGGAGTATTATGATATGTATCAAAATTATGTATATACTTTTAATAGGGGTAAAATGTCTTTATAAAAGTATATATATTATCAAAAGTATATATATACTTTTAATAGGGGTAAAATTACTTCCTTTTAAGATAGAATCACTTCGAGTTCAAAGATACAGTTTCTTGTGTTTTTATTTTACAAATTCTGACATCGTGTAGGTGAATCGGTGTGTTGATTACCCTCAATAACTTTACTCTATTTCTTTAACCTCCCCTTTTGTGACTGTTTATGTCTTAATTGACCTTCCCCTCCTAAAATTCTTCTATCAACATAATTTATGCAAGGTGTGATTCCTCCATGTGGTCCCTTTTACATCTAATTGTTTTCGGTACGTAGACCCCTTTTCCTTCAGTGTTCCACCTTGAAACTTTCTCATGTACAAAACTAATCAGTACTGTCACCTTTAGTCTCTGTTCTTTAGTTCTATACTAACCCACACTTCTACACCACCTAAACTTTTCTTCAGGACCCTCGGAAGTCACTTTTATCTTTTATACCATCGATGATGACTTCTTGGTTCTCTGAAAGAGTTACGTCCCTAAACACGTATTTACTTTTGTCTGTGTCCCGAGGAGTCGTCTTTCCCCCTTGGTTTCTCTTACCTCTCTATGTCCTTTAAACTTCCTTCCTCATCTGTATCCTCGTTTACTTTAGTTCTTGTACCCAGTTCTGATTTGTTGAAAAGAACGTCCCTTTGTTTGTGGAAAAGGTACACCCTCTTTTCCTCGCATTTTTACCTTACCTCTCGATTCTTTTACTGTTGAGTGATCGTAAGAGAGTGTTTAGGGTTGTTAAATAAATGAATAAATCAATTAGTCGATGTATCAAAAAAAAACAACAACAAACGAACAAAAGACAAACTAAACGAAGTCTCCGTGTTCTTACAACGACAGGATAGAGACTCGAACTTTTGAAACCAGATGGAGACTGGGGTGAGTGAAAGAGTGCGAGTGTAGGTAAGTCGAGGATCTATAGTTGTTAACTAAACGTTAAACTGTTGGGGAAAAGTAAGGGTGGTCGTGAACATCGGGGTGACGATATTCTGAATGTCAGAAAACTTTTATTATGATGATCTCCGAAAAAAAACTACCTCGTCGCCATTTCTTAAACGGACGACTACGTCCCCTACGTTCTTCACAACCAACCTAGGGACTCAGACCTTTTTGGGTACCTCTTCCTTTACCGTTGAGTGAGGTCATAAGAACGGACCTTTTAAGGCACCTGTCTCCTCAGACCGCCCGACGTCGGGTGTCCCAGAGTTTCTCAGTCTACACTGAATCGTTGACTCGTGGTGGTGTGTGTGTTCTTATGAGAATTGACTTGGGGACGATATTAAGTCTTGTCGTGACTTTTTTTATCCGACATAGTGGAAAAGAATACTTTTCTACGACTTCGAAAGTCTCCCTTTCATTGAATGAACGCAAATATACTAATATCCATTTCTTGGTCTTTGACTTGAGTCCAGAAAGATTAACTTTTTTGTAGGAGACGGTCCGGTGTAAGAACTCCCGTGTCCGGAGAATAGTATTTCCTACTTCTTCTATAAATGTTCTCAACACCACCTTTGACTCGATGTCTTATTCGTCTATAACTACGGACTGTCGAGGTAACCTAAACCCGTCACACTGAGACATCACCAGTGAAGATGGGTCGTGTCCCTGAAAGAGGTCTTTCCACGTCGTCGAACCCCAACAACAACAACAAGTCAGGGAGTCAACACAAGTTGAGAAACACTAAGGTACTTGATATCGGGTGGTCCGAGGAGACACGTACCCTAAAGGGTCCGTTCTTATAACCTCACCCAACGGCAAAGGAAGAACTCCCTTAGGAGGACTGGGTCTCTAGTTTGGACGTAGAGGACAAAACCGTCCGTCTAAGAATTGGCGACTCGGTGGTCCTTTGGGGAAATGAATCTTCACCTTTGTATTTTTTCTGTCATTCCTAATTGTGTCCGCTCTTAGGAGTACCCCTACTCCTGGTCGTTCGACTCTGTTTTTGGTTTACCGTCAGAACCCTAAGTTCCTTTTGTACTGACCTGCGCCTCCATTCACTTACTGACAGTGGACTCTCGGAGTCGACTCAGGTAAACACTGTCTCCGGAGGGAAGACATAGAAGTCGTACCTCGGACACCAAACCAGAGAACCAAGAGTCCAAGACCTGAGGATCTTGAAGACTAGAATCAGGTAAATAAGGAGGAGTAGAGTTCCGAAAATAAAAAGAAAATTAAAACATGATCCTATATTATGTACACACGCATTTTTGAGGTGGTGATATTATTTAAATGAGAAAGGTATAAAAAGTAAACGAATAGGTCAAGAACATATTTTAGTGTACAATTCAAAATTTATCAAGGTCATTCCTTTCTATACGGTACAAAATGACCCGTACAAAGTCAGAAAGTATTAAAAGATAAAATTGTCTCCGATTCCGTCTTTCACTTCTCCTTGATTTTTCGGAGAACTACTTTCACTTTCACCTCTCACTTTTTCAACCGGATTTCGAGTTGTAAGTCTTTTGCTTCTAGTACCGTAGACCAGGGTAGTGAAGTACCCTTTATCTACCCCTTTGTCACCTTTGTCACAGTCTGAAATAAACCCCCCCCGAGGTTTTAGTGACGTCTACCACTGACGTCGGTACTTTAATTTTCTGAGAATGAGGAACCTTCTTTTCAATACTGGTTGGATCTATCGTATAATTTTTCGTCTCTGTAATGAAACGACTGATTCCAGGTAGATCAGTTGCGATACCAAAAAGGTCACCAGTACATACCTACACTCTCAGCCTGACACTTCTTCTGACTCGCGGCTTCTTAACTACGAAAACTTGACACCACAACCTATTCTGAGAACTCTCAGGGAACCTGACGTTCCTCTAGGTTGGTCAGGTAAGACTTCCTCTAGTCGGGACCCTAAAGAAACCTTCTTTACTACGATTTCGACTTTGAGGTCATGAAACCGGTGGAGTACGTTTCTCAACTGAGTGACCTTTTCTGAGACTACGACCCTCCCTAACCCCCGTCCTCCTCTTCCCCTGCTGTCTCCTTCTCTACCGACCTACCGTAGTGACTCAGCTACCTGCACTTAGACTCACTTGAGACCCTCTACCACTACCTGTTCCTTCGGACCACACGACGCTAAGTACCCCAGCGTTTCTCAGCCTGTGCTGACTCGTTGACTTGACTTTCCGAGGTAACCCGAAGGGAACACCGAGTAGACCATTTATTAGGTGGACGTTACACCCTCTAGACCCAAGCTAAGGATCTAACCCTTCTAGGGGACCTCTTCTCTTTTCGATGGGTGAGGTCATAAGACCGGATCTCTTAAGGTACCTGACATATCAAGTACCTCAGTACTGTGCTGACTCACTGAAAGTTTTTTTGTTTGTTTGTTGAGGTAATCCCGAAGGTCCACCGAGTTGTGATTTTTTAGGTGGACGTTACGTCCTCTGTGTCCTCTGTACCCAAGTCAGGGACCCAGACCTTCTAGGAGACGTCCTTTACAGTTGGGTGAGGTCATAAAAAGGACTTCTTAGGGTACCTGTCTCCTTGCACGCCCGATATCAGGTACCCTAGAGTTTCTCAGACTGTACTGACTTCACTGAATCGTAATCTCATATCGTAGTGAATGAGTTATTTGTACTCAAACTCGTTTGAGACCCTCTATTACTTCCTGTCCCTTCGGACCACACGACGTCAGGTACCTCAGTGTCTCAACCTGTGCTGAATCGCTAACTTATCGTCGTTGTACTTCATATCATAAACACCAATTTTAGAAGATAAAGAATTATTCTGTTTGTCCCATGAAAATTAAGGAAACTTTTAGTGAGTACGTAAGTTCTTTATAAACAAAAATAAAAGACCGGTGATGTTCTGGTATGGTAGTATGAAAACAATAATAAGATGACCCTCTCACTAGTTACTGTTCTCGTTACTACTTCCATTCGGGTTTAATCGTCGATCCCGTGGTTCTTCTTAGTGAAAGAAGTCTGTCCAGTATTCCTTTTACTAAAAAAAGAGAAAATAACTGTTTTGACGTAGTGTTTTCTATAAGTGTATTGGAAAAATAAACCCCCGGATTAATTTCCACAATCTTTAGGAATGTATCCGAAAAGAGGAGTGGGTGACCTCACATCTTACTATGTAGGCGTGAGACAACCATAAAATAATGAACGAAAATTTTCCCTTATTGACCTTCTTGTATAGGATCTCTACACCCTTCAGTATTTGGTACAACAAAACAGACCGATACCTTACCACTCTTTACCAAAAGTGACCGTGGACTTCTGTAACCTCTCAACTTTATTAGTATATTAACAAACAGGGTCACTGAAGAAAGGTAGATCGGAGTCAAGAATGTTTGAAAAAAAGTTCTTCTCCCCGTACAAAACGAACATTAAAATTCTTTTACTGATTATATTTTATAGGAGGGAAGACCTTTTACCTTACACTTAAGTAACATACACAGTACGATAACCAAATGAAAACATCAGAATTTTTATACTCCTCCTTTAGGTAAGCAAAAGTACATAGTCTATAAATCCAACAAAAAGTTGTACATTTTCCTCCACGACTTGACTATTTTACAGTGAAACGTTTACTATAGTAAAAAGGGACATAGAAACATTTATCTACTTCTGAATTGACTTAAATCAAGACTGAAATTTTTATACGAGAACAAAGGATTTTAGAATATTAAACAAAGACACTAAAATAAATAAAAAAAGATAATACACGACAGAGATCAGAAGCCGTTGAACTTTGTGATAGTGAGTGCAAATCTTATAGAAAACTACGAGATGACTGGTAACGGTGGTTTCTTAGCTGTGTACACGAAATACCTGGTCGCAAAGGAGGACTGATTACTTGTTTTTGGAGGGACTCTCCAACTATTCGTTTGTCTGTAGTTGTTCTCTTACCGTCCATTAAGGGGTTTCTCCGACTGCCTTCAGTATGAAGGGTTCAGTCCTTTTCTTTCCGTCCTGCACCCACTATGTCTCTTTCCACGTCGCAAGGTCCTGTCTTGTCCTTTGTGACTGTATACCGTTAACTTAGTTTCCCCCGGTAGGTCAGGGACAAGTTAACAAACTCTGTGTTTCAGGTACTAGGAATTCAGTAGATTATGAAACTGGTAATGAAACTCTTTTGAGTTTTCACTACCAACTACCGTCACAATCACTTTCTCACTCGTGACTGACGTCCTTCTTACTCTTAAGTGACACCTTACTCATATTTATTCTGTGAACCGAAACTAAAAAAAGTTCTAAAACAAAACAAATAGAAAAAAAAATACACTTGGTAAAAATTTTAGAAATGATTTTAACAATATTATAACGAAGACAAAAATACAAAAACCCAAAAAATCGTTGATCTGTACACCCTAGAATCGAGAGGTCGGTCCCTAGTTTGGGTGAGAGGGACTTAACTTCCTCTTCACAATTGGTGAACCTGGTGGTCCCTTCAGGGTGAACCGAAACTGAAACCAACTCTCAACATATTTCAATAGAACAGGTTCTCAATACGGAACGAAAAAAAAAATTTCTATAATTTAAAAGTACTACTAAAACTTAGAAGTATCTAGTACATGATTAAATCTCAGATTGGGACTACTCAAGGTTAATTCTTGATCTCTTTCCTGTGAAATTTCTTACTTTTTCATCCATATTTTTAAAACCACTTGAAATGCATTACTACCGAAGGGACCACCGAGTCTGCCATTTCGTAGACGGATGTTACGCCCTCTGGGTCCAAGTTAGGGACCCAACCCTTCTAGGGGAACTCTTCCTTTACCGTCGGGTGAGGTCATGAGAACGGACCTTTTAGGGTACCTGTCTCCTCGGACAATCCGATGCCAGATGCCCCAGTGTTTCTCAGCCTGTACTGACTCGCTGAAGTGAAGTGAACGTGGTACTATGTCTGTTCCTATAATTATAATCATCATTACTAAGATAGCTTTCCCAAGTCTCAGTCCCAGTGTTTTAAGACCCGAATCATAAAAAACATGACAAGGTTTCCTATAATAAACTACCTCTTTCATCTACTTTTGGAAATATCCCTCTCTCCGTTCCTTCTCACATACCTTGGGTCTCCTCGGTCAACCAAATTCTCGTGTAATCAAAGTCGGATGAAAGGACAAAAGTCAGAGAGACTCATTGATGGAGACAGAAGGGGGAAGACTTCAGTGCGTCAATTTAAAGACAAGAAACCTCAGTTTTCTTCAGGGATGTGAAGAATGAGGATTGGGTTTGTGTACCAGGTAATACGAATGGAATAGAATTTCTGTATGAACCCTAGAACCTTTAAGGTACATTCATAAGAGAGTTAGGACTTTCTTCTTTCTTCCATCGTCTTTTCCTTTTTGATCCTACGTACATTATACGTAGTACTAAAGCTTTGACACCCCTTTACCTTTTGTGTGAACTACGAGACGTAAGAATAATTTTTTGTCATTGATTTTGGATCTCCGAACCTCACGACAGCCTTCTCTCAAAAAGGGAAGGGAGCGTAAAAATAAGGAGAACCTCTAAATCAAAGTAAACGTCGTTAAAGAAGTCGCTCATTTTATTGTAAAATGAGTTCTCAATTTTCCCCAGTCAAACCCAGAACAGTCCCACGAAACCTAGAAAGAACGACTGGACCTTAATCACGTACACACAGATTCACGATGAAGTTGGTGGGTCGTGTGGTACTTTATACAAAAGGCGATGTCACTATAACGACCGTCACGTATTTTGTTTACCTGACCCAGTCTTTATCGAACTGAGGTGGAAATTTACCCTAGAAGATCTATAAATATGTAACCGCTCTTGAAGGTTTTGAAAGAAGATAACTCTAAAATAATGCTAAAATTAACGATAGATGGTCTTTGATAAGTAATGGAGCGAAGTAGGAACATTGTTGGAATCTTTACTCAAGACACAACATTCGTGGTCCCGTGTCTACTCCTTTGACTCCAAGTCTTCGAAATGATAAAACGGAATCCAGAGTTCGATCATTGAGCTTTATATTTACTCTTCGGACTTTTGGAGTTCTGAAACGAAAAAGGTGAAACTGAGTAGAGTAAACTTTTACGTGGTAAATCCTAAACCCAAAGTCAAGTCAAGTCAGTGAGTCAGTACAGGCTGAGAAACGCTGGGGTACCTAACGTGGTGCGGTCCGGAGGGACAGGCAGTGGTTGAGGGTCTCAAATCAGTTTGAGTACAGGTAACTCAGCCACTACGGTAGGTTAGTAAAGTAGGAGACAACCGGGGAAGAGGAGGGTGGAAGTTAGAAAGTTCCTAGTTCCAGAAAAGTTTACTCAGTCAAGAAACGTAGTCCACCGGTTTCAAAACCACAAAGTCAAAGTTGTAGTCAGGAAGGTTACTTATAAACCCTGACTAAAGGAAATCCTACCTGACCGACCTAGAGGAACGTCAGGTTTGCTGAGAGTTCTTGGATGAGGATGTGGTGTTAAGTTTTCGTAGTCAAGAAGCCGTGAGTCGAAAGAAATATCAGGTTGAGAGTGTAGGTATGCACTGATGACCTTTTTTGGTATCGAAACTGATCTACCTGTAAACAACGTTTCATTACAGAGAAGAAAAATTATTCGACAGAGTCAACCAGTATTGAGAAGAAGGTTCCTCGTTCACAGAAAATTAAAGTACCGACGTCAGTGATAGATGTCACTAAAACCTCGGGGGGTTTTATTTCAGACAGTGACAAAGGGGTAGATACACGGTGATTCACTACCCTGGTCTACGGTACTAGAATCTAAAGACTTACAACTGAAAATTCGGTTGTAAAAGTGAGAGGAAAAA
Organism: Capra ibex; assembly: GCA_006410555.1. Lineage (NCBI taxonomy): Eukaryota > Metazoa > Chordata > Mammalia > Artiodactyla > Bovidae > Capra > Capra ibex. The sequence continues at coordinate 11,141,636 of SJYO01014747.1, read as the reverse complement.
GTGAAAGTAGTTCTCCGAGAAATCAAGAAGAAACAAAAGACGGAATTCCCACTACATTACACATATAGACTCCAATAACTATAAAGAGGACTGTTAGAACGTCGTGAAGAGTATTGAGACGTGTATTCAATTTATTCGTTCCACTGTTATATGTCGGAACTACGTGAGGAAAGGACTAAACCTTGGTCAGACAACGAGGTACAGGTCAAGATTGACAACGAAGAACTGGACGTATGTCTAAAGAGTTTTACGTCCAGTCCCCCAGACTATAAGGGTAGAGAAATCATTAAAAGGTGTCAAACAACACTAGGTGTCAGTCTCCGAAACCTCATCAGTTATTTCGTCTTCATCTACAAAAAGACCTTGAGAGAACGAAAAAAACTACTAGGTTGTCTACAACCGTTAAACTAGAGACCAAGGACAGAAAAGATTTAGGTCGAACTTGTAGACATTCAATTACCAAGTACACGACAACTTCAAACTGAACCTCTTAAAACTCGTAAATGAAATGATCTCACACTTTACTTACGTTAACACGTCATCAAACTTGTAAGGAACCGTAACGGAAAGAAACCCTAACCGTACTTTAGACTGGAAATGGCCAGGACACCGGTGACGTCTCAAAAGGTTTAAACGACCGTATAACTCGTAGTAGAAAATCCTAAACTTTGTCGAGTCGACCTTAAGGTAGTGGAGGTGATCGAAACAAGTATCACTACGAAGGATTTCGGGTGAACTGAAGTGTAAGGTCCTACAGACCGAGATCCACTCACTAGTGTGGTAACACTAATAGACCCAGTACTTCTAGAAAAAACATGTCAAGAAGACATATAAAAACGGTGGAGAAGAATCATAGAAGTTGAAGACAATCCAGGTATGGTAAAGACAGGAAATAGCTCGGGTAGAAACGTACTTTACGAGGGGACCATAGTTAAAAAGAACTTGTGTAGAGGTCAGAAAGAGTAAGATAACGAAAGGAGATAAAGAATCCTAAACCCACATCGACGTATGTTGTCTATTCGATCTATTGGTCCCTACTCTGTTCTATCTCTAAGTAAGTCTCGATTGGACAGGTCTCGACCAATTTCCTTGACGAAAGTCAAGAGACCAGCACTAGTGCGTATACTTACGTAGACGTCGAGGTCGGTAGCACTGAGAGTAAGTCTATCCTTTCTCAATCTTTTTTCTCCTATTCACTATGAGTATTATTCCTCCGTTTTGAAAGGGTCCTTATGTTCTTTGCACAAAGGACACGAATGATGATCACGGGATCGTAGATATCTTTAATTAAAACTAGACTAGTGTAACGACGGGTGGGAGGTTTTATCATCTCGAGGACAGACATTCTTCCTTTTACCCTCACCCAAAACATATTCGTAGGTCTTCATAGATAGGGTGTTGTGTAAATATAGAGGTAAAGTTTTTATTAGTTTACAAAAGAAACCCCATGAAAAAACAGAGTCATCGTATAAGGATGTGAAATACAAATGGTTCACTTCGGACGTGTGTGTAACTGGTAAAACCGACTAACAGACGGTCGATTTATTTGTGAGAGGTATATTTTTGGTGTGGTCTCTCTCCGAATTTCAAATTGGTAAATTTCCCAAACTAAAATGAGATCAAATATTTCTTAGAAATGAACCATTACAATATTGTGGTAAAAGATCTCTTTATTTACCAAAACTTATATTTTAAGTTGAGAAAGTCCATTACCTTTTTCCGTTGGTTTTGTCTACATGATATGTCGTATGTTTCGAACTTGGTGAGTTCTTTATAGAAATTCCAACCTTCGATTGAGAATAGTAGAATCCAGAAACAACGGGAACTTAAACGAGTAGAATTACCGACTGAGTGGGATAAGTGGGAGGGTGAACCGTCGCCTTCAATTTACCGAACACTAAGTGTTAGAGTCGGGGGTCTCACGTATAAACATTACTTTCTCCAAATATTACACAGAGGTCAGAGGAACCGGAGGAGAAGGAGGAACGGTTTAGGGAAGACGAGACATTCTAAAATGTCTCATGAACTGCAGGAATCCAGAACGGTTCGACCACTTCTACAAATGTTCCCTAACCTGTATTCGAAGGGTCGGTAGTTTAATCCATTAATTAGGGTCTAATACGACTTACACGTAGTCTGTTGTACTTGATATGTCTTTTGCTCAGGTACTCAATTATGTCTCCACCCCGAGCCCTCCCTCTCCTAGACCCCTTCACCTCTACCGTCAGTACTGATTTCTTATTACCAGTCACCTTAATTTCCTCTCAGTCCTGTCACACTACGAAGATTCGAGTCCGATCCTCGAGGTTCTTCTCACCTCCCAAGTAATTACAATTTATGAGATTTCGGACTCATTCTACCATTCCACTCTGTTAACACAAACCTTTCATCGTACATTGACCACTTAAACGGTTCCATCAATATTTCGCTACCACGACCCCCTTTTTTTAATTTTTTTTTTTTGTAACTCGTCTATTTGGAGACTGTCACCCGAAGGGATCACCGAGTAGTCAACCAATTTCTTGGACGGACATTACGTCCTCTGGACCGAAGTTAGGGATCTAGACCTTCTAGGGGACCTCTTCCTTTACCGGTGTGTGAGGTCATGAGAACGGACCTCTTAAGATACCTGCCTCCTCGGTCCGTCCGATGTTAGGTACCCTAGTGTTTCTCAGTCTGTACTGACACGTTGATTGAAAGTGAAAGATTGTCATATTTAAATCTCTTTTCCCTAAAGAAAAGAAAAAAGAAAAAAATCGTTTTCCCGACAAGGACCCCGATTATTGAGAGAATATGGAGACCTGACAAGAACGGGTACCTTAACTTGTCCGAAGACATAATACCCCGTCTTTTATATTTACATCTCACTTAAATATCACATGGAGATAGTCGTCTCCATTCATGCACAGTCGTTTCACGACGGAAGACATCGACACCGACTTTAGTCCTCCCGGTTCCCCTAAAGTACATCCGTATGGTCACCGTAGGGACTTATAAAAAGTTTTTTTTTTTTCTACCGATCATAAATAACGTGTGAATAAGAAGCATTACGAACGTACGACAACCGTACCCAACGGCACGGGAAGGGGTCTAGAAGGACCGGGTCCCTAACTTGAGAACAGAGAGTACAGAGGACCTGACCGTTCGACCAAGAAATGGTCATCGTGGTGGACCCTTCGGGACAAGAAGGATCTGTGATAACGTTTGTTGTATTTCCTGGAAATTTATTTCTATGATTACCGATTGACCAGCAAAAAACTTTCTGTAGGACCATTTCCCTTCCTCTTTCTCTACTACCCTTGGTCCCTCTATATGTCCAACCACCCCTACCGTTAAATATACCATTTGAGAACCTATTTTAAAATCGGACCTCCTTCCACCAATCATATCTTCCCGCTTACCTTTACTTAAACGGTTTTCTACCTCGCTCCCATCTCTACCTTTCCTGAATATGGTATAACTCAATTATAATTACCGTTGACTACAAAATATGTTATCAGGAAGATTTATGTTTCGTAAGTCACGGTTTATACTCGTGTTATATGCGTGTACACGTGTGTGTCTGTGGACATGTATTTAGTACTCACACACGTCACAATATTTAGAGTCACAGATTTTTACCGTCCACCTTGTACTCCTTAAATCTTCCTACTAATAAATCAAATGTTATGCACACTATTTTATATTATCCAAAAGTCCAAGGAATCTTACGAATAGAAAGGGATGTGGATTAAGTTCTTCGTACAGAGACCTGTAAAAATAAGAAAAAGTGAAAGATCACTGTATCTGGAACTGTCTATCTTGAAGATGTCGCTAAAACTCGATACGTTTACCCTTCTCTTTCTTCTTATGTTTCGAAACAAAGTTATACTGTGCAATTTTACTTTTTGTTATTTAATATCTCATAAGTTTCAAAACGGTTGTTTCCAGACAGATCAGTTCCGATACCAAAAAGGTCACCAGTACATACCTACACTCTCAACCTGACAAGTCTTTCGACTCACGACTTCTTAACTACGAAAACTTGACACCACAACCTCTTGAGAACTCTCAGTGAACCTGACGTTCCTCTAGGTTGGTCAGGTAAGACTTCCTCTAGTCGGGACCCTAAAGAAACCTTCTTTACTATGACTTCGACTTTGAGGTCATGAGACCGGTGGAGTACGCTTCTCAACTGAGTAACCTTTTCTGAGACTACGACCCTCCCTAACCCCCGTCCTCCTCTTCCCCTGCTGTCTCCTACTCTACCGACCTACCGTAGTGCCTGAGCTACCTGTACTCAGACTCACTTGAGGCCCTCTACCACTACCTGTCCCTCCGGACCGCACGACGCTAAGTACCCCAGCGTTTCTCAGCTTGTACTGACTCACTGACTTGACTTGACTAAGTTTCAAAAATGTATAGTAGTCGTTGTCACATATCGAGGTATTACAAAAATATGAGAGGAGCAATAAACATTAACGATGGCACATAGAAAAATTAAAAGAAGAAAACCATTTAGGTCCTCAACCACTACCTGTCCCTCCGGACCGTACGACGCTAAGTACCCCAGCGTTTCTCAGTCTGTACTGACACGCTGACTTGACTTGACTTGACTTCAAAAATATTGACCTTCCGAGAGAATCCGAAATTTGTTTTACTAATGTAACACGAGAGTGGGTCCTTCCTATTAAAATGACTTTTTTTTAGAATTCAACCACCAATAAAAAGTAAGTATGAACCTTTCATAGTAAAGTAACGAAATACGGGAGACAGTGGAAAGACTTTTCGAATCTCATCTAAATCACCCACCCATACGTGAACACCTATTATACGAATAAGAGGTACCAACGAAATTTCTAAAGGAAAGGGGACTACAGAATTTCAAACGGACGTACCGGTCACACTGTGACAAAAATTAAAGTCTGAAAGTAGGGAATATGTGTTCCTTATTCAAGAAACATATTACGGTGCCGGAATCGACTAGTTTGAGGGGAAAGGGGGTAAGAGGAAAAACTGAAAGGAAAGAAGGAGGTATAGTGAACTAGAGTAGAAGACTAAACGACAGAGAAATAAAAATACCACCTAAGTACAATTTATAAAAGTGTATTTCAGTGTTTACGTAAAAATGTGCAGAGTGAATAACAAATTAAGATAACTGACGATAACTTTCAAAATCTGACATAAAATGTTAACATTACGATAAAACAAGAAAACGAAATGTAAAATAGACACTCGTAACGAAAAGTCACACTAAGAAATGATTGTACAAAATTTGGAAATGTGAACCTCGACACTTTAAAAACAACACAAAGAACTGAAAATTATAAACAGTTCAAGAGGAAAAAGAGATTGACCAATATAAAACTTTACCACATGAGTTGTAGTGAAAAATGAACCACCCTAAAGGTTCGGTTTAGTCGATATTTAAAATGTGTTTTTCTTCTACTTTGTACTCTTATACAACGAACGGATTTTGTTCATTTTTTTTTTTTTTCTTTATATCAAGACACCAAAGGAGTCTTCGGTGCACCTCGGGGAGATGAAATAAGAAGTGGGACTATAATCTTCTTAGTGTATTTTTAACTACAACCTGATACAAAGTTACCACTAATTACCGAAAATCCTATTTTATACTCCAGGACAAGAAATGTACAGTAAGACTTATCTCTGACTCATTTCTTCGAACGGTTTAGTATACAAACATGACTCTTGGGTTGATTGTCCGGTAAGGTTTGGGTAAACGTGGGACCACCCCGAAACCCTTGATCAAGAGTAGTTACCTTCGTATAACTTTACTCTTTGCGGTAAATATCCAGTTCCTTTAACTTTCGTACACACGAAAGAGACACATGGAGAAGAGTGAGATCGGGGGACTGATACATCTCATCAGGTAGGTGGTGGTGGTGTAGTCTGACACTCTACATATTTGATGGTATTTGAAGATAAAACGACACGACGGCTCTAAAACCTAAATACACAATAACGTCGTCTCGGATCGGTTGGGACTGATTATGTGGACTGGATGTTCCGGAAGGTTCTCGACAGAGAGGTCCGAGTAAGACATGGTAAGAGGGGAACAAATGACGTAAGGGGTGTGTAACGCTCCAGGTAAAGATTTATGTCGACGGGAAAAGATGAACGCTGAAACCATGTACAACAAGGAGACGGTGCGTGTGAGAAGGAACGTAAGAAACGGACGAAAGAAGAGGTTAAGAGTTTGGCATGTGGTCAAGGAATCCCTTCGACAGGGAACGGGAGGTAGACTTTGGTGTCGAAAATAACCGAAAGAGGTAGTCTCTTGGAAGAAAGAATTATCGTAAAACAAGTTATAAATTAATACAAATAAACATGTTACAGAAGGAAGAGATCGAACCCGAGAGACATACATAGTCCCTTCCTTGACAAAACAAGTCAAGATAAATACACTGTGTCTACCCCCGACTTCTGTGTAAATAACTAATTATAAATAAACAATAACTCACTTACCCGACGAGTAAAGTTTGGGAACGTAAACAATTCAAGGATTCACTTCTTGAAGGTAATACGTAAGATAACACTTTATACTCCAATTTTCACAATATACTAACTGTTAAACTAATTCTATCATATACAGTTCCAGAAGACTTTATGAAGAACAGTATGAGTTTAATAGGAATGATTAATAATATTGATTTAAGATGTCAGTACCTACATCAAGACTGTTTTAAGATAGTTATCTATTTACCCATTACGATTCAGAATCATGGTATGTTAAATTGAACCTTTTTCTTTTGGTTTAAATGGGAATGTCTTAAGTATTAATGTGTTATATACTCATAATGTTTCCAAATTTACATAAAGTAACATCGGTATATATATGTATCGAGAATAAAATAGAGAGTAGAGTACTCGTTAAACTCCTGTCTTTAAAACAAAAAGTTGTATGGACTCTTAAATTCGTATTACAAATAGTGTACGGTCTACGAATCAACGATATACTTTTTATTTACTTACTAATTTATGTAATGAAAAGTAACTAATTATTAATATTATTAATCGGTACTAGAGGTACGTACAGTTTTTTTTATTCTTAAATTAAGAACTTGGAGTAAAAAAAAAAAATTTCTTTTCTGATTAAATCTTCAAGGACCACTTTACTCTCCTAAATTGTCCGTTTTTACAGTACTGTATTCTCCAAAGATTCTAAGACTTAGTTTAAGTCCGTTTGTATTTATTGTCACTTTACTATTATGTCATGTACCGGACAAACGATAAGAATTATGACAAGACTCTTTAAGATACTGACCTAAACACGACATCACTAAGATTCGGTTTGTATCTGTAAAACTGTTAACCAAAGTTAAAACTCATATTAATATAACAAGTAAATTTGTACGTACTATTTCGTCAAATTAGTCTTTGGATAACGAACAAGTTTTAGGTACGTTCTCGATAAAAAAGGGTTACAGTCGAGTCAACAAAACCAATTGTATCTTCTTACCTATAAGTCCCTCTAGTAAGATATACGTTGGCTTCCCGACCAATCTTTTCTGCAAAGTCGCACCCAATTAAGACCGAAAACCAGGGAACTTTTGTTTCCCCTTTTTCACCGTCTACAACTTGTTTTCTTTTTCTCTCTATTCTTTCACTCTCTCAGTTCAGGTCGAAAGTTTTATGTTTAAATTGTGTACAGCCCGCGCCCCGTTTTGGGTTTCCAGGTTTAAGCGTTCTCCAACTTTCCTGAAGGAGACAGACACCCAGACACACATACACACAAATTATCGCCGAATATCCAATTTGTGTCGTTTGAGAGAGTGACTCGTCAACTTTGGAGTGTGGGTCCGAATGTGGGACCCCGACTTCGACTACCTACACACAGTGCCACTTCTCCATTTTAATAAAGAGTAACAGCAGAAACAAAGACAGTTCAAACACCTACCTACTTGCCACGTCCTGACTCTCTTAGACTTCTGTCTCCGGGTCTGTCGAACCTTCCGTAGTTTACATAACTCGTCTCTCTTCTCGACCCCATGAAGAGACAGTCCGACTAATCGGACAATATTTGTTTTGTCGAAATTTGAGGGTGAAGTGTGACAATTGATTGTTCCAGGGACTGGAACAGGGGTAAAGACGCCGGCCTACTCCGGGGCAGACCTCTACTAGGCTGGTTGTCAGGATTGACCCCGAACGGAGGGGAATCCCCCCGGTGACAGAAGTCCCACTAACGAAGGAACACGGAACAGGGAATTTGGGGTCAGGTCGAAAATTGAGTAATAAGTAGTTAAAAGGATCAGGTAACCTTTTTTTTTTTTTACGTCATCCCAACGACGAGTTTATGTTCCCTCCAACCCCCATCCCTTTCACCGTAAGACCGTTTTTTCCTGTTGGGACAGTTTTGTACTGTCGGCTAGGTTACGGACAAAATATGATAAGCATCTTTTACGGTTTAAGACGTTTATCATTGGTGTACATGCAACCGAAGTGTCTGCGTTACAAGACGATGTTTTACTCTGCAAGAAATAAAATCACACAGTAGTTTCCGTCGCTTTTATAGTAAGATCGGTAGATCCGAATTGGGACACCCGAGAGCTAAAGATCTTCAAATTGCACTCGTCACACGTACACGCGCGTGTGTGTGTGTGTGTGTGAGTAAGCCCGGTGTACTCGTCATCGGGACCGGGTGTGTCGGGTGATAGGTCTTTCCGTTAAACTGAGTGTTTACACAAGGTCCCGGTAAACATAAGGAGTGGTCCCCTACTAATGTCCCTGTTCGGACGTAGACTACAAATCCTAGAACGACCGAAACGGTTTGCCTCTTACCCTCTCTTTGTCGAACCCCCTCTGTACCGTCCTCCCGACTCCGGGGTGAGTCTGAGGACACTCGTGACGTCGGTTCTGTCTCAGGGTCTTCCGTCAAAGAACGGGACGAAAAGGACCGACCACGGGCGGTCCAAAACAAACCTACGTGACCCTGACCGCAAGATTAAGTCTAGACGACACGTCAACGAGAAAATCCCCGTGGACCGAACATCAGGGAACGTGATTGTAAATTTTCTCGGGTCGTATCTAGCCTTGGGTTCTACTTTCAAAACTCTTTTCGCCTGGATTCAGCTGCCGGTGGTCGACCGAAGCTCCGGCCCGGACAAGAACGGGTCCTTACGAAGATCGTGGAAGGTGTACTGGTGACCGAGGTTTCCGCGGAGGACAAATAGAAGAGGAGGTATTGTTTATCAGAGACCTCACCGACGTCATTTAGAGGAAGTCAGACCTTTGGAGTCGGTACCGACAAACAGGAGAAAGAGGTCCCGATCGACCGAAGAGGGGGACCCAGACGGACACGAGACTGAGACTGTTAATAAAGTTTTACAGACATGAACCGGAGAACTACCTTTTGTTTTCTCGGGTATTTCTCGTTCCTTTGAAGAGAGCGAAAGGCAAGTCTGAACTCAGGTGTTCGTCCCGTCGTACAGGACCCCTTTACCGTAGGCGGACGAACAAAGGGTCGACTTCCCCTCTATCTATTATTTGCCGTCTCCGAAGACGAGGGTCGGACGTGGTGTGTCCTGGGCTGACTAGGAAAGACTACCGTTATTTATTTACTGCCTTCAAAATCCGTGGTCTGATCACTTAACCACCAATTCGGAGTCCGAAAATAGAGGGACTGGGGATAAACTTGAGTTGGAACCAAGGATTCACGTCCCGTCTGTTTCACCCCACCCTCCTTCCAAAGAATAGCTGCACTTGTGGGGAAGGTCGAGTTGTATTTCTTTATACTACGATACACACACGCACACTGAGCCCCCGTCTCCACCCCCACCCCTTATAAACATCCTTGTTTTACTCTTGTCTCGTTTTAGGGTCGAGAATAAAGAACTACGGATAGGGTACCAGTGTGACAAATTATCACTCGTATAGTTTATTAGGGTGATTGTAGATAACCCCATCCCCCATTCCTCCACAGCCAACGCCCACTCCGTGACAAATGTGACGATTTATATGTTCAAATTTCTCTGTTTGACAAAGTCCTTGAACCTTTCTTTTTTATAGTTACGGCTGCGATCGTGACCGATCGTAAATAACTCAGTATTTATACGGTCAACGACACAATTGTGCGAAATATACACAATAAAGTAAATTAGGAGTGTTGAGACACCATCCAAGATAATACAAAAGATTAAAATGTTTACTCCTAGGACACTAAATCTCTACAAAGTACTAAATAGATTTAGGGTACGGACCTTTTACCACCTCGGTTCTCTTTGTCAGATATAGAGTGGGGTACAATATAGTGAATGAACTTTTTCTTGAATTACGTATTCCAAGGGGTTAGACTATCTACTACTGGTGTAAAGGTCGGTTATAAGGTGTGTATATAAGACTGTTAAGGTTTTCATAGGTACTCTTGTTAACTAGACTGACAAACTCTAATCTTAACATAATAGAGAGAAATCAGAGGAGTAGACTTTTTTACTGGTACTATCCTTACTAGAGACACAGAAAACTACCTCTACTAAAAGTTTTACTAAACAGGTCATTTACCTCTTGTTACCTTTACCTTCGTTCTAAATCTACGACAAATTTCGTCGACAAGTGGTTCGGGAGGTCATTCTAAGGCTTTGAGTAACAGCCTTGTTCTGAAACTTAAACATCTGGTCAAGATAAATTAATCTTTGGGATCCCGAGGACAAGAGTTATCCTTGTTTCGTTTCCCACCCGAAATTACATCAAAACAATGTCAATGATACCACCTATTGGTTCTTTGTTACAAGTACCACCCATTACGTGGCTGACCACCTCCTTAAAACCCTACGTGTTTAGACAAAAAGAAAATTATGATGTAATTCAGGGGATGTCTGTTTATTCAAGACAAAGTTCTCACACACGAATTCAGACTAAATAAACATTCAGGTTGTTTCAATCGGATCCGTGAGTTGATCGTGTTAGTCGATATATCATGACATAATGATGTTCAAATATTATAAAAAGTGTATTTATTACGTATTTTTGATTTTTTAATTCTTTTATTTTATAATTCTTTTATAAAATTTAGAATGTTCTGGAACTTTTCATGTCTTCAGTTGTCATGTTGTCGACCGGATGTCCCCGACCGTAGTTCACTTGTCTGGTCTTCTCAATGACTACCTCCTCCCCTTCCTCCACCCTCAACCATCTCGACTTTCTAGTAGTCGTTGTCCTCTGCCTCCCGTTCGACGTTTAAATGAGTCCGGACTACGACTACCGAGTCCGAGACTAAGGACCGTCCTAAGTTAAGACAGATGGAAGAACCTTTTTACTAGGTCACCATGTCAGACCATCGTGGTATTTTCGATGTAGTAACGACAAAAGGATGAACGAAAGTCTGTAGGACCCGACCTGTATGTCTACGACAGGATGCCAGGAGATGTCACGACATGTCGTTTCATGTGTTTTTGTCGGTGAACTTCACTTACGGGTGTACGCTGTTACATTCCGTCTGTGTACTTGGTTGGATGTACGAACTGGACGTCTGCATATAGGTGTAGAAACTTCCAATCGTTGAAGTTCCAAACATACTTCTCCTGTAGGATATTTCTCATTCATCCGTAAAATCCGTAGACTTATAAACGAAATAAAAATACAGTCCCTTTCAAACCTTACCAATCTACAGTCCCTAGAGTAGAGTACAAAGACCAAGGACCTCTGTCAGTCAGGTGAAAGAGGGTGTTCTATTTGGATATCCATACACTTAATTTCGTCATTTCCATACTGATTTGTTAATGGTGTCCTCGACCTTCCCTTGCGGGATATTCTTACTTCTGGGTTCTGAGTCCCTCAGAAACTTTCCCATGTGTCACTCCTTAATTTTGTATGGTTGATGACGTAACAGATCACTTTTGAGTTCGGGGTCACACAGGGTAGAGATAAAGTAGATGTGAGGAAACTGGAGTCTTTTCACTGGCGATTGGAACGGAAAACTTGAAGGGTTCAACGACGAAAAAGAAAATGGACTTCCAGATACAGGCTAAAAGGAGATCAAAACCTAGTTGTGTGGTCAGTAAGGAGACGAACTTACTAGGGTAGATGGTACTCCGTTGTATTGACACCGTCCTTTATAAACAATCTTAATGTTGAAACCAAATTTAAGATTTAGGGTTGGGACTCACATGGTAGGAACACAAGATGGGTCCAAAAGAACAAATCAGTGATTCAGTACAGGTTAAGAAAACACCCGGGTACCTCACATCGGACGGTAGGAGGAGACAGGTACCCGTAAGGGTTCGTTCGCATGACCTCACCCAACGGTAAAGGAAGAGGTCCCCTAGAAGGTCTGGGTTCTTAACTTGGGTGTAGAGGACGTAACCGTCCACCTAAGAAATGGTGACTCGGTGGTCCCTTCCGGTAGTTACAGAGATGGAGTATTTTAAAATTAAGGAAGTAGAGAGTCACTGTGCCTTTTAAACTTTAATGTACTCTATTGTGTATATATCTAAATGAAATTATACACGAGAAATTTATACGGAAGAAATGACAAATATACGTCTCGAATGTCTACGTAAAAGAAAACGAGAGTATAGGAGATACTTCCTCCATGTTTTAGAAATAGAAGATATTTGAAGGTATGGACTTAGTCCGTAAATTATATGTGAAACGATTATTTACACTATCTCTTTAATTATTTAGGGAAGTGTTTTTGTGACGGTTCAAAATCACTACATGGTCATGTCTATCGCATAATTTTTCGTCTCTGTTGTGAAACGGTTGTTTCCAGGTATATGAGTTTCGATACAAAAAAAGGTCATCAGTACATGTCTTCACTCTCGACCTGGTATTTTTTCCGACTCGTGGTTTCCTGACTACGAAGGTTTGACACCACGACCTCTTCTGAGAACTCTCAAGGAACCTGTCGTTCCTCTAGTTCGGTCAGTTAGGATTTCCTTTAGTTGTGACTTATCAGTAACCCTCCAGACTACGACTTCGACTTCAAGGTTATGAACCCGACGACGACGACGATTCAGCGAAGTCAGCACAGGATGGGGTCTCTGCCGTCGGGTGGTCCGAGGGGGCAGGGACCCTAAGAGGTCCGTTCTTGTGACCTCACCCAACGGTAAAGGAAGAAATTACGTACTTTCACTTTTCACTTTCACTTCAGCGAGTCAACACAGGTTGAGGGTCGCTGGGGTACCTGACGTCGGGTGGTCCGAGGAGGTAGGCACCCTAAACGGTCCGTTCTCATGACCTCACCCCACGGTAACGGAAGAGGTTCGTCGGAGAGGGTAAAGAGTGACAACAACCGAAGGAGAGGTAAAGACAGGACTAGTCAAGTCTGGGAAGAGGGTCCGTGGTGTGGGAAGATATAGGAGAATCTGTTAGGGGAATCTGCGGAGGGAGCCTCAGGGATACATGTGGAATTTGTGTCAAACGGGGTTTGAGTAAAAAAGACGATTTGGACGAGAAGGGGAGGAAGGGATTAGGTCATTACCGGGGTGGTACACGAGTCTCTGTCTTCACTCTGTGAAACCGATGGACTACGTTTCTCGACTGAGTAACCTTTTCTGAGTACGACCCTTTCCGACTCCCGTCCTCTTCTCCCGTTGTCTCCTACTCTACTAACCGTCCGTAGCGGTTGAGTTACCTGTACGTAAACTCGTTTGAGGTCTTCTATCACCTCTTGTCCCTTCGGATCACACGACGTCAGACACCCCAGTTGTACTGACTTGTGGTTGTTGGTCATGTGTTGGATAAACCCTCTGTACCATTTTCTCGTTTCAAAGAAAGTGACCTCCTTTCAAAGACATATATAGAAAAAGAAGAATATCATAGGTATTATACTAATTAAACCCCTTAAAGGACCACCAGGTCACCAATTTTCAGACTCAAAGGTAACCTTCCAATGTGTCTAAGTTGACTTCAAACGTGAAGTCAACGTTTGACTTCACCAAACGTTGGGTTGGTCTTCCAAGTTAAAGACCAACCCCTTGATTCTAGGGTGTTCAGGACGTCCTACCGGTTTATGTATATATATATAAACGTACCCTTGACAATCTTTGGAAGTAACGAATTCATATTCACTTTATTCAAGGGACCCTCTCTTTATCCCTAGGTTTCACACTTTCGTAAATGAAGCTCATCAAGTAGGAGACGGGAACGGGTTCTTCCCATAAGCAGTACTGCCTACCCAGACCCATTCATTCGTTTCCTACATTTTAAATAGGTTTTCTCAACTTGGTATAACCTTTACGTTTTGGGTCGAGCAGTGGAGTCTCCTAAAGTTAGGACCTAGAAAAGGATCTGAGATCTTCTCGACTCCAGTGACATTAAATAATAACCGCTCTGATATTTACAGATTATTTTTATTGAACTAATACTCGTAAAAATAAATTTCAAAATATACGTACAGATGCGACTTCAAGAGTTAGGAAATCAAACTTGCATGAGGGGGCAAAAGGACCGTTACATAAAGGTATAAAGGAACTTTTCAGCGAGTTCTAATAAAATTCATTATAAAAATTTGAGACGGAGACATAAATTCTTTCTTTTCCTTTTAGTCTTTCACCGACTCTTCACTCCAACGAAAGACCAAGGACTTTTTTAACCCTTAATACCAATTGTTGTCTTTGGTTTGCCCTCACGAGTCAGATTTAAGACGTGTCGGCACAAGTACGGGTCTAATGACCCTTACAGAGGAAGTGCCGTACCTACTCCGTCTTCGTCCAGGTCGATGACCTACCGTGTAAACCTTGGGAAACCGGTAAACGTCGATCATTTACTTCTCGATACCTCGTTGACTGCTGGCCTGGGAACGGTTGTGATAGTTTACCAAATCCTGCAAAAGAACCCGGGATTGACCCGGAGTTGATTCACCTGTCCTCACCTCAATGTCTTACTCGATCCCGAGGTTTGGGAAGAGGAGACCCAGTGTAAGAGTGGCAGACGACACGGTTTCAAGAAGGGTCTTCCGGGAACACTTCTTTTATTTTAAATAGGAGTGTGTCGGAATTTTACGACTGTAAGGTACAACTGTGCCTAACAAATGTGTCTTTTAATTAGTCAATGTCAAAATTTAAAATTAATTTCTTACAAAAGACCACAATAACGTTTTGTCTGTTTTCGGGTATTTTACATACAAACTGACGACAACACACAACAGAAACCTAACTCCACGTCAGTACTCTAGTTAGTACGTACTATAAAAACACTTGAAAAGAAAATTGTCTTGTTGGAAGTGTATTTAATCCAAGTAATTTTTTATATGTAGTTTTATTTTCGGTAAGACTCTTTGACGCTACTTTAAAGGAAAGATTAGTCGTTGTCTGATGAAACATGACCAAGACATTTATTATTATACCTTTCTTTTATTCAGTCGTGAGTTAACACGTTAATCGACGATAAACGGCAACTTGGTTTTCACTGAATGTCCTTCAATGTGTAAAATGAGTGCAAAACTAGTTCTCTTTTAATCACCAAGTCACTTGTAACAGTACCTCCCTTATAAAACAAAGCTCTACCACGACTTTCAGGCGTGTAAAAAAAAATTCTAATCAGAACATAAGAATATAAAGAAAAAGAAGAAATAGAACGAAATAAAGAGGTTATCAATTTCTTTATTTACTAAGAATATATTTTCCCTCTTTTCATGTATCTTAGTTTTCAAAAATTATTAGTGAGTTATTTTTCGTTGAATGTAAATAATAAGAAAAATTACGTAAATGACTTTAATAAATATATAAAAGTTTTTACGGAATTTTTATCGATTTATCGTGTAGTCTTCACGTATTATGAACTTGTGACTCTGGAGTTTTAGATTATGATTTTGATGACTATTCTTATCAATGTCTCGACATCGCCGGCCTCTCCTCACCGACCTTGAGACGAACTTATAGGTGTAAAGTCAAAGACATGGATAGTTCTTAAAATTAACTGGTACCTATTAGACAGTCGTCTTCTTTAAGTCGACTCCCGATTGGTCCAATGACTACTCAGAGACCTTTCATGTTCCTCTTAGGACCCAAATCGGTAACTCAGCGTCCTACGTCCTTAGTTCTGATAGTGATACGACCTACTTGTTCCCCTTGTTGATTTTGCGTATCTTCTTCCGTACCTGGTTTATTTGTTTCTGTACTCTCTTCGTCTCTTCTGAAATTGTCTTGAGTTGTTCACGACACCGGAAACACATACGGGTACATCATCCTGTTTCTTGAAACTCAGATCATTTCGGATATTTCGTTGTACCCCACTACCACCTCTGTTGAGAGGATCGTTATATCATAGATTCGTCGGTCCGGCTCACTGTTTACCAGTCGGAGTTGTTCGCTGACGTCCTCGTCGGTCGCCCCCTATGTAATTTGCATATTGTTTACTACGGTCCCTTCTACTTTACCTTCTCTTGGACTGAGTTCACCCGTCATAGGATCCTTTGGATTTTTTGTACCGAGACCTGTACCCGTTACTCTAACTTCGAGTTTTGGCTGTTTATCTAGCCTAGTGTCTTTTCCGACTATGGTTGTTTCTAGCATAACTATTACGGTTACGATCTCGTTTCTTTGAGTAACTGTCGATTTCGATGACGACATGAAGAAATAGTAAATAAATGAAGGAATCGAGGAGGAAGTTTCAGTAGTGGAAAGTTCTCAAACTTTAAAACCAAGGTGTGAGAAGATTAGTCCTCCACACCTTCTTCTAGATCCTCATTGTCAGGGGTTAATTTTTTTTTTAAAAGAGTAAAAGGGAACTCCCATAAGAATCAGAAGGCAGATCGTAAAAGAAAGAGTCAGGTATATCAATCCAACTAAAAGTATGTAGCAAATATCAAAATAAAAAGTAGGAGAGGCAAATGAAATCGTCCAAGAAGACGAAAGTTTTAAACTTTCGTAACGGTTTCTGTCGGTGTACTTTCCTTCGACCTCCGTCGTCCCCGTTCGTGTCCTCCCCTCCGTTCTCTATTCTCCAACAATGGAGTCATTTTGGATGTCGGGGATTTCGGTTTTCACCGCATTGGTGTCACTTATAGATCATCCCAAATTAAAAATAAAATTCAACGTCAATAACGGTCAAATCCGGTCACAAACCAAAACCTCGGGCCCATGTGTTACAAAAACAATACGTAGTGTTGAAACGTTGGAGACGAGGTTTTTTCTTGTCTTGCTCGAAAAAATTTCATTCGAATTAAAGACTTGAGAACCACTAAGTGGAAACATGTATCTAAGATACTAGGTAAAGTATAACGTGTATATCCTTGTGTACCATATTTACTCATCGAAATAAAAGTATAATAATTATCATAGTACCAGGGTAATGTCCGGATAATTGGAGTATTTAAACAGTAATCAGAAACTCCTTTTTTACACATTTATACTTACATATTGTACTCTTAAAGAGAGATGTCGTCCTGAATTTTAAAAAACCTTTTCAAACTGTTACACATAGTGTACTTAAGTCTAAATGGAGTTACGGTGTTTAATACAAATCTATCCTTTTTTTTGAATAAAACTAGAGTCCATCTTTTGTCAATCTAACGAAAGTCAAAATACATCAAAATTTGAAAAAAATTTGATCTTAAATAAGACAAATTTATTAAATCTTCTAATACGGAAACCAAATGAATAACTACTAACGTGATAGTAAGAGAATATGAGTTGAAGGTCTTAGTGTAAACAAATACACAATATTCTTAGAATGGCCATAAACAGTGAAAATAAATTTTTGATCGAAGACGTGTGAAGTTCCGATAATTACAGCTAACCAAACTGTTTATTGATGACAAACTAGGAATGTTAATTTAAAACATTGATTACCTTAACAAAAAAGTTTATCCATTATACGAAGACACTGACGAAACCCCCCTACCCTTCGGCATTAAAACAGTCGAAATTAAACTGTTTGACTTATTTCGTTTCCAGGTATTTAGTTTTTTTTTTTTTTTTTCTTATCAATGTTATTTTTATGTAGTTTAATTTTCATATATATGATCGTTTATTTTAAGTGTCACGGAATTTTCATTTGTCCAAACAACGTCTCATAATGGCGAGATTTTTTGTTTTCACTCCATAATATACAACACTATATAGTATGTGATGAAATATAATAAATTCGTCGATTAAAAAAAGGTAAATGGTCACATGTGACCTCGAGAAGAGTCCAAACTACATATTGTGTTAGAGTAAGAAAAATTGTTGTTAGATCTTATTGTAATCTACTTAGACGATCATTACCAGAAGGAAATAAAAGTTAATCAATAAGAATGTTAGTATGGAGTTTCTTGTGAAACTTGTAGAACAACTTACCGTAATAATATATTCTACAAGAAAGTCTATTTAAAAATCTTAATTATAACCGTTCAGTGTTTATGAATAAAATTAAAATAATATAAATAAGAGTAAAAACTGTTTTATTATTTACGTGTATCTTAATTTTTTGATGGGTTGTGGTTTATATTTTTTATCACGAAAGAACTGAATGACGAGGAGTAATAGGGGAGTTATAGAGGAGTAATAGATGGAAGAGACTTCGTAGGGGAGATGTAAAACATAGAATGGAGGACTAAATGGAGGTATAATAATTTCCTATACAAATATGAGGATAAAACGGAATTTGTGTTTTCACTTGTTTTATCATATTATTTAACGACACAGAAGTAGTGAGTTGAAATGTTTAGTACATGGTTACTGGAAGTCATTACGTAGTAGTGAGGGTGGATTAAGTGTGTAAGGTAACTAACAAACCGTGTAGGGTCTGTAATATAGTAAAGTTGGTATTTATAAAGTCATATATATAAATTATTTATTCCTACTAAAATTGTATTGGTAAGGTACATAGTATAGGATTTCATTAAAATTTTATTATGTAATCATAGTAGTTTAGAAATGAATCATAATTTTAAATTTAAAAAAGGATTTATAATACTGCGATTAAAAAATTGGGAAACCTAAAAAATACATTTTTACGTTTATTTCAATTATGTAACTCTCACCAACTACCAGTGAACGGTAGAGGGAGAGAGACCGAGGAAACACACAGTACTTTAAATTCCTACTTTAGTGATGGTATAAAAGGTCTTTAAACTTAAAAAGATCAATGTATGAACAGGACCCCAAATCGTACAAAGGAAAAAGAGACAAGGGACACTTAATCTTCAACCTCCAACCTTGATATGAGAACCAGTCTAAATCTGAAAAAGAAAAGGAGGAAGAAGGAAAGGGAGGGAGAAAAAGGAAGAAAGAAAGGAAACAGAAAAAAAGGAGAGGGAAGGAAGGGAAAGGGGAAGAAAGAAAGAAGGAGAAAAAGAAAAGGAGTAATTTGGATAAAGTATTATCTAAAAGGTAAGACGGTAGTCTTCGGGACATATTGGATTATTAGATAGGAAAATATTACAATTGTTGGTTTTGA
The DNA here is from genome assembly GCA_006410555.1 of Capra ibex. Taxonomy (NCBI): domain Eukaryota; kingdom Metazoa; phylum Chordata; class Mammalia; order Artiodactyla; family Bovidae; genus Capra; species Capra ibex. The sequence goes on along the minus strand of SJYO01014747.1, from coordinate 11,122,313 downwards.
GACTTATTGATCTTGGTTTTTAAGTAATACTCAACGTTAAACCTTTATAGGACAGTAAAAAGAAGTAAATAATCGACCTGTGAAGATATTCATTAGTAAAGGAAATTAAATTATAACCTAATAGAAGTAAGATAACCTCTTCCGTTACCGTGGGGTGAGGTCATGAGAACGGACCTTTTAGGGTACCTCCCTCCTCGGATCCTTTCTATCACATTTACGAATTAAGTAAGAGAAATGGTAGGTCAAAAGATTAATACTCCAACAAGAGATCGTACAACATTATTATTGAAGGATATCGTGAGGATACTTGATTTTTTAAGTTGATATCAATAAAATACCAAATATAAATAACAACGATAAGACTTACTATGAGTATCAAGAGGTAGAAAACGTTTTTCTATGAAAGTTTAACGGAGGGCACAGGAAACCAGTACTTGCACCATCAAATGTTATCACAGGAACCATAGTTCACACTGTTCTACAAGTTCCTAGTAGGACACATCGAAACCGAGTCAGTACTTCAGTAGGTAAAGAGGTTTCTTTATCCAAGGAAACTCACCCATTAACACGAATCTGTGGTGTTAGACTCTCGACTTTCACGAGTAACAATGACCCAACTAATTCAAAAAATCCAGAAAAATCACCTGTTTTGAGTTTGATACGAAATAAAGATACTGTTTTTACTTAATGCTCAAGTGTGATTGATAAGAATAAGTTTAAATCTTGATATTGTAAAAATCTTATTTGATACCGTAGGAATTAAATAAATAGGAAGTAATGAGGGTCTAAACGGAACCTTATCGTTTTGGTCAGCCAGTCAAGTCAGAGATTCAGTACAGACTGAGAAACGTTGGGGTACCTGACGTCGTACGATCCGAAGGGACAGGTAGAGGTTGAGGACCTTGAACGAGTTTGGGTATTGGAATCTCACTCACTACGGTAGGTTGGTAGAGTAGGAGAAAACAGGGGAAGAGGAGGATGGAAGTTAGAAAAGTCGTAGTCCCAGAAAAGATTACTCAGTCGGGAAGGGTAGTCCACCGGTTTCATAACCTCGAGGTCGAAGTCGTAGTCAGGAAGGTCACTTATAAGTCCTGACTAAAGGAAATCCTAAGTGACCAAACTAGAGGAACGTCAGGTTCGTTGAAAGTTCTCAGAAGAGGTTGTGGTGTTAAGTTGTCGTAAGGTCAAGAAACTGTGAGTCAAAAGTAATACCAGGTTGAGAGTGTAGGTATGTACTGATGACCTTTTTGGTATTGAAACTGATTTGTCTGTAAACAACTGTTTCATGACAGAGACGAAAAATTATACGACAGATCCAACCAGTATCGAAAAGAAGGTTCCTGGTTCGCAGAAAATTAAAGTACCGACGTCAGTGGTAGACGGCACTAAAACCTCGGGTTCTTTTATCAAAGGGTGACAAAGATAACAAAGGGGTAGATAAACGATATTTCCCTACGTTCGTCTACGGTACTAAAAGTAAAAAACTTACAACTCAAAATTCGGTCGAAAAAGTGAGAGAAGAAAGTGAAAGTAGAAGAAAGTGAAAGTAAAGGCGGAATTCTTAACACAGTAGACGTATAAACTCCAATAACTATAAAGAGGGTTGTTAGAACTGAGGTCGAATACGAAGTAGGCCAGGTCGTAAAGGGTACTACATCAGATGTATATTCAATTTATTCGTTCCACTGTTATTCGTCGGAACTACATGAGGAATGGACGTATGTCTAATGAATCCTCCGTCAATTCCACCAGACCATAAGGGTAGAGAAATTTTTTAAAGGTGTCAAACAACAATAGGTGTCTCAGTTTCCGAAAAAGCATCAGTCACTTCGTCTTCATTTACAAGACGACTTTCAGAGAACGAAAGATACTAGGTTGGCTACATCCGTTAAACTAGAGACCAAGGAGACGGAAAAGATTTACGTCGAACTTGTAGACCTTCAAGAACCAAGTGTATGAGGACTTCGGAACGAACCTCTTAAAACTCGAAATGAAACGATCGCGTACTCTACTCACGTTAACACACCATCAGACTCGTGAGAAACCGTAACGGAAAGAAACCCTAACCTTACTTTAGACTGGAAACGGTCAGGACACCGGTGACGACCCAAAAGGTTTAAAAGACCATATAACTCACATCGTGAAATTCTCGTAGTAGAAAAGAGTAGACTCCTCAAAAGAGTCAATAAACATTCCGGAGAAGTCTGGTGGTAAAACGGTAAAACGTAAAGAAGAATTCCTACCAAAGCCAGTGACGGAGGACTTGCACAATGCTTCGAGACAGGTATCAAGAAGTCCTTGAGACAAATAGTCTAGACAAGGGAACAAAGATAAACAGTGAAGGTGACATATTGACTTTCCCTAAACTAAATCCAGTATGAACTTAAGTCAAGTCAAGCCAACGAGTCAACACAGACTGAGAAACACTGGGGTACTTGGCGTCGTGCAGTCCGGAGGGACAGGTAGTGGTTGAGGGTCTCAGATGGGTTTGGATATAGGTAACACAGCCACTACGGTAAGTTGGTAGAGTAGGACGGGAGTTAGAAAGGGTCGTAGTCCCAGAAAAGTTTACTCAGTCGAGAAGTGTAGTCCACTGGTGTGGACTTACTAGATCACCAAAAGGGACGTATTGGTGTTTTTTTACACTAATCATAAATTACGTAAAATTGGATGTCAGAACTACATCAAAAAAAGGAATTCAATATAAAGTGACTCTGTACATTTCAATGAAATAAATTTGTTTTTTCATATACATAAAAAACAAACAAAATCTTATGATGAATTAGGTAGTTGTACATAATAACAAAAATATTTTCTCAAAGTACAAGTAAATGGGACATCAGACACCCCTCTGTAAAATGCTAGTACCTTTATAGGACTATGAATAGTTTAAAGGTAGAAACTAAATTGTAGTTATCTATTATGAATGGACTAAATTAAAAATGACACTATTAACATTTTATAAATAAAAGATTGTGAGGTAGAGAGATATACAAATGTGTAGTTATAAGTTAAAAGTCGACATTCGTTTCGGGAAATTGACGTGATAAACAGTGAATAATAGATATACTTGAGTTTAGACAAAAGGTCACCAAATATAAATAAGGACATAAATTAATTAAATCTGTGTGTTCGACAGGGTGTAAACAAGTTCATTTAATATAGTTCGACAGTAGATTCAGGAACCCTACTAAGAGATAAAAAAAAATTATAAAAAAAAAATGAAAGTCTCTATTGTTTTATTGAGTAAAATATGTCTAAAATCAAAATATTTTTAGGTAAAGAGGTTCTTAAGGATTGAGGTAATCGTCCCCGTAATTTCTAGTTTTAGACTCTCAATCCATACAGGTGACGATGACCTTACAGAAATAATGAATACCATACACTTGATAACTGTGATTGTTTGACTACGAGGGACGACTCTACTTCTAGGTATAACTCTTTTTTGAAGGTTCCTATTTTAGTCCCTTTTCACCTTGTAAAGAAGACTTTGTAAAGATGGTTTTGTAAAATCTTACTTCGGAAATAAAAATAATGAAATACATTTGAGACTTTCTAAGATGAGATCTTGGTACTTCGATCTATCTACAATATAAACAACTTTGGACGGTGGACGTAAATATATTTTTCATTAAACAGATTTTTAATTTATTACGTATTCCTATCAATAGTTCAAGGTATAATATATAATTATAAATATATAATTGATATATAATATATAGTGTATAGTATATACAATAATATATAATTGTTTTTATTCACTGTTTTTAGGGATCTATGGTATTGTTATAAGATTCTTCTATTTAGATGTTTTATTTACTTTTAACTATAAAATTTACTCAATTTTCTTTAATTCTTTTATAATCTCCGATACTGTTTTGTTAGTCTTATTCTATTTAAGTATTACTTAGTTAGAGAATTATTATTTTACACTTTTTGACATTGTCTTAAAAATTTTTATTTCTTTTTTAAAAGTTTCTTTATTACTTAAATTTTTACGTTCTCGATTATTTATGTTGTCTGTTACGAGATTCTCTTAAAGTCATACTTTTTCTCCTTCTAAAATTTCAGTTTTACTACATTTCTTTCCCTAATTTTCTTAAACTTTTGTAAAATCGTTAACTTTTATCCTTTTCATTTAGAGAGAGAGAGAAGTATATATATACATACATATATATATATATGTATCGTCTTTAAATCCTCTTCTTTTGGTTTCTTTATATGTTTATTATATGTATATTTCTATATGTTTATTTTACTACTACTGTCACCCCTCACAATGACGTCTGTTTAGATGTAACATTTTTATTCACTTTCCATTCGTTCCGTTATCTTCTGATCTTGTTACATTTTTTGGTTGACCTATATTGTCTTTTAGATAAATTGTCCTTGTCTTGTAAGAAGAACTCACACGTATGTTGATATCTTTTGTACGACACATATATTGTCGGAGTTATATAAATCTTCCTGACTTCAATGTGTCTCACACAATATATTAGTGACTCTTACTTTAATCTTTAGTTATCGTTTTTTTAAACCCCTTTAAAGTATATCTACACTTATAATTTTCATATAACGACGGATCTAAACCCATTTTTTCTTATAGTACTTTCTTTAGTCTTTCAAGAAACTATACTTATTTTTAATTATGTATTATATGTTTTCGGACTCCTACGTCGTTTTTTGACACGAATCTCCTTTTGAATGTCGACAGTTGTAGAAGTAATTTTTTCCTCTTTGTAGAATTTAGTTACTGATTTTGAAAGTTGAATTTATATGACGTCTTTCTTATTATTTCATTTAGATTCGTTCGTCTTCCTTTCTATAATGTAATTATGTTTAATTTCTCCTTTCATTACTTTATTTATTATCTTTTTTAATATCATTCTTGAATACTTTGGTTTTAATCACAAAACCACTCCAGTTGTTTTAACTGTTTGAAGATGAGTCTAAGTCGTTCTTTTGTCGTCTCTTTAGAATTTAATGATTCTATTATTAATTCTTTCCCCTGTAATGACGATTCGATTGTCTTTATTTTTTCCTAATACTTTCTTATAATATTTATTAATATACGGTTATTACCTATTAAATTTATTTTAACATTTTAAGGGTCCTTCTGTGACCGACTTTGACTGAATTCCTCATTATCTTTTACATAGATATTTTTAAATACTTTAACTTAATCATCAGTTCTTTTGGGTCCGGGTCTCCCAAAGTGACCAATAAAGGTGGTTTGTTAAGAATTATTAATTAAGGTAAGGAAGTGTTTACGAAGATTTTTATATTCTCCTCCCTGGTTGGAGATTGAGTAATGGAATCCGGTGATAACGGGAGTAACCATTTTGACACTTATCTTCCTTTAATGTTCTGTTCTTTTAATCTCTGATCAGAGAGAGTACTCATCTACGTTTTTAAAAACTGTTTTATGATCATTTACTTAGGTAGCTGTATACTTTTTCAAGTATGTGGTACTGATTTCAAAGAAATAGGAATATTCTGACTAGATTGTAGACTTTAGTTAACTACATTTATGTAGTACAGTTTCATTAAATACTTACTGTATAGTTATCTCAGTCTCTTTTGTAATCTGTTCAAGATTATGAGGAAGTAGTATTTTTATAAGTCGTTTCATTCTTATCTTCCCCTTAAAGAGTTGGACAACTACCATTTCACGTATTAAGGGTCTCGACTATAACATGAATTACTAATTCTGACTTAAGAGGGGGAATTCTTGTCCTTTGTCTGTTCTTATAGTTGGAAATGGTGTACATAAGTTGTAATATCACCTTCAAGATCTTTCTCATTAGTCTTTTCTTTTAGATTATTTTCTTTACGTCCTATCTTTACTTGATTTCACTGAACTTCTACTGTACCAGAACATACATCCTTTGAACTTCCTTAGGTGGTCTTTTTGTACAATTTGAGTATTTACTCAGGTCGTTCAACCGTCCTGTTTTCCAGTTAAATGTTTTATTCATCATTCAAACAAGGAAACGTTACATGATAGTTTTTTACTTTGTTAATCTATTAAAGTAAATATTTTTCATGAATCTTTATTTACATTACTTTTTTTAAAATTTATAAAATGATACCTTTTATGGTTTATGACAACTTTCTTTAATTTCAAATGGGTTTATTTAACTTTCTGTAGAATATAAGTATCTAGACCATTGAATTATAATAATTCTATAGTAATGAACGGTTTAACTAGATGTCTAAGTTACGTAAGGGATAGTCTAATGGTGGACCCGATAAACGTCTTTAACTATTTTATTAGGATTTTAAGTATACTTCTGAGTTTCCTGTTTGTTATCGACTTTGTTAGAACTCTTTCTTACTTCAACATCCTAAACATAAAGGACTAAAGTTTTCGATGAAGTTTCGTTCTCTTTCGTATAGGTTCACTGTCAATGCATTTTTCTCTGTATATTTGGTTACCCTGTCTTAACTTTTGGGGTTTTATGTTGAATCGAGTATCAGTTAACTAAAGATTATTAAAGGATCCGACAAGTTACGTCTCCTATAGGAAGTTGTTTAACACCTCACTATTGGTTTATCTGTATATCCGTTAATCTGTATACGGTTTTTCAATTCAACTTGGGTATCGAGTATGGTAAGTCTTTAAGTGAGGTTTATCTAGTTTCTGGATTTAGATTCACAATTTTGTTATTTCGAGAATCTTTTACCTATCTCATTGTGAAGTGTTAGAATCTAAACAGTTCCATACTAAAGAATCTATACTATGGTTTTTGCACTTGTATTTATTGTTTAACGAAAAACAGTTTAATTTTTGAACACGAGGTTTCCTGTGAAAGTTCTTTTATGTTAGTTAGTTACTCCCCTTATAAAAATTTAGTATATATATTCCAATACATAGATCTTATATATCGAAAGTCTCGAGTTATTATTTTTCTAGTTTTTACTCATGTCCTTTACTTTTACTTTGACTTTTTCTGTGTTTTAAACCTACAGAGGTAACACTATCCTGTCTGATTATTTTACAATTCCAGAAACCGACTTCTCTACAAATGATAAGATAAAAGTTGAGGACTTTTAACAGATCCTCCGATTTTATAAAAATTTTTACTCATGAATTAGTTAGTTACTGATTATTTATTTATTATCGAATTACAGTATAGATAATTCTTAGTTAGGTAACAGTCATCTACTATTTAGATTCGATTGATTCGTTATGGTTATGAGTATGAGAGTATGAGTTATACTCTCTGTTCAGGAGGAAATACTACCCTAAAAAAAAAATCTACCATCGACCTGAGGATACCTTTAATAAAAATTAAATCCCATGTCTTAAAGTAGATACGTAGAGATATACTCAGAAAACAGGTCTTAAAGACAGAGGGTCTATCCGATATTAGTAACTTTTCTCCGTAACTACTTGTCTGACCAAGAGTTCGACGTATTGGATCTCCTATTTGTAAAGTGGACGAAGAAGGTACTCCCGATCCTAATATGACAGTCCTGACGAATCCATTCCTTTAAACCCACTGTAGCAAAAAAATTTTGTAGATTGATTTAAAATTAAAACAGGTTTCGCACTCGGATAAACCTTTCATCTAAATGAATGACAAAATAATGGATCTATTTAATAAATCACGGCCGTACTATTCAGTGTATTCAGTACAGGTTGAGAAACGTTGGGATAACAGACATCGGACGGTCTGAGGAGACAAGTACCCTAAAAGATCCGTGATTATGACCTCACCCAACGACACGAGAAGAGGTCCCCTAAAGAACTGGTTCCCTAGTTTGGACCCAGAGGACGTAACGTCCCTCTAAGAAATCTCATCCCTTTTCCTTAAACCAAGTCAAGTCAAGTCAAGTCAGCGAGTCAACACAGACTGAGAAACACTGGGGTATCTGACGTCGTGTGGTCTGAAAGGATAGGAAGTGGTTGAGGGTCTTGAACAAGTTTGAGTACGGGTAGTTCATCCAGTACGGTAGGTTGGAGACAGTAGGGGAAGAGGTAAACAGAAGTTAGAAAGGGACGTAGTCCCAGAAAAGGTACTCAGTCAAGAAACATAGTCTACCGGTTTCATAACCTTGAAGTTGAAGTCGTAGTCAGGAAGGTTACTTATAAGTCCTGACTAAAGGAAATCCTACTTGAACAAATAAGAAAGTCAGGTTCCCTGAGTTGTGGTCTCAAGTTTCGTAGTCAAGAAGTCGCGAGTCGAAAGAAATACCAGGTTGTAAGTATAGGTATGTACTGATGACCTTTTGGGTATCAAAACTGATGTACCTGGAAACACCCGTTTCATTACAGAGACGAAAAACTATACGATAGATCCAACCAGTATCGAGAAGAAGGTTTCTCGTTTGTAGAAAATTAAGTACCGATGTCACTAGTAGACGTCACTAAGACCTCGGGTTCTTTTATCAGAGAGCGACGAAGGCACAAAGGGGTAGATAAACGGTACTCCACTACCCTGGTCTACGGTAGTAGAAGTGAAAAACTTACCACTCAAAATTCGGTTAGAAAAGTGAGAGGAGAAAGTGAAAGTAGTTTTCCGAGAAATCAAGGAGAAACTAAAGACGGTATTCCCACCACAGTGGACGTATAAACTCCAATAACTATAAAGAGAACCGTTTGAACTAAGGTCGAACACGAAGTAGGTCAGCTCTTAAAGTGTACTACATGAGACGTATATTCAATTTATACGCCCCACTGTTATATGTCGGAAGTACATGAGGAAAGGGTTAAACCTTGGTCAGTTAACAAGGTACGGGTCAAGATTAACAACGAAGAAAGCACGTAGGTCCAAAGAGTCCTCTATCCATTATACCAGACTATAAGGGTAAAGAAAATCTTAAAAGGTGTCAAACTTAGGTGTCTTAGGTGTGTCAGTTCCGAAACCACATCAGTTATTTTATCTTCATCTACAAAAAGACCTTGAGATAACGAAAAAGATACTAGGTTACCTACAACCATCAAACTAGAGACCGAGGTGACGGAAAGGATTTAGGTCGGACTTGTATACCTTCCAAAACGAAGTACATGACAACTTAGGAACGAAACTCTTACAACTTGTAATGAAACGATCGTACACTCTACTCAGGTTAACACGTCATCAAACTTGTAAGAAACCGTAACGGAGAGAAACCTTAACCTTATTTTTGACTGTAAAAGATCAGGTCACCGGTGACGACTTAAAAGGTTTAAAGGACCGTATAACTTACGTCGTGAAAGTGTCGTAGTAGAAAATCCTAAACTTACTCCCATTTACTTGATGTATTGGTTAAACCTTCGAGGTGAAGAACTCTGGTATTGTGCAAAAAGGATAACTTATTTGATTGTGCCTATGACTTAGTACAGAAAATTTTTATTCAGTTCGCAGGTACATAAGTGAAGGAATCTCGTAGGTGAGGGAGGAGGAGGAAAGAAGGAGGAAGAATAATGGAAGAGAGGTAACATAATAGGGAGATTCGACAAGAACACGACTATCTGGTTAAGACTTTTCAACAAAAAAGGTAGTATTAATACTAAATGTTCTAATATTAAAAGAACAAAGGAAAGAAACAAGATGACCACAAACCGGTTACGTATATTATACGTTTTTTTTCCCCCCCCCATTCTTAACTCGTGTGTCTACTATGTAAAGGGTAAAACTCGGATTCTCCTAAAATATCGGAGAGTCAATGAAAGTACATTGGAATTCCTATTTTTACAGTGGAAATTTTTATAGAGTTCCTCGATTTGACTTAAGTGAAACTTCGAAATAATGACCTGTACGTGTTGGTACAGTTTCGGAGTTAATTATCTACTTTATAATAGAGGCAAAAGTCAGAATTTACAGAAGGTTTCGTAAAGTACCTGTACGTTTCATCAACCAACTATAAAACCCCTCATAGGTACCTTCATTAACTCGCGTACCGATTCTCATAAAAAACGTGATTAATTTATAAGGTTTGAAGATAGTTCTAATAACAGTGGATAAATTACCGAGTAACTCAAATGCCCGATACGTTCAAGAGAAAGTAGTCATCTCAATCCTGTAGGTAAGAACTTTACTGTTTAATCTCTCGTCCTATTTTTCTTTTTTCTTGTAGACTTTTAATGTGTGTAAAGTTTAAAGACCGTACCTATTAAGACAAGTAACTACTTTATTTCTTAGAATATTAGAATATAAGTAAAAGAGGTCTAAGGTGAATGTGAAAAGTATATTGGATCCTATAATTTTTGGATTACGATACCTTTTTGAATTCACAGGAACTTACGTTATACACATACCTTTTTATAGAAATTATATCAACGAATTAGAACAGAAGTTTTCTTTAGAAATAGTGAACATGAATTTTACCAACTTTATACCTGACTATTTATTTAAGGTCTTTAGGACCATGTTTCTTCTTTCTTTTTCAACCGTAATCTTACACCGATCATATATCTTCAACTGGTAAAACAACAACAACAACAACTCACTTTCTTGCTTACCTACCTATATACGATCCCTGTCGCGACACGGGGTTCCTGTGTCACTTCTTATTTTACCCATACTTCGTATTGGAGAAAAGTGAATATCAGATCGACCCTTCTACCTTTCGTCTGTGTTTATTTTATATTAAAACTCCAAACTAGTCACGATACTTCTTTTATCCCTATCAAGATAATTTTTCTTCCCGTTTCCATATCAAAATTCACGTCGCCATTTCTACAAATTCACCGTTATGCTACCTTTATTCCTAACTCGGCGCGTGTTTAATTTCACACGAGGTTCATCTCCCTTATCGAGTATGTTTAAAGGACTTCACCTTTCCTGGAACTGTGAGAGTACTCAAACTTTTCAGTAACTACCTTACACTACCCGTTTCCTTTCTCTCCGGTTTCTACTCACTCTCTGGGTTTAGGACGATGGAACTATTGTTGAAACATCTCGTACCACCGATTCTCCATGATTGACATAAGATTCGTGTCCTTCTCCGAGAATTCTATAGTGAACCCAACTATATACTTCTTATCCAACTTTCTCCGGTCCTCAACCTTGTTCCTCTCTCCATCCAAACAATAATAAACAGAAGTAGATTCTTGTTCTGTGTCCACCGAACCTAAGACTTTATCACCTCTTCCTCTGTTTTCCTGTTTGCACACTGACCAAAACTCCCTCTTTCTTATCCTTAACTACTATATACCCTACTCGACAGTCTTTACCACTTACTTCTACTAAAATGTCTTCAAGTCTTTTACTCTCTTTGTCTAAACATACATACAAACCTCCCCCAATGTAAAACCTACAGTTCTTTATTAGATTCAGATTTCCAGTCACTATGTTGGTAGGACTTTCCATGTTTATTAGAAACTTAGTTCTGTTATCGTCTCCAGTAATTCTCTCTCTTAAATCTATTTCTTTCCTTTTACCGATCTAAACTCGGACTCCTTATGGTCACAAAATCGTTATCTCCTTTACTCGGACATTTCTTTTGTCTCTTTCGTGTCTTGATCCCCATCCTTAACCTCTTCCTTTACCGTTGGGTGAGGTCACAAGAACGGACCTCTTAGGGTCCCTACCTCCTCGGACCACCCGACGGTAGATACCCCAGCGTGTCTCAGCCTGTACTGATTTTCACCGAATCGTCGTCGTCGTCGTCGTCATCCCCATCCTTCTTTTCTTACAGTAATAATACTCATTCTTTATCAGTTTCCTAGTTAACGGGGACTTCTGTTCTCTTCTACCCTAGGATATCGTGTTCAATTATGTCAAAAAGTACATACTTTCTAAAGAAGTAAAGAGTATCCTCTACTTTTCCATAAAGACTTTCAAGACTTCCACAATCAATGAGTTTGTACAGACTGAGACATACTGGGGTACCAGACATCAGACGGTCCGAAGAGACAGGTACCTGAAGAGGTCCGTTCTTACCACCTCACCCATATCGGCAAGGGTAGAGGTCCTTTAGAAGGACTGGGCCCTTAACTTAGGGTCAGAGGACGTAACGTCCGTCTGAGAAATGGTAGACTCGATGTTCCCTTCGGGGGTTTTCCATATTACCAGATCTGCTTTCATTCTAAAACTTAAACACCTTAACATACAAGTAAATATAAAATAATTACAATTACACTTCGTTCTAGAAAACTAAAACTTTTACCCTCGGTTGTCCTCAATTTTTTTCTTTTACTTTCCCGTGACATACCCTCTTCTCCCTTGTGATTAGAACTCTTACCCTTTTGTCTGGATGATCTTTTCCCATTGTCTCAACTACCCATCATATCGAAATAATATCAAACACATCACAAAAGTTCAAATTTTTTATGAATAAGTACGGGTCACAAATAAGTAAATAAGTCATTTGTAGTAAAAGTCAACCACGAATAATATCGTACACAATTCGCAACCAATAAGTCAACACAGGCTGAGAAACTCTGGGGTACCTGACGGTCCAAGGAGACAGGTACCTTAAGAGGTCCGTTCTTATGACCTCACCCATAGGTAAGGAGATAGGTCCTCTGGAAGAACTAGGTCCCTAGTTAGGACTAGAGGACAAGACGTCTGTCTGAGAAATGACAGGTTTAGTGGTCTCTTTAGGGCAACATCGGATACCCCGTGGATTCGGTTCAGAATAAGAGACGTCTACTTTTTTTTTTTTTTTTTGAACAAACCTTCTATAGTGAATGAAGTTGCCTTCACCGAAACAAAGATACACGTCTTAACCCTAAAGCTACATCTAAAAGTTTATTCATAAACTTCGGAATAAAGGGGGTAATTCCGTGTAAGACATCTTTTAAAATACGAATTCATCATTACTATATATCAGGTATCCCAGTGTTTCTCAGTCTGTACTGACTCACTGATTTAAAGTCATTACTACTTTTCAGATTTATGAAATTGAAGGATAATAAAATGTGAGTTCTAACAATTCTAATTTCTATTTTTATAAAACTTTTTTAGTAAAAGTTTATGATCGAGATAGTAAAGAACGTATTAGGTACGTCTAAGTTACGGTCCGGTACGGAGATGTGTCGACACTGGTTTTTCAAGGTACCCTAGTATGAAAATTTGACTGTACTTACCAGTTCCGTTGACTTGTAGGTTAAATCGACTAAAACAAGGTGGCTGAACTGACCAGTAACCTGACTTAACTGGTCTTCCGTGATGGTACGTTTGTGTTATTCAACATAAAAAGATCTCTGACGTTCGATACGTGACTTACGACATAATTGATAAAGTCTCATCACAAGACGGCGACTTCACTGTTATATAAGACTTAGTTGAAATATACTCCTTGTACCATTAAAGTCTCTTTCTTTGTCTTATAGATTCAAAAGAGTAGACATAGTCAGAGCGGAGAACCCACCGTTTGTGCCTTTAACTAGGACTAATTTAATTCGACTTTTACGTAAGTAATTTAGCACAATTTATCCAGTACAATCCATTCTAGACTCTTAACTTCCTCTACTTTCGTCTCCCATGGATAAGTGCTTAGACTCGATATCGGACCACCGGTCCTGTCTAACGTGACCCGATCTAAAAACCGTCAAATAAAAGTCACGAAGACTCACACACACCTATTCTAACTCATAGAGATAATGATGATAATCGTGATGGTTATTTTTGTTATAACCATATACTGTGTATTGTTTTATGATGAGAGGTTACGACACATAAAGTGTACAAGTATGTTTGGATTTTTAATCATGATACGTATAGAGGTATACGTATCATAGATGTATTCCTCGAAGGGACCATCGAGTCGACCATTTCTTACGTTCTCTTAGGTCAAGCTAAGGACCAAGACCTTCTAGGGGATCTGTGCCCTATCGGATGGGTAAGATCATAAAACCCCGAACGGACCACCGAGTCTACTATTTCATAGACGGACGTCATACCCGATGAACTCAAGTTAGGGACCCAACCCTTTTAGGGGACTTCCTCCTGCAACGTTGGGTGAGGTCGTAAGAACGCACCTATTAGGGGTTTCTGTCTCTTCAGACCGCCCGATGTCAAATACCCCGTCGTTTCTCAGCCTGTGCTGACTCACTGACTTGTGTATAGATGTAAATTATATTCTCCTTTGATATCGAACCTCTCTAACTGGAAGTTGTTTTAGTGTACCAATCGTCTACCGTCTCAGTATGAATCAGATTTAGTTCAGTTTAGACAGAACAATTGAAGATTTATTACGCAGTCCGGTTGAATTTTATTATTATAGAGACCAATCAATTATGGTAAATTCCTTTATATCGGACATCCTTTTAATCCAAAATAAAAATAAAAAGAGAACTCGTAAAGTGAAAAGGAAATCCAGAGGATATCTAAACACATTTATATACAAATACTAATTTTAGATTATGTATACCAAAAGTTAAAGATGTATTTAGTATGGTACGTTTCATGGTTCCTTTTATTCCTTAACTGATATTCTTTTTCCCCTTTTCAAAAGATTCTGAACAAAAGTTTCCTAATCTCTTTACGTCAGTTCTGGTACATTATACGATCAATACACGACTCTCTTTTCTTGCGAAGAGAACGAAATACTTTTAATACTTGTGTCAAAATCTTCATTCTCTGGAAACTTTCTACAGAAGTAAAGATCTTTCAATGGTTGAAGTTGTAGGTCATAAACTATATCCTTTGTCTAAGAGATTACTCATACTTAAAACGTTTCTTTTTATTACTTCTCTTTTTAATTGACCATTTGAATCTTAGTCTAATTGTTAGTTGTAGTACATGTGTCCTAAAACCGGTTTTCTTACGACTTTAGCTATTTACTACAACCTTCAAGAACATATGCTATCCTGAAGAAGTTACATGATTAACATTTATAAAAAGGTGATAAATATAAATTAAAGACCATGTCCATCTTTCGCTTTTAAGTTTTACAAAAAGGGACATTTATAAGGATAAAGACCATCCGTCTTATATTTTTATAATTAAAGGAGATTCCATTCTATATCCAGAAAGGACCACCGAGTCTACCATTTCTTAGATGGACGTTACGTCCTCCAGGTCCAATCTAGAAACCAAGTCCTGCTAGAGCACCTCTTCTCTTACCGATGGACAAGGTAAGAGCGGACCTCTTAAGGTTCCTGTCTACTCGGACCGCCCGATATCGGGTACCCCAGTGTTCTCAGCCTGTGTTGACTCCCTGATTGTGTACCATTCTATATACTTTCTGGGAAGACACAAAACCAAAAAACCAAACGAAAAACAGCAGAAAGTCACTCTATTATACACTGGTTATATTTCTTATGTACGTCAATATCAGTAATTTAGACCAATTTTTATGACAAAGTCAAGTGGTGGTTGACTACCGAGTTTAATTCTACCTTGTTTGAATTAAGGGGTGGGGTGGGAGTTAAATAAATGTAAACATAGAGAGTCCGTTTTATGTACGTTCGGAAGATAGACGTACTTTACGTGTGACTTTATTCAATTTACTCCTTTTTTCCTCTCACGACTTTGATTACAAAACTTTTCAAAGGGTCCTTCACCAGTCTCGGACAATCCTTGTGAAACTTGGTCGCGATTCCATTTACTCTCGTAACAGTGGAGTGTGTTTCTGACGAGTAGTCCGAGAGAAACAAGACGTCGAGGACAAAATTCATCTTCAAGTAAAGGTTATTGACGTGTATAAGAAGATAAGTATACATTTAACTTAATTTCGACAATAAGAAAGAAGGAGTGTTAGACGGAAATTTCATTATTATATTAAATACTTTCTCACGGTGCTCTCTACCCCCGAATACCTGTAACCGCACAAGACCGAAAATTGGTTTGGGTACGACCGGAAGGACTGCCTCTCGGACAGAGTGAACGGGAGTCCCTAGATAAACTTGTAATTCCCCAATAGTGACCTCAACAATAACCGAAACCTATAAAGGTGACTATTCTGTAAACCTAAGGTTACCGTCAAAATACCGAGAGGAATGTCGACACTAGTCTCACCTTCACGTATTTACCAGGGTGGCGGACAGGTCTCTCTCTTCCTTGGTGTGTGGGGCCCAAGGTGACCGAAACGGTAGTGGACGACCCACGGAACTTATTGCATTCTAATGTCCCCAGAAGGGAAGAAGACACACGTCTAATTAAAGGACACCGTTTACAACGCACTTTTAAAGTTCCCGTTAACTCAGGACATACGAAAGAGTGAACAAGGAGAAAAAAAGGGAAGAAAAAAGAAGACAAACGAGAAAGGGAAAAAAAAAAAATTCCAGCACTCAACGATTAAAATGCACGTTAATTCAACATGTATGGGGTTCAATTCATCCCGTGGAGTTGACGTGAAATTTTGGTAGTCAATATTTGTATGGGTACCATAGACTACAGAATTCCCTCCTTGGACTAAGACGAAACTACTTCAGTAAAATATACTTACAAAGAGGAATGAAAATGTTCTCATGACACCGATAATTACATTTGTTTTATCCTGTAAAGTAAGAATGTACGAAACCAAAGAGTCAGACAACTTTCTATTTCTTTGTTTCTTGTAAATGTCTTGAAGAGTTAAACATAATCTTCTCTTTTCCCAATGGCGTTAAAATTTAATTATTTACGTCTTATGGATGTAGAGAAAAAATATCATACGAGGTTCAACACAAGTGATAAATTTTGTCACCGAACGTTCGTAGAAATAATTACTTGAACTTTTTTGACAAAAGAACGTACCTCCCTTGTAACTCAGTTCTACTGGTAGACCCTAGTCTACTCACATCAAAATTTAGGTACAAGACGGTCGATTGTCGAGATTCTAAAACTCTTTCAAGGAGAGAAGATTCGGAGTCAAAGGAGGAAAAAGTTTACTCCTTTTCTGTTTTCGTTTTGTTTCTGTATTGAACGTTCTCTCAATTGTCTAATTCAATCTACTATGAACTTTTTGGTTCGAAAGGAGTTGTCGAGTCTTCCGTCACTGTTAATAATAAGTGTCAAAGAGTTTTCAAGAACAAGTAAAGTCCTTCTGACACACACGAACCCTGGTAAATTTTAGGATGACTTATTTATGACTTTAACAAGTCCCTTTAATCGATCCGATAGACGGTCCCCAAAAGGTTACTTTATCTACACACAAAGTTGAAAGGTTGGTACAATGTCCTGATAACATCTGTCTCGGCCGAGAGGAATGGTCGGAGGAGCGGGATAAGGCATGTTCGTCTCCCCCTGACACAAGTAGGGTGACTACCACGGTCTCCAGGGAGGTAATCGCGAGACGCCTCAGGTAGACAGGGAAGTGAATGTCCGGAGCGAGTAAGGTAGAAGGCATCGAAGGGGAAGCCATATGAAATATATAGTAAACGTATCACATTTTAAATTGTTCACTACGACCTCTATTATTTAGGGCGTTGACGATAAAGACAAACTTTTGGTACTGGGTCACACCACTTTCACGGTTTGTCAGACCCCAGACACGGACAAACGTCCCGAAAGAGAAGCGTATAAAAAGACAGTGAAAGAACTGTAAAAACAGTCGAACCTTGACGTCCCGTATCCACGACCGTCGTCCAGAGTGGTGTAAAAATAAGAGGTAACGTAAAGGTCTCGGATACTTTTTTATATTATTCCGACCCCCATCCGTCCCTCCCTTCCGACTCCTTCGTGAGTCTCCTCTCCACTAGCGCAGTTTCCGTCTCGTCACTCCGGTTCCGACACTTTCAGTCTTTCACGTCGGAGAAGTGACGTTCGGTCCCGAGTGGCAAGTTCCCGAAGATTCGGTGAGGGGTTCGGGACTTCAGGCCTGTGTCTTTGTGACTCTAAACGGCAGTTTCTGTACGGTAATAAAGCAAACGAGTAATACGGTTCTTCTATCTTCCGTCATAAACTTAGACAAACGTCTTATATAAAACAGAAAAGAAAACCGTTTGACACGTAAAGATGTGTCACCTCTACCATAGATGTGTTTTGGTCATAACAAAAAGGACCGAAATTAGTTGAATATACCAAAATGACGGGAAATCCTAGAAGAACAAGGAAACAAAACAAAAGAAAAAATTAAGTACCGAGTCTACTATTTCGTAGCCGGGTGTTACGCCCTCTAGACCCAAACTAGGGAGGCAGCCCTTCTAGGGGACCTCTTCCTTTACCGTTGGGCGAGGTCAGGAGAACAGATCCTTTAAGGTACCTACCTCCTCGGACCACCCGATGTCAGGTACCCCAGCGTTTCTCAAAATGTACTGACTCGATGGAGTGAAAGTGAAAGTGAAAGTATATTGTCCCGTAGACTCTTGTAGAAACCAGTGGTGGGAGGTCGAAAACATTTACTTCCCCTCTATTCTCACTTGTCCGACAGTACATGCAGATAAGTTCAAACTGTCAATGGTTATAAATTTATTGTAATTATTATTGTTATAATTATTAATTTGTTGTTGGAATACATATCAAATCTTAGTAGGAGGGTTCCTTTGGACCATGATGAATAAAATTAAAGAGATTCTAATTTAAAGGAGTTATCGAAGGGTCATCATTTTCTTAGACGGACGGTCACATCCTCTGAACCCAAGATAGGGACCCAACCCTTCTAAGGGATATCTTCCTTTATCGTTGGGTGAGGTCATAAGAACGGACCCTTTAGGTTATCCATCTTGTTAGACCGTCCGATGAGTTTTTCGATTCTAGTACCGTAGACCAGGGTAGTGAGGTTCCATTTATCCACCCCTTTGTTGCCTTTATCACTCTCTGAAACAAAAAACCCCGAGGTTTTAGTGACGTCTACCACTGAGATCGGTACTTTAATTTTCTACGAACGAGGAACCTTCTTTTCAATACTGGTTGTATCTGTCGTATGATTTTTCGTCTTTCTAATGAAATGGCTGTTTCTAGGTAGATCAGTTTCGATACCAAAAAGGTCATCAGTATATACCTACACTCTCAACCTGATATTTCTTTCGACTCACGACTTCTTATCTACGAAAACTTGACACCACAACCTCTTCTGAGAACTCCCCGCGAACCTGACGTTCCTCTAGTTTGGTCCCGTAGGATTTCCTTTAGTCAGGACTTATAAGTAATCTTCCTAACTACGATTTCGACTTTGAGGTTATAAAACCAGAGGCCTACGTGTCTTGACTGAGTGACCTTTTCTGAGACTACGACCCTTTCTGACTTCCGTCCTCCTCTTCCCCTACTGTCTCCTACTCCTCCAACCTACCGTAGTGGTCGAGCTACTGGTACTTAAATTCGTTCGAGGTCCTCAACTACTACCTGTCCCTTCGGACCGTACGACGTTAGGTACCCCAGGGTTTCTCAGCCTGTACTGAATCGCTGATTTGCCGTCGTCGTATGAAGGGGTTTGAGAAGTACTTCCTTTTCTTTTTACAATAAAATAATTGATATAAACATATTATGTGTAAGGGTTTGAATTAGATTTTACCTTGGTAAAAAAGGATAACCTTGTACACAAGTACACCTTCCCTACCCCTCCACCCATCTCATGAGGTTACGGTTGTCATGTGTCAAACTCGTTGTATCAAGATCATCGGTCAAATATTAAAGCGGAAAGACTCGTGTGAGTAACATGCAAAATAACTCACGTAGGCTAATGAACAAAAGTAACGTTTCCTGTGAGTTCATAAACTGTTAAAGTCCCTTCCACTTTTCGATCGAAGGTTTGTTGAAGGTCTCATACGACTACAAGAGAACCTATGATCTTGATTTGTTTTGTAAATAATTCCGAAATTTTTTATCTCTCTGAAATTTATTATCTCTCTACTCATATTTTTATTTAGTTTATCGAAAATTATTGAGCGACTCTACCGGACCTAGTATGATTACCATATTTGTTTCATTCTACAATTCTGCCAATCTCCTAAACCATGTTTGTCATGTCGAAAACTATTTGTCGACGTCTACGTAGTCATCCCACACTTAAAGATAGTGGTCTTAATGACTCAGTATTCCTAACACGCGAATGTTTAAACTGTCTACAGTGTTTTGACGGAAAGTCCGTCCAGTACAACTAAATATGAAGGTGGTTCTAGAAAAATATATATATACCAAGAAAAAACAATTAAACGGGAAAGGAAAGTAAAGAGATAACCCGAGATCTACTTCAGATCAACTATTAAATTTGTCTAATATAGTCTAAATGTTTTCTTAAGCCCTTTTGACTGTAGTGACGTCGTAACTTAGAAGGATATTTCCTCGTGTTTTCCTTAAAAAAGGAGGAGCAAACACAAATAAGTGAGTCAGCACAGACTGAGAAACACTGAGACACCTGACATCGGGTGGTCCGAGGTGACAGGTGACCTAAAGGGGCCGTTCTTATGACCTCACCCCACTCTAAAGGAGAAGGTCACCTAGAAGGGTTGGGTCCTTGACTCGGACGTGGAGGGTGTAGAGGACACAGAGGACGTGACGTCCGACTAAGACATGGACAACTTGGTAGCCCCTGAGGGAAATAGGGGAATCAACTTGGATTAAAATGAAATTTTCGCACTAACTATAAGAACGATTTCACGAACCCGTAAAGACGGAACAATAAAATTCGGTCCTCAATGGATAAAATAAAAACGGATTTATTTCTAATTGTCTGGTATCGGTCACGGTTAAACAAATGTATGGTAGGTACCAACGAACCCCAACTTAACAACCTTGTCTCTTGTGTACTCTACGTTTCGAATTTTAAATGTTCATTTTATGGGAAATGAATATTTCAAACGACTGAGGATGAAGTCTGGTAAACAAAGGAAGATGATGTAAAAGTCATAACTGAAGATATATCTTTTTAGTGATAAAAATAACAATTAAAACATTAACTAGAGCAAATATTACTAAAGACTAAAGGAATTTTAAAGATCCATATACTTCTATCAATATTAAAATCAAAGTATGAGGGAAACATAAATAGACGAAAGAAAGTAACCGGATCGAGGTGACTGTATATGTACGTGTATATTACAAAAGAAGTAAATACATTTGTAAATAAAGAAATATATATATATAATAAGGATAAAGTAATTTGATTTATACTTACAATTTACATCAGTCTAGGAAAGGGTCTAGGTAACTCTATAAGTACTTATTACAAGAGGAAACTGGAAACATATACTACATAAAATTGTTATCTAAAAGATAAAACCTCAACAATACTTACTTGAAGTGAACCAATCTATCATAAGATAAAAAATTACGGGTCTACTTAAAATAAACGATTATTAAATAATTCATAACGTAGTTATAAGTTTTCATTTTAAGTAAATAAAGATCAAAACATCAAACGTTTAAATCCTACAATTGTAACATAACCCGGAAATTTTTATTAAACTTACAAAGTAAAAAAAGGGGCTACTAGACTTAATCAATTCTCGTACTTTTAACAAAACGGGAACTTACTTAATTTCTTACATGGATACTTTGGTACACCTGAAACCTCAATAATTCGTTATAATGAATTTATGTAGACAGTTATAGAAAGAAACGATAACCTACTTTACGAGACATAAACGTCCTTCTGTAAATCATAACATAAAAATAATTTTTGATGGGTAAGTTAAGTCTAAGAGTTGAAATATACCTTGTCTTCTAAATCTTTCGTATCTATGAACAACAACAACAACAAGTCAGTAAGTCGGTTCAGACTGAGAAACACTGGGGTACCAGACGACGTGAGGTCCGAAGGGACAGGAAGTGGTCTCGAAAGAGTTTCAGTACAGATAATTTGACCGCTACGGTATGTCGGTAGAATAGGAGACAGTAGGCGAAGAAAAGAACCGAGTTAGAAAGGGTCTTAGTCCCAGAAATGAGTACTCAACCGAGAAGTGTAGTCCACCAGTTTTGCAACCGAGAAGTCGAAGTCGTAGTCAGGAAGGTTACTTTTAAGTTCAAACTAACGGAAATCCTAACTGACCAAACTAGAGGAACGAAAAGTTCCCTGAGAGTTCTCAGAAGAGGTCGTGATGTCAAACTTTCGTATTTAAAAAGTCACGAGTCGGAATAAATACCAGGTTGAGAGTGTAGACATGTACTAATGACCTTTTAAAAATTTAATTCTTAATTATCTTAAATACAAGATACATATAAACTGTTATAATGAAGTAAGTGAAGTCCTTTTACTCTCACTTATAGTTTTTTCTCCTACTGTAAACTATTTTATTTACCACTGTTCTAGGGTCCTCTTAACTGATCTACATTAAAGGACCTACTCTGAACGGATTTTCTTTTCGATGACCTGTTTTTCTCCTTTAGTCACCCAGGGACCTATATCTATTCTTACTTAGGATTTATTATTTATCTTTCCTATGTTTTTACCCTCAAGACTCTTTCACTCCTCCTTAGAAGTTTGTTTGTTTGTATTAATCCATGAATTTTTGTCGTTCGTTCTAACATGTTTCTTATAAAACCCTGTTAATAAATTCCTTTGGTATTTTACCGTTCTAATAATCGTACAATGTGTCTTCCTTAAATTCGTTTTTCTTGTCTAAGTTAGACCTTAATCCCCGTAACAAGTGACAGTTCCCATAGTACTTTCACTCACTCATCTTTTCTTTTACATTGATATCGTAGGACAAACAAGACGTTACCTGTCATAGAGATGTCCGTATTACTCATAATCCAAAAATTTTGAATCTTAGTTGTATACTATTGTTGACTTCTTAAATTGTATCAGATCTTCACTAAATAGACACGACTTTACACTTTCCCCTTTCCTCATTCCGGACACCCCTACTTGTATCCTCTCCATCAATCCCCGAAGTTTTAGGGACACACTATGTCTTCCCTCGTCTCTCTACGGAGTCGGTTATTATTTTGTTCTTTATCTGATTCTTTACGATAAAACTTAGTATTTTATTGGTTCTCTTCTTGTCTTCTTATTCTTATCATAGAAAATAGATGGACAGTTTCCAACTACCTCACCCCTTAACTCTATAAAATTTATTCGACACTTTCAGTTAATAATCACAGACTTTAACTGTTCGGTTTGTAAAGATACTTGTAGACAAGGTCAACACCTCCAGTGTGATCTTCCTGATTCTCGTCTGGTCCTTTTTACGCCACCGGAAACCCTCCCTCGTAAACCACCCTATTTAATGTGACCTCCTTTCTTATATTGGGAAGACAATAATCAGAAACTACAGAAAGACACAGGTACAAGATGACGACACTATCACACATCTTAATACTATTAATACTTTAAATGGAAATCTGTCGACTGGAAAATCCTAAGAAGTGGTAATTGTCGTTTATGTATTTACCCTGTCAAAACCCCTTAGACTTTTTGTAAGTCTAATAAGACTTTTGTCAGAAGTAAGTCTTTCAGACGTGTGAAATACGCACGAAGATTTAGTATGACGACAACAGAGAATTTCAATAAATAGGATAAAACAAAATTAATCGTGTCGAAGCCCAACAAAAAACAACAATCTTTACATTGAATATGTAATCTCTGTCTGAAACTACCTGCACATTCATCTGACGTAGTTTATTCATTTGTTCCTAGACTTCAGTATCTAATACTTTGTAGTATAATTTATATAACAACTTAAGTAGAAGGGGATATAGTGAAACCGACACACTTAACTCAGTCCCCTTAGTAGTATTTACTCTAGATTTAAGATGTTATAAGACGAAGAGAACTCCTTAATTATAGTACCAAAAATTACTTTTTTGTTTTCAGTAAATCCGATCACTAAAGATCTTGGTCGATTTACAATCCAAATGGACCCCTACGAATCTTTTCGTGTCCGTACAACTTAGGAGACGACCTCTACAACCAAGTCGTTCAGAGTCCCTTCCAAAGTCCTTGGAGTATAAATTTTCACGAGGTTCCCTAAGACCCCGTGTAAGTCTAACCCTGGGTCATTGATGGGAGAGAACAAAGGAAAAAGGGTCAACTATCCTTTGACTCCCAATCTAATTGAGAAGTAGCAATTATTTATACACTCTGGGGTGTTAGGAACAGGGAAGAGGGGAACTGGAACCAATAAAGTAAAGTAAAACGGTATAGGACCAGGACTAAAAAAAAAAATTTAGTTATATCTTTACTTACGTATTGTAAGTACCTAAACACACACACACACACACACACACACAAAAATTACCTCATATTAACGAAACGATAGAACACGACCAAAGACGACGTGTTGTCACACTTAGTCGGGACACAGATGTATGTGGAGGAGAGAGAGCAGAGGGAGGGTGAGGAGGTAGGGTGGGGAGATCCAGTACTGTCTCGTGGTTCGACTCGAGGGACACTATATGTCGTCGAAGGCTGATCAATAGATAAAACGTGTACCATCATATATGCAGTTTCGATGAGAGAGTTAAGAAAGGTGGAGAAGGAAGTAGTACCGATGTTCAGACAAAAGATACAGACACGGAGATATAATGAATAAATGACGGGACGTTTATTCCAGTAGTCATGGTAAAAAGATCTAAGGTGTATATATGGAATTAAATCGTATAAACAAAGAGAGAAAGACTGAATTAAGTTAGACATATTATCTGAGATCCAAGTAGACGTAGAGATATTGAATGAGTTAAAGTGAAGAACAAATACCGACTCATTATCAGGTAACGAACACCGAGTCTACCATTTCGTAGACGGATGATACGTCCTCTGAGTCCAAGTTAGGGACCCAGTCCTTCTAGGAGACCTCTTCCTTTACCCTTGGGTGAGGTTATGAGAACGTACCTTTTAGGGTACCTACCTCCTCGGACCCAGGTACCCCAACGTTTCTCAGTCTGTGCTAACTCGTTGAAGTGAAGTGAAGTGAAGTCATAAGGTAACGTATATACATTGTGTTCACTTTTCTACGAGTTGTAGTGAATGATAATCGCTTTACGTTAGTTTTGATGGTACATCATGGGGAAGTGTGGTCGGTCTTACCGGTAGTAGTTTTTTAGATGTTTGTTATTTATGATCCCTTCTACACTTATTTTCCCTCGGGAAAACGTGTCAATCACTCTTACATTTAACCATGTCGGAGACACCTGTTGTCATACCTCCAGGGAATTTTTTGACTTGTACCTAAAAGATCTATCCACTAAATATACCTAAAAGAATTACGATGAAAACTTTAGATTCCTTTAGACGAGACGATTGTAGACATCGACGGACCCTTAGTCTCTGAGTCGTCGGGTAAAGTGTATTAAAAACTCCCGACAGTTCTTCCTGGTACCACACTTGTACCATTCAACCGAGATACCCGTTTATGTCTCCATAGACTCGGACTCTAGTAGGTAGTTTTTGACATATCAGTAGCACGTATGGAACGTTTTGTGTTCGTGAAAATATTTCACCTTTTCAACGATCAAAAAGGATTCCTCTGCGAGTCACTTTTAGGGTAACACCCACTCCTTCACTCTCGTAAAACACAAAACGCCAATACTTCCACGATTTTATAAGATCCGTCTCTCTTAAAGACACTGTGTTTACCACAGACACCGTAGACGAAAAGAGAATAACTTCTGTTAAAAATTTTACACTACAACTCTCCAATATCCAGTGCTGTGAGAAGAAAGTCACCTGAGGGTCTTCGGTCAGTCGTTTTTCAAGTTCGTCATGTACCCTTCTCTCTACCTGGTCTACCGACCGGGACCAAAGGCATAAGAAAGAGAGAACTAGAAGTGTTGGTTCGAGGAAAATTAATCGTATAAATGCTTCATATTCCCCCTTGTCTCGACCAATAGTTCCTAAGTGGAACTACATCCTAACAGATTGGGTACTCCCAGTGAAAAAGACAGAATTTTCCACAGCCTCCACCCTCCGTCCCTTCCCTACCCTTTCCCTACCATTCCTCTGAAAGTTCAGGACTTTTTTCGACGTACCATTCGTCTGAGTCTGTTCACTTTATAAGACTTTAGCAGTGAGTAGAACGCGACCTGTAGTGTACCCCTGATGACTTAAACTTGCTACTGGACTCGGAAGACGTCGGGTAATCGACGTTCGGGGGCCCCGTCCACAGAAGACTTCATACTTCTTTTTTACTTCGTACTCTTCAAACAACATACAGAACAAACATAATATCAAGATCGACTCTGTTTCACTCAAAACACCGTAGGATAGGAGAGAAGGGATCACTCGAACCCTAACCTATAATTTCTACTTTTTGTTTTTCTATAAACAGAATTTCAAATCTCCTGTCTTGTTTTACCTCACACCCTCCCGTCAATTGGGAGAGTACCCGAAGGTCTATCTACAACGATACGAAGAATGTGTGTGTCCGAGTGTCTTTGGTGTCTTATAAGTACCGATACACATACTCCCTATAACTGATCTATATATAGCATGTGAAATTATGTCAATATTATTTTCGTACCGTTTCAAGTACCTAATCGATGAAGTTATTCTTTACGAAAGAAAGACGTATTTAGTTCCATGTTCTAGGTCTACCCTTTTTCACTGTGATAAATATCGTTTTATCGTAAATAAGAGCTATGGGGCACACACACACACCCAGTTTCTCCGTCCACAGGAAAAAGATTCAACACATTAACTGTTTACGGGATCACCAACCTCTTAAGACCTTTCAAAACACGTAAATCCTTACAAAGATTTTAAAGACTTACAAACTTTATGTTATATTAGTACTCTTTGTATCTGGTGTTTCAGTTGAGAATGAGGTAGTTTTACTAGAGGGGAGAGGAAGTATTTTTATTAAGTTTGTGGAAAAATTACAATCCTTATGATCTCCGATTTTTACAGATTCTCTTAAATCTATTTAGTTTATAAAAGAAGGAAAATAGAAGGTCTCACACTACAGAAATCGTCACTGTTCGTCCTGAATACACGTCTTATGTGATGTTTAGGAGGATTAAAAACAAGTCAACACTCCTGGTCGTAAAACTTTGCGGTTACGTTTTCTTGTCCGGTCTCCCCCTACATAAAATAAACAAAAGGTGTAGATACCCGTTTTCACCGAGAGGTATTGTTTTTCGTTACGTTAGGATGACGGAACTTAACGGGATCCACCTTTAGTAGAGTAAAAAAGGGGGGTACCTCTTTAAAAATCGACGAACAGATCACGTTATTGACGTCTAAAAGGACAGTGACGTTAAAAAAGGATGAAGAGTGAACTTTTCGGATTTCGAATCAACAAAGGTCCTTACGGGAGGGGAGGGACGAAGGTTTACAACGGGACGAATAGAATAAATCGGTACCCTTATAATGTCTACTAATTCACTTCTAATATATACTACTGTTCTATAATGGAAATGGTAGTACTTTGAAAAAGATGTTGTGGGAAACCAGTGTACTCTTATAGATTTACCCCTATTAGTCTCTTTATTATTGACTTCGGGAAAAAAGAAAAGTAAGGTCGTGAAAGAGTTACTTTTCTCCAAGTCCCAAAACTACAGGTTCAACGGTGGTGCACAGACGTCCTAAGTCGTCAACGACGGACTTGTTCAACGGACAGGGAGTAGACCAATGACTCTTGATTCTCAATTACCTGTTAATACCAGGTATTTTCAAGACTCAACGAAATGGACACAGGTAATTGTATCAGAACCGAGTTATTCCTCTCACTGAGAAATGTCTGGTAAGAAGGACAAGGCCCGTAACATGAGTCTCGAGTGGATATAAAAGACACATTAGAAATGTTTTCATAAACTTCATCCCACCAGTAGGTGTCAATAAGTATCCCTTACCATTAATGAAAAGTATCCATTCTTTACCACCTATTTCCACCTATTGGTGTGATAAAATATGGAATAGTCGGGTTCCTCGAGTCCATCCACGAGGTACCACTGGATCTACCCACCCTACCTACACCACCCTTCCTCCCAGTTTCCGTCTCCCATATACATACGTATACCTACTGAGTGCAACAACACGTCGTCTTTGATTGTGTTTTGACAGTTCGTGGATATGGAGTTAATGTTTTTTTCTAATGTGTCTTTTACATCCTCTCGATACTCATGTCATGTAAACCTATGTGTGAAACTCAATATTATACACAACTCTAACATAAAGGATAACGACGATGTCGTTTTTGTTGGTGTTTCAACCTCTTACTTTTGTTAACGGTGAATAATGGAGGTAAGACATTTAGTCTTTAGACCGGTTCCGAGTAGATTCAAGAGACGAGTCCAGTTCGTCTCGACTTTAGTTCCGCGGTTGCTCCTGACCCAAGTAAGAGTAGACCTCAGTCCCAGAGAAGGTTCGAGTAAGGTCAACAACTGACTTTAGTTAAGTCACACCGACAATCCTGGGAATCACTGAGTACGGAAATTCCAGGTGTTCTCTTACCGACGACGACGAGGAACAGTAGGTTGATCCAGATCCACCCAGGGTAGGTCATATTTAAGGAGAACTTTCCTGAGTTTCAGTTGACTAATCCCTGAAATTGATGTAGACATTTTAGAGAAAAGGACATATTTCATTGTGTTAGTAACCTTTCTATAGGGTAATATAGTGGTCCAACAGGTAGTAATTCATCTTTCTCTAATATTGTCCACAATATACCCCGTTCTTAGAACTCTAGGTAGACTCTTAAGACGGATGGTGTTTCCCAATAGTGAAAAATTTAAGGTTAAACCGTCGGTGTATCTGTAACATACCATCTCGACTTTTATCGAAATCAAAATTTTTTTTAAAGTATCATACATCGATTTTCTTTTGTTCAATTTTACAAGTCGAAATAATTTTTATAAAATAAATAAATATATAATAAGGTAAACATAAATAAATAAGTAGAATACCTATAAAAAATACCCGAAGGGACCACCGTGTCTCCAATTTCGTAGACGGACGTTACACCCTCTGGACCCAAGTTAGGGACCTAGTCCTTGACCGTTGGATAAGGTCATAAGAACGGACCTCTTAGGGTACCTGTCTCCTCGAACCACTCGATGTCAGGTGTCCAGTGTTTCTCAGCCTGTACTGACTCGTTGAAGTGAAAGTGAAAGTATCTATAAAATGTATAAATTTTATAAAAAATTTTCATATACACTTGTTATTAAAATAAAAAAGGATGTAAAACAACGAAATCGTAGACAACCTTCTCCGGTAGACGGTACCCAGGAACCACACGGACGTCAGGAACGACTTACACGGTTTAGGATTCAGGATTGATAGGAGTGGGACTCTCTCAAGACATCAATCACTACATTGGTTAATTCATCTAATTACTGATAGGACTCTGACGAGTGGGAGTTCCCGTAGTCAACTCTGTTAATTCGGGGAAGGTATATAAAGAATAGTAAAACTATAGAAAGTTAAGTTTTTCTCTATTTGGTTAGATTAAATTATTTACTCGTTTTCTGTTCATCAGTGAACTGTTTTATCGATACTAGGAATCGGACCCTTGTACGATCCTCATGTATTCTTTTGATTGAAGCGTTGTTCCTGGGGGTGATTGGACCCAAGGTAGTTTTGTATCTAACCATTAAGGTCTGACACTATCACGACTACGTATCGTTACCCTCACCGAACCCCCGACTACGTAGATGGTTACATTACCATCTCTCTTACACCTCCACGATCAATTGACCTTTTACGTAATGAAGTAAGGTAATTCATTAAGAGAAGTTTTTATCAACACTGTGACCAATCATTCTACTAAGGTCTTTTTTTTTTTTTCTGGTAAAATACGATATAAATACAGTATAAAATAGTTGGACTACTTTATTGAACCAAGACAAGACATGATCAATATGGATACTTTAGTGATGGTATTTCGTTTCTTCTTTTTCTTGTACCGTTTTACTTGGTTCAGTATCTCAAGACTTCGTGGTTTAATTCGTTATTATATATTTGTTTTTCTATTTATTTTAGTCAAAGTTTTAGTCAAAAGGGAGAGAAAATAATGCAAAAGTCTCTGTAGATTACATAATGAAGTCATAATAACGTAAGTACCATCATTAAGTGGACCTCATTATTTTACGACTACCGAAGCTAGGGATCGACCGTTTATACGACCGTCAAAAAATGCGTCTACTATGTCTCAAACTCTTTCTATCTCAGTCGACGTTTACGTCTAACGTAAGGAGTTCGAAGAAGGTGTGTGTATAGGTTAGTGATACTGTAATTTTTTTTTGGGAGGAAAGGGTGGTTTTGTCAGTGGAAGAGTTACATTTGAAAGGGTTAGTTCAATTCTTTGTTTGGGGAGAACCCATTTAGTAACGTGACGATTACTTTAGGTCTGTCTGTTGAACTTTGAATTTTGTCTTTTTTGTTTTAATAGGTTACCTTTAGTAAGTAATCGTCAGGGACCAAGTAACTTTGATTGTCTTACACCTTCTTTGTACTGCACTTACACAGTGTCTGCTATTACTAGAATACGGATACGACACGAAAGATGGGTCTACCTAGGTTTTCTGAGAAGACTCAAAGGATTCCCTACCCTTTTAACCGTCAACTAGTAATGATGTTGAATTATTGAGGATCTTACTGATTGTCATATCTAATCGTTGACCTAAGTTAATAATGGGTTTTCAAAATTCTTTGAGTTGTACTGACATCGTCGTCGGATGAAGGTGATCTCTTTGACTTGATTGAAGTGTGGTCTAGATCGGGAACTGAAAGCTTGGTTAGTATCTTTGTTACTTCTTAACGATAATAGAAATCATACGTAGTACAAATGCACCTCGAAAAAAACAGAAGATTCGAAAAAAAAGGTCTTAACGTAAACATTCATAATTTTGTATGGTCTCACTTAGTGCATTCCTCGTCGTTACGGTAGGAATAGGACTAAACATGTTTGCGACCGGACTCTGACGAGGATGAAATGGTAATGTTGTGTGTGAGTGTGTGTGTGTGTGTGTGTGTGTGTGTGTGTGTGTGTGATAGCGTCTTGACTGAGTCACTCACCTCATTCGTACCTTATCAATGACCTCGTTATTCTCTCTCTTCTTTATCCCTCAACCTTCCATCGAAGTCACTTAGACAGAAAACTGACTAAGGCGGTGTAGTGACAGAAACGGAGTAGTCGTAGTTGGGTTGGTATAAAACTTTTGTACGTGGTTTTACACAGAAGACCTTTAATCACGTGGATGAAATCTACCTCAGACTACTCTCATCCAATTAGTCAGTGGGACGGGGGATATCACCTATACGTCCATATCGAGTCCGGTCTAACCGTGAGAGAGTCGAAAATTTGAAATTTATCTTCCAGTGTTACTGACTTCTACAAACTCCAACAAATAAGGTTGTCACCACACGCTTATTCAGACAACTCAAGGACTGTGGTCCCGGGTGATTACCACGAACTCAGAGAAGGAAACGTCGGTGTCAGGGATCCAAAAGGGAGGGTAGCATATTCCGACGGATATGTTAAAGTTATCTATAGAATAACTGTATTCAAAAAGTTTTAGCCACAGAATACGAAACTCAGTTTTAGATGTCAAAAGTTCAAGAAAGAGACAGTGAATCTTTTACGTTGATTTAAAAGTGAGTGAGACCCGAATGTAAGGTTCTTCATAAACAAAATCTGAAAAATTAACTTCATATTGTATATATGTCTTGGGATGTATCTTTTGACTAACCAAGTTCTAACTCTTTCCTCATGTAGTCCCGATAGATGGTAATGGGGTAAACAAATTAGATATGTGACTCACGTAGTACTCTTAACGACCCTACCTACTCAATGTTCGACTTTAGTTCTATGTACCCTCTTTGTAGTTGTTGGAGTCTATACTCCTACTATGGTGAGATTACCGTCTTTCACTTCTCCTTGATTTCTCGGAGAACTGCTCCCACTTCCTCTTCTCACTTTCTTGGTCGAATTTTGACTTATATTTTTTTGACTTATTATTTTTTAGTACCGTAGGTCGGGGTAATGAAGTACCGTTTATCTTCCCTCTTTCCACCTCAATCACTGTCTAAGGGAGAAGAACCCAAGATTTTAGTGACGCCTACCACTGACGTCGATACTTTGGTCTTCTACAGACGAAGAACCGTCCTTTCGATACTGTTTGGATCTGTCATACAACTTTTCGTCTCTGTAATGAGACGACTTTTTCAGGTATATCAGTTCCGTTACTAGAAGGGTCACCAGTGTACGCCAACACTCTTTACCTACCATTTCTTCCGTCTCGTGGTTTCTTAACTATGGAAGATTGACATCTCGACCTCTTCTGCGGACTCTCAGGGAATCTCTCGTTCCTCTATTTTAGTCAGTTAGAATTCCCTTTAGTTGGGACTTATGAACAACCTTCCTGACTATGACTTCGACTTTGAGGTCATAAAACCAATAGACTATGGTTGTCGACTGAGTAACCTTTTCAGGAACTATGACCCTTTCTAGCTCCCGTCTTCTTCTTCTCCCGTAGCTTCCTACTCTACCGACCTACTGTAGAGACTTCATTACCTGTGCTTGAACCCGTTTGAAGTCCCCTACCACTCGGTGTCTCTCCGGACCGTAAAACGTCAGGTACCCCAGTGTTTCCCAACTTATGTTGATCCATTGACTTGTTGTTATTATTGTATTGCATATATTTCCTTCAGGTATATTGTATCAAACTACTTTCAAATGTTTATTTGGTTACGTAAGTGCTAAGTTTTCTTATATAGTTTACACCGATAAGTAAGAGTTATCACACTAGGTAAATGGTCTTCAAAACCCGAAGGGACCACAGAGTCTCCAATTCGCAGACGGACGTTATGTCCTCTGGAACCAAACTAGGGACCCAGCCCTTCTAAGGGGGCCTCTTCCTTTACCGTTGGGTGAGGTCATAACAACGGACCTCTTAGGTACCTACCTCCTTGGACTACCCGATGTCAGGTGCCCCAGTGTTTCTCAGCCTGTGTTGACTCGCTGAAGTGAAACCAAATAGATCTTTGAACAATCTTACTTCTTTGAGTTTAGTGTGGGTCTGGAAAGTTTAGTCTTAGATGTAACGTTGTTCTAAAGGTACCTTTCGGTTTACGACTTTAAACTCTTCGTTTCTATTTCTTGTTCTGTTAGAGAGATCTTTTGAGGGAATGACTAGATGACTTAGTAATTTGGGAGTTATCAATCGTGAAAAGATTGATTGGGGTCTAATCAAAATAGTCAACGTTTTGAAGGATATTTCACTAAATACCATACATGAAAACCTCTAGACCGAAGGAAACAAGTCGAAATACAAGACGACAGGAAAGTACGTCGACATACGTCGTTAGACAAGAATAAAATTTGACGACATACTTATATGACGTCAAAAAGAAAAGGTAGTGACTGTCAGTAAACTTTACAAAAGTAAACTTCCGGAAAACCATTTGAAGACCACGGTAGTACCGGAATTTTTACTTACATATAACATACAGACAACCTACCAAAATCTTAATTTTGACGTTCAAGTACCTCCTATATACACAAATCTGGATCACCTATGATTGTTTTACAAAGTGTTTTACCAACAGGATTAAATGTGAAGGTGGTAGTTCCACACCCTAAAGAGACCAACATCCGACAAGACGGAAGGTAAACAGTAGTGGTAAGTAACTGTAACAGTCTACAGACAACCGACCGACTGAGCCACTTACCAAATCGGTAAGACCACCAAGACACTACTAGAGTGATACAGTAAAGTTAAATATAAAGGGACAATTAACTTCGATGACTCATACGAAAGTATATAAACCGATAAACATGTAGAAAAAACTTCATTTACAAGTTTAGAAGACGGGTTAATATTTAATCCACTCAGAAAGAGAGAGAGAGAGAAAAAAAAACTATCTTAAATAAATTCGATCTTCTTACAGAAAACAGTTCATACAAAAATACATAGAAAAGGATGAGATAACGAACTGAACTATTTGTACGTAAAATTTACAATTGAATAGTTCAGAAAAAATATACCAATCATCAAAAGTGCACCGAAGGGGACACCGAGTCTACCATTTCTTAGGTGGGCGTTACGTCATCTGGACCCAAACCAGGGGCCCAACCCTCTAGGGGACCTCCACCCATACCGTTGGGTGAGGTCATAAGAACGGACCTCTTAGGGGTACCTCTCTCCTCGGACCACCCGATGTCAGGTACCCCAGTGTTCCTATCCTGTGTTGACTCACTGATTCGTGTCATCAAAAGTGTAAAATGATTGTTTTATCACCGGTTAAGTTGTGATTAGACGAAAGGGCAAAACATCACCCTCTGTCTCTTTTAAAAGACCTTCTTTCATTAGTCAAGATTAACCTTCCTATTATACAGGTTGATTCTTTATACGAAAAACGAACATGATTATAATAAACAAGGTAATCAAGTCAATGAGTCAGTATAGGTTGAGAAACGCTGGGGTACCTGACGTCGTACGGTCCGAAGGAACAGGTAGTGGTTGAGGGCCTCGAACGAATTTGAGTACAGGTATCTCAGCCACTACGGTAAGTCGGTCGAGTAGAAAACAGCAGGGGAAGAGGAGACCGGAAGTTAGAAAAGATCGTAGTCCCAGAAAATTTTGCTCAG
The DNA here is from genome assembly GCA_006410555.1 of Capra ibex. Classification (NCBI taxonomy): domain Eukaryota; kingdom Metazoa; phylum Chordata; class Mammalia; order Artiodactyla; family Bovidae; genus Capra; species Capra ibex. The sequence goes on along the minus strand of SJYO01014747.1, from coordinate 11,088,049 downwards.
TCAAGAAACGTGGTCCACCGGTTCATGGTCACTTATAAGTCCTAAAGGAAATCCTACCTGACCAACCTATAGGAACGTAAGGTTCCTGAGAGTTCTCAGAGAAGGGTGTGGTGTCGAGTTTTCGTAGTAAAGAAACGGTGAGTCGAAAGAAATATCAGTTTGAGAGTGTCGGTGTGTGTTGATGATCTTTTGGTATCGAAATTGATCTACCTGGAAACAACCGTTTCATTACAAAGACGAAATACGACAGATCCAACCAGTATTGAAAAGAAGGTCTATCGTTCTCAGAAAATTAAAGTACCGACGTCATTGGTAGTGTCACTAAAACTTCTGGTTTTTTTAATTCAGACAGTGACGAAGGTGACAAAGAGGCAGATAAACGGTACTTGATTACCCTAGTCTACGGTACTAGAATCAAAAGACTTACAACTCGAAATTCAGTCGAAAAAGTGAGAGGAGAAAGTGAAAGTTCTCCGAGAGATCAAGAAGAAACGAAACACGGTATTCCCACCACAGTAGGTGTATAAACTCCAATAACTATAAAAAGGGCCGTTTGAACTAAGGTCGAACACGAAGTAGGTCTGGTCGTAAAGTGTACTACATGAGACGTATATTCAATTTATTCGTCCCACTGTTATATGTCAGAACTGTATGAGGAAAGGACTAAACCTCGGTCAGACAAGAAGGTACAGGTGAAGATCGACAAAGAAGAACTGGACGTATGTCTAAAGAGTCTTCCGTTCTGTTCACCAGACCATAAGAATAAATAACTTCTTAAAGGGTGTCAAACAACACTAGGTGTGTTTCCGAAACCGTATCAGTTATTTCGTCTTCATCTACAAAAAGACCTTGAGAGAACGAAAAAACTACTAGGTTTCCTACAACCGTTAAAGTAGAGACCAAGGAGACGGAAAAGATTTTGGTCGAACTTACAGACCTTCAAGTATCAAGTTCATGACAACTTCGGAGTGAACCTCTTAAAACTCGTAATGAAACGATTACACACTCTACTCACGTTAACACGTCATCAAACTTGTAAAAAACCGTAACGGAAAGAAACCCTAACCTTATAGGAACCGGTGACGACTCAAAAGGTTTAAACGACGTATAACACCTTCACGTCGAGAAAGTCTCGTAGTAGAAAATCCTAAACTTTATCGAGTTGACCTTAAGGTAGTGGAGGTGATTGATACAAGTATCACTTCGGAGGATTCCGGGTGAACTGAAGAGTAAGGTCCTACAGACCGAGGTCCACTCACTAGTGTGGTAGTACCAATAGACCCAATACCTCTAAAAATTTTATCAAGAAGACACATAACAACGGTCGAGAATAATATAAGACGGAGACAATCCAAGTATAGCAAAGATAAGAAATAACACGAGTAGAAACGTACTTTACAAGGGAACCATCGAGAATAAAAGAACTTCTCTAGAGATCTAAAAGGGTAAGATAACAAAAGGAGATAAATAAACGTACCTAATGACTCCTTCCGAAAGAATAGAGAGGAACGATAAGAAACCTTGAGGTGTTATGGAAAGGAAAAGAGGAAACGGAAAGTGTAGAAAAGAAAAGAGTCGATAAACATTACGGAGGAGTCTGTTGGTAAAACGGAAAAACATAAAGGAAAAGAACTCCTACAAGAACTAGTGACGGAGGACATGTTGCAGTTTTTGGAGGTAGGTATCAAGGAGTCCTTGATAGTCTATATTGAGGAACTAAGATAAACAGTGAAGGTGACATATTAGTATTCCCTAAAATAAATCCAGTATGGACTTACCAGATCATCCAAAGGGATGAAACAAGTTAAATTCAGACTTAAACCGTTATTCCTCAAGTACTAGACTCGGTGTCAGTTTAGGACCAGAACAAAAACGACTGTGATATCTCGAAGAGGTAGAAACCGACGTTTCTTATATTAGTTAGACTGAAATCATAACTGGTAGACCGCTAGAGGTACACATCAGAAGAGAACACAACAACCTTCTCCCACAAACGATACTGGTCACGAAGAGAACCGTTTTGAGACAATCGGAAACTCGACGAAACAAAACATGAGGTCACGGTTTAAACGGACAATGAGGTCCATAGAGAACTGAAGGATGAAAACGTAAGGTCAGGGGATATTACTTTTCCCGTAGAAAAATCCGACAATCAAGATCTTCCAGAACATCCAGAAGTACCCTGGTAAGTTGAAGTTGAAGAAGTCGTAATGATAAACCCCGTATCTGAACCTAATGGCACTATAATTTACCAAACTGAACCTTTGACTCTAGTAAAACAGTAAAAACTCTAACGTAGGTTCATGACGTAAAACCTGAAAACAACTGATACTATCGATGAGGTAAAGAAGATTCCCTAAGAACGGGTATCATCATCTATATTACCAGTAGACTTAATTTAAGTGGGTAAAGTCAGGTAAAATCAAGTGACTAAAGATTTTACGTCTATAAGTGAGAATGGTAGAACACAAATTGGAGAAGGTTAAACGGAACTAAGTACCTGGATTGTAAGGTCCAAGGATACGTTATAACAAGAAATGTCGTAGGTTGAAATGAAGGTAGTGGTCAGTGTAGGTGTTGACCCACAACAAAACGAAAACGAGGTAGAGAAACAAGAAAGACCTAAATAAAGAGGTGACTAGAGGTCATCGTATAACCCGTGGATGGTTAATCCCCTCAAACCTCAAGTAGAGAGTAACAGGACACAAAAACGGAAAAGTATGACAGGTACCCCAAGAGGTCCGTTCTTATGACTTCACTAAACGGTAACGAAAGAGGTCACCTGGTACAAAACAGTCTTGAGAGATGGTACTGGACAGGTAGAACCCACCGGGATGTACGACGACGATTCAGCGAAGTCAGTACAGGATGAGACACGTTGGGGTATCCGTCGTCGGGTGGTCCGAGGAGACAGGAACCCTAAGAGGTCCGTTCTTGTGACCTCACCCAAAGGTACAGGAAGAGGTTACGTACTTTCACTTCTCATTTTACTTCAGCGAGTCAGTACAGGCTGAGAATCACTGGTGTACCTGACGTCGGATAGTCCGAAGAGGTGGGTACCCTAAAAGGTCCGTTCTCATGACCTCACCCAGTGGTAACGGAAGAGGATGTATCGTACCGAGTATCAAAGTAACTCAATCTGTTCCGACACCAGGTACACTAGTCTAACCAATCAAAAGACACTAACACCAAAAGTAAGACAGACGGGAGACTTCCTCTACCTATGTTCTGATGTTCTGAATACCTTCGAAGGACTACCCTCTCTGACTAACTCCCCCTTTGACCCAGAACAAGACTACCCACACCGGTACGTGTCATTTAGAAACTAGGTTAAAAGACAAAGACCCGTCCCGACACAAGGGAGGCACAACAAACTGGACTCCGGTTTGGTACTACCTCCATTACTTCTATTACCGCTCGAGGAAGGTTTCAAGGGTACGTACGGGACAACGTAAGTCACGGGGGTTGGGACGTCTTCACTGGGTACGGAGGAGACCCCTGAGGACCTGTAAGTGACCGATAAGACACAGTCAGAGAAAACCCCAGTGTCGAGGAAAGAGGACCCAGGACCACGTGTGTTCCAAAACAAACACAGGAGGTTCTCAGGACACATTCAAGACCACCGAGATACGACCCCAATTAACGCTGGAGGAGGTTCTCCCAAATACAGTATGGGTCTTGATGACGTGGGTCTCGGGAACGAGGCCGTCGTCAGGTTACGACTGGACATGGACATATCCTCTGTGAGTTTGTGTCAAAACCGAGTCAGAGACGCCCTCAGAGACCCACGCCACGTGTGTTCCAAATAAACTCGAGAGAACTCACAGAGACCACCCATACCCCAAACTAAGATTTGTACTAAAACACGGGGGATGTCAGAACGACCTCGAAGGGGAAACGGGAACCTACACCCCATAGAAAAAAACCACCCTAGGTTGTAAGAGGGCAGATACCAACAAGTCGTCGTTCAACATTAAAGCCTCAAGAACGTCCTCTTCTGCTCGTGTGTAGGAAGATGAGGTGGTAGAACCTCGGTAAGGGATTTGGGTTCATGTTTAATAAACATCATTCCTATCTTACGTGAATATTAGAGTTTGAAAAAAAAAAAAACGTATCAATGGAAACTAGATTTTTTTTTTTTTTTTGTCTCGGTGAAACGGATTTTATGTCTTGACGTTCAGTTTAGACGACACAAATATAATGTTTGACGAATGGTTTGGTACTTACCACAATACTCGGTCCCCTTAGAGATCACTCACCTCTGTCTTTTAATTACGAATTCCTAAAGAATGGTCCGTAAAAGAAGATGGATGTAATATGGAATTTATATTTTAACTGGTTAGTGACTATGTGTATTAGTTATCGGTCAAAATAGACGATTCACGTGTCACTATGTTAATGGATCCATTGTATTTCGTCAAACAACTCACAGACCTGTATAAAGAATCAAAAAGAGTGAGGTTCCGGAATCGGAAGAAAGGTCCAAAGTAGTAAACCAAACGAATACCTTTTTAAAAGGTAAAGTAATCAAAATAAGTAGACCTTAGAGGACCTGTTTTGTAGGAAACACGTTATTACTTATTACTTATTTCTGATATTCTCGAAAATTTGAACTCTTCCAGGACCTTGTAACCAAAATCATTAATAAAGGACACACTTATTGCTTGTGTGGACCTGATGTGGTCTGATGTGAAGTATTTCTCAGAATAACATCAAAAGTGACAGAATCATATTTTTACTTGGTATTAGACCTCATACTTTATCACTCTCCTCACGTAATATCACTTTTGTCGTATCCGAAACGGTAGTCTAGCGGTAGGTATAAGGTGCGAAGGAAACGAATAACACCCTAGAGTCCGTTCTGGGTCCCTTAAAGTCTAGAGTCACAAACGTGGAAACGTAATACCATCCTATGGTGTTCTCGTACCTTTCACTTTCACTTTCAGTGAGTCAACACAGGCTGAGAAACGTTGATATGTATGTCAGGTACCTTAAGAGGTCCGGTCTTATGACCTCACCCGTCGGAAAGGGAAGAGGTCGTCTAGAAGGGTTAGGTCCCTAGCTTGGGTCTAGAGGGTGTAACGTCCGTCTAAGAAATGGTCGACTCGGTGTTCCCTTCGGGTTCTTATGACCTCACCCATCAGATAACGAAGAGGTCTCCTAGAAGGACTGGGTCTTTAGGTTGACCCCAGAGGACGTGACGTCCACCCAAGAAATGGTTGACTCGACACTCCCTTCGGGTGTTCTTGTACCCCATTTAGTTTTTCTTCTATTCCTGAATTTTTAAGACACAACCTCAAATGGATAGAAAAAATTTTGGTTTTTTAAGGAAGTCTATTCGTGGGTATTTCAGTTCTGTCTTATATTTATATAGTCTGGAACAGATAGAGACGTAGACTTATCCGTTCTATTCGTCACGTCATCGACCCACTCTTTATCAAGTTCCCTGGGACACTACTTACTATCCATTTACGGTCTTTCAAGTCAGTCAGTCAAGTTAGCGAGTCAGCACAGGTTGAGAAACGCTGGGGTACTTAACGTTGTGCGGTCCGGAGGGACAAGTAGTGGTTGAGGGTCTCAAGTGAGTCTGAGTGCAGGTAGCTCAGCCACTACGTAGGTCGGTAGAGTAGGAGACAGCAGGGGAAGAGGAGGACGGGGGTTAGGGAAGGACGGTCCCGGTCGTACTCCTTGAGGCGGGTACCGTTTCCAGTACTCCTTCCTCCGAACCGTAAGCGTTTCCGCACTAGTTCGGAGTCCTTTGGGGAACAAGGGCTCGTAGATTGGGGGTTTGGTCTCAGACAAAATACGAGAGTGGATGTGGAGACTGAAATACCCCCCGAGAGGGGGTATTGGTAAAGAGAGCCTCTTCCTCATTTGCACGTCGAGGTTCCGTTATTTTTAAGGACCCGCACTGTTCTCACAAAGTCGAATGTCTGAGGAGAGTTCCAATAGATCGGGTGGACATATCCAAGGTGGCCGGCGTACACTAACAAATGTCGGAGGGTTGGACTCTCCGTGCTCTACAAAATCTGAATGATTTCCGTTTAAGAAAACCCCTCAATCTTTAATAATCATATCACTCAACCAATCCTCAATATAACCACTTTCCAAAAAGTAAACAACACAGTTATTAACGACGATTAAGGGACGAGACCCACCCTGTTCCTACAGAGTCCAGTTTGGAGAAACGACTGTCTGATCGAACACACTGTCCTAATAGGTATGACGACGGTGATTCGTGTACTAACAAATGATGGAGAGTTGGTATGTGTCGTGTCTCTCAAAACCTCATAAAACTCTCAGAATTAATCGTATCCCGAAAAAGAAGAACAACTCGGTTACTAACGGTGGTCCGGAGGTATAGGAATCCGTGGACCCTTATATAATTAGTTATATAAACCTGATATCTTTTCCTTTATATCATCAAAAATTCCAATCGTTATGATCTGAAAAACTCAATTACCTAAAAGAGAAAACATTATCTAGTGACATGAAAAAATATTTAGTGACACAGGAACGATACATTTTTACATTGAAATAGTGATAGAATTCTGATTTATCTAGAATTCCCCTTGTAACCACTTTCCTAAAAGTAAACAACCCGACTACAAACGACGATTTAGAGGTACAAGGGACGGAAATATTGCTTATATTGATCGTATATCCTCTTTATTCATAATTAGAAATTCGTATATCCTCTTTATTCATAATTGGAAATTAGTACAATTGGAACCCAATTTATTTAAGGAAAGAACTAACATTGAGTGATGTGGGAGTGGGATATCCTTACATTGAAATGAACCTCCCACCACGGACCAAATTCTTTTTTGTGGAAACCTTCTTTATTCAAAAAACCAATAGTCTTTCTTTCCTAGTATTTTAGGGATTCTGGAAAAATACATTTCGTGGACTAAAACTATTTCAAGTCCTGACGACTGGGGGTGCACTGAGACATAAGTAGGGATATACATTGTTTTCCATATATTGGGGTTTTATTTCATTAGCCTAGTCAAAGGTCTTTCTGACTAAGGGAGTACAGCGAAGAAAGAACGAGGGCAAAAAGACCGACTTAAGGGTAGACCTCGTACCTACGATAAGGTGCATTAGGTTCAATAAGTCGGAGGAAAAGATGTGATAGAGGATGATGTGATAGACAAAGACTAGAGAGATATATAGACATTAATTTATACATAAAAAGGTTTCTGCGGCTGAGGCAGGGGGCTGGAAGCTTAGTGGGACCTAGGTGGCCCCGACCTGGGGCCGTGGAGGGTCGTAGTCTCAGAAAAGGTTACTCAGTTGAGAAGCGTACTCCACCGGTTTGATAACCTCAAAGTCGAAGTCGTAGTCAGGAAGGTTTTTTGTGGGTCCTGACTAGAGGAAGTCTTACCTGACCAACCTAGAGGAACGTCAGGTTCCCAACTCAACACAAAAGAAAAGTCTAAAACTGTTTACCCTTGTGGAGGAACTACCTTTCAGGATACGTACTATTTGTCTGACCTGCAGTCGTTTCGTATGAACGAAACTCCTTAACAGAGGACAAGTAGTACTAAATTTGATTTAAAAGGTGATAGAGATCTATCTGAGAGTTCTCAGAAGAGGTTGTGGTGTCAAGTTTTCGTAGTTAAGAAGTCACGAGTCGAAAGAAGTGTCAGGTTGAGAGTATAGGTATGTACTGATTTCCTTTTTGGTATCGGACTGATCTACCTGGAAACAACCGTTTATGACAGAGACGAAAACTTATACGATAGATCCAACCAGTATTGAAAGGAAGGTTCCTCATTCACAGAAAATTAAAGTATCGGTCTTTTAATCCAATCGTATTTCTGTCCCTTAGTTCCATCAGAACACTTTCTTACGTACCGACATGTTGAATGGTTTGGGTTTCAAGTCCATGACCCTTTTGTTTTGTTTTGTTTTTTTGTGTGTAAATCCCTCCTTAAGTTTATCTTTGNAGAAGTAAACAACACAGTTTTTAACGACGATTAAGGGACGAGACCCACCCTGTTCCTATAAAATCCAGTTTGGAGAGACGACTGTCTGATCGAACATACTGTCCTAATAGGTATGACGACGGTGATCCGTGTACTAACAAATGATGGAGAGTTGACATTTGTCGTGTCTCTCAAAACCTCATAAAACTCTTAGAATTAATCGTATCCCGAAAAAGAAGAACAACTCGGTTACTAACGGCGGTCCGGAGGTATAGGAATCCGTGGACCCTTATATAATTAGTTATATAAACCTGATATCTTTTCCTTTATATCATCAAAAATTCCAATCGTTATGATCTGAAAAACTCAATTACCTAAAAGAGAAAACATTATCTAGTGACATGAAAAAATATTTAGTGACACAGGAACGATACATTTTTACATTGAAATAGTGATAGAATTCTGATTTATCTAGAATTCCCCTTGTAACCACTTTCCTAAAAGTAAACAACCCGACTACAAACGACGATTTAGAGGTACAAGGGACGGAAATATTGCTTATATTGATCGTATATCCTCTTTATTCATAATTGGAAATTCGTATATCCTCTTTATTCATAATTGGAAATTAGTACAATTGGAACCCAATTTATTTAAGGAAAGAACTAACATTGAGTGATGTGAGAGTGGGATATCCTTACATTGAAATGAACCTCCCACCACGGACCAAATTCTTTTTTGTGGAAACCTTCTTTATTCAAAAAACCAATAGTCTTTCTTTCCTAGTATTTTAGGGATTCTGGAAAAATACATTTCGTGGACTAAAACTATTTCCAGTCCTGACGACTGGGGGTGCACTGAGACATAAGTAGGGATATACATTGTTTTCCATATATTCGTTTGGGTTTTTATTTCATTAGCCTAGTCAAAGGCCTTTCTGACTAAGGGAGTACAGCGAAGAAAGAACGAGGGCAAAAAGACCGACTTAAGGGTAGACCTCGTACCTACGATAAGGTGCATTAGGTTCAATAAGTCGGAGGAAAAGATGTGATAGAGGATGATGTGATAGGTAAAGATTAGAGAGATATATAGACATTAATTTATACATAAAAAGGTTTCTGCGGCTGAGGTAGGGGGCTGGAAGCTTAGTGGGACCTAGGTGGCCCCGACCTGGGGCCGTGGAGGGTCGTAGTCTCAGAAAAGGTTACTCAGTTGAGAAACGTACTCCACCGGTTTGATAACCTCAAAGTCGAAGTCGTAGTCAGGAAGGTTTTTTGTGGGTCCTGACTAGAGGAAGTCTTACCTGACCAACCTAGAGGAACGTCAGGTTCCCAACTCAACACAAAAGAAAAGTCTAAAACTGTTTACCCTTGTGGAGGAACTACCTTTCAGGATACGTACTATTTGTCTGACCTACAGTCGTTTCGTATGAACGAAACTCCTTAACAGAGGACAAGTAGTACTAAATTTGATTTAAAAGGTGATAGAGATCTATCTGAGAGTTCTCAGAAGAGGTTGTGGTGTCAAGTTTTCGTAGTTAAGAAGTCACGAGTCGAAAGAAGTGTCAGGTTGAGAGTATAGGTATGTACTGATTTCCTTTTTGGTATCGGACTGATCTACCTGGAAACAACCGTTTATGACAGAGACGAAAACTTATACGATAGATCCAACCAGTATTGAAAGGAAGGTTCCTCATTCACAGAAAATTAAAGTATCGGTCTTTTAATCCAATCGTATTTCTGTCCCTTAGTTCCATCAGAACACTTTCTTACGTACCGACATGTTGAATGGTTTGGGTTTCAAGTCCATGACCCTTTTGTTTTGTTTTGTTTTTTTGTGTGTAAATCCCTCCTTAAGTTTATCTTTGTGACACCTGAATCTTTACTTCTCTTCATCGGAGGAAAGAGTCTGACGGGAAACTTTGAGTTCGCCGTTTGGGTCCCACCATGACTCAGTAACAGAAGCCTCGGTTCGTTATTGTACCTTCTCGAACGTCTTGGGTTTCGACTTTAATCCACGTAAGAGGTCCCAGTGAGTCTCAGTCGTACTAAAAAAAAAAATTTAATAATTCTTCTTTATTTAGTTCAAGAGGTCCCTAGTCAGAAAGGGTTAGGTTGTAAGGATCGAAGAAATTGAACCGAAGTAAAATACCAAAAACTCACGTATAATACCAGTGAAAGAAGACTTTTACAGTACTAAATAGTTTACGATAGAAGTACACTTCCCTGTACTTGTGTCATTATAAGAAGACACAAAAATCTCCGATATGAATGACTTTGAGTTTTAAATAAGAACATTCCCTCCCTTTTGAAACTATTGTTCCAGACGGGACGGGTGGGGGTAGACGACAATTCGATATAAGTATTAGGTTCAAACACGTGACTGAACAAGTACCTAGAGTCACAGTCTGAAGTAAATGCAGGTACTTTGTATCAGACTTCCTAAAATTTTCTAGAAGGACATTTCGTCCTTTTTTTGAGGGAGGACAATTATAAAGAACCCAAATTAGGAATATTAGTCCAACGGTCTAAAGACTGATCCGAGTAATTAAATGAATTAATAATCTAAAATTTTTATTAACTTGGGAGTTAAATTTTTCGGAACCCCGTATCGAGTTATTTTTGAACGTAATTTTATAGTTACTCGTCGACGTTATTATTGTTTTTATTTTAGATAGACGTATTTTGACGTATGAAACGGGTGAAAAGGAGACCTGTCTGGTTAAATCTTCTCGCTCAAATCGGAGGACGTTATTTTAATTAAACAGTCGGTAAGGGAATCCGGACCGTACATACCCAACTTCTCCATGCAAAAGGTAACTGTGTACGACGGAGATTATAATATGAAATTTTTTCTTTAACCCCTTCAAACCCAAGAGAACAACCCGCATGACGACATCTGTAATATGTGAGACCCCCGGTAGTATGTGTGAAGCTCATCCAGTGTATTGAATACATCCAGTATTAAAGGTTTAAAATTATATTTCAATAACCTTATTTACTGAAGGTATAAAGAAAGGTCGAGTTTTAAACTCAGATACTCATCAGTTACTCAATTAGTGTCATGGTTGGTGTGTCTTAAAATTTTTATAAAATAAGTGACGTAGGTCGATAAACTAAACAAAAGGTTTAAAATCTCAGTACAACGGTAATCGTCAAGTATGAGTAAATCTTAGGTACCTGGGTTTCACTAAATACTTTCAAATATTTTATATCTCTTCTGCGCTAGAGAGACGGGAACTACATGAATGTCGTCTTGAAAGCAAAACATTATGTGAGTTAATTTTATTGTCTGAGGAAAAGGTATACGTCTTTATAGAGGGTTTTTATTAATCGACGTCTATGTTTTGTTAATCCACCAACGTTGGAGTATTTTACACCAAGAACCAATTAACCGAGTATAAGTGCAACACTATAAACGTAGATGGTGGAATGGTGGACGTTTTAAAATCGAGTGTTTTTATCTTCGCTCCAAAGTTTTTATACCGGACCGTTCATATCAGATTTATTAGGCACACTGAGCGTAAAAGATACCCGTGGAAATTATCGTGAGTTTTTACACGTTCGCATACCTTTATATTTTATAATTAGAGATGTACCGTTAACAAACACCCTTCTTATTACTTATGGTCCCCGAACCTCATTGTGGGTCCGACATGGAGACAAAAAGTCAGGTTAGAACAAAGGGAGACACCCAAGTAGGGGAAGATTCTGTAGAATCTACATAACTCAACACAAAAGAAAAGTCTAAAACTGTTTACCCTTGTGTAGGAACTACCTTTCAGGATACGTACTATTTGTCTGACCTGCAGTCGTTTCGTATGAACGAAACTCCTTAACAGAGGAAAAGTAGTACCAAATTTGATTTAAAAGGTGATAGAGAGTTTTCAAGTGGGTCAGATTCTTGGAGCGTGTTCTAGAAAGGGGAAATTAGACACCGGACTTAAACCTCGGTCCTAGGACTATATAATTAGCTAATTCAATTGATCTGGTCTCGGAACTATATGACTTTTTCTAAGAAAGGACTTGGTTTGTGATCGGACTCAGGAGACTCGGGAAAGAGACGACCCGAGGTTAGAAGTCAACGTTTCTACCCTTGTTTTGTGGTTATATCGAAGATTATCGAGTTCCGGTGGAGGGATCCTCCTGGGATCTGGGGAATTTCACGGACGGACTCTTTTAAGTTCCGACGGTCTCCTTACGTGACAGATAAGGTCGGTCGTGGACAGAGGGACAGTGCTATCCTCCGATCCGCCGATTGAAGATAATTCTTGGTCAATCGTTCGGGTCTAGCCAAAGTAAACCTGGTTGGGGGAAGGGTGAAAAACATTAAAAGACTTAAGGGTGAAAACATTTACAAGTGTGGGGACTGAGGTACCTCGGGGGTAGTAGGGAGGGGTAAGGAAGTAAAAGGGAAATTTTGTAGATCAGTGACGATATGTTTAGTTTCAACTTAAGTAAAGTGTGACCGGGGAAAGGGGATGACGTTACCATATAATCGAACCACCACGATCACTATTTCTTGGACGGACGGTTACGTCCTCTGTATTCTCTACTCCCAAACTAGGGACCCAATCCTTATTGGGAATCTCCTCCCGTGTCGTTGGGTGAGGTCATAAGAACGGATCTTTTGAGGTTCCTGTCTCCTCAGACGGTCCGATCTCAGGTATCCTAGCGTTTCTCATCCTGTACTGACTCTCTGAATCGTGGCGTGTAATGACTAAATCCAAGTAGGAAATCCATGGTGAAATTGATCACAGACCGAAACAAAAAATAGTAACTATTATGGGTGAATTTACGGGTTCCCGTGCACCACGGGTTTTCCGACTTTGTCAATGTTTTCTCCATAGAACCGGTACTCAGAAAGTCTGCCTGTAGTAGAGTCGAATACTCAATGTGGTATGGAGGACTTAGGTACTACTGGGTTCTACTCTCACGGAAGTAGCCCTCCTTTCTTAGGATAAAGGTCTCTTAAAATCAGACCTTAGTCACAGGTGGTTTCCTCCTTCAAACGGAGAAACTCTATGTACTTCTGAGGGTCTTAGAAGGGACACTCCAAGGAACCAACTCGAGGGACCCAAACCAAAGTTTCCAGAAACTAACCTAACAAATGTGACGACTCCACCCACAAAAATTTTGGGTAAACAACGCGTTTAGAAGTCGAGAATCGGTATTTGAAGACGTCCAGGACTTTGTAGTCCAATATCGCCGAGTTCCAACTCTTAGTCTTGACGAATGGTCTTTGGACCCATAAAACTCCCTTCGGAACTACGTCCTTCTTCAAGTAAAGTTTCTTCCCTCTCCTCTTCCTTATCGTTCTTCTTTTCTTTTCCATTTCTCTTTCCTACTCCTCTCCTAACCCTTCTCCCTTCTCACTACCCTCTTTCTCCATCCACTTTCCCCTTCTTTTATTCTCCTTTTTTTAGTTTAGACTGAAACACCATCTCTTGGTAGAAATCATGGTTCGGATCTTTTTTTTTTAAAAAAAACTCAATATTTCAAAAGGTATCAGAGTGTTAGATCTAGGTAATGGGATATCACTATAAGTGTTTCGTTACACAACCCCCTCCCTCCTTCTTTACTTTCTTCTTTCTTTTCCTTTTTCGGGAAAAATATAGTCTCTTACGGTTCTACACGACTCGGTCTACGTCTCCTTTATCCATTTTCGGTTCCAGTCTCGTTATACGGTGTCAACCATTATTTTATCTAAGTCTTCTCCAATGGACCCTTCGTCCGGACTTTGAGTTGTACTTCAAGACATGTGGGAAATGACTGGTCTCTTGGGAGAGGTAGGTTTATCTTATTACGACGAAACTCTGTAATCATCTATATATGGTGTCAGTGAAGAGTTACCTTTCCAGTCCTAGAAGATTTATCTAATATCTAGATATCATCTATCTAACGTTATTTTATATAAAATGTCCCTTACTCTTTCTTGAGATTCTCTATATAAACAGGTCACAGTCTCTTCGTTTTTCGACTTTTTAACGAAGAGAGTTATTTATTGAAGATCTTTACCGTGACTACCTTCGTAGAAACGACTTCCCTCCCGACTCTCGACACACTCAGTTCCTATTATGTCGATTTTAAAATGTCCTCCATCAAAGACTATAGATAGAAGAAATAAAGGTCATACTATTGAGACATAACAACAAGTGTTTTCCTTTATTGACTCTTTATTAGTTTCCTTATGGACTTCTAACTGCTTTACTTCCAACTCAAGATCAGGTTCCATCCAATGACTGGTATACTAAGAGAAGAAGAGGGAGAGTTTATAATTATATAAACTATCATTCCTCGTTTTTATCTGTATTTGGATGTTTTAGGGTTCGGCAGGCTCTTCGTCTCGAAAACGGTATAAAGACCTTCGTCCTTCATCTACCACTTACGTAATACTTCACCTTTCTTTCCAGTGTCGGGTCTTACGTACATCTCTTCTGTATGACTCCCCCGACGGTCCGACCGACCGCCCAAAGGGTCTCCAAGAACATAATCTGACCCTTCTCTTTCACTCGGACCTTTACTCCCTAATTAACTACCAGTTGTCAGTCAAAGGGAGAAGTAAGTCGTTCGCATTGATGACCTTTGGACGACATATAAAGTCTCCTCTTTTTTTTAGCGTGTTAGTAAGGAAATTTTTAAACCTTGACAGATTCCTCTTGGACCCTTAACTTCCAAATCCTAACGTCTTTTTTCGACAAGAATGTTCTTGTGGGTGGAAACACCCACAAAGGGGTTTTGGGATTTACTTCCAGGTAATTAGTAATTCGGGATAGACACCCGGGTGTCGAAGTTCAGTTTAAATAAGGGAGGTCTAAGAACTTATCCTTGTCTAGATAAAGGTCTTTCAACTCCTTAGAAAACCGTATTTCTTTCCTCCTGACTCTTTCTTTCTTTGTTTATCTTAAATTTTACCTGAAATTGTTCCCTGCTTCCCTCTACTTTTGTCTTTTAGAGATTTTAATAAGAATCTCTCCACACTCTACTATAGCATGAGTAGTTTGTTCTTGTCCGATGTTACTTTTTACTTGATAACCACTTGGTCACGTAAAGATCCTTAAATTCTATACTAATGTCTCCCCTTTCTAATTTTTTCTTAACTCTTTATATTTATTCATTTAGAGAGTCTTACGCCTCGTTTCCTTTTTCATTAACACTGTCTTTTTGACTCTTTGTCCTTTCAATCGAGGTTTTAAAACTACGGATTAATTATCATCATAGTCTTTCTCTCTTTACTCGTTTGCTCCACTCTCCTTTAATAGTTTTGTTATCTTCTCCGAATTATCTACTCTTCCTTTGTAAGTCAAAATTTTACTTTTTCGGACAGTTCACGGTTCGTACCAATTACTTTCACTTCGTTTTGGATCTGTGTCATCACACTCTAATGTCTTATGTTTTCTATCTTAACATTCCAGAATTTTTAGAGGTATCCCTTCTCTTGTCCGGTAGATTTCTCTACTTTCCTCTTTCTCATCCTTCCTCTCCCTCTCTTTCTCTCCTTAATATCAACAAATAATAAAGATACAATAATAGTCTTGTCATTTATCGTACAACCGAGGTTATCTTTGCTTCTCTAAAGTGTGTCTAAACCAACAATAAGGATATGGAGTTGAAGTTTCACTACTTTCAATGATGTTTGTTTGGAAAAAAATTTTTTTTTTTTTAACTTCATATTGACTAAACGTTATAATCAACGTTCACATGGTGTATCACTAAGTTGCAAAAGTATCTATGTGAGATAAGTTAATAATATCTTATGACGGATATGAGGGACATACCATGTAATGTATAAACACAGAAAAAATAAAATATGGATTATTAAATGTGGAGAATGAGGCGAGGGTGATAGAACGGGGAGGAGAATGGGGTGAGGGGGTGCACCATTAAACAAAAGACATAGACACTCAGACAAAGACAAAACAACATAATCAAGAAAACAGAATACCAAAATCTATGGTGTACATTCACTTCTATATTATATAGAAAATTTCTATATAAACTTTTGTTCACTTTGTGAAACTTTTGTTCATTCACCAATATAATACCTCACATACTGAAAAAAGATTGCTTTATGTTAAATTTTACATTAACCATTGAACATCAAACTCTATTTTGATGTCACTGTCGTGACATCCTTGAGTTTTTATGGTATAGACTTTTTTTTAGTTCTACCTTCGTCCCCACTGAGACCCTACTATAAATTACTGATCTCTTCTACCACTAGATACATTTCTAAAACTCTTAACGAGGTATCTTTTTCTTTTCATCCTTTTATAAAGATTTAATTATCATATACATATCTTATATGAAAATATATGAAAAGACAAGGATTAAACTCAAAGGGTCCATCGTGATCACCATTTCTTACTCGAACAGTTACGTCCCCTGTATTCTCTGTCCTAACTAGAGACCCAGTCTTTCTAGGGGACCTCTTCCTTTACCGTTGGGAGAGGTCATGAGAACGGACCCTTTAAGGTGTCTGTCTCCTCTGTCTGATCTCAGGCTCCGTAGCGTTTCTCAGGCTGTACTGACTCATTGACTCGTGTGTAATGATTAAATGATTTAATTTATATCATCAGTCACTGATAAAATACTGTATATTTACATATATAAACTTAATCAGGTAAGAGATAGTCTTTTGAAAAGTAAACTTTTTTATTCCTAGACATTACTAAAACATTGTATTACTGTAATAATTATAATTATTTAAATTTTACTATCACTAGACTGACTCAACTATCCACTTTTCCTTTTCTTCGTCGTCGATCTTGTTCTACATTTCCAAATTAACACAATTTATCTTAATACCCTTCTATTTGACTTTCACCCTTAGTATTTTAAGAATCGATAGTATTGTCCTTAAGTTATCTATTCAAAGTTCAACGATTTACTTCTTTATCTTTATCGTATGATAAATTTAAACCTCTAGTGTTGTAGATACTAAAATCGTTTTTTACCCATCTTTACTAACAGAGTTCTTTCTCTCTTATATAAACCCCTTAACACTCTAATGGGAACTCAAAAACAACAATTTTAATTCTGTCGAGTTTAAAGTATCTAATATAAGTTTATCTGATCTCGTATGAATATCGGGACTGACATTCAGACTCTTAATCTACGACGATGAATAGGATCCAAGTGACATTACTTTAACACTGAGTCTCTACAATTTACNNTAGACTGACTCAACTACCCACTTTTCCTTTTCTTCGTCGTCGATCTTGTTCTACATTTCCAAATTAACACAATTTATCTTAATACCCTTCTATTTGACTTTCACCCGTTGTATTTTAAGAATAGATAGTATTGTCCTTAAGTTATCTATTCAAAGTTCAACGATTTACTTCTTTATCTTTATCGTATGATAAATTTAAACCTCTAGTGTTGCAGATACTAAAATCGTTTTTTACCCATCTTTACTAACAGAGTTCTTTCTCTCTTATATAAACCCCTTAACACTCTAATGGGAACTCAAAAACAACAATTTTAATTCTGTCGAGTTTAAAGTATCTAATATAAGTTTATCTGATCTCGTATGAATATCGGGACTGACATTCAGACTCTTAATCTACGACGATGAATAGGATCCAAGTGACATTACTTTAACACTGAGTCTCTACAATTTACTGACGAACATATATCGTCGGAATATCTACCATCTTAACTTCTAAAATATAGGTCTAAAAGGTTTACGATAAGAAAACATTTAGAGTTTTAACCCTAGGTATAATTTGTTGTAATAAGGTTTTGAATAGTCTTGATGACAGAGTTACATATCTTACATCAATTTAAGTCCAAACCTTTTTTTTCAAACCATTTTTATAGTCTATTATTTGTCATTCAAGGGATGTTCAACACTTAAAGTTTCTACACTTACACTCGAACGTAAAGGTTAGTACATTCAATCAAGTGTACGTACCGTATGTATCAGTGTGCACGCGTAGGACATGTTCCCCAACGCGAAGACACAGGAGATGTTATGACACATGTACGTCATAATGGTATAGAAATAAAGTCCGGGTCATACAGACCTTCGTTCACATTTTCGTCGTCACTACATCGACCACGTACGAGTCAGCGAGTCGACGCAGTCAACGAGTCAGCACAGGTTGAGAAGTGCTGGGGTACCTGACATCGGGAGGTCCGAGGAGACAGGTACCCTAAGATGATCGTTCTTATGACCTCACCCAACGGTAAAGGAGGACGTCCCCTAGAAAGGTTGGGTCCTTCTCTTGAGGAGGACTCTACATCGAGTATGATGACATCAAACACACACACACACACACACACACACACACACACACACATCAAACACATGACGACCCACACGTGCGAGCCAGTACAGGTTGAAAAACACTGGGGTACCCGTCATCGGGTGGTCCGAGGAGACAGGGACCCTAAAGGGTCCGTTCTTGTGAGTTCACTCAACGGCAAAGGAAGAGGTCCCCTAGAAGGACTGGGTCCCTAGTTTGGGTGCAGAGAACACTGTCCGTCTAAGAAACGATGACACGGTGGACCCTTCGAGTTCCTCAATATGACATTCTAATTTTTATAAAAGAAACAAAAGATGCAAATAAATAAAACATACATAACCTTTATATAATTTTTGGATAATATCATGTCATGGTATATCGACTAACACAATCCACCCATGGATCCAATTGAATCCTTGTTTGGTCTACATACTTACACGAGAGTCTTGTCTTGAGTAAGTATACATCCCCTGAATCATTTATATGATAACTTATTGAATCAATGAATAAATAACTTAATATTAACAGAATGTTATAATGTAATCAAAATACACATGTCTTCTCACTGAGTTACATGAATATGTAATGTTTTACTACTAATGTTTTATCAATTCAGATTAATGGTAGACAGTGGTGTGTTTCAGTAATAATGCTATAATAACTGACATAAGGGATACGACATATAGTCACCAAGGGCTGGTAGAACCGTGGCCCCCGACCAAAATACCTCTGCTAAAAAAGTGTCTGGTCCAACCCCCTCCACCCATCTGCACCTCCCCCTACCAAAGTCAAAACGGATGGTGAGTGGAGGACGACACCTCGGACTGAGAGTCGTCCTGGAGACGACCAGACACCGGGACCCCAACCCCTGAGAACGACATGTAGTGTATGGAGGTTGAATAAATAAAAAATTGACTTTCAGACACGGAGCATTAGAGGGAGTAGACAAAGTGAGTAGGGAAAACTAGGGAGGGGAGACCGTTGGTGAAGCAAGAAACACTCAGACAAAATAACACAAACAAACAAAACAAAAATTCTAAGGTGTATATCCATTTTATTATGGTCTGTCATTTATAGAAACTGTACCAATCAGTATACCACAGACAGTGTCAGTGACCCTTCGTTTTCAACGGTACACGTATAATTCAGCGAAGTCAGCACAGACTGAGAAACGTTGGGATACCTGACATTGGACGGTCCGAAGGGACAGGAACCCTAAGAGGTCCGTTCTTGTAACCTTACCCAACTGTAAAGAAAGAGGTCCCCTAGAGGGGTTGAGTCCCTAACTTGGACTCAGAGAATATAGAGGACGTAATCGTCCACTTAAGAAATGGTTATTGTGGTCGACCCTTCGGGTCTCAATGGCATCTATTAGGTATTTACTTATCGATACCAGTCTAAACCGAACACCCGGTATCAAACGGTTGGGGACCCAGTTATCTAACTGAGAGAAAAATTTAAATTAAATTAAATAAAAAAAATTAAAGACCCTTATACTCATTCTCACACGTAAGTGACCTGAATTAGGTCAGAAGGAGATTGGGGACAGTAATGATGTACGCTTATTATGATGGTCATAGGTAAGTTACGTACCGACTGAGAGAAGAGGTATTGAACGTAAGCGTGGCGTATGTGAGACTGCTAATATATCGTTCAACAAGATCCCCACCCTCTCAAGATAACTGTACAACGACTAATATAGTCTGTTTTTAGAGTCAATTTTTTTTTTTTCAATTTCGTAACAAAAGTTACAAGTCCTCATTGTACTTTTACCGTTCTAAAGTAGTTGAATCATGAGTGACTCCACAAATCACTTATAGTCCCATCCACTACAGGTCCAACATAAATATTTTGTATTCACCCGTGTCTCGACTTTATCTCGGTCCTTCCCCTACAACTGAACTAACCAACTACGTCAGTACTAAGTAAATTCTACTGTCTTGACCCCGTATACCTTTTGGGTTATCTAAGATATTCATTTAAAAACTTTATGGTAGTTTCTTTTAATCCTTTCCTGTACGGACTACACAGTCAGTTACCGGACTCTTGACTTTTCATCAAAGAAAACCCATGAAGGATGTTTTCTTAGTCGAGAAAAAGATATGTACAAGAGATACAATTTTAAGTTTAAAGATCCCGTCTCTTAGGAGAATCACATCGGTGACGAGTGAGGAACCCGTCCTTCTTGTCGGTGACTAAAAAGGGAAGAGAACCTGTCATACGTTACACCGAATGGAAAAGAAGTTTCCTTTCAGTTCCACCATGAGGATCGACTTATACTTGATCTACCCGTCCACCTTTGTTTACCACAGACATTGTCAAATCTTATGAGTTATCGTCTCAAAATCTTTCTAGTTATATAACAAGTAAGGTCGTCAGACAGAGAAATCCATTTTTCCTCATCAAAACTATAAATAAAAACTATAGTATATTCTATAGTACTAAAGGTTTGTATTACAACTAAAAAGAAAAAAAATTAAAAAACGCCACTTTTTACAACTTGTATGTATTTCAGTCGTCTTATGACTCTACTCACGGAGGTACCCGAGTGGGTCGTGTCGGCACCAGTCGTAGGCGAAAGAAGGACTGTAAACGTGAGAGGGTCGAGGAACCTGTAAGCAAAAGGTCCTTTTAAAATGTATTCAACTTTATGTGTTTAGAACCGACGTATAACAACTGTTCACCCACACGGGTTCACCGGGTGTGGGATTGTCATATACCTTTGCAAAACAAGGGGTCTTACACGGAGACGTCAGAAACGGAGGGAGATTGGGGTTGACCATGGAACAGACTCAAGGTGGATTTTAGACAGACCTTGCTACGGGACACTAAGAAGACCCGACGAGGAAGGAGGGTGAGGTCATAAGAACGGACCTCTTAGGGTACCTCCTTCCTCGGACCATCCGATGTCAGATGCCCCGGTGTCTCTCAACCTTTGCTGACTCGATGAAGTGAAAGAACGAACGAAAGGAGAACGGTACTACAGGTACTCTGAGCACGTCCAAAGGACACACAGTCATCAAGTACGGGGTAGGACCGACGCAACTTGAGGTACTACACACTCCATGACAGTAAACGAATAGATAAGTGGACGACCTCACGTAGGAAAGAAAGAAAAAAGGAAAACTGAAAGAAAGTCTGAAAAAAAAAAAAAATCAAAAAGACTAGACTAACTCTTCCAAAGGTTTCGACACCTTAAACTTTACAAATCTATTCTCGTCCATGTATGACATGTCGTAGTGATATTAAATTTGATGACCAAGTATAGAAACCTAATTGAATCTTTTTCTCGAATGAATGGAACCAGAACGAAGGTTCGTCTCAATTTCTGTATATGTGTGACTTGACTCACATGGATAATCCTAAAATCTACTTTTAACATTTCGATAGTGTTTCTTAAACAATGACTTAAAAAACTTCAAACGTCGTCTACCTTAGTATCTGATTACTGTATTGTGTGAATAAATAATAAATTTTTTGAAATGTAAAACACAACCCAATATCAGTCAGTTGTCACAACACTATCAGAGTCCACTTGTGACTTCTCTAAGTCAGTATGTACATGAACATAGGTAAGAGGGGGTTTAAGGGAGGGTAGGTCCGACGGTATATTGTGACTCGTCTCAAGGGACGCGATATGTCATCCAGGAACAACCAATAGGTAGAATTTATATTGTCACACATGGACAGGTGGGAGTTGATGGATTGATAAGGAAAGGTGAGAAGGAAGAGGGACCGTTGGTATTTAAACAAGAGATTCTGACACTCAGAGAAAGACAAAACATTCAAGTAAGCATAGTAAAGAAAAATCTAAAGTACATATTCACTACAGTATACTATAAAAAAAAGTGACGGACTTAATGAAGTAAGTCATCCTGTTAAAGATCTAGTTGTCTTATTTTTACTTTTTATTTTGCAGATCTAAACAGGGAGAACTTAACATAAACTTTAGGTCTAATAGACTTAACTAAACCCACATAACCGATGTACTCTCCTGTTTGACTTTTAGACAAAGTACAGGGGTAACTTTATTCACGACTTAAGTGGGAAATGGTGTGAAAATTTTTGAATCAAGTTTCAGTATCAAAAAAAAGTTTAGAAAGTCCGTCAACTGTGGACATAAAAAGTCCTTACACAGACACAAATAATTATAGTAATTGAAACTGTCTCCCTTCAATGAAGGGTTAGATTGAACTTAGATTATTTTTACGAATTTAACTGAAGAATATTAAACAAATGGATTTGTACAAGTTGATAAATTAATAGAGATCATGATACAGTCATAAAGTCTACACACATAATAAGTGAGTCAGCACAGACTACGAAACGTTGGGGTATCTGACATCGGGAGGGCCGAGACAGGTACCCTAAGAGGTCCTTTGTTATGACCTCTCCCAACGGTAAAGGAAGAGGTCCCCTAGAAGGGTTGGGTCCTTAGTTTCGGTCCAGAGGACGTGACGTCCTCCTAAGAAATGACGGACCTGGTACTCCTTTCATTATAAAGTCTACTATTACGAGTTTAGACTTTCGAGTCAATATATTGGTCATAAAGAGGTTTCACAAATGAAAGTCATAGTGGGAGTGTTATATAAGGTGGTCTTTCTTCTAAACACCTGATCGGTAAACTTTTTACGTAAAACGGGGGTTTAGGTAGATTGAAACAAATAGATTAATAAAGTGTCCGAATAGAAAGTACTACACAAAGAAAGATTCATTGAGAATGATTGTGTGTGACTACATGATCATAAGAGTCTTTGAGGTTTAAATTTACGGAGACCATTATACTTCTATTCATTAGAATTTTTAACTAGTTTCAAGAGTCGAAATAAATAACTCTCCGAACATGTTAAATATTTATGTTAAGGTCGGAGGACTATCCTATTCCTATGTCCGTTTTCTTCTTTATCACTCTTTTAATTTTGCACTGTACTCTTGTCTTTTACGAGAACAATAATAACTCGTAGAATACTAAATTTTCTCATCTTAAATCACTATTCCTTTTCAAACAAGTTGAATACACGTTTTTCTACACTTTGTCCTGTAAAACTCCCTCTGAAACCTTAAAGACCTCAAGATTAGGACCGTAAGGTCCTACCCAAATTTTTCAGTCCTCTTTTACATCCTCTTTCCTTTCTCTGCCCTCAGAATAGAGGATGGAGACGGCGTATCGTCAGGAATATCCTAGAGGATTTATGTATTCCTTGAGAATAGATCCTACGTGTTTGTAGACCTTTTTTGTCGTAGAATCTCGTCCATGGGTACAAACCCGTACCACTCTTAAAACTCACCCCCGTATCGGTTTCGTAAGGGTCACCAGTTTTAGAAAACTCTTCAGTCACTCCGATGTTTGTATTTTTCTTGACTGCCTCAGGTCTCGTGGTTAATTAGTCAAGTCCCTAGTCTTCCTCGTCTTGTAAGATTAACTGATGCTGAAAGACGTTTTTTTCTCTGAGACCCCTTTACTTTTCTTCGTTTGTAGTTGTCTCTTCCTCTCTCTATTTTCTTACCGTTCCACTTGTTTCTCCTGTCGTCTGTTGTCTCTCCTGCTGTCCTACCCCTCGGTGCAGCTGCGACTTACCGTCAAGCAAGACCGTAGTCTTTTCTCTTCTAAGAGTCGCGAGTTAACCTTGTAACCAAACTAATCACGTAAATGGATACTAGTCGTTAAAACAAACCCACATAGAAACTTAAGAGTGAAGTGTAGACTTAACTCCAAGAATTCTCAGTGACACGACACGAATCAACGAGTCAGTACGGACTGAGAGACACTGGGGTACCTGACATCGGACGACCCGAAGAGACAGGTACCCTGAAGAGACCCGTTCTTATGACCTTACCGAACAGTACGGGAGGAGAGAATTCTCATTCAACGGGTTTAAAGTGTATATTATCCATTTATAAAGTCCGGAATACTGAGTTTCCGGGTGAAAGCGAGATGATGTGAGTGAGGAGGTCGTCTTCGTTAACTTCGTAGACCAGTGTTGTATTGTAATAAAACGGACTACTGTGATTGCCTTCTATGAAGTGAGTTCAAGTTCAGTCAAACCCGTTTACCTATAAATATTAACTTACCGAGGATTCCCGTAAGTCTACTGTGAAACTTTTCGACAGTTAGTTACATCAGGTAATTAAATTCCGTGTCTCACCTCTTCTTGATCCAATAATTATAAGTGTTACTTCCATCAGAAGTTATATTCCAGTTAACTGAGATAAATTTTTGAGTCCATTATACGTTCTGTCGTTTTCTCTGTGTCTCTATTTCTTGTCTGAAAACCTGAGACACTCTCTTCCGCTCCCACCCTACTAAACTCTCTTCTCGTAACTTTGTACACATAATGGTATACACTTTATCTACTGGTCACGTTCAAACTACGTACTTTGTCCTGTGAGTTTCGGTCACGGGTCCCTGTTGGGTCTCTCTACCCCACCCCTCCCTCCTCCCTTCCCCCAAGCTCTACCCCCTGTGTTCATGTAGGCACTGACTAAGTACAGTTACATTCGTTTTTGGTGGTGTTATAACATTTCGTTAATCGGAGGTTAATTTTAATTAGTTAATCTTAAAACAATTCCTAAAAACGTAGATACAAGTAGTCACTATAACCGGACATCAAAAGAAAAAACACACCGTAGAAACAGTCCAAAACCATAATCCCACTACCACCGGAGTATCTTACTCAAACCTTCAAATGGAAGGAGACGTTAAAAGACCTTCTCAAGTTCATCCTATCCACAATCGAGAAGAGATTTAAAAACCATCTTAAGTCGACACTTCGGTAGACCTGGACCCGAAAACAAACGACCTTCTAAAGACTAATGTCAAAGTTAAAGGTACGAACACTACCCAGACAATTCTAAAAGATAAAGAAGGACCAAGTCAAAATCTTTCAACACGAAAAGATTCTTAAACAGGTAAAGAAAGTGCAACAGGTAAAATAACCGTATGTTAACGACTATCATCAGAAAATACTAGGAAACATAAAGACACAACAGACAACACTAGAGAGGTAAAAGTAAAGATTAAAATAACTAAACTAAAAAGTGGGAAACAAAGAACTACTCAAACAGTTAAAATAAATAGGAAAGTGTCTTGGTCGAAAACCGAAACAACTAAAAACGATACCAGACAAAACAAAGAAAACGCAAATAAAGACGGGATTAAAAACTCTAAAGAAAGGAAGATGATTGGGACCCCAAGAAGTAAAGAAGGAAAAGATCAACGAAATCCACATCTTAATCTAATAAATAAAATGAAAAAAGAACAAAGAACTCCATACGGTTTCAGTGTCAGTAGTTCTGTCATACCATGACCGTGTTTCTGTCTTTATAACTAGTTACCTTGTTTTATCTTTCGGGTTTCTATTTAGGTGGACGGATACCTGTGGAATAGAAACTGTTTCCTCCGTTCTTGTATGTTACCTAATTTCTGTTAGAGAAATTGTTCACCACGACCCTTTTCACCAGTTGGTGAACATTTTCTTACTTTGATCTTGTGAAAGATTGTGGCGTGTGTTTTTATTTGATTTTACCTAATTTCTAGATTTGTATTCTGGTCTTTGATATTTTGAGGATCTCCTCTTGTATCCGTTTTGTGAGAGTCTGTATTTAGTGTCGTCCTAGGAGATACTAGGTGGAGGGTCTTATGACCTTTATTTTCGTTTTTATTTGTTTACCCTGGATTAATTTGAATTTTCGAAGACGTGTTGTTTCCTTTGATATTCGTTCCACTTTTCTGTCGGAAGTCTTACCCTCTTTTATTATCGTTTACTTCGTCGACTGTTTGTTGATTAGAGTTTTTATATATTCGTTGAGGACACCGAGTTAAGGTCTTTTTATTTGCTGGGTTAGTTTTTGACCCGGTTTCTTGATCTATCTGTAAAGAGGTTTCTTCTGTATGCCTACCGATTGTTTTTGTACTTTTCTATGAGTTGTAGTGAGTAATAGGCTCTTTACGTTTAGTTTTGGTGTTGCTCCATGATAAAGTGCGGTCAGTCTTACCGACACTAGGTTTTCAGATGTTTGTTATTTACGACCTCTCCCACACCTCTTTTCCCTTGAGAGAATGTGGCAACCACCCTTACGTTTGATCATGTCGGTGATACCTCTTGTCACACCTCTAAGGAATTTTTTTTGACCTTTATCTTGACGCAATCCTGGGTCGTTAGGGTGACGACCCGTATGTGCACCTCCTTTGGTCTTAACTTTCTCTGTGTACATGGGGTTACAAGTAGTGTCGTGACAAATATTATCGGTCCTGTACCTTCGTTGGATCTACAGGTAGTCGTCTACTTACCTATTCTTTCGACACCATGTATATGTGTTACCTCATAATGAGTCGGCAATTTTTCTTAAGTAAACTTAGTCAAGATTACTCCACCTACTTTGACCTCGGCTAATATGTCTCACTTCATTCGGTCTTTCTTTTTGTGGTTATACCTTATGATTGTGTATATATACCTTAAAATTTTCTACCATTACTATTAGGACATGCACTCTGTCGTTTTTCTTGTGTCTACATATCTTGTCCGAAAACCTGAGACCCTCTCCCTCTCCCACCCTACTAAACCCTCTTACCGTAACTCTGTACATATTATAGTATATACTTTACTTAGCGGTCAGGTCCAAGCTACTTACTATGACCTACAAACCCCGACCACGTGACCCTACTGGGTCTCCCTATCATGTCCCTCCCTCCTCCCTCTCCCCAAGTCCTACCCCTTTTGTACATATGGACACCGTCTAAGTACAACTACATACCGTTTTGGTTATGTTATAACATTTCATTAATTGGAGGTTAATTTTATTTATTTAAATATAATTTTTATTTTTGTTTTTAATTTATTTAAATTATAATTTTTAATTTAATTAATTAATTAAATTTTTTGAGTCCATTTACACAATAGTCAAGATCTTATAAAAAGGATTTATCTTAATTTTTATTTTACAACTTTATATTTAGTGTATTTATTAGTCCACGTACATGAAAAAAAATTACCGTACAAGAAATAATTACACTTTAATCTAGTAAAATATTTACAAATAAAAGACCATATATTGAACATCGAATATCTGTTAAATGTTCTTCTAACAGGTAACAGGTAACTCAGAAAAAGGGAATTAAGACTCACACACCCTAAACTTCTGAGGGAGTAGTTAGGTGTCAGGAACATAGTTATCTGTGGAGAACATTCTAACTTTTTAAGTGTCTCTTGTGTCGAATAGGCGGTAACGTAAAAGGATTTGTAATATAAGACCTACGTGTTCTTGAGTCAAAAGACCTTAGGTCGTTTTTGTTTCTAACGAAATGGACACAGGTCATCTGTTCACCTGGTTATCTACCTATTTACCCTTTTTTTCTTTTCCTTCCTTCCTTCCTTCCTTTTTGTTTTTGTCCGTCTCTCCCTTCCTTTCTCTCTTCCGCTTTCCTTCTTTATTGTTTCATTACGACACGAGATCTTCTGTAGCAAAGAAAATTCGTTGTACGTACGCACCGAATCACTCTCTCGGACACCATTTACTTGACATAACGTCGTACGACTTTTCGCTAACCGTCAGTCTCTCTACTCAATATAAGGAGCGGTACCTGAGATGTCTGAATTTATTCTGGGAATTGGAATACGTGAAGGAAAAGTTTGAACTTTTAGAATTAGATATCGTTTCGTACCTGTAGCAGATTCGGACTCTCTTACACCTGTAAACTCTTCTGGACTTTATCAATTTCCGTCCCGTTCTGAACCCTTTGTTGACGACGCCGGTGTACAAAAGGGTCACACACTGGACGTCCGTGCGTGGACCCGAGCCAGTCCAATGTCGAGTGAACAAGGGAGGTGGGGGTCCAGTCCGGGACCAGCTACTATCTGGGTCCTGGGAGGAATTAATTCAGATGGTTAGTGGATTTCGTTGTTTTCCCATAATCTCTTATAACCTACAGTGAGTCAGAGAGAAATCTGAAGGAAAGGGAAATTAATAAAGTTTTCTTTTTGTGACAAACAAAAATTTCAGTTTTTATTGTTTTCGTTTCGGGAAAGTTCCTTATCTATAGACATTTCTAATTCATTACTGACGGACCTGAAAATTGACGGGACGTAAACGTCGATTTAAACTACGATTCAACTTATATCCGTCGAGATCAATAGATAAGGGTGAGTAAACAGGGAGGCCTACGGAGTAAATCTTTTATAGTTACTTGTCAATGGTAGACCAAAGTATTTCTTTTACAGACCTTTAAGAATCAACTAAGAGAAAATGAATCTTAATAAAACAACAACGACAAGGAATTTAGATTCCTCGATCTCCTATAAATTTTTGTAATGGCGAAGATAGGATAAGGTCCTTATCAAAAGAAGTCTCTTCAGAGATTTAGTGGTCACCGAAAACCCTTAAATGGTGTAGTTTCTCTTCCTTCCCTACGAAAGTCAATAGGTTACCCTTGACGTCCACACACCCTACCCGGGGGAGTTCGATGTTTAAACTACTCAGTTAATGTTCAAATATTAGATTGAGTACTTTTTTTTTTACATAGAACCCCTGAATTGTCTCCAAAACGAAAGGTAATATAATCTTTCAACTTGAGTCTTCTAATTGATTACCTTAAACTAAAAGAATTAAGTCAGTGAGAATGATTATGTGTGAAAGAGACAGGAGAGTGCAAACTAAAATATCCATCTAAGGTAGTTTTATAATAACTTACTACGAATGTGATAGTCTGAATCTTATAGTGAATTGTATAAAAGAATATACTTGAAGAGTAGTTAGGGAACCATAGACATAACCATTATATTTTAGGGGTGTCCCTTTCAGTATAAACCTCTTGAATTTGAGTTATAGGAGTCACTTTGGGTAACATTTGAGTTTTTCAAGTAAAAGACCGGGTGTACCTCAGGTGTTTTCACTTAAGACTACAGTCAAAGAGGACCTGGTTAAGAGAATTATCAAACCGGAGAGATTAGTGGAAGAAATTCCGTAGATGAATGAAAAATAAAGGGTTCAGTGGGGATCGGACTGGAACAACTGATTTTATGATTTTGAGACTTAATAATGGTATACGGTAGTAAAAACTGTCAAGACAAAGGGTAAGAGACAGGAGCGGGAAGAATATTCTACTATTTTTAGATTTTTGAACCAACGTGTTTATAATGGTATACTATTATGGTATTAATGGGTTCAGTACAAAATAAACAAAATTCAAGACAGATCAACAGGATTTATTTTTAGAATTAGATTACTAAAATGACCACTCTTGCCTTTTGTGTCCACAAACTATTGGATCTACTTTACCTAATTAAAGAACTTTCTGTGTCATATGGTTTTGAGTGAATTCTTCTTTGTCTACTTTACTTATCTGGACATAAATGATTTCTTTAATTTAGTTATTAGTTATTGAAAGATTTAGTCTTTCGTGATACCCAAACGATCACTTAAGATGGTTAATTCCTTCTTCTAAGTGGTCCAAATTTTTGAGAATTCGGACCATTTTAAAGAATTTTGAGTTGTCATTCTTTCGTTCGTTGATTAATTTTTCACTCGGTCTCCGGTATTGTCGATGAAGTGGTTTCTTTCGTAGGTCTACTGTTTATTCGTATGTTTTCCTACGAAGTGTAGTACGATAGTCCCTTTGCGTTTAATTTTATTATTTTTTGCTGTGGTCAGTCTTACCGGTTTTAGGTCTCTTGACTGTTGTCGTTAACCACCACTCCTATTCTTCGTTGTTCTTACACGTTCGTAACGACTACCATGACGTTTTTATCTTGTCGGTGAACCCTTCTATAAAATCTTTAAAGAATATTTTGATTCATATAAGGATGGTATATTAGGTCGTTAACGTAAGGAACGACAAATGGATTTCTTCGTTTTTAAAATACAGGTACTTTTTTGGACTTATGTCTACAAATCTCGTCAAAGGAAGTATTTACGGTTTTGAACCTTCCTTGGTTCTACGGGAAGTCATCCATTTAAGACCACGAGGACGAGCACGAATTAACGAGTCAGTACAGGCTGAGAAACACGGGATACCTGACATCGGGTGTTCCGAGGAGACAGGCACCCTAGACGGACCGTTCTTATGACCTCACCCAACGGTAAAGGAGGAGGTCCCCTTAAAGGACTGGGTCCCTAGTTTGAGCACAGAGGACGTACAAGACGTAACGTCCCTCTAAGAAATGGTGACTCGACAGTCCCTTCAGGGATTTAATACCGTGTAGATCTTTTACTTTATAATACGTTACAATTTTTATTTACTCGATAATTGGGTACTTTTTTGTACCTTCTCAGAATTTACGTATAATGATCCATTTCTTCCGTTATGTTTTTCTAATATATGATACATTAACGTTGATAAATATATACTGTCAGATCTTTTCCGTTTTGATATATCTAAATTTTTTTTTCTAGTCGTCAATACCCCCATCAAGTCTTCTCATCTTACTTATCCTTTTCGTGTCATAAAAAAGTCCGTCACTTTTGTAAGACATACTACAATATTATTATATGTATACGTTACTTTCCAAATAGGTTTGAGTCTCTTTCATGTAGTCGTTCACACTTCGAATTCCATCTGTTACTCGAAAACTATTAATACTACACAGTTACGTCTAAGTAGGAATCGTTATATAGATAGATATATATATATATATATATATGTGTAGTAAGACAACTCATATCTATTATCTTCAGTACATACGTGTCCCAGTCCCTTTAGAGAAATGAAAATAAAGTTGAAAAAACAGTTAGATTTTAGTGAAAATAGTTGATATGAAGTTATTTTATTTAATTTTTTATTTTAACAAGAATTTTTAGTTTGGGAAATTTTAATTTTCTCTTTTTCTTGGAATTATTAATAGATAATCGTAATGATAACCGTAATAAAATTTTAGAATTTTTGAACTCCCTCTTCCTTTGGATCGGGGCGACCAGAGACCGACCGAATCGAAGGGAATGTTGAAAGAAGAGGACGTCACACTTCCGAAAGGTGACGTCACACTTCTACTGGTGTAAACACCTGTCGAGTGTACGAGGAAGTTTAAGACAGGTAGAGGTGGGTGACTCTTACTTTTACCCTCTCCGACAAGGATACACTCTCGTCCCTTATATACCCTTTAGAGAAATGAGAGAAGAGATAAAACAACGATTGGGGTTTACCGAAACTTTTACATTTCTGTCTATTTTGTTTTTTACCATCGAATCATTCTTCTATGACAATCAAACCATTGGGTATGTTACTTACTAAATCTTTCTGTAGTCAGAGTGGACGTATGTACCCTCTTCGAGACAGGTATATACTTTTGATTCTGAAGTTAGTTTAAACAGTTTATTCAATAACAGTCACACACGTAGAGGTATTTTCATTACATTATGTCGTTACTTAATTCCAAAGGGAACATCCTCTATTACGTCAGGTATCTTTCTCACAGGTCGTGACTACAGTTTTTCCACACCTAAACTCGAGGTCAGTAAAATTTCATTACACTGGAACCTGTGCAACAAATGAAAAAAATATAGAGTCTAAGTAGACTTTTTTTACTGATATAGACAGTATGTCACTACGAAGTTTATAAGAATTTTTATATTGGCACACACTACTACCTACAATTGTTCTGTATAACACGATTATTAAAACATTATATGTGTATATACTTTAGTATTACGACATGTGGACTTTGATTGTATTACGACACACAGTTAATATAAAATTATTTTTAGATATTCGAAGTATCAAAATCGAGTAGAGGACCGTGTGTCATCCGATAGTTTTTTAGCCACTGAAGGTTGGTACCTTTTTGTGTTCACAAATACTGTAACAATCCAGAATATAGGAGTTGTTTTTCTTATGTACACTTATTTTTGAATCATGTCCCTAACTTATGTGGCTCAAGTCTGTTAGTCTCCGACTTATGAAAGATCTTCTACTCTCAAAAGGGATCCCACTCATTAAGGTGTCTGTCCCTCACTTTTGTTCGGTTGGTGAGATACTCTCTACATCCCGAATAACGGAGTTTTTAACTATGATATCAGAGTTTTAATCCGAGTGATGTAAATTTCCTTTGAATGAAATTTAGAAAGAAGTAGGAGTGTCATTTTCAATGTCAAAGTCCCTTGTACAAGTAAGATAAATTCAGATTCGGAGTGACCGTATTAATTCTGAGCAAATTTCATCTTAATTGAAACTGTACACCGTCCTCTCCAACATCAATTAAGGAAAAGGAATAATTGAACATGGAACTTATACAACTCTCCATAGGGACCCTACCTCATTCTTCCGGTCCTCAAGAAGTGGGTGAAACATTTATAGAAAAGAGTCCGAATCCAAAAGGGAGTTCTCAAGTCGGTGACTCAACGACATGGTGTACGGAATAGTTCCATTAAATATCTTAATAAGTTTATACTGTGACCTACCTAGGAAAAGAGAGGTTCATATCGTAGAGAGACACAGATGTCTTTCGGAGAAACTACCCATTACCCCTATAAACACATTTAAATAAAGAGATTCGTTTCCCTCTGTGAGGAAGATCCGACGAAATTCGGGACGGAGGAAAGACACTGTAATCCTTAAGGGATTGGTTAGATTTCCTGTGGTATCTAGAATGAGGATTCTAATCGTCATCCTACCCAACCCTTTACTGAAAGTACTTCTCTTTCTTTTAGATTACTAACCAAAAAAAAAAACTGATTTACGTTCGACTTACAGTAGGAAAACCTAATTAATACTTTTTAGTTCTTTAATAAACGATAAAATAGACTTTATGTTTATTTTATTTGAACCTGAAGATCAATTATCTTGAAAAGTTCAATAACTTCAGAATCAAAAAAGAAATTTTTAATAAATGAACATTCGTAATAATTATAAAATATAAATGTCATTTAGTGAATCTTTCTTGTCTTTTGTCACTTCTTCCTTATTTTTCATAGAGGAAGGTAAGTGAGTCTTAATCCATAGTAATTCCTCTGAACCCAAGTTAGAGACCCAACCCTTCTAGGGGACCTCTTTCCTTACCGATGAGTAAGGTCATAAAAACGGACCTCTTAAGGTACCTCTCGTCTCGGACCACCCAATATCAGGTACCCCAGTGTTCCTCAGTCTGTACTGACTTGCTGACCGTGAAAATGAAAGTTATTGAATCTAAAGAAAGATTAGAGGGAACGTATATAAACACCCACACATAATCAAAGTATCTTAATCCCCGTATAATACAACATATACAATGACGGAAAAAGTAGTTTTCATTAAAGTACGTATAAAATTATGGTAAATTATATTACTTCCTCTGATAATAATCCATTTATAATAAGTTTTTTTTACAGTGAGTTGAGGACAATGTAGCGTTGCTACTGTACAGTGTAGTTGATCCTCTTCAACCTAATAATTCATGACCTCTACTTTTAGAAACAGTCTCTATCATCTCAACCCAAGGATTAAGTGTCGTATATGCTTTAATTTGGCGATTGTTAATACCGATTAACTTTACATTTTTAAAAAATTTGTACGTCATTTCGTATGTCATTTTTGATAATTTAATTAAATATAAATTTTATTTTTAAATGTATTTAACTCTTTTTATAAATGTTTTAATATTTTCGGTCACATACATTTGTATATTATATATTTATTCATTATACTTTTATTTATGTTTACTCTTTTTCTACTTGTACGATTTCCTTTTTTACATTCAGTGTAATTCTCTGTTTAAAGTCTCTTCTCTTACTTTTGTAAGTTAAAGTAATCGATAGTTTCCATGGGGAATGTACGATAAAATATAAAAAACGACTAAATGAAAAAGAAGTTTAGTTTAGTGACACGACACGAATCAACGAGTCGCCACAGGTCGAGAAACGCTGGGGTACCTGACGTCGGACGGTCCGAGGAGACAGGTACCCCTAAGAAGTCCTTTCTTATGACCTCATCCAAAAGTAGAGGAAGAGGACCCCTAGAAGGGTTGGGTCCCAACTTGGGTCCAGAGGACGTAACTTCTGTCTAAGAAAATGGTTGACTCGGTGGCCCCTACGGGGTTTAGTTTAGTCATGGATTATCTGTCTATCTATTATACAAATATGACGTGTAAAGGGGGAGTTAGGTCATATTTGCCACGACGACAGAAAAATAAGTGACAACATATAAGGGTCATTTTCTGGGTATAATTTATATACATCATCAATTTGCGACGACGTATTGTTTATTTCAGTTTAAAGGTCACCTTATATCGTTATTCGTAACGAAAACACAATTACTCAAAGATTGAGTCGATCCTACGAAGTCGAGGTACTACATCAGCCCACCCCACCGAGGTAAGGTGGACGGTGAGTGGGAGGAGGACCCTGTCGTCCTCCCCACCCGCCGACACACGGAGAAAATTCTTACCTTATTCTTGAACACCTGCACCTGCCTCCTCTTCCACCCCGTGTGACTCTCTCGTCGAAACTGTATACGTGTGATGGAATGCGTCTTATCTGTCGATCACCCTTCGACGACACATCGTATCCCTCGGGTCGAATCACGGAACACTACTGAATCTCCCCACCCTACCCCCATATCCTTCCTCCGAGTTCACCTTCCTTTATATATATATATATACATATATGAATGTCAACTAAGTACAACAACATGTCGTCTTTGATTGTGTTATAACACTTTGTTAAGAGGAGGTTAATTTTTTTTTTTCTTACCGTATTTATGTTCATATTGGTCGGTGTTTTTAGTGTGACATTCAGGGAGATTGTAGTATAGAAGACGTAGGGGTAATCGGTCTCTTTTAATGTGGCACTTTGTGCTTTAGGTCTCTTCCCTTCATATGTAGGTATACATCGTCTCTCACGTATATATGTATTCTAGTTCTTAACTCCCGGTATTAAGAGGAACACGAGTCAGGGAGTAAACAAAGGTTTAGAAACACTGGGGTACCTTACGTCGGGTGGTCTGAGGAGATAGGTACCCCGAAAGGTCCGTTCTTAAGACCTCCAATATATCTATAAATACATATGTATAGATTACAAATATATACATTATAACTATATATATATATATAGTTTGTTCTGTTTTTCTCCAATAATGAAGGTAGAATGAAAATAACATGAAATAATGTTATCCGTTACAATTACTCTTATATCTTTTGAGTTACTATTGTTCTTCTATTGGTTTATAGGTAACAGGGACATCAACTAAAAGTACTTCAATTGTAAAGTCCAAGAAGGTTCCACCAACTCACCATTTCTTAGACGGACGGTTACGTCCTCTATACCCAAGTCAAGAACCCAGCCCTTCTGAGGAACCTCTTCCTTTAGCGTTGGGTTCGGTTGGAACGAACCCTTTAGGGTACCTGTCTCCTCGACCGTCGGACGTCAGGTGTCCCAGAGTTTTCCCTGAAATCGTTGATTTGTTGTCGTTCTAAAGGTCATATTGGCCTCTACGTGAGTTTTTAAACGAAGGCACTAAAAGGTAACGTAACACTAAAAAATACGTAAAGTAAGTATAATCTCTTTTGACCCTAGTTGGAAGAGAAAAAGACTCTGTCGTGAAAGAAAAGAATGACGTAAATTAAACTAGATCGTGTCGGTTGCAAAGAATAGTAACGCATACTACTGAACGTTGAAACCGTCTTATTCTCCTTACATAAAAAAGGACTACTTTATTAGATACTGACAAACTCAAGTAATCAATTTTTTAGTACATACCTGACGGATGACTTAAAATCCTTACTTAGTCAGTAGAAGGAAGACGGGAAGTTATCGAGTCTATTTGTTGTCTTCAGACCTCTCTCACACATTTTTGTAGTACTTACCTAATTTTTTTCACGTTAATATCTATCTAGGTGTAAGACCTACAATTCTCCAGGACTATTTTCTGTTCTTTAAGTCTGAGGAGTTCCTCCTTTTCCTTACGTTTCCAATTAGTCATTACCGTCGAAGCTTTTACGGTTATAACGAAATTCTAGACACGAGTACCGCAAACTAGCTGTAGTGAGAGACGACGACCCTTATTTTCCCTTACAGGAAGAGGTCCAGGTTTCGGAGACCCCCCTTTTTTTTTACCCTGTAGTCGAAACAATTCACTGCGACTTTCCTCTATCCAATGGATTATTCGGCACCTCCCGGATTCAGACAAAGAATAAGACCGAAGACCAAGATCCGGGACTAAAAGTAAAGACAACATGACAGGGTTTTAAACCATCCTCTCTCTCTCCTTCTTCCAGGTTAGTTAATAGTCCTAACCAACTCTTTCTATTTGATTCATGTTAAATTATCAGAAGGAATAAAGTATTATAGATTTTATACTTGAACATCTTTTGTAACCAGGGTTTTCCAGTGACAATTTCGTCTTCAGACAGTTCATTCGCCGTTTTTGGGACCTTCTGTGGTCCGAAATATAACATAAGAAAGAAAACAAGGAGACACATAATTAGACACATTGTTTATAACGTTGTGTATAACCTTTCGAACTGAGGAATGTAAGAAAATCCACCAAATGCCAACATTTGTTTAACAAATTCTAGGTAATTGTGGTCTTGTTTGTAAGTGTCCCTCCCACCATTCGACAGAAGTTTAGTTTTAGGAAGACACGGGAATTGACCTATCGTTATGATGTAGATTCCCGAAGGGAGTATCGAGTCAACCATTTCTTAGATGGACGTTACCTCCTCTGAGGTCAAGTTAAGGACCCAGTCCTTCTATAGGACCTCTTCTCTATCCGATGGGTGAAATCATAGGAACCCAAAGGGAACACCGAGTCAACCATTTCTTAGGTGGACGTTACACCCTCTGGACCAAGTTAGGGACCCAGTCCTTCTAGGGGACCTCTTCCCCTACCTTTGTGTGAGATCATAAGAACGGACCTCTTAGGGTACCTGTCTCCTAGGACCACCCGATGTCAGGTGGTACCCCAGTGTTTCTTAGTCTGTGTTGACTTCGTTGAATCGTGTGTGTGTGACGTAAATTCCGTGTCCACATATGGGGAGATACAGGTAGTATGTGCTGAGTTTTCTGGTTCAGTCCTTGGGTCCCAAAATCTATAACAAAAAGACAGGATATTTATGATTGTTAACTCGTTTTGCTGAGAAAAAAAAAAAAATAATTAAAACTCATTTTTGCCCGAAGTTCAGTCGTCCGACCCTGGGAACTAAACTCGTCATAGTCGCTTTTCTTTGAGTAGAAATAGACCTTAATTGATGTTTAAGTTAATCTTATTTTTAGAATCGGGTGGAACACCTTTTCTAAAATATGTTTCTTTTGGTCTACAAAGTTGTCGTAATTCTCATGAAACGGGTCGTCAGATTCCTTAAAAGGTAGAACATTCGGGTTAGTGACCACTTTCAATGTGTCTAGGTCGAAGGGATTGTGTGTTTTGCCGAAGGTAAAGGGTACGAGGAAATTAATCTAAATGAAGAAATTGGTTTCATCATAACGCGACTTTCTTACCCTCCTCCCCTTCCTGAAATGAATTATGATACAATCGTTCAAATTTTTTCTAACTTCCCATTCTCCGACTCCAAATAAACCTCTAAGAGAGGGTCTCCCTCACGAAGACTAAATAACACGTAAATAAGTCAACCTTTTTTTTCTCATTATTTTTATTAGTGATCTCCAACATGATTCTTGTATGGAATCAAGATAAAAGTCACTTAGCTATATCCTTTTACCTCGTTTTTACCTTTTATCTTCTCCAAATCTTGTCCGGGTCCGTAATACGTAGTAAAACAAAGTGTCCTCCTATAATTTACACGTCTTACCGGACACTCTGTTCCGACACTTCCTTTTGTGTGTCCTAGTGAGCACCGTACACACCCTTTCTCGTGAGTTCACTTTCCCTGGGTCCACCCGAAGTCGCTAAAGACGAACCAAAGACCTCTACAGAATTGAGACATAAAAAATTCAGACAGAATTAAACGTAAACAAATTACTCTTATCACTCTCTTGGGTTCTCTGTTTTTTTTTTTTTTTTTTTCAACAGGTTTCTNTTTTTTTTTTTTTCGAACAGGTTTCTTTGTCGTCATTTAATATTTCCAATTTTATGTTCCCCCGTAAGTTAGAAAATATCAATTGCAGACAGTGATATAATTTGTTTTGGTTGGGTGTACACCAAATTAAAGCTAAAGAAAGGTATAACGTCACAAGTTTGCACAGTATAGAAACCTGAAAGGAGTAACACTAGTGTTCTCAGAGGTTTGTCGATAAAGATCAGTAGACTTGGGAAAAATCCCTGTTTAAGTGGAGGAAGGATTTACATCATTCTCTCAAAGGATTTTATGTTTAACCCAACACTGTCAGAGAACAACTTTTACCAATTATGAGGAGTAGAAAAATTCCTTGTTATGGGATCAGGAAATACAAAATGTTCTGGAGGAGAAAGGGCTGGTAAAGGACAACATACAACGGTGAGAGTTAAGTGAAGGGAACTCACACAATTTGGGAAGGAACGGAAACAGGTAAATTACATAAAAAATTTTAATAAATAAATTGTGAAGGGTACACGGTCCGTGAAAATATTCGTGACCCTCACTTCACTATTTGTTTGGTCTTCATTTTAGAGACTGAAGGATCCCGGTAGAAGAGACCCCGATCTTCTTGGTATTTGTGTAATCGGTTATCATGTATACGTCTACCACTACTCATGATACTTCTTTTCATTTCACCTTCTTCTATTTCACTACGAACCCATCCCAAAAGTCACATCTATTGTGACCTTAACCACTTTAGTTGGGTTTAGAGTAGAGTTGACTTTAGAGTTCACTCTTTCCCTCTTCTACTCTACCGTCGTCGGACCCATGGTGGAAACTTTAGTGGTCTTGAAGTCTCCAATTTCCGTTCGATGAATGTGAATTTTTTTGGAGAGATCCTATAAGATTACGAGTCGATTCTTTACACCCTGTACTGGTTCATTCTTTACCGTACTCGAATGAATACAAAAGAGCAGGGGACCAAAGACTCTTTTCTAACACCTCCCGTTCACACCTACGTCGTCTGTTTTGTCCTTCGGTAACGTGAACTGGACTTCCCCCTATTTCTGATCTAATCCTGATCAGGTGAAGTCAAGTCAAGTCAAGTCAGTGAGTCAGCACAGGCTGAGAAACGCTGGGGTACTTAGCGTCGTACGGTCCGGAGGGACAGGTAGTGGTTGAGGGTCTCAAGTGAGTCTGAGTGCAAGTAGCTCAGTCACTACGGTAGGTCGGTAGAGAAGGAACCAGCAGGGGAAGAGGAGGACGGGGGTTAGGGAGGGTCGTAGTCCCAGAAAAGGT
The DNA here is from genome assembly GCA_006410555.1 of Capra ibex. Taxonomy (NCBI): domain Eukaryota; kingdom Metazoa; phylum Chordata; class Mammalia; order Artiodactyla; family Bovidae; genus Capra; species Capra ibex. The sequence continues at coordinate 11,048,651 of SJYO01014747.1, read as the reverse complement.
TACTCAGTTGAGAAACGTACTCCACCGGTTTCATGACCTCAAAGTCGAAATCGTAGTAAAGAAGGTTTCTTTAGGGTCCCGACTAGAGGAAGTCTTACCTGACCAACCTAGAGGAACGTCAGGTTCCCTGAGAGTTCTCAGAAGAGGTTGTGGTGTCAAGTTTTTACAGTTAAGAAGTCGTGAGTCGGAAGAAGTGTCAGGTTGAGAGTGTAGGTATGTACTGATGACCTGTTTGGTATCTGAACTGATCTACCTGGAATCAGTCGTTTCATTATAGAGACGAAACCTCCTATTATAACTTACATGACTATTTGGTCCAGTCCCCGCTCGATAACACAACCTCCATTTCGGGTGCACCATAGTAGTAGCAACACGTATTCTAAGACAGGGATCTTACGCTACCAGTGAAAATGTATAAAAATTTAGTTTAAAGTAGTCTTGTCAAGAAGCGTGAAGGGTTGTGTCCTCAAACGAGGTACAGATCAGGACCGTCTATACCCTCAGGTAGTTAAAGAGGTACTTCGCAAAGGAAGAGATACAAGAGTACCATGGAAGTACGGAGACAACACAGTATTTGGGATAGCAATAATACTAACAAAAGTAAACGAAGAAAGGTTTAATGTAAAATGTGTAGTAGTATAGGGACTCCAAATCGTGTCTCGGAACGGTAACCACCCACAATCCAGTAACAACTTATCCACTACCTTAATTAATTACTTACTTATTTGTTTACTCACAAAAGGACAAATTACTCTATCAGAGTACCGTCTTTACTCTTGTGTTTTTAAAATATTTATTCTACCTGATTCATAAATAAGGAAATAATTAATTTATAAAGACTTCACAGTATTTAATTGTTTCGACATTCGGGAGTCACCCGAAAGGACCACCGAGTCACCATTTCTTAGGCAAACGGTTTCCTCCTCTACGCTCAAACTAGGGACCCAACCTTTCTAGGGGACCCCTTCCTGTACCGTTGGGTAAGGTCATAAGAACGGACCCTTTACGATGCCTGTCTCATCGGACCGTCTGATGTCAGGTACCTCAGGGTTTTCTCAGTCTGTGTGTCGAATCCCTGATTTGTTGTTGTTTCAGGAGTCATCTAATGAGTGTAAAACTCCTTTAACATTTTACCATTATAATTTACTTTATTCTATTTTTAGGTAGTTGTACAGTCGATGTTTGAGAAGACTAAAAGAGGTCAGGTCTCCGTGTTTAATCCCCTTATGACTCTCCTATCTTCCCGGTTCGGAGTACCTTATTAAGAGGTCTGTCTGCGTCTTTGCCTCCTTTCACGTGTCACCCCTCTTACCCACGACCACCAACGGGTAGGACAACCTGGTACAGGTTGCTCGTTCACTTCCCTCCTGCTCGTAGGTTCTACCTTTCAAACCAGACCGTGTAAATTCCTTTCCTCTCATTCTCCCAAAGTCCTCAAGGTCACACAACTTTATAAGTCTCTATTCTCAATGAATCCTGAAATCTGAACCTGTCAGAAGGTCAAAAATAAAAAATTAATATCGACTAAATGTAACAAAACAATTAAAGGCGTCACTAAGTCACTATGTATGTATACGTAAGACAAAGTATAAGAAAAGGTAATACCGAATAGTGTCCTATAACTTATATAAGGGGATTTGACATGTCCTCCTAGAACAAATAGGTAGGATATATCTTAGGGAACGTAGACGAGTAGGGTTTGAGAGTCAGGTATGAATGGAATAGGGATGGGCCGAACATGGGTGTTCCGACGAGAGACGTAGACACTCAGACAAAGACCAAACATCCATTCCAATAAACACCTGTGAGAACTTACAGACTCTTTCTATATTGTTTTCTTCTCTTAAAGGAAAATCAGTAAGAAATTTATAGTGTACCAAAAGGTAATTCCCTATCCTCGGTACGAAAATTTTCAAAGTGTATTTTATTATGGTATATTTATATTCCATTCCATGTGTAAGTTGTCGGGCCGTATGTAATCGGAGTTTGCTTACAATCGAGAAAAGGATATCATGAACTTCTCAATCCTTCGTGTTAGTAATAAGGTAAAACTCTCGTGGAACTGATATCGATCATTTTTTTTTTTTTTTTTATCCTTCCATTGTAATACAGGTAAATTGATTTTCCGAGTCTCACTGACTTATGTTAGTAGATTCCAATATATTTTAAGTTGACAGTGTCAATTAAAAAAAATTCATATCTTACTATCTCTACAATCTAATATTTGAGTATCTTGAAAAATTTTCATTTGAAAAATAAAACTCTATTAAAGTCTAAACGTACGTTAACAGTCTTTCTTAGTAAAATGGATAACCATTGTGGAACAGGTTAAAGTGGATAACCATTGTGGAACACTTTTTATCATATTAAGTTGTTTATCTTATAACTGTAATGTGTCGATATTATGTCTTAGGACTGGGTAGCATTCTTAGGAAGAGTAATGGGGAGATGTATAAGTGTACGACGGGACTATTGGACGGACACACGATTCGGTGGAGTCCGTGCGGGCTGAGAAACACTGGGAGACCTGACATCGGGCGGTCCGAGGAAACAGGTACCCTAAGAGGTCCGTTCTCATGACCTCACCCAACGGTAACGGAAGGGGTCCCCTGGAAGGACCTGGTCCCTAGTTTGGGTCCAGAGAATAAAGTGGAAATGGCCGTCCACTTCCACGAAGTAATCGTGGTGGACCCTTCGAGTAGCAAGGTAGGAGGAATTGGGGATTAGATAAGAGTAAGAGACATTAAAACAGTAAAGTTATGATGATATATTTACCTCAGCATATCATACATGAAAAGACTTTGACTGAAAACGGTGAACGACATTAAGAGACCTCTAAGTATGTCCGACAGCGTACATAGTTGTCAATGATTGTCAAGAACAAATAACCACACGTACATACATGGTGTCAAACAACTTGGTAAATGTGTAATGTCCGATAGACCCAACCTAGAACGAAAACCGATAACGGTTATGTTTATGTTCGTAAGTACGTGTTCAAAGACACACTTATACGTAAAAATGAAGAAACCATACTTACGGGTCCTCACATTGACGACCTAGTACTCCGTCAATTTACACTTAAAAAACGACAACAAAACAAACACAACAAAAAAATTTCTTTTACAGTTTGACAATGTTTTAGATGATTTACCATACCAAAAAGACATGGTAAAATGTGCGGGCATCTTTTATGTTCTCACTAGGTCCCAGAGTCGTATAAAGGGTCGTAAAGCATAAAAGCCATCCAAGTAAAAATGGCAAATCTACATATTCAATAGTGTTAGATGTGAATACCAGTAAAATAGGTAGACTCACTTAATATATTTTCAATGGAGGGAGATTCAGGAAATGGGAGTGGAAAATATTTTGTCAACAGAATTTATTAAGAAGATATATTTAAATCTTGGTGTACACTGTCAATATAATAAACGAAGTTGGGAGTTTATATCAAATCTTTTTACTTCTCGTCTTTTTGAGTGACATAAATGGGTATAAAAATAAATGACACAAAAAAAGAGGACAGGACTACCAGGTCTTAAGGAATAAAAATAGTAAAAGAAAGACAAATCTCTTAAAGGTATCGATAATAAAATCCCATCCAGACGACCGTTGTATAAAAGAGCCAACAAAAATAAAATAAAAAATTGACTCTGATAGGACTAAAGGGAAGTAAGGATTTTTTTTAAAGTGACCCACAACCTAAACTCCGACCGTTAAGAAAGGAAAATCTTGAACTTTTTACAACACGGTCAAGGAGTATCGGAGAGACTAAAGTCTATACTTTAGGTACCAATAAACTTAACAAAAGTGAGGACATTCATTCTATAGAAACAAAGAGAGTGACAGGAGACAGAACACCCCCAAAAAAAAACAGAAATCGAGAGTCTTCAAACTGACGCCGTACAACACTAGTCTTAAAGAAACTCGAATAGAACGAACTTAAGTGAGTCGATGAATTTGGACATTCAAATACAGTAAACGGTTTAAATCCTTCTAAAGTCGGTAATAAAGAATCTCATAAAAAAATCCGAAAGGGGGACGAAAGAGACCTAAGACCACTACGTTTAGTATATAAACGAAAATAAAAAACACGGTGCCCAGGAACTCCAAAACGAGAGAGAGAGAGAGAAAGGAGACCAGATGAAAGAGAAACAACGAGTCTAATCCGTCAAAATACCAAGATAGAACGTCAAGTGATTATGAAGGGTAACAGAGAGGTAGTAAACGAAAACTCGAGTACTCAACTCAAAAATACCGAAATATATAAAAAGTCGAGTTTTTAAAGGTAATCCGAGGAAAAATATAGAAGATACAATATGACGCTGAAGAATAAAACAACGACTTCGAGATTAATAATTAATCAAAGTTCTTATAATTAACGTGTAACCTCATAAAAAGACATCGACGAAATTTTCGAAATAGTCTACAAAGATTATAGACATAGTAGAACTACAACCGTATATAGATATAACGGAAAAATGTAGGTCAAACTCAAGAAGGAACAAGAAACACACTACAGAAAAATTAACCTAAAACCCGTAAAGCACCATCCGATACTCTAAGACACAGAAAAAATTCGGAAGACAAAATTAGTCGGAGGAGACTGTGGCAAGACGACCTTCACACCACGTACGAAGAAGTAGTGGCGGTTCCCCCTCCTTGAGGTCCAAGGAGTGAACCGAAGACAACTGTAAACTCTCCCTTCTACGAGGAAGGAGTGACAACCCAACCCATCTCCACTCACAAGGACGAGGGGTGATCTGGAAATCTCTATTAAAGTATGTACCCTTCACATCCTCCAAGATGGGGACGGGTATACCGTAAGTGACTGGGGTGTCCCCACCCCCGAATTGTCACATCGTCCGAATTTTCAGTGTCCAGGGTTGAGTCGGAAGAGACTATGACGGGTCAATAGAAAGTACCACAAACAACCTTTTCTCGCCAATAACCGGGTTATAAAGTATATATATACTAGATATCGATATAGATATAGATATAGATATAGATATAGATATATATATATATATATATATATATATATATCTCTCTCTCTCTCTCTCTCTCTCTCTCTCTCTGAACGGTCGAACGGGAAAAGGACCAAAGGACCCAGAATAGAACAGACACGGACAATGACAAAGACTCAACAACCGAAAGAGTCGGTGTCCAGAATTTATATACTCCTTTTTGTTTTGGAGTCCCTTTGAGTGGTAAGGAACGCAGGACTCCAGAGACCGGTCAGACGAAAGAAGAGAGGTGGAAAGTCTAGAATGTAAACAATATATATATATTAGAGGTCTCGAAGTAGACACGTCTCTGCCTCAGTATCTCTGCACACGTAAGAGGTGGAACTCGTCTTGAAAAATTTCCCTGTGAACTACATGACGTCATTTTTGTTCCAATAGACAGAATTATTATAAATTACTCTTCTGTTAGACTCACAGAACAACGGTGACAAATAGAAATCTTCATTTAAGAAGAAGGAATGACATACCTCCGAATTCGAATTAATTGTAAAAATACAATTTTCTGATTACATAATCAATACCGCTTAGATGTTTCAGTGGAGTTTAGGGATTTCTTCGTTAAGGGACTCAGGAAAACGTCCACGTGATTTCCGTAATAACGGGGACTATGGAGTACTCCTACGTAGTGTCTCACTTTGACCTCCCGTCCACCTTAGTCGTTCAAAATTGGAAATTAAAGGGAGAAATACGTTGACATATTCTTTTGAATAAAGTCTTCGACGATTCTAATTAAATGTAGAGTGACCTGGATAAAGTGATTGATGGTTTTTATGTCAATTATAGTATTTACTTCGATATCTGAGACACAGATCCTTACGTAGACTACTAGTAAAACTACCGTTTTAGGTTGACTAGAACAATAACGACTACAAATAAAAGGGTTTCTATACTTCAAAAAAAGAAAAAACGTCATGTCTTACCGATTTTCCTAGGTTACGTTTAACTTGTATCTTCCAAATCTCACACCGGCTTATTGACCCGCTATCACTTTTCCAGTTAATTGGTTGCCCAACCAAACAGTACTACCGTACTTGCTTAATAAAATTTACTAAAAGGTGTAATTTAAAAGGTCTACAAAACCGGTGTCCGGTTCTATTAATTATAACGATTAGTCATCGATCTTAATACAACCGTTCGATTAAACGACTCGTCCCTGAACCTTGAGAACTCAACCCAACAACCATTCGGCACACATAATACAAATTTACTTTGTACAATCAGAGTAGTGACTGGGTCCGGTTTTTAAACGGCACCATGAACTCTACTAATGAGTAAAATGTAGTAGTCTTTCATTTAGATTTTTCTTTTCTACAGTACAGAAGGCAAAAAGAAGGGATCTCTCCAGAGAAATATGAGTACTGTTTAAACTTTACGTTGTGAAGACAGGAAGGCTTCAAAAGCCACCTTTTTAAATTTTCTGTGTTTCAGTGATTCGTCTTCTCCTTTTTTTTTTTCATATATACGAAAAAAGAAGAGTTTTTTAATTCTTACCTACCTACCTAAAACGACTTTGTAATTTTTCTCAGTATAAAAGTTGATGGATCTATAATAGTCTTACTAACCATAAACACACCAAAAACAAAGATTTACATTATACAACGAATTTTACGAATACTATACGTAAATGAAATCCGTTGAGATGGAATGTTCTACGTAGTTAGTGTGACGTTTCCGAAAGACTCAAACAAAATTTCTATACCCGTAGGGTACGGATGGATATCTTGTGTCTGGTTTTCAGATCTGTAGTCCTCTTTCGTTGAGTTTAACCCAATCTTTGAACGGTAAACCTGTGTCAACCCAGGTGGTCGGGGTGTCTGAAATGTCAGAGTGAAGGGGAAAGTGTCTGGGTCACTGTTCTCCCATAATGTTAAAAATGACTGTAGTCACTGGACCGTAGCGACTAAATAAGAGACGAAACCAAATGTCTCCTTATTTGGCCATTAATTAATATATAGTCTTGTGCTCTTAGCTGGACCGTTATTACATGTCCGATTCTTGCGAGATAAATGTATACATCCAATAAATTTTATACAGAACAATTTATTTATAAATTTTATGGAGGAATAAATCGAATATTTGACAAACCTGACTCCGACGTCACACGAAGTAACGTCTTGCAAGTTTTCTCACTCTCTTAACGGTATCTTAAAGTAGAGACGGACTGGTCGTTTTTAGAGGAGAGACACAGACGGTCCCGAATGTTTTTCGGAGAAATTCCTTTTGTTGTTGTGTCTGATAGAACGATAGTCTTATATATTATGACCATACTTCTTCTAGGAACCTTTCGGTATTTTGAATGGAAATAGAACTCTCGTCCGTACATCTTGCTCCCTTGATCTTTATTTAATCGGTGTAGTTGTACTAGCAGAGTCTCTCTCCCCTCGTCCCGTCTGTCCTTCATTCTCTTCGTTTACTAAAGTGTCGTTTTACCAGAGGAACGACACCGAACAAATAGGACAGGTCTTAATAACAATTTCCTTTTATGTCTGGAATCTCAAAAGTGTAGAGAGTTTAGTCATGTTTGAGTACTAAAGTTTTGTTGGTATTATTACTCTTGTGTGCACCTGTGGTCAGCCAGACCCTCTTGGTTGAGGTACACGAAACGTCCTCTCGATTCGAGTTTTAGGTAGTCCCCGACACGATCCGTAAGGTAAATAAAAGTCGAGAGACTTTCAATCAAAATAGGACCTCCTATGTAGACGCATGGAGTCTGACGGGTCAAAAGAAGTTTCGAACAAACAACGGATGTCAGACCTTAGTGTCTGGATAGTTAACGACTAGGTGGTCCCCCTCGTCAAGTGGTCGTGTTTTGTTCGGAAGGGGTTTCCTTCAGAGACTTCCACGGAGAAAGAGAGGTAAATGTGTCGACTGTTGTTGGGACTCAAAATAGTCAAGATGATCGACACCATGAGTATATGGGTTATGGCTAAAGTGCAAGGAATGGGGCACGACCACCCTATTCACAACAAGTCAACACCTATGTATATGGGGGTCGTCTAAAACGTTATCCTGCACTTTGAATCAGGAACATGAAACATCTTTAAGGTACAGAATAATTGACCTTTACTAACTCATGAAGGAAGAGGTCGTAGAAAATGTCCTTTTTGGTTATCTAAATAGTTTGATGAATGAGATAAGAATAAGAGACTAGAAGGTAGACCCCACACACACACACACGCGTGTGCGCGCACACACTGAGCGTGTCCAGACTTTCGGTCCGTTGATCGTGTCGAACGACTGTGACCGTGAAGAAAGAAGTTGGGAAAGGGGAAGGAGACCGGTCCTGGGACCCGACCCGTCCTTTTGTCGACAGTCTCTTTGCAAACACAACTACTATTTGGCAAGGACACGTTCGAGCCCCCAACGGTGGTCGGTCAGGTTTGTTTTACCGACACCCGGAGTCACCTGAACACGTACCTGTCTCTCGGGGTTCAAACGACTACTGTCTGTCTGTCTGTTGGTTGTCACAAATCGTTAGAGATTCCACGAAACGTTGACCAAAAATTTTGGACGTTTTCCTTGTCGGGACCCCTTTGGTTCAACATGAAAATGATTACGAGACACGGAAACCTCGGAATGGGATTCGAAGAAAGTCACAGGAAGGCTCAGAGGAAGAAGATTGTTCCTTATTCGAGGTGGAACGTCGAATTCCGTATCCGAGACCTAGTCCTCGACACCACTCTTGAACCTTGAATCTTGGAGGCCGGGGTACGATCTGTAGGACTTAGTCTTAGACGGAAAATTGTCTTCGGGTCCGTTGACCTCTTGTTCAACTTTCGGTCATGAGACGAGTGTCCGGGACCAGAGACGTCTCCGAAGGAAGACAGCCCTGTGTCCATTCTACGTCTCCACACAGGAAGATTTGTCACGCCTTCACAGCTCTAGCAATTCGCCGGAATACCATGTACGTTCGGTGAGAATTTCGTCGTCGTACTTTCATGTCTTTAGTTAGAAAGTCTGTTTTTCTTTGTTTGTGCCGAAGGGTGAACTTCAGACCGTGAACGGTCGAGAGGGAAAGGAGTAAACATAAATGTCTATGATTGAGGAAACACGTCTAATTTTCTAACGGACTGTGAGTCTTTTGAGTCAGCTATCAGAAGAAGGGGAAGTCTCGACTCAAGGGTCAGATACTTATAATAGGACCTTAAACCAATAATCGAAAAAAAGGTATACTGAAAAGATAAAAAATAAAACGATAATAAAAACAAAGAAAAATAATGAAGGTTTATTATGTCCCCCTTTACCTATCACTTAGAGTTTAAACGGATACATAAATGAGTAATCACCGAAACAACTTACTGAAAACTTCTCTTTCAACTTTTTCACTTTTATTAGTAAACTCTAAAAAAAAGCCTTTAAGGTTTGGGATAGAAATTTGCGACAATACAGTTTCCATTAGGTCCCTTTCCCCTAAGTAAGAACTCTTGTTTTATCTTTTATGGGGTACTTTTTTATAGATTTTACTCTCTCTTTGTTCGATTTAAGGTTGTTCGTGTAGACAATTAGGGTAGTACCCTGGTGACAGTGTCGACTTACCTTACTCGTTATCCATAAACACAATACCACGATACTGTATCCCAAAAGATAAAGAAACTTCTTATCCTAACTTCTTGTCATAAGATATTGCGAGGAAAAGAACGACCGGGAAAGGCAATGAGAAACCACTTTCACATACAGTATAAGACTTGAAACCGTGTTTAAGTAATCTTCCATTTTACGTGGATCTATAAGTGACGAAGTAGGGGTTTAATCTTCATTAACGAAGATCTCTTACACAATACTTCCTTAATGTACTACCCCAAAGAAAAGACTCTCTCATCTCAAAATCGTACCGTCCGCTCGCACTTTTGTCCAGAGCTCCACTATACGTTTGAACCTAGTTCTGTAGTACTAGGAAGAATGTTTCTTCTCACAGGTACCGGGACCCCCCTACCGGCACCCCACCCTCCTACGAACGACGACTAACACTTATGAGACCTTCGCCCCGGGACCGAACGTCGTTCCTTCGTGGAGAGGTCTCCCAAAAAGCTGTCGAAGGGGAGTCCAGAAGAAAGGACGGGAAGGTCTACCGGAAGGAGTATGGTAAAGGAGAGATCCCAGAGGGTAAGTCGAAAGTTTCCTTTATCGATGTGAGACTCTCTTCTCTTCATGTATATTAAAAAAAGGTCTGATTGAAGTTTCGCTGGATATCCAAATCATTTTGTATTTGCTGAGTGAACAAATGAGGGATGGGGATTTAATTGAAGTCACAAATCAAGTAAGTATAAGTCAAAGTGAGTATAAGACAAATATGAGACCCTGTAGTGCAACTTAGATAAACTTGTAGATTTACAAGTTATCTTTAAGTTCGAAGCTTTACCCTACGGTAGTGGGTATAAAGGTAACGTTCGAAGACACTCTGGATCGTTTCTGGTATGATTCAAGAGTATTCTTATAGACTTAATCATCTTCAAGTAGAACTGATGTTTACTTCTAGTATCCACCTCTTCCCCTCTACCAAGGGTAGAATAAAGTCTGAGTACCGGCTACGGGGTTTCCCACTCTGCGAGTCCGGACCATTCTCTTACCCTCTATGGTCCGGATGAGACTGGACCGAACGTACCTGACTCACAGGTTTTCAGTTAGAGGAGACAACGTCTTGTGAGAGATACTAAGTCTACATTCTCGAGACACTTTACCTTCCTGAAACGAGAGTTCTTGTCTCTAGAAAGTCAAGGAGGTCCCAAAGAATTTAAAATATTGGTAGTAGTTCCTTCTTTTTCAAGAAAAGAGAGAACAGTTCGTAATTATATGTTCGACTTATTAATCAGACTCAATAGTGACGAGAACAAAATTCGGCACATCGGTGTAAGTGTTTATAGTTTCATGAAACGTTCTACTTTTGTTGGAGTCTGTACATCCTGACTTCATGACGGTTGTAGTTCCTCTCTTTTATTTTACAGAAAGTAAGAAAGTAAGACTGAACCTGGTTTAAAGAAACCTCTCTTTGAAAATGACCTTACCCCATTTTTATACCCTTCAGACTTATATCGGGTATTGACCGAAATTAATTACAGGAAAGACCGGAGGACCTTTTTTTTTTTAGGTTTATCACTCTTACGAATCCCCATTCGAGAAGAGAAAAGGGACATTCACGAAAGTTAGACGTTTCCTTTCCTTACTTAGTTTTCTTACCAAGAGGACTAGTTAGAGTTTCTTAACCGAAAGACACCGAGTTCAAACGAATAAAATAGGATCTACAAATGTTTTGTAGACATTAAATTTTTTTTTTTTTTCCGTTCTCTTTTTCTAATCCCTTTACGTCGTAAGAGGTCTTCTTTGTTTTGAATATAGGAATCCTTAAAATAATAGTCTCGTCAAAAGATCATGTTCGATCCAAAAAGGCTCTAGTCAGAGGGAGACTTTAGAAGTATATTAACATGTGGGTGTCCTTCACAGGGAACCACTTAGTGGTATTTGTTTAGTAACGAAGATTTTATTAGAATTTCACTCCATAGGATCTTTTATGAATCCACTGACAGTTCAAAAATGTGAAATTTCCTTGTTAACCGATTGAGAAGATTTATAGAGTCAAAAACCAAAGATTCAAAATTACATTTTTATAGTAACTTTATACGATGGGATCCCAAATGGTCGGAACGGAGTTAACTGTGAAACTCGGTCTATTATTTCAGAAACAACTCCCCCCACAGATAGGACACGTAACATTCTATAAATAACCGTAGAGGTCTGAGATGGGTAATCTATGGACGGTCCGCGTAGGAGGAAGAGGTGTCAACGTTGTTAACTTTTATAGACGGGTACAACGGTTTACAGGGACCCCGGTTTTAACTGGGACCCACCTTTTACTGACATGGCTTCGAAACGAATTGACTACGGTTTTAGTAGACACCGTTTTACAGTACGACACCTTTTAACAAATTGTTGAGAGCACAAAATTAATAAAATACTAAACCGTAACGACTCTGGTTCAAACACTAGATAGAATTTTTCCTTTACGAAAGATAAACTAGTCCCAGTCAGTCGAGGAATTTTTACATAAGTATGATGAAGACTATCTTAAACGGTAGACTAAAAGGTTGTTCAATATGTCTAGACATTGAGGTGTAATAGGTCACATACTTTACTACTATAGTGATCGAAAAAAAATGTCTCCTTTCAGTTTTATTATCCACTTTGTGACTGATCCGTTTCCACGATCTTCGACGTTTTAGTATGTTTTACATTAAGTTGCTCATACTTCACTTCACAATCAACGAGTCAGTACAGGTTGAGAAACGTTTGGGTACCTGACATGGGTGGTCCGACTTTAAGAGGTCCTTTCTTATGACCTCACCCAAAGAATTATGGGTCTTATGACCTAAGGGAAGAGGTCCCTTAGAAGGACTGGGTCCTTGATTGATTCTGGAGGACGTAACGTTCGTCTGAGAAACGGCAGACTTGGTGTTTATATCCTCTCCGATATACTTATCATTCGTAACTAGTAAGTTGTTCACATACTTTCTAGTGTTTTTATAATTGATAACTAGTAACTGATAACGATCAGTGTCAAGACTTTACCGATGTCTGGGACTGGGATAGTCCTTACGTGAACTTTTGGTCCTTGCATTGTTATGTATAATGGAAGAGTTCTTTATGGAGAACAAACTACGTACTCATGAAAATTTGAACCAAAGACTTTCTTTTTATTGGAACCATTTATCTCTAAATATGATGGATCAACCTTCCCACAAACCTTTTACTGAAAAGTGATTTTCTATCTTCTGTCCCAATTTCACGAACACCTCCTAGGTAAAGGGACCCGAGTGTACAGAGACTCTTTGTCGTTTTAGTCCATTATTTGTACTTGTGTCCCATTGCTTCTCCGACCGAATTGTTTTTATTGTCTTCGACTAAACGTCGACCAGACTCATGACATGGGTTAAGTAAGTTGTCATCCGATTACGGACCCGTAATCGGTACGGGTCTTGTCCCACACGACACTACAAATTATACACTATATCGTTCATCCCGCCCTCACGCCTTGTCCTGTGGCTGGAATGTAGAGACACAAATGATTCAACATAGTGTACTGCGGGTGGAGGGAATTTGCCACACGCACCACACAGTACCCTATGACACTACACATTTTCTTCCCTTGTCTCCGTCTAAGTTAGTGACGGTGGTTGTTTCCGAAGAAAGAATTCGGGAAACTTTCCCAGAAACCTGTGTCACAGGAACACATTGTTAGTGATTTAGGATAAGACAACCTTAACACTATGCAAGAACGAGACCCGATGGGAAACTCATTGAAGAGAGGAAAGTGAACACCATCCACTGGATAAAATGTCCTGAAAGTGATTTGCAACGGGGTCAAGGGAGGTTTTAATTCAGGTTGTTCTCGTTCCGGTAGAAACCCTTCAGTTTCTCAAGTACGGTGTGTGGCTCTTGGAAACACGTTCCTACACGGACGACTTCTTCACGACCATCAATACAGAAAAAAGAGTGTACGAGATCTAACTTGTGTCCGAATTTGTTTTCAAAAGTGATTTTTTTTTCAACACTTTTGATCGTTCGGAACTAACGATCCATCCAACGGTTGGAGAAGACCCATGTCGGTGGTCGGAACTTAGATCACTTCTGTACCTCATTTTTTCAGAAGACGGAAGGACAGTTTTATCGACTTAAATATGTCACGGTTGGTATAACACAGGTACCAGGACACCGAACACACTTCAGTAGACCATGAACAGTAAAGAAGTATTTTAGACTGTCAAAAATGGATGATATTGTTTTGGTTGATCGTAACAAAGACTCCGTCTGTCAATGCTGGTAATCAACCATTTTAGTTATAATCAATAATACCCACGTAACGAATCTAAGGTTTAGTTTCACACTGTGGTTGTATAGTTTCTAAGACGATAACTAATCCTTTTATTAAATTTGATAATTTTTCTTTGAAAATCTAATAAATATATTATTACCGTTATTATAGTTTATTCGGTGGTAGTGAAAAAAAAAAAAAAAACCGACGTGATGTACCGTACGTCCTGGAATCAAAGGACTGGTTCCTAACTCGGGTACGAGGGACGTAACCCTCGTACGTCAGAATTGGTGACCTAGTGGTCCCTTCAGGGTGTCAGAATAAGACAACAGAGGGTGACCTTCTATGTCAAAACAAAGTAAAACAAAACAAAAAATTCCTTGATTGGTAGGACAGGAACCGTCGTTAGAACGAAGACAAACGACACCTAGTTTTTCTTTCCGTTCCATTCTTAACATAGTATCTTTTTAGAGAGTAAAGAGGACCTATTTGGGTGGGTTCACGTCACGACACCTATATACTTATCGGGTATTCTAAATACGAGGGGGGTTTATAGTAGAATCTCGTTCCCTTAAACGACAACTATGTGGTTACTTGAAAGAAGAATAAGGTTAACTCAAGTAGTGGTACCCACATAACTAAAGTCAAAGGAACGGAGTCGTACAAGAAAGAAAAGTAAACCTTCATTAAGGGGAACTTTAAACATCATTTTTACTTTAAGTAGAGCAAGGAAGGAACCTAGGCGACCAGAACCTTGAGCTGTGACGAACTTGCATCTATAGGGTCTCTCAGTCTTAAACTTGAAGACAAAGATTCGACCCTTGTCATAGTCAGTATAGGATTCGATTATTCACTAAATCCCAAACACCTTATAAAAGAAAAAGAGAACTTTGATTAGAGTCTTGTGATGAGGTAGCATTCCAGTGACAGTTGTCGAACGAGTTAAATAGGAAAATCTCTTGGTTGGGAAGGTTCGGACAGGTCGACGTCAGAGAAGTGAAATTACACGACGGTACATAGTCGGAACCTTAAGTCAGACCGGAGCTTAAAGTCGACTGAAATATTAAGTTTACATTAACGACTACGTGAAAGTTTTTTGAAGTCCTTTGACATTCACGAATAAAATCAAATATTTTTGCTGTCATAAAATACAAACTCCTTACAATCGTACTGCTGATCTTTTTGCGTGTAAGTAGTAGGAGATATTAGATCCTGAGACAATCGTCCAAATCAGACCTCTATTCCCAAGTCTCTCACAAAACAGATAAATAAAACCTCTCAGACTTAGCAGTTTTCACCCAAACGCTGTGTCATCCATTTTTATCCTCGGTCCTCAGACAAAAGATTAGGGTCTCAATAACAACTGAGTATTTTACTACAAGGAACAAGAAATACGAACAGAGAGAAATAATGAAACGACCTTCTACTGTCGTACCGGGTCGGTAGTGATCTAGAATCATTCTTCCCCTATGTACCGGTTGCCCGGAGTCCTTAAGTATAATAGTGAGGACCTTAGTAGGAATCTCAAGTCCCTAACCGAGAGTGGTTTGGTGTGAAAGGAGAACAGGATTTCTTGTGTAACATCATTGGAAGCGAACGTCCTAATTCTGGTTTCAGGATTCATACCGTAAGTTCAGAAGAGTCATCAGCTGTGAAAGGAAAATTCCATGAGACACGAACCAACGAGTCTTGGTGAATGACACAGGACTAACACAAGAGAAGAACACTCGGAAGGTCCGAAAAGTGGATGTGAAGGTCGACGAAAGTAATAAGAAGGGAAACAAGAGTTACGTT
This sequence comes from Capra ibex, assembly GCA_006410555.1. Taxonomy (NCBI): domain Eukaryota; kingdom Metazoa; phylum Chordata; class Mammalia; order Artiodactyla; family Bovidae; genus Capra; species Capra ibex. The sequence goes on along the minus strand of SJYO01014747.1, from coordinate 11,033,027 downwards.
TTGATCGTAACTATGGGAGTCATATACGTCTCGATACAGAAGAAGGACGTTATTTCGGGAAGTTAGGAACCAAATCTCCTTTCACCAAGAAGGGAGGAGGAGACGACGTAGGGAAGTGTGGGTCGAAAGTGGGACACGAACAGTCAACGGAACAAATACAAGAGTCGGAGTGAAGACCGCCTGACACTGGAAGCATTTCGTTCTTTACCTAGGACAAACAAAGACAGAGGTAGGGTACAACGAGTTAGTTCCACCCTTCCTCTTTCTCTCCCCTTTACTTCCTCCTCCCGGAGCCTACAGAGCGTCCATAATAATAAACACGAACGCTCCAGTTTAACCTGTAGAGGGACGCGGAGTACACTTCTCAACTGAGTGACCTTTTCTGAGACTACGAACCTCCCTAACCCCCGTCCTCCTCTTCCCCTGCTGTCTCCTACTCTACCGACCTACCGTAGTGGCTGACCTACCTACACTCAGATTCACTTGCGGCCCTCAACCACTACCTGTCCCTCCGGACCGCACGACGCTAAGTACCCCAGAGTTTCTCAACCTGTGCTGACTCGCTACCTTGACTTGACGAAGGCTGTGGGTAAGGCGTGTGTGGTATGAAACAATAGAGGATCGAAGAGGTAAAGTGTGCGGTAGATAAATTCGGTGTGTGGACTCCAGAAGGAACTAGGGGGGACAGGAAAGGTACTAAGTAGACAGGAAATCTGGGTCGGGAGCCGACCTGGGAACGAGTGAGAGACGAGACTGCGCGAGGGAAGGATCCGAAGCCAGTGTTTTTGCAGGCTGTTAAAAGGGCCTTCAAGGAGGTACAAGAACGGTGGAGTGCTACAGACGCGTGTCTGACTGACGCCCTAAGAAGGAGGTGCGGGCGGAACCGATTGAGGAGTAGACAACTTAGAATGAAATTTGCACTGAAGAAGTCTCCAGAAAAAGAATAAAGGGAACAGTGTGGGAAGAGTAAGAAAAACAGTGAAGAAATCTCTTCGGGTAAAGACTGTATGAGTGTGTAGTGTTAAACCTAGCCAACACATAAAGAAACAAATGAAAGAGAAATCCTTCATACAACGTACCTAGGATAAGCAGGGACCCAAACGTCGTGGACCGAAAGAGTTCTGTGAGAAAGAAGGACGATAAATTCATTCACTCATTCACAATCAGTAAGTCAACACAGACTGAGAAACACTGGGGTACCTGACATCGGGTGGTTCAAGGAGACAGTTCCCCTAAGAGGTCCGTTCTTCTGACCTCAGCCGACGGTAAGGGAAGAGGTCCTCTAGAAGGGTTATGTCCTTAGTTTGGACCCAGAGGACGTGACGTCTATCTAAGAAATGGTAGACTCGGTGGTTGCTTCGGGGTAAGAAAAAATTCATTTACTGAAGATTTTCTCAAGTGTGTTAAGAGTGTACTATCATATGAATATTCATCTAAAAGAAGTATAGATAAAAAAAAAAGGGGAACACTACTCACTACCGGTGATCCTTTGCATGAGTGAGTACTCTAAGTGAAGGAAACCTTCCCGTCCCAAGTTTATTAGACACATAGAAAAATGATTGTAAGTGAAATTTTCATCTCTTGAGTCTCTGAGACAGTATTCACATCTAGGATTTTCAATTTTTACGAGGTTATTTTGTTGTCAATTAAACATGCATTTTAGTTTTGTGCAATGGTGACATGACTTCAGGTTTTCACTCTTTTCTAGGTCTGGGATATTTGGGATATCGGGATATTTCACAACTTACTATTTTTAAGTCGTATTTTATCTTCTTTATCATTTAAAGACTAATAGTAATTTTTGTGGGTACTTCTAGGTCCACAAATTTTAAAGTATTAATCTGTTCGGTTTCGTTAACAGGGGAAAAATTTGAAAAGGTTGACTAAAATGAAAAATAGGGTCGAGTACGGGTGAGTACTACTTTGTAATAATAATTTTAATATATTTAACATAGTCACAACAAAATTTCAGTATAGACTTTACCCACATCTCTTGATTTATTTCACATAAAAATCAACCGATCTAAGAAACACAAGTCGGACCCTTCCTGAGACCCGTGAAGGGCCGATATTCCAAAACGACGTACACCCAGGAAACATTCATCTAGACCAACATGAAGTAAAGGTCGACAACCATGAATTGTGTTGATTCTACGAGAACTCTTGTGGTCTACCAGGTTAGTACCTTCAAATTTCTCACCCAAAGGAAACCCCAAAAATCACGGGTACTCTTCAAATGGAATAGGACGAAAACTTACGACTTAAAAATAGTAATATTGTGGAAGAGTCATTCTAGACTTAACAAAGACTAACTGCCTGAAGTCCTCTCGGGTTCTAATAACTAAACTAAATACATAATTGACGGTACACAATGGATCCAAAACTGTCTCGTAAACTTAAGAGGGTAAATTTCGTTTTTACTTATACCAAACTTCGTAAAAAATCCAGAGTACTAAAATACTACTTAAGTACTCTGTTGTTAAATCTAACTTTTCATCTTTTTATAAGGTCGACCCTTTATTGTGGAGTTCCCTTCTCCCTCTTAAGGGAGACGAACTCAGTCTGACCAAACCTATTTCGAGTCCGTCCCCTACTTTGTCCCTTTAGTTCGGTTCCCCTTGACCGGGATGTATTGGGTCGTACCAGAAAGGTAGAGATTAAAGAATCAAACACTCAGAACACCCTTAAAAAGTTGGGTATTTTACTCGGGAAAAAGACAGGGAGTATTACCGAATTACTTTATTTGCGAGCATTTCTATACTTCAAGGGTTTCTACTCTAGACTTGTAGTTGGAACAAAGAAAATGGACCGTCTCCTCCAAATGGTAGTCACTGGTTCTCTAGTCAGTACACTAGAGAGCCTTGCAGGGGTTGGAGGGGAAGGTGACTTCCAATCTTGGGAACAGTAAACTAAGAAAATTTACAGGACTACGGATTCTCGGATCACTAACTTCTTTAATTTACAATGTACAAAAGATTGTGAACGATATCTCTACTAACCGTAAATAGTCGATAAACACTAAAAAGTGATTTGGAGACGTTTAGACCGGCTCCTGTCTCTCTGGGAAATTTTCCGTCCAAACCTCCCCAGAATTTGTCATTCGTCTCCACCTGTCTCGATGAAACTGACGATTTTAATCTAATTTTTTTTTGGATTGGTTTGTATAGACTACCGTTTGTACTGTACTGTTTCTAAACAAAGACAACCTTATCTTGAACGAACAAAAATTTCATAGGTCCAGCTGGGACACCAGAAAGTAGTTGTTCCGCTTCCGTCATCAGTGAAGGGGACAAGAAAGGGACCGCTTAGACTGTTCTCCACCGGACCTTTGATGAATCCAGAACAAGAAAGAAAACAATATCTAAATACTAGTTCCGCTACCGTGGGGTGAGGTCATGAGAACGGACCTTTTAGGGTACCTGCCTCCTCGGACCATCCAACGTCAGATACCCTAGCACTTCTCAGCCTGTGTTGACTCGCTGAAGGGAAAGTGAAAAGTGAAAGTACGTAACCTCTTCCTTTACCGTTGGGTGAGGTTACAAGAACGGACCTCTTAGGGTCCCTGTCACCTCGGACCACCCGACGGCAGACACCCCAGCGTGTCTCAGCCTGTGCTGACTTCGCTGAATCGTCGTACGACACGAATCACATAAAACGTGACCTTTATTACATTTCCAGCACACAAAAAACTCGGACTCGTCGTCACTCAAGATAAGAAGATCCAACTCCTGAAACGTATGGACTGTATGTCCACTTCATCTTAAAGGAAACAGGTGAAAGTTACGAGAGAAAGAACCAGGTTCGAACTGAGAGGACTTCTGACAAAACATAGGATACTGAAAATAGGAACCGTGGAGACCAAATTCTTCTTTCAAAGAGAGACGAAATATCATCGAATATCTTTTCAGTTTCTTGTACCTAGTGACTCCTTGACGTCTCTTGGTCCTACCTACACAACATTAAAATATGAATGAACAAGTTAAAGAAAGAATAAGACCTGTTGAACGTTCGGGGATTCATTCAAATACGAAACCTTTTACGTATATGAAAGTTACTGAGTTCGTGAATTTTTACACAAACAAATGACCCCGTTCGTTAGTAGGGGTCACATGGCTTAGGGAGAACGTAAGAGTGTAAGGACGGTGTTGAGTACTCTCCCCTGGCCGTTCTCGAGAGTCGACCTAGGTGTGTGGACCGAACGTAAGAACTCAGTAGTGTGTAATCAATACCTTGAAACAAGATTGGAGAGGTTCCGGTGATACAAGAATCGATTTGTCACCTCTGTCATCATGGACGAACTCCATAAAGTGTGTCGTCAATACCTTTAGATACCCTATTACAAACAGGTTCCCGAATCACACGAATTAACTAACCCACGTAGATAATGGTAATATGTTTTTTATGATTACTGTTTCTGTAAATATTTACCTTATTGGTCGTTCCGTACCAAGATTGGGAATATCCGACAATAACTTTTCTGCCTCAAGGTACAAGTCTAACAGTCTTTCTAGAGTGATCACCATTTCTTAATCGGTCGGTTACATCCTCTGTCTCTCTTCGCCTAAACTAGGGACTCAGTCCTTCTAGGACACCTTCTCCCGTACCGTCAGGTGAGGTCATAAGTACGGACCTCTTAGGGTACCTGTCTCCTCGGACTTCCCGATGTCAAGTATCCCAAGGTTTCTCAGTCTGTATAGACCTCACTGAATCGTGCGTACGTACGTTTTCTCGCCCTTTCCACAGTGGGACTTTTTCCTTTCCACACCGCTATGTCTACTCCTACTCTTTCATCTTCGTTTCCCTGACGTCGAACTCGTATGAAAATACGAATTAGACACACTCGACAAAAATGTTGACACTGTAAAGAGTAGGGAGGTATCATAGGAACGTATGTCACACATATACATATATATATATGTGTGTGTGCCCTAATACGTATTAATATAACAATACCATATGGTTGTTATAACATTCTCTTTCTCTCCTTCTGTACATATACTATATATTGGAAAGATAGTATGAAACTCTTTCATTACAAAATAAAGTGACCCACATACCTCTGTACTAAACTGAATTCGATATTTATAAATATTGCTACTCTAGAAATTCTTATCTCAAAACGATTCATGTAAAGGGTAACAGAGGACTCTCGACTTTCTCGACTCTTTACACAAAATTCTGTTCTCATGTAGTAGGACAGTTATGATGACTAATAAAATGGTTAAGTTGAGAGTCTATGTACCGGTTGTGGGTTTTGTCCTCTCTTTTTTTCACCGTCACCGACTGTCTATATTTTATAGGAAAGATTGACGTCTTGAACCCTAAAATTTTTATAAATATTAAATGTTCTTATTTGTTACTTCATTACCAGGTAACCCAAGAGACACCGGTCAAACCTGAATTTTGTCACCACCCAGTGAGAGTTTATAGATTTCAAGTCTAAGCGAAACCTAGTACTGGTTCTGTAAGTTTATCTATCTACTTCAAAAAATTTGGAGACCTCTGACCTTTACACTTGACCTTTAAAGTACACGGAAGTACCATAAAAACTAAGAAGACCAAACCCGTCGTTACTCTTTACTTCAAATACAATTTACAAAATCTAATGATTTTTTATTTACCTACCACAGGTTTATTCTTGAAATTTCATATTTATGAGTAACTCGTACGGATGGAGGATTTCAAGTGTTAGTAAAAATATTTCGTCAGAAGTCCTAGACACACTTGAATTATAGATTAACTAAGTAAGAAAGTCTATCATTCATCTTCCTCTTTAATGTGACAACTGACTCATGAGAGAGGTATCTTAATAAGTTCACTAAGAGGTTGAAATCTTCACTAAACTTTTCGTGGAGGTGACAGAATAAAAAAGAAAGACCTACATTTTTGTTCTTAGTGTGAAAGGGGTCAAGAAATATCAATAAATTTCATGACTCAAGATAACCCTCCCTTTGGTGTGGAGTCAACCAAATCCATGGAATTCCGATCCAGAGGTGTTGACCTCTACTTTACCTCGTTCTGACTTTTATATCCCTCAGACTGAAAGACCTTTTACGCCGACAGGAGAGTAGTCCCGCTTTGTCCCTACCGTGACGATCCAAGTATGATAAACAGAACCACCATTTCTACTTGACATCGTTCAGTTTAGTTGACTTTAAACCCCCTAGTTATACTTAATCGACTTTGACCATTTGACATATGTAAGTCGTAGTACATCTAGTGTCTTTCTTTTAAATTAACCAAGTGTTCTCGTCTTTCAGACTAGTCAAGGTTTTCCATATAATTCTGAAAGAGGAGACCCGAGAGTGTACAAGACTCAAACTTTTGTACACGGTATTTGAACCTCAAGTAGAGAGAAAGGTATCGTGACATCAAATTAAATTTCATCTTCAAGTCTTTCATTCTACATAGGTCGGGAAGTTGGTTATTTGTCCTTCTCGTCAAACGTTATGAGAAAAAAAACGTCGACGAGGAACGTGTATCATCCACTAGTCGTCATTTACGAGTAACTTAAATTAGAGAAAGAAACCCCGTTGTATTAAGTCCGAGTTTTTCGTCCGGAATTTACTTTTACGGTTTCACTTTAGTGAATCAATATAACAAAAGCACAGGGAGATGGGATAGGGTAGGGGTCAAGTTCATGGACTTGTGTTCTTAGCTCCCGTCTAACCTTTAGAAGTGACTCCTTTTCCTTCCTAAATAAGAGGATTGTGACTCTTGTGTTTCGTCTGAAGCCAAGTCCAAGACTTGGGTGGTATGGGATCGACTCCAAAAGTCGCACGGGACTCATATACCAAGGAGTCGTTTGGAACGTCCCCAAAGTTACGTCATGTACTACGAATTCCACGATCTCTACCCTGTCGGACGTGTCACAAAGGACCTAAGTTCCTACCCATAGTCCACACAGTCATAACGAGTGTATGAACATTTAGAAGTACAAGAGATTGACGTCTAAGTGACAGAACCCTAGAGAGATTATCTTGGGTCCTCAGACATACCTCGTCCGTACTGGGTCCGTCTGTTCGTACCACTGTTATCTCAAGGAATGTACATATACTAAGTAAAGTCTTTGGAGGATTCTAAAAATTGACTCTATACTTGAATCGTAAGACCTTTATCAGTCCTATAAAAACCTTAGACGGATCTCTTCAGTCTCTTATTTGTAAAGTATACAAAATACTCTCCGAGTAACCCTGGTCTTCGCACTGTTGTATAATATTTAACGTAGTAGCTACATTTGTACATTTATATACGAACACATACTACTATGTACGTATACCCACTGATATATATTCATATCAGACTAGTTACAGTACACATAAATAAACAAAGGAAAAAACCACCGTGGTGAGTCGAGCCCCCCTAGAATCACCCGACGACAGGTATCCCAACGTTTCTCAGACTGCACTGACTCGTATCCTGTCGTTTTTGTGTCGTCACTTTTGTGGTTCAGAATTGGTGACCTGGAGGTCCCTTAAGGGATACAGTACACATAGAACATGTATCGGTTAATACAAAGTTCAACCGTAATTAACTTTCCCCATTTTTTATTCGAGATTCAACAAGTTGTATACTCTAGTTGAAATATAAGACTTTAATTATCCGACAACTTTCGTTTTCGGTGAGTCAGCACAGGTTGAGAAACACTGGAGTACCTGATATATCAGGTACCTTAAGAGGTCCGGTCTTATGACCTCACCGATCGGAAAGGGAAGAGGTAGAAGGGTTGGGTCCCTAGTTTGAGTCCAGAGCGTGTAACGTCCACCTAAGAAATGGACAACTCGGTGTTCCCTTCGGGATTATTCCAATAACGTAATTGTCAAAAATATTTCATATTAATGTAATGGGGTTTGAAAATCATAATAGAATGAACTCTACCCACACACACAAGTTTACACACACAAAGATCAAAGAAAGAAAACATTTTAGGAGTAACAACCGCAAAACAAACAAAAAGGAGTTGTATATTATACTCACTTTAGAAACCAATTCCGGTTAATTATGTTACCTCTAGTTGTAAGTGATAAATGTAAATTTAATAAAAATAAGGTATAAAGTGACTTCTCAGGGAACCTGACGTTCCTCTAGTTTGGTCAGTTAGGATTTCCTTTAGTCAGGACTTATAAGTAACCTTCCTGACTACGACTTCGACTTTGAGGTTATAAAACCGGTGGACTACGCTTCTTGACGGAGTAAACTTTTCTGGGACAACGACCCTTTCTAGCTTCCGTCCTCCTTTTCCCCTGCTGTCTCCTACTCTACCAACCTACCATAGTGACTGAGCTACCTGTACTCAGACTCGTTCGAGGTCCTCAACCACTACCTGTACTTCCGAACCACACGACGTCAGTCAGGTACCCCAAAACTCCTCAGTCTGGGCTGACTCGTTGACTTGACTTGACTATCCAATCCTTTCGTGGTGATTGAGAAAAATTTGGAGATTCAATTGTAAAGTGAGATACAAAACAGATCAGACATTAGTCATCTTGAGACCTCTCCAAAAGGCGAAACAAAAAAAAAAAAAAAGAGTAAGAGGTAAAGGTAATATACGTGTATCAGTAAACTCCTCCGAACCACATGGGGGTTCTCTTCAACACGAAGTGGAGTGTAGGGACTGTGGTAAACGTTGTCTGTTTTAGTACTTATGTCTCTCCAGACTTGAAGATTACAGTGAAGACCCACAAGAAGAATGGGAACTTGAGAAGTAAAACCGTAAAAACAAGGGGTTCAGGAACTGGTGATTACATATGTCCTCTCGAAACCCTTCGTCAGGGGGAGACGGGACGACCTTCTAAGAAGAAGGTGGGACCTCCTCTGTCGAGTGCCACCGAGGAAGACTCAGGACGATACCAGAGGTTCCGAGTGGCGTCGGACTGAAGAGTGTCTTTTGTCCTGTCAAACTATACTTCAGAATAGTTTAAGAAAAGAAACTACCCCATGTCTTACGACACACAAAGGACCGGTTCGTATGATATTATAGAAATCCCTTGAAAGTGTTCAGGCAATCCATTCGAAAGGGGGTATTTAGATCGTCAACCGGAACTTTCTGACAGTCAAAAAAGTTCCACGAGAAATCGATTTCGTGTGACGTTTGTACGGGTCATAAAGGAATGTGTGGACTAAAGAAAAGTCTCAGGTACTTGAGTCGTGACACTTCGGTATAGACTTTTTATTAAATTACAGTGGTAAGTCAACCGACAGTCAATGTTCTGTACTTTAAGAAGACCCCGTAGAACCCTGTGTGAACGAAAACAAGGAATAATTTTCCGTAATACCCATCAACTTTTTGACTCGAAACGTCTCCTTTTCGGCAAGACCCCGAATTAAGACTGAAACCTCTTGCATAAATTAAGAACGTTGAGTCGAAAAGAGTATTTATGTCACGAAATATGATAAAAACCGTATCTACATCTTAGTAACCCTACTGATCTAATTTTTATATATATTTCCGGACTCGTATATCATCCAGAAAGTTTTTACATTTTATGTTTACAGAATTTATATATAAAATTCTCAAAAATTTTATTCTTTAGAAGAATGTATAATAATATTGATGAAAGGAAGAGAGTCGTACTCTGCGACCCTTTAAAGACATTTCATACTTTTTGGAGAAGAGAAGACGACGGTAGCTCAGACTTCACTACCTTTCGAAACGTAATTCTTCTTGTCGCGGTTCAAGAGTCCAACTGTTACCAAAGATGGTTAATCTGGACTTTTCCTATGTTGACTGAATTTCCACTGAGAGTGAATTTCATTAATTAGTTACGGATAAACTTTTGACCTGTAGTACCGATTAAAAATAAATAAAATAAAATGTGTAGTGAGGGAAGAAAGGTCTTTAAAAAGTCCTATGATTTTTATCAGAATGGGATTTGCTTTGGTTTGACCGGAAGACTAAAAAAGTAATGTGAGCTGTCACAAGAGTGACGAGATTTAGAGACTGATCGTACGGTCTTTCAATATCTCTTACACAAAACAAATAAACTTGATTCGGTTACTGGAAAAGTTCGTAAGAGTAGTACTTGACGTATAATGTATCTCGTGGAAGACACGTATTACTTGGTTAGCCTAGTGTAAGACCCCGGAATACCCTATTTTGATGTAAAGGGGAATCCAGCACTCGAAAATTTGCTCTACAAGACGTCTTACCTGTTACAACTGTACTGTAATACCTCTGTGTAGTACTGACCTCTCGTAAAACAGTGTTACCACTACACACTTGAAGTCTTCTCAACCTAGGGTTCAAACTTGTACGACGGTTCTTACACCGAAGGAAAAATCTCATAGGTCTACAGAGTACAGACCTCTTTACCCGAAAAGTTTAACAAATAAACAACCAAATATAGTCCTGTTCTTTCTCATGTAACGGAAGAACTTAGATTAAGTTCAGTGAAGGTCTCAGACTCTTTGTACGGTATGGAAGTCTGTGAATAAAAATAGACGAGACATCGACTGAAAATAACTGGCCTAGTTTCGATCTGAATAAAATTTTCTTATTCGTTTTTATTTTGGTCTTCAGAGGAATACAATTCGGTTCAGTTTCCAAATTCCAGCAAAGTGTTTTTGTAATCCCCTATTTTATTTTCTCCCCTATAGTAGACTTCGAAAATATTGGAACTACGAAGTGGTATTCGTGGTTTCCTTTAGTTCGTCTTAGAAGTACCGAAAAGAGGTAGCACACGTACACAACTAAGACGGAGTCCTTAGACATCTGTTGACAGAAGCATACGTCTAAGGTCGTTACTGGTAGTCATTACCGTTACCTTAAAGGTTCCATGTTTCAAAAGTAAACTAAGTAAAAATGACAGTAAACAGACTTTGTATAGTCGTGGTACTCAAATCCATAATAGTCTTTTAGTACTTAGTACAAAAAGTTGATGTATTCAAGAACCTTTTAAACTGGTCGGGGTCCAGAATTTTATCCCTGTGGGTTATCAAGTCAAACCTTTAAGTACCCTTGAGTACCAAACAAGGGACGACTCGGGTGTCACGTGTCTTGAACCCCGAGTTTTTCCAACGTCGAAAGTATAAATAACTTATTTACTCACTTACCAAGTGTGGTTACAATAATTAACGGATATTAATCATTTCTCAGACCATGAAATTCGAAAGTCCTCACTTCTACCTGGACAGAGACTATACTGGGGACCCACTATGCTACTTGACGACTGGAGGAAGAAAGTATAACCTTAAAGTACATAAATAACACTTACCTAAAGGTGTATAGTATTCGTCAATACTAAAAGTATTAAGACTAACTGGTTAGACTTCGAGATAAGAAGTAGAAACATTTTCTCGGTAGTTCGGATTCTTTAATATCTTTGGAATTACTTCGGTACATTAGAGTATTGTGGAAGGTCTTTTTTTTTGTCCTCATCCAGTGTCCAATGGAATTTCCATCTCAAGGGACCACCGATTGTGTCATTTCTTAGGTGGACGTCATGTCCTTTGGACCCAAACTAAGGACCCAACCCTTCTAGGGGACCTCTTCCCTTACCGATGGGTGAGGTCATAAAAACGGACCTCTTAGGGTACCTCTACCTCGGAACGTTTGTTATAAGGTCCCCGACTTTTCTTATCCTGTGCTGACTCGTTGATTGTGTGTAATGGAATTTCCGTGGGAGAAATGTAGATCTTTATCTCGTCACTAACACGTGGTCGAGTTCTTTGAATAAACTTTTGAACTTTGTTTTCCATTCTTAGAAACTTACGTTCGAGCATGACTTCAGATTGTAGTTTAATGTAAAAATCCAAGCAAAAAAACCTAGTCACTATATCAATTTTTATACGTGAAAGGGTCTTTTTTTATTAAATCTTTGTAGGATTATATACGAATCCATTAACTATTTCTTAGAATCGTTTCTTGATCCTCTCTAGCACTAACAGTGCAGGCGGGTAGAAAGATGAAACATGTTATAGACACGGTTTTCTCTCCCTTTTTTATTATACCATTGGTGGAACACGCACAATCGTAACATATTTGTTACCTGTGTAGGACCCCTCCCTCCCTTTTATATAGATGTCTTATAGACACACCATGGACTGAGTCTCAGTGGAATAAAGTACGAGAGTTGTTACGATACATTCACAATTCACAACACGTGAGAAAAATAAAAATATATACACTCAGTCGGTGAAGGGACACTTCTTATTTACTCTATTACGTACATTTTCACAATAGATTTGACGTTCAAAGGTACAGTGATAATCTATAACAGTCTCGGGTCCTTAAATATTCTTTAGAGGCCAAGAATGTGTAACCTTCTGAGTCACTCGACCGTCGTCGCCCGACGGACGGGAAGGATAATCCTGTACTGAACCCCTCTCCCCCGTCATTTCTCGATTAATCACTTTTTAAACAAATAAGAACCCCCTAAAGTAAAAGGATAGATCCCGAATGATTACTTATTATTCGGAAGAAGAAGAAGGAAAAAAAAAAAAAAAAAAAGCCGAAAGACCGAATACTTCAGGACACTCATTTCTGACCCCGACTTAGACCATCGTCTCGTCTTCTTTTTCGGTATGGGGACGTTCCCCTACAACATTAACTCTTTCTTTTTACTCCTAAGACCGTCTTCTTCGTCAAAGATTTCGAACCTCACTTGACTTTTGAAACGGATTTGAGACTGAGACCCGGGTTAGTGTCAGTCATAATTGTCGTCTTATAAAGACGTCGAAGAGGCCCTTATCTTCCGCCGTCACGTCATTGTCCTCTCCCCGTCCCACTCAACGACTCGAAGTGCTTACTTAGTCCAAGACCACTAGGTCCTGACCTGTGCGGCACCTCCACCAATCCGTTCCCAATCAACCCTAAATTCTTGTCCCAGGAAACGAAATTTCCGGTTCTTTCAGTAGACACAAAACGACGATCCACGAGTCAGTACAGGCTGCGAAACGTTAGGGTACTTGATATATCGGGTGGTCCGAGGAGACAGGCACCCTAAGAGGTCCATTCTAATGACCTCTCCCAACGGTAAGGGAAGAGGCCCCCTAGAAGGACTACGTCCATAACTTGGGTCCACAGGACGTAACGTCCGTTGAACACGGAATTAATATGTCTCATCCAGGAGTCTCTTCCCACACATCCAACCATTCTGATACTACAGAAGACAGTCGACGGACCTCTCCTTCCGTGACTAGAAACTTCGTACCTTTTAACTCAAGTCCACCATTACTTTGATCTGTTAGGAAAACCTAACAAGTCGTCTCGTTTTCAACATGAGTTTATGTCGGTAGGCTTCTACATTTCATGACGAGGGTTAGAACGTCTTTATACTTCTTAGGGACTTGAAAAGATTTAGTTTACAGGTACGGGTTGGGATGTGGCTATCTTGGGTTGGTTAGAAAGTCACTCACCTTGAACCTAAAAAAACAAAATTTCAAAGGGTTCACTAAAATTAACATTAGTCCGAACTCTTGGTAACTGAAGTCTCAGAGTTCTCTTTTTAAACGTTCCTCTACGATAAGATAAGTTTAGTGGAAAGGGTAAGAATGAGCTGAGTGTCAATAGGTTCTCCTACATAGTTTACAGTTAATAATCCTCCCTTAAAAAGATCGTCCATCTTTGTGTGGTAGAACAACCCGGAATATTTCAGTCGTGAACGAAGGATTCCAGGCACCAGATAAGGTGTAATTCTTGCTCCTCTATCACCAAATTCTTGGGTCATACCAGACAAAGTACCCGTGCACGACAACTCAAAATAAAAAAACTAATATGTTTCTACCAGAAGAGGGGAGAGGACTATTGAGAGTTAGGGGTCTGAATACACCGACGAAGGAAACCTTTAATTGGTCGGACGGTAGGAAAGAGTGACTACCGACGTCTACCGATGACTGTAACGTATTTGACGTAACTACAAGGAAGAGACTTAGGTGTCCAACATTCGTAAAAGACGACCTAAATCCAATATAACCTTACGACCTGTGTTTTAAAGTTATCACGACCTGTGTTTCTGATCACGACTTTCACCTATGACCTGGCAATGTTTCCCTAGTTCTTAGATCTTCTATAAGTCTATAAACTTCCATTAATCCTGTTCCCTCGGTACATTACTACTGAACCCTTCTAAGGACAACGACAGAAAAGTGAAAGAAATACAAGACACGATCCTTGAGATTGGAGAAGAGTCAAAGTTTTCAATCCTCTCTGTGGTCAGTTTCGTCTTAACCGGTCTTGGACCCCAAGACTGTCTCATGGGTTACGACTAGACCCTTCTTTGTGTAGAGATTTTTCAAATCTGGAGACCTTTCCGGGTTCTCATCAACTGACCTCGGATAGTTTCGTCCTTCCGTGTCATCCCGAAGTACTTCCAGAACGTAACCCACACCTCTTTACAGATTCTGTCTCTCGTTTGTCGTAGACCATTCGGGTCGTTTCGGTTACCCTCGGGATCAGACCTCGAGTTCTCAATACTTTTTTGAACGGTCTGAGGTTCTCTTAAATAAGATACCGGGTGGTTCACCCGCATGGTACACCACTCTTTCCGTCACTCAACTTTAACCTGAGGATCCGTCCTCCTTCATGCGATTTCTGTGCCTGTCGAGTCCCGAACAGGACACGTTGTCAGGACCTCAGACCGGAGATCTTTACGCCTTATCTAAAACAGGTCGTCGGTTCCCCTGGAGTACAACCGACTACTTGAAGAGCAGATACCGAGGGACTTAAGGGGGTCGGGTCCCATTGCCCTATTAAAGGTCTCAGTAGAGTCCGGACCTGGACATCCAACCCCAATTCACCAAGGTCGAAGATTCCAATCTTTCTATGTCTCCGTCCTTTGGTTCCTCTAGGAGTGGTACTCATTAAGAAAAAAAAATTGAGTTAAGAAGAAAGGAGGGGGTCGATGTCAAATCACTTCACCTGTATCAGATTCTTATACAAGTCTCCTTCTCTGACTGATTTGATAAGTTCAGTCTCTTCCCGATGTCGTGACATCGGTTTTATAAATGGCGACCTTCGTCAGTTTACGTAAAGAACAAGAAAATGCAAGGTCTCATAGACTATAATACACCCTGTGTGTTACATGAAATTCACGTATAACTGTGTATGGTCTTTCTGTATCGATATTGCCACACATACACACAAATCAGTGAGTCAACACAGGAACCCTTCCTGTGTGAGTCAACACAGGCTGAGAAACGGTGGGGTACCTGATATCGGGTGGCCCGAGAAGACAGGTACCTTAAGAGGTCCGCTCTCATAACCTTACCCATCAATAAGGGAAGAGGTCCCCTAGAAGGGTTGGGTACCTAGTTTGGGTCCAGAGGGCGTAACGTCCTTCTAAGAAATGACAAACTCGGGAATCCCTTCGGGTATGTTCTCCATATAATGACTATTTTATACCATAAAGGTTTTGACGATGATAGGGTAGGATTAAATAAAAGTTCACACGGGAATAGATTTTACAGAATAAAAATAAATTCAGAAACGTTTTGGAGTAAGAATAAAAGAGTGAAATTTTATGTTTTAGACTTTTTGAACTTTCTATAGAACGACGGTATATTAAGTGTCCGTGTGTGTTGTTATTTTCTTGGTTGTATAACGACTCACTCGTTGATTTATTTGTCGATTCATGTGGGGAAAACATAGTAATTCATCGTACGTAAGAATTTCACTATTACCTTGATTTAAACCTCTCTTGTCTGACCATCCAAAGTTAAATAAACAAAGTGTTAGTGTCGGAGTTTGACTTCCCTTTTAATGCGCCGTCAAACTATTTATTTCGGGATATGTAAGTGTTTGTTTTACGTTTTACGTTTGAAGATCTTGAAGTTTATTAGTTCCTAGAATCTAATTAAGGTAGTCACCACCTCTCCAAAAACAACAACCCTTAAACGACCTCTTAAATCATACTTTCGTGAGATTGATCACAGACTAATATAGTCACAGAGGCAAAGGAGAATCTTGTGTGTAGACAACAACACCCCCGAAAAACCTCCCCTCTCACACCAACACCAATAATACCTTTATGCCGTTTTGGTTTATAAAATTTCGTCTACTCTTCTTTAGATGTCTGTCAACCGAGTGTTTACAACGTCCGAAAGGCGTAGATCCGTATTTCGTTCGTCGCCATTGTCGTCGCAAGGACCACCGGGGACAAAATAGACAAAGGTTGTGACCTGACGAGAACAATCAATTGACTGACCTCTAACAAAGGGGGAAATAAGGGAGCGAGAGAAAAAATTAACAGCAATGAGACAAAACGGACTTTCGACGTCATAGAGTGACAAGTAATAAGGACCAAGTCAGTTTAGGACAGGTTTTAATTGGGTGCCGCACGACCTCAATAAGGGATCGAGACGAAGAAGGATAAGGCGTACCTGGAACGACAACGAGAATTTTTCAAATGTCTAGGATATCTTCATTGAGAAAATTACTCGAGTTACGACTAAAGTGGGCGGACACAAAGTATAAATTTTAAGGATCGATTGTAAGTTATAAATTCAAAGGTTAATAACTGTTTAACAACATTTTAAGACCTCAGGGTATGTGAATTTAGGAGAAAGAGAGAGAGTGTCTGGATCAAGATGTCTTAGGCAAAATTGAAACCGAGGTGCAAAAGACAAAATAAGTATAAGAGATGAGAAATTTTCTCGGAAGACTCTGAGGTTTAAGTTCGACATTCTGTCCTTCTTTTTTTTTTTCAGTCGTAGTTACTCTCTCCCGTTGATCAAAGAAGAGGGTCGTAGTCTAAGGTCTCATAAGGTAGACTTAACTCACGTCGGTAGTCTTCTTGGTATCTTTACCTTCCAACGACAATATTTAATTACTAATAAACGACACGTACAATCTTACCGACAAACAAGGTGTAAAATAACACTACAAAATAAGAATAAGTCACGTTGTCATTAACCCAGAATTTGTACTATTTCATAGAATTTCGACGTAACCATCGACTCGACGGATGTCGTCCAAAAATTGAGATCAATTTCTTCCAATTAGTTTCGATTACTTAGACAAAATAGGTTACGGTGTTCACATAGGTTTTTTATACGTCCTCCACTGATTTTAGGCCTAACAAGTCGACGTTTACGTTTACATAAAAGTCGTATCATTAAAACATTCGTAAAGACTACCAGGACCTACCTACCGGGTATGGACGTTCGGGTTATGAAAAGAATTGAAAGACGACGAGTGAGAAGACGGTACTTTTTATGTATATATACATATACTCGGAATACTTATATGTTCCCACCTTTACGTTAGGGTGTATCTCGGAAGCCACACTCTTATAGTTCTCTGACAACGTAAGTCTTCAAGTCTTATCGAGACGAGAAATACTTTCTTATACTCCTCGGGGATTATTCCGATTAAGTAATCTTGTTCGCAAACAATAATTTTGTGTGGTGCGTGCTGGTCTCCGTAGGTTCGGTCTGTCACACCGTTAATTTCAACGGAGGGACGTTTTGAGCCCGACGGGTGGTTGAGAGCGGGTGCTCAAGACAAAACAAAAGAATAATCTTTACTGTAACTTCTTACGTTCAAGTATTAAACAGTCCGTCGGCTTCTACCTAGTCAGAGACCGGCACTGTGGCAACACAGGGGAAAGTCAGTCTTCCAAAATTTTTAAGTTTAACAGACGGACACAGGAAAACGTTCCGACCCCTTAGGTGGAACGATACAACTTGCGACGGAGCAACGTGACCTTTTTGTTTTGTTTTGTTTTGTTTTGAGTGTCGATCTTTAGTAGGAGATTTACAGATTTAAGTGTCACCACCTCTCAAAAAGTAGAATTAGGGTCGTAAATGCCTTTTGTGTGTGTGTATGTGTGTAGGAGTCAGACGTACCTGTGGAAAGGGGGGAACCGATGATCACCACCAAACCTTACTCTAAGTATCGCTGAGTCTCCCGACGACGACCGGACCTTTTTGGGGGACGGATACTCTGTCTTTCCTCCCCCGCCCCCGTGTAACATCGAAAGGTGGGTCGAGAGAAAAATTTGGATTTATTATAAACACGAAATCCCCCTTCCCACACTTTTGCCCTACCTGGTTCTTTCGTTCCGTCCTGGGTTCTGAGGTCCCTACTTCCTCTTTTTATTTTTTATTTTTTCGGGCTCCAGAGTTAGATCGAAACCAGGTACCTTTCGGAGGTAGTGTCCAAAGTTTTCGTATAAAAAAAGTCAAAGTGGTCGGTGTTGGGGGAGCTACTTTTGATCAACGCTTTAAGTCACGGACAATCCGGAGTCGATTAATCTTTTTTACCCGAAAAAAAAAGGAAAAGGAAAGAAAGAAATCGTGGAAAAGAAAGTTCGTAAATCAGAGTCCTCCCCTTAGGTCCGAAAACCGGCCCGACAAAACTTTTGTGCGGAAACTTACGGAGAGGGATTAAGTGCGGAAAACAAAAAGTCGAAAACACAAACGGTCAAACTGGTATATTGTAATATGTAGACCACATATCGAACAACCCCGAAAAAAGAGGGTCCCTAGGATACGTAAGGGATATCCTAGGAGGGCCCGAAGTTAAACTCGCTAGAACATTGTCTTTCCCCATTTCCTCGCGCTCCTCCGACCCCCGTCCGTCTCTCTCTTTACTCGCTTTGGATTTTTTTTTTTTTTTTTTTTTCAACTTTTCTTAAGAAAACGAGACCAGAAAAGAAGAGTGACAACGCTGACCTGGGACTCAGTCGGCCGCTGTTCCGGAGCCACCCTTTTAACTGCCCCGGTGTCTTATCTATTGAGTAACCTTAAGACCGTTGTATAAGCATTTATTTTGTTTTCACCTCTCCGCCCGACCCCCTCCCGCGCACAAAGACCCCTCCACGTCCCGACGCCCCCAGACCCTCCTGGGAAGGTCCCGACCGAGGGACTGAGGGGAGAGCGTCCCCTGTAGATTCTACCAGTTTTCTTTCCTTAAGTCTGACACAACAGGTCCGAACAATCCGTCTCGAGAACGTCGACCTGTACAAATAATAACGTCGATAGTCCCACGAGAACGTGTGTGTGCAAGGTTCGGGGTCTCTCGACTTTATTAGGTGGAACAAAGAAGTCTCGTCCGTCCGTTCAAGACACGGAGGCTTCCCCAACGAAAAATTTTTCCTTGTAAGGACACGTGCTGTTGAAAAAAAAGGGAGGAGAAGTCCTCCTCTACAGGGGGTCTAAGTCAAACGTAAATAGAAAAGGTCGGGGATGGAGGGTCCGTGTGAAAACTGTTTTGTCGAACCTACCCAAAAAGACCCACACTACCTTAAACACATACAAAGGAGTACCATCTTTGAGAGTCAGAACATCGACTAAAACAATAATTACATGTATCACACATTAGAAGACCGGTTCTAGGAGAGAGTCAGAGGGGTAGACGTTTTACCTGTGTCGTCTTGTGGTTTCAGTCTTAAATATCAAAGGACGTATGAAACTTAAGGAAAAATGTTACCGAAACAAACTATGTATATAAAGTGTATAGTATATACTTATTTGAGTAATATTTTGGGCAATATTTATTTATATAGTACAGAACTAAACCCTATTCTATTTTGGACGTTATTTATCTTTCTGTCATACAAACATCGACCACAAACTTCGATTATGGTCGTAAGATAAGAAATGACGACTTGTTAAAGTTTTCGTTATGATCCGTACTTTTGTTTTGTTTGAGTAAAGTCACGTTTCGAATACTCGACAAACACAAAGGGACTTAAGTTGCTCCCCCACCCACCCGTCCCTTAAATAAAATTTATATCTTCACACCTTTTATATTGTCTCAGCCGTCTTATAGACCCTTCCAAGACGTCGAGTATCACGTCTCAAATAATTTCTACACTACATTGAACACTTACATCAAAAGTTTTCATCAGTACCTTTCTGACTTTCTAGAATGCTTTTTACGATAAAAACCGAATGTATTAACATTATTGGTCTAATGGACGACCAATTGGGAAACTATTCTCAAAGAAATCGACCTTTAGACATAAGGACAGACAGGAATTAGTCAGATCAGTGGACTGGTTAATACGTCTAGGTTCCTATTTGTGTTTAATCTTTCATAAACCTCCTTTGCCACTCTAGAAAAATTTTTATATATATAAAAATTGATTCTGTGAAACGACAAGGTTAGTTTGTGTATTTCATATGTTATCCGATTAAAAGTTCTTATACAAAAAAGGGTTTTGTAGTAAGTCTACCCATCTTTTTGCGGATGATAAGTTATAACTTTATATGACATTAAGGGAACCTTTTCATTGAATTCCTTGTCAAAGTGAATTGTCTGTTTCTGATAAATGAGACTCAAAGGACGTTCCAACAGACAAAAAACAAAAACAAATTTTACCAAAGTCTTGTACCTCTTCATTCTGGTAGGAGTTGACTTTCCTTTTGTTTTTGTTTTTAGTGCCTGAAATTTTAAGAAGTTACTTAAGGAATCGAAGGTTTACATTTTGACAGGGTCGTTCTTACAGTGTGTCACATTCGTGTCTTCCTATACATAAAATGACTTTTGTAAGAGAGGTATTGCAGGTTTCTTATGTGTTTCTTATTCGACGAGAATAAATCTACTGTTACAGACATAAATAGTATAAAAGTTCAGACGAATTGTTAGGCTATGGTAAAAGATTTTCTACAGAACCAATCTGATTCTGAGGATTGGGTGGGTGGACGAGAAAATCGAGTACTCAGAACTAAACTTCTTTTTACAGGAAATACAAAGACACTTCTGATCGAAATAAAGATTACTTCACCCTCAAATCTTAATCTCCTTTTGGACCACGTCCAGCAGGTCGTTGTCGTCGTTTCATTTTTACTGTTTATCGTCAAGGGGTGAATTCTTTTATTGTAAGACAACTAACTGGTTGTGGGAAATTTAAAATCGAGAATTGTTGAGAATGTCTTTGTCCTTGACGGTTATTGTTTGGACTAAAGGTTGCAGGGGTTCCATTATTATTAGGTGATTAAACTGATGTAGGGTCGACCGGCAGACATTGTCAAAGAGAGACCAAAAACTTCGTCTCTCCGGAATAGAAACCACCTTTTTTTTTCTTTTGTGTATGTGTCCCTCCCACCCGTCACTTCAATTCCTCACACCTCTCTTTTGTGTACCTTTAAATTACACTTTCAAAGAACAAAGTTATTTCGACAATCCAAACCGTACTTCTGACAATAGTCTACCAAGGAAACTGTAATGAACTCGGAAAGTCATTCATTCTGTTCGGACTTCCTAATCCAACAGTTGAAGTCGGACAGTAGAAATCCTGTCCTTTTTTTTTCAAAGAAAGAAAAAAGAAAGAGAAAAAATACCAACGTAGAAGGAAGTGGTCGAAACCCCTGACGTTCTCTCCGTAAATTCCACATCTTCTGTTGAGGCTGGGGTGTAACTAGTATCTACAAGACGAAGATTTCTACTCACTCGGTCGGTTCGACATTCCGATTAGTGGGACCCGTTCATACTTAAATAGATTTCTCCTAAAGTACACCTTGGGGGACTCGGCCGGCGGTTTGCCTACTGACGTGTGAAATTCTTTCAATCACCCGGAAGAGGGTTAGTTGACAGTCCGCTGTATTTTCCAAACCTTGCGCGACTGAATTCGTTTGCTATAAATCGGTAGATTCCTCTAGTCTTCCGGGTTCTAAAACGAAACAACCTCGACTGTCCTTTATAACTATGCATAGTTCATTGTGAGGACTACATTTTCCCTTCTACACTAAGAAAAGCCGTGATAGAGATAAATGTTTTGACAGAACACGAAACCTTTCTTCCACCCCCGTCCCCTTTACGGTTTTGGTTGTGAAGTGAACCCTGAAACGGTCGAAAGGACCCTGGCGTCACATCACTTTTATCCTTAGTTTGATGTAGTCGAAAAAAAAAAAAAAATTTGTTTTCCACAACCTTAACCTTAGACGTCTGAGAGACTTACAGATCGACTACCCACCTGGAGCAGGTAGTGGGGTTTAGATAGGGAACTCAACTAATTGAATCTTTCGGACGGTACCTAATACAAAACCACCTATTATACGGTCTCACAGAAGGTTTATAGACCGAGAGTCCGGACTTTTCGTTTACGAGACTTGTCCAGGATCCATAACTTCAAGATAAAAGTACTCATTGTTACAAGTACTAGGCTTACTAAGTAGTGAAAGTCATAAATTTGGTGTACCCACTCCCCCTCCCCTTAGTATTGGAGGACATAACCGTTTCAGATTGCCCTTGTGTCCCGAAAATGACACCTTATTTCCAACCCAACCTCCCAAAGTAAATTTTCCCTTTTTTTTTTTTTTTGTTGTGTTTTGTGGGATAAAATAGTCTTCTGATTTGCAAGAGGTAGTCATTACAACACGGACTCCACTATGGAACTTCTACGACCTCCACCGTCACAATTACTTTGTGGGCAACCGTGATTTGTCGTAAAGATCTTAGGACTAACATCGTGATCTTTCCTTTCACTTTAAACATTGGCGTGTTATTTGTTCCCTTTGACGTCTTTTCTTGGACGAACAAGACTCTCCTTCTAGCGAAGGTCAATTTGTTTCTTTAAATCCCAGCAGACGAAAAGTACTTTTAGCGTATGTATACCGGAAACTTTAAACAGTGACTTCTGCAAAAAACGAGATTCCATTTTAAGTGGTGAAATATCGAAAAGTCGACGTTTAGAGACCGAAAGAAAAAAAGAAGAGAGAAAACCGGGCGTCGGGTTATACTTACATACTAGTGATCGCGTTATCAATTTGTAGACTCGGAAAAACTTCACGGAAGTTACAATGTTACTACACTACCAACTAACGGATCGGCAGGGAAATCTTTTCTTGAAGTAAGACGGGGGATCACCATCTCTAATTTCAAATTACTGATGAAGTATTATGCTATTTCGGAAGGGAGAGGTCACAAAGGGTATAAAAATTCTGGTAAGACATCCCACCCTTCATGACTACTCAAAGGAGTATTAGTCCTTTTACATATAAAAGTGTCCTTTTGATATGACTTACCTGCCAAGACGTTCGGTCTCCTAGTAAAGTAAAAGCACGTAAAACGACATATGTGACGGTGATATTTGACAGTAACAAGGGTGATGGTCCAGGGAGGACCTTTTTAAGACGTTGTAGAGTTACCTTCGAAAATCGGTTCTTCACATACAATAGGAGTTTTATTGACCTCCTTCTCTTTCGTAAGGGATAGCGGTCTACAACACCTTCAAATGGAATGAAGAGTCTACTGATAAAAACTTGTTTTCCATTGGCTTCGTCAAGAGTGATTAATGTCACGACCAAAGAAGCGTCCAGTGTAAAGGAATCCCAAGGTCAAGTATTTCATTCCGTACATAGGGGTTGTATTTTTCCCCTACAACACTGTAGTCGTGCTAAAAACAGTACCCTTTACAACTAGTACGGGCCAAGAAAACCTCGACTGTGGTTGCATCTTCCCCAAACAAATCCAAAAATAGGACAGGACCGAAACAAAAGAAATACATAAATAAAGAAATTAGAAAACACCTCCCAAGTATAAGACGTACGTCCACCGCGAATACGTTCGTACACTTTAGTTTGGGAGTCTTACCTCGTTGGTTATTCGTACATACAAATCCAGAACGTCTCCACTTTCGAGTACAACCTCCCTCTACCTCTATGTCTCCTCCTCCTCCCCAGGTACCTCTCACCTGTCCCGTCGACCTGGCACACATTACACAGTCAAGTGCAGACACGGTGGTAACACGACGGCTACAACCTTACGTCTCTTCCGCGATCAAATAACTTACTCCTCGGTACATTTAAGGTCGACAGTTGTACACTAGTCAGGAAGCCTGTTTCTCTCTCCAAAAGAGGAATGGGTATAAACTAAAGATCAGTGTCGATGTGCAAAAAGGCCTCAAGAAGACGATGGTCCGACACAGAGACCCAGTGGGAACCAGTGGGGAGAGAAGAGTCTGACAGAGATGCTCAAGTCATGGACCAAACACTTCCACATACCTGACGTCAAGTTTACGTACTTCAGTTCTAAAAAAAGGTCCTTTATTACGATCGAGATATCACCGCAGTTGTTAGTGGTCATAAAGACTTCCTCGTCTGACCGATAACAAAGTAAACAAAGGGACACTATCCGGTTGTGAAAGAAATTTTCTCTTATCAGGTTTTGTTTATAATTATATGAGCTACCGAAAAGAATAACGTTTCGTGCAGTTGCCCCAGTATTGGTACAGTTAAATTAAGGAAAGAAATTTTTCTCGAGACCCCTTGGTGCACTGGGTGTTCCCCGGTCTCTTCGGGAGTGAAGAGTAGTGAAGAATAACGACAGACCGAGGGATGGGGGAGGTGCACCAAACTTTGTCCGACGACTGTAAAGACTCTAAACCTCGTCCCAAGACCCTTCGAGAGCTGTTTGATCTTCCCCTCCTCCTTCTCCTCCTCTTCCTCCTCCAAAGAGACTCATTCTGGTTGAGGTTTTGTCGAACTCAGAGTACCCTCAAATTAATCTCTTTCGTTTAAAGTCGGGACAAGTGTGTCCGTTTTTAATAGGTATGATCCTCTAGAGTCTAAGGTTAAACATATGCACACACACACACACACAATCAGCGAGTCAGCGCAGACTGAGAAACGTTGGGGTACCTGACATCGGACGGTCCGAGGAAACAGGTACCCTAAGAGGTCCCTTCTAATAACCTCACCCAACGGTAAAGGAAGAGGTTTACATATTCTTCGGATCTTGTAAAACACTACACGATCCTAACGTCGGAAAGAAAGAGGAATAGGGTCTTAAAGTAGAGATTTCGTTGGGTTCCACAGAGACGAGAAGGCTACAGTGACTACACCGTCAAGAACCTTGAGACCGGCTTCTGTCGTTTACCCTGAAACTACTGAACAAAAGAATTACAGCTAATGAATGTATGTCTAATATACATATACAGGAAAAGTCCATAAGTTGGACAGAGTTACTAAAGGTGTCCCCAAGAAAGATCCTCACATACCAATTTGTGTGCCTACCCTACCTCTCTAACGACCCGTCCTCCACCCCGTGTCCTCAAAGGATTTGTTTACTAGACCTGGATTTATTTAGTCTTAGGAAAACTTGAACGTAATTAAACAATGACTTATTTTAGTTGACGGAAACTTTACGAACCCACTGTGAACCGATATAACTAAAAAAAATTAACTTCATATCACCTAAAAGTTACAACGCAATCAAAGTCCACATGTTGTGTCACTAAGTATGTAAGAAGAAGTCTAAGAAAAGGAAATATCCAGTGATCTTTTACGACGTATATCAAGGTACACGAATCCAGGAGTAACAAAACACATATACAATTAGGGTTTGAGGAGTAAATAGATTCTGAGGAAAGATGAAACCATTGTTATTAAAACAAAAGAAACAGTCACCCAGGTAAAGACGAAACATTTATCTAAGTAAACATAGTGAAAAAAAAAAAAATCTAAGGTGTATATTCAATATAGTATACCGCAAACAGAAACCAAATGAAGTGAATCACTCTATTATAGATCCAGATATAACTAAAATTTTCTACATTTCTCACCGGAGCAAAACTTCAGTAAGTAACCAAAAGTTTTGTAGTGGTGGTGGCAGTAGGAGTAGGTAATGACTTACCAGAGGACGAAGTATCTTCTGTGTCTCGAGTCCGGTGTTTTTTTGAATCTCTCTTACACAAGAGGTGGAACTGACCCTAATCCCCCTCCATTCACTCCAGATAGTTAACATTTATTTCTGATCTACTCATCGGCATTAAACGTGGCCGGTGTACCCTCTGACCTCGTTTTCCTTTTGAGTCATTATTGTTAGATTATAAATGAAATTTAAAACTACAAAACGAGGAATACCTAAAAACGTAGTTAAAACTAAACAACACGGAACGTAGGGTTATGATAAATAGAACTAGGACTTCAAGAACCATGGAGTGAACGGAGTGGTAGAAGGACCGGGTAGGATGTCTGTACCTTTCTACCGCCGTGTGAACAGAATAAAGACAACCAGATAGAAAAATTCTCAGGTGTCTTTAGCCAAACTCGATTTTGTAAGAAATACCTTAGTAATTTTTGTGTAAATACTTACCACTGAGAGGCGCAGTAGAGAGATTCCACGAAAAGTCCCCGATGACTGTGAGTCTATTTTAGAGAACGATGTCTGTTGACAAAAGAGAGAGATCATTGATCAAGTAGAGTCTAAATCCTACGTCTTTTTGATGAAAGGGTCCGTGACAGAATACAGTAATAAGCTTCTGGTAGGTTCGGGTCCATGTCGCAAAGAGTAGTCTGGACCCGGGAGCACGGTCGTGAATGAAGACGTAAAGGGAGGTGGGAAGTGGACGGATTCACGGGGGTCGACGACGTCGCAGGACGGCAGTCAGTGCACGGACAGGGTCCCCGACGTGAAACCCGTCACCTAAAGGGTAAGGAACCGTGTCCCGTTGTATACAAGAAGTTGAGGTCTCGGAGTACAGTCTGTGCCGGTGACGGTTCCTACGTACTACACACTGGACGAGGTTTGAAGAATGAACGATTAAGTCGGATCTCTCTGTCGACACGGTCTCACCTCTGGTTGTACACAAATGTCCCGTATTTTCACGTCGAGACGTGACGATATTTGGGAACTGCGAAAACTGGACCTTTTGTTTTTACTAACGTATCTTAAACCGGAAAAAAGTCGTGCAACACTGAACTGAATCTACGGACCTTTTCTGTTTCTCCACACTCTCTCCGTCTCTCTCTCTCTCTCTCTCTCTGGTTCCCTCTTATATGTAGAGATAAACATGGTAAATCGATGTCTCTTCCTTTACGTCTTTGGTGGAGAGTTCAGTCCTCTTATGAGGTTGGTCGATCCCACAATATTTAATCTCGGACAGTCATAATGTTACATATAATTATCAGTGTGGAGAAAAATTACTCAAACCGTAACCGTCGACTCTCCTTTATGTTCAGTAGTACCGAGACGAGTACGTTTGGGGCTGTTTCCTTAGGCATTATTTAGAAGGATCTTGTCGTGAGTGGTATTTATACATAGTGTATTCCGTAGACAAAATGTAAGACGTATATTTAGTCGTATCGCGACTTATCGTTACTTAGTCGAAGAGTTACGGACTAAACTATTGTTTAGCTGAACCTAGAATCCTCTCTCTTAAATGTCGGGAGTGGGAGTTCTGTCTATCAGTTATGAATTCTCCTCACGGTTCAATTGAAAAGAAGTCGTTCGTTCAAAGGTCTTACTCTTTGAGTAACCACGGGCACCACCCCCGCCCCACCCCCTGTCTGTTCCGATCCGTTAAAGTCTCCTTCCCCTTCCCCTTCACCAGATGGAAGGTCCCCTCCCCAAAACTTTTACAAGTCAAGACCCAAACTTCCCGTGACACTGTAAAGAGACGTGTACTTGTAAAAGACGAGACAAGCCAGGAAATGAACCCAAAGGACCGGACCACTACTACTTCTGTAGAACCAGTACATTACCCCCCTGAGGTCCCTGGAGGGAGTCTGACCCACCCCGAAGGGGGAACGTTTCGGGGAAGTGGACAGGGGCGGTCCGACCCCACTAAGGGTGCCGACTTCCTCCTTCGTTTCGAGACTGGGAAAAGAAAGGTCTGACAACTATTATTGAAGGACATTTCTGGAAAATAAGGTGCGATGTTTTACTCACTTGTCGTAAATACCGCAGAAAGGTCATAACCTCACAACTACCCTAGTCCAGTGTCCCCCTTTGAACTTACCGAGAAATAACAGTGTCGGGACGGACTACGTCTGTACAGGTCAATGTGTCTCTATCCTCTACGAATTTCTGGTGTGCCCGTCTTGCCACGACGTTTCAAATACGGTTCTATTTCCGTCGACAAGACCAACTGAACCCAACCGTCTCCTCCCTCATCCATGGAAAGACCGTTAACATACAGTGTACCCCACTTGTCTATGGGAACACGTTTCAAGACTTCGGGTACGAAATAAAGGAAAATAAAAGAAAACAGAGTCGATACCCAGTAGAGAGAAAGAAACCTATCTAGGTAGAGTAAACATGATCCTTCGTCGGTGAATGGTATAACGTTTTAGGTTCGGAAGATCTTATAACCCATAAAGGAACCGGACTTTTTACCACTATAAAAAGATCCGAGTCTCCACCACCGGAAAGGTTTAATCACGTGTTGGTGTAACTCACACCAAGTGAAGAGTTGGGGTTTCATCCTTTATCTAAAGTTTTAGAAAGGTATCTAATTGAAATAGGTCACAAAATTTAGGTCAACCCGTTTATACTTTTAGAGGAGGGAGTAACACCAATCTATTTATTGGTCCTTTTTTTAAGATTTAAAAATACTTAAGGATGGACTATTTTGGATTGATTAGTCTTCATAAGATCGATGTGCAAAAGAGGGAGTGAAATCCTCTATATATAAGACCACCTTAAGAAGTGACTCTACTATTAGCCCAGGAGAATTTTAAGTCCTAAAATAACAAGTCTTAGACATTGAGTGAGATTCTTGTTATTATTGTCTTTTAGTGGGACTTTACATTAGACAAAGTTTCTGGTTGGGTGAATTGATAAAAAGAGAAGTACCTAGTTAAACCTACGTGTATTTATAATCTTCTCGCCCAGAAAACGTGGAGGTGGTTCCCACCTCGGTGGGAACCCTATAGACCGTCACAGATCTCTGTCAAAATCAATCAAAATCAACAGTATTAAACCACCTTCCCACGACTACCGTAGACCACCCGTCTCCAACCCCTTCGACAGTTTATAAGACATCACGTTTATCGGGAGGAGGGTAGGGGTAAGTTACTTCTTAATAGGAAGGGGGTTATTACTACCGCGATTTATTCTTTTGAGACGGCTTCTGTCACTTCCGGACCCAACACCACAGTCTCCTGAACCCGACCTTAAGTCGGACATCGAAGAATCGTATACTGGACCTTATTCAATGGATTGGACACACTAGGAATAGAAACTTCGTCCTTGACTGGAGGCTCCAGACCACACTCTTCATGTACTTCCTCATATACATTTGATAAACCGGTCTTTCGTCAAGGCATTGATTCAAAGGGAACGGAAGGGAATTGTTGTTTAGGAGTTCTCGGGTGGAGTTTCACTCGAGATCGTCTTTTATTAAAAACTTTACTAATATAAAAAAAGACCGGACCGGGACACAGGTCCAAAACAACAAACACAAATTTATTATTTATGGTCTATCTTAGACAACCTGAAGTCAGAATGTCCAAACTCCCTGACGTATTTTCAAATCCAGGTTCACCTTAGAACGACTAACTTTAAGGTCACCGTGACCACTAAAATACTTGTCCTTTACCCTTCCAGACTCTCAGTCCGTGTGGATGTAAGTTTACAGTATAGATGTAAAGAACCGAAGTACTGGAACCTGATACACTGGAACCCGGATTTTATGGAACAAGTCCGGAATCAAAACGAGTAACCGTTTTACTCTCAGTACTAAAACCTGACATTCTAGTACAGAACGGGTCTCGATCTACCACAACTTCTGGATAGATTTATTGTTGTCAAACTTCGTAGACGACAAGAACGAAAATAAAAGGACACAGTAATTTCTCTACACTCCGTCTTGTTTCTTTTCTCTGGATCCCACCGGAGTCTCCACCTCTCCTGTTTACAGTACCCCATCTGATCCCTGCTCTCGAGTGGAATTCCCTTGTAGGCCAAGTCTCTTTGGTCGGGATGTACAAACTTACTCTAGTAACTTACGTAACTTGATCTTTTCCAAGGATTATAGGTCGTACACCAAAAATTTCTCTCCTTCACCAGTCCATGGTGTATATTGGTCTTCCGGAGACACTGTCCAACATAAAAGGTTTCTACCGACGGTGTCAGAGGAGGCTCTGGTGTGTAACTCGTTGAGACGTTTAAGTAAGTTCCATAAAATAAAATTATATTAAAAACTTTACGAGAAAACAAAATTTAATATTTACCTTACGTATAAGTTCTTACATTCTAATTTTTTTCTATTGCAATCGTCACTATAATTTTATGGAAAAACCTGGTTAATGACAAAAGTTTACACAAATCAATGTCTCAAGTTTTTGTTTTAATATTCACTGGGACTACGTATCCGTCACAGAAGTGTGTGTTTTGTTTCACGTTTAATTCTATTAACAACCTTTTTAAATCCGGGTCTTGGACGAATGGATCTGTCAGGGATATTAAATTCTTTTCCACAGACCCTATTAACGGAGTTAAATGGGGACGTCAACAACCTCCCTTACTTCATGGGTCTTGACCAACCGTATCAAAAGAAAAGACCAACATATTTTACGAATTAGCCTGACAAACAGAGTTTTATAACAAAACGAGTCACTTTTGGGAGAAAATATATTTTGTAAGAAACTGAGTAAACAGTTTCCTTATAAAGTCAATAGTTACAGGTTTAATGGTTAGTTAAGATGTTTAATTATAAAAAAAATTTCTTTTGGCTTGTCTTCGTTTGTTCGATCAAATGTTTAACTTTCGTGTATAAAATTTCACATTTTACAAGGGACCTTATAAAGATTGTTCATTTGACCTTAGATGTCAAACACAACACGACTCAATACAGGGTAGTCTAAATGTTCCTGTTACCCTCACTGACAGAACCTGTCTCAAAGGTAAAGGAGGTGGCATACACGTCTAACAACCCTCCCTGTATCCTCCACTAAACTTCTCCCTCATTTCTCACCGATTTCAGGTCGTTAAATCTTCTTTTACACTCGTAAAAAGGAGAGTGCTGAATTGACTCCATGTGTGAAAGGTTTCCTACACACCGTCCATTTAAAATCCCAGGAAGAGTAAAAAGGGGTCACAGAATATAATTTGCTATAGTTTGTGTAAGATTTGATCTTGAGTAATAATTCTTACTGTTCCTTCTAACTACATTATATTTTATTAGTCTCCTCCTCTATCACCCATTCGTCTTTAAGAGAAACTGGAGACCAGATTAGAACTTCCCTTTACATCTAATCTCTTTCGTTTCGACCTTCAGTCGTACTTTGTCGGAATGTCCGGTGTCCTGTATCTGGTACCTTTTTGTCCCCCTACTTACCTGTTCTCCTTCCACTCCACCTTTGTCTTCGATGTCCTTTACTACGTGACCTGAGGCCTCCTGTTGAAGGATGAGTGTACGACAGGTGTAAGAATTGTGAAGTGGAGGTAACAGACAAATGAGTAAAAAAAAAAAAATTAAAATTTTAGAAAATAAGAATGTACGCAAGGGTTTATACTAATGCGTAAAAATTTAAATAAAAAAAGAATATAAGTTCTACTTGTAGAACTCTTTTCCGATGGTGAAGTCCTCAGTGTCAGGCGTTTTTACTTCTTCTATATTATATTCTTCCTAGGTAGAACGTTTTAGAGAGCTATTAAATCTTGACCAAATAAAGACAAAAGGTAGGAGACTACAGTTCGTTATATGACGGAAGGACAGGAGTAAAGTTTCCACGAATAAACATTTTAGTACTAGAATACTTATCAACAAACGGTTCTAGACAGGATACAAAGTATCTTGAGATTTCATATAAGTTTTAAGTCTCTTTGTAAAATAATTAAGAATGATCACTTTCACTTTCACACACAACAAGTCAGTACAGACTGAGAAAAACTGGGGTACCTGACATCGGGTGGTCCGAGGATACACGTACCTTAAGAGGTCCATTCTTATGACCTCACCCAACGGTAAGGGAAGAGTTCCCCTAGAAGGGTTGGGTCTCTGACTTGGGGTACAGAGGACGTAACGTCAGTCTAAGAAATGGCAGACTCGGTGGTCCTTTCTTTTCAGATAAGTTACCCTTTTAGAAGTTCGGAACAAGATCTCTATATATGACGAAACTTTACATCGTAAAACATGAACTATTTTTACGTTGTTTCGAATTATTAGGTCTTTTTTTATGAAAAGATTTTGAAACTCACAAACTTCAAAGTCTTTATTTACACCAGTCAAAGTTTATAAAGATCCCATCGTCGTCTGAGTAGACCAAGAAAAGTGGTCCCGACTTACAGGACCACTCCACACACACCATACACTTAACCAGCCCCAGGTTGACCCTGGGTCAAAAAGAGTCTAGTAGAGGGAGAGCAAATACAAAGGACACTGTCGTCATTGACCTTCACTAGTGTTTTGTCATCCTATAAATAAAGGACCAAAATCGACTGATTACTCGTAGACTTTCTATGAACATTGAACACACACGAACGAGTCCGTCACCTTACAGAGAGAAGTGAGACCATCAAGAAGATTTTAGTTAGTTTTCATAAAGGGTATGAATCCGTTTTGTTTGTTTTATTTGGTCCCGAAAATAAGTCATTTACTCCCATGGATTATTGATAAGGTAATCAAAATTATTTTCTTGGTTTATAATTTACTATTACTGTAGAAATACACTGTTTTCATTTGAGGGAAGGTTTAGGACGGTTCTCATCAAAAAATTGACCCCATTTGACCCTTCCCTCTCCTCTTTTTGTAGTGGTTTTTATGAACTATATATACTTTTGGTCATCTATTTATTTTATGGTAGAACTCTCGTCTTTATTGTTATTATTATTACCGTTTAGTTTTTGCCTATCATGATTAAAAGGGAGGGAAAAGTGGTGGAATGTCCTATAGGGCAGAGCGACGTCTTTGTTTTGTACCTTTACTTAGTCAGCTATTTCCTAAAAGAGGGTAATTGCTACAACCGCTAAAACAGGGTACCTCCCCTTCACCTGGTAATTCTACTTACAAGTTTCAGATATCTCTAGTGTCAATGAGGGGGTGGGGGACGTCGACCTGAGTTTGAAAACACACACACTATTTCTTACAGTTCGATTTCAATTTACGTAAAATAGATTCATACCATTATTTAGTGGTGGATCTGACTGGATGTACAAATTAAAAAAGGTTGTAACTATCAATGAGAAAAAAACTGACGAAGGTAGTGACTGATAAAAACAAAAAGGATGATTTAGTGTCTTTTGACTGGAGACATCTTCGAGTTATGGATAAGAAACTTCCCAGTCTCTCTCTCTTATTTCGTTATCGACACTCTTACACTTCGGTGTTCTCTCTTGCTCCGACGAAAGTAGTCCTCTTTAAGTCACCAGTAAGTTTTTAAAAATAACACTATAAAAAGCAAAGTTTCTCTACATTTAAGGAGAATTTGTTGAATGTAAAAAGTTTTCAATTTCAGTTTTTATAATTAACCCTGAAGAGACCGTCAGGTCACCAATCATGAAGTTGAAGGTTTCGTTTCCCACACCCAAACTAGAGACCAACCCCTTGATTCTAGAGTATACGGAACCCCCAGTTTTTTGGTTTTGTATTTTGTCTTCTTTATAATCTTGTTTAAGTTATTTCTAAAACTTTGCCAGGTGTATTTTTGTAGAAATTTTGACAATTAATTAAATTAAACGTACTAGCGTTACCTTTGTATACAGTTTATACATCACCTTATGCAATTTATATATGTTGAAAATAAACAGTTATTAAGTTTTTTTTTTGTGATTTTAATTTGTAGTCCTTATTTAATTCTTTTCTTTTTTTACGGCCTCCTCATTTTCAGGGAAGGTAAGGGTTCCATATATACTGGATCTTTACTTGAACAGGATTCTTAGTCCAAATTCTGTATATAATCTTTGGTATCTGAAAGATAAAAGGGTCTTTTTATTTGAATTATAGTGTTTATAATAGTGGTACAACCCTAGTTGTACCTTCCAAACGACCTTAATTTATAAATTTCGTTCTCCACTCCTTTCTAAATACATTACGATTAAAGTCCGTCAAAAGTTCCAATTACGAACAGGTGTAAACGTACCGGTCGAGAGGAGTGGGGTTCGGGTGTACTAGTCGAGACCGGACGAACGGTGACCGTAGTTGAGGAAGACACTATACGACCGACGTTAAGTTGTCACTTCGTACGTATAAGAGACGATTCGTAAATCCCTCAGACGTCCGTCACTGTATACTACATTTACCTTTTTGTCTTTTTTCATACTGGGACTTTGAGTGATAGTCTTCTGAACATCCACAGGACGAGTGACAAGGTTTCACCCATGAGTCTGTCCGGTGGGTTTGACGACTGTAGGAAGGAACTGGGAAAGTTTCATCGACACTCGGATTGCTAACCCAAAACCTTGACTCGAAGTGTCCTTAACCAAGGTTAGGACCCACCACGACTCTTTTGAGGTCAGAGTGGTCTTAAACCGACTCTGGTGGTCTGCGCAAAGTACACTCCCGGAAAAGGGTATTAGACTGGTCTTACCAAATATTTACAAGACCTCTCGTTTTTCGTCCAGGGTGTCCGACACTTTCCCGGTACGGGACGAGCCAATCCTCTGGTGTGTCGGTAGGGGAGAGGGAAGACTCATAAATCTCAATCCTTTTGGTGTTGTGGGGAGAGGAAGTCTTCGACTCCCACTTTCACCTTTTTCTGTCTTTGTGTTTAACGTAGGATGTCGACTCTTTCGGAGAGAGAACCTTTTCGATCTTTTATTTATTTATTTCCCCCTTTAGGTTTACCCTAACGAGAAGTTTGTGTGTTTACTAGAATACAATTGTCAACCCTAATTTGTCGACAGAGCACCAATACACTAGTATTGTCTACGACACACGTTTGCAAAGGACGATCGAAACAAAACCAATAACGACAAACACGTCAAGTTACCCGACTTAAGTCGAATTCCCTATGTCCAAAAATAATAGGAAGACACGACGTGCCCGTCGAAGTAGTAGAGAAATTCTCCTTTCCCCCGCTCACACTCCCTATCTCCCTCTCCTTTACCTCCCACCCGAGAGGCTACAGTGTAACCCTTACTACAGTATAGCTACTTTAAGGTTGTGTGACTAAATGTCGGTACAACGACAATTTCACCAGGGATCTAGATAAGAAACACGGATACACAAATACACACACACACACACACACACACACACGTACACACATCCGAGCTCAGATCACGTCAAATACGTCGACCTAAATATTTTGGATCTCTTTCCAAAGAAACTACGGATTGTCTAATGTTGCGTCATAACGAGGGACCAAACAGAGAGAAGGAGGGTATGGGAGGTCTCCATGTTTCCTTGATCTGTCAAAACTTAAAAGGATCTTCAAAGTAAAGTAGGATCTTCACCCCTAGTGGGATAGATACAGTCGGCTCACTACACCGTTTGGTAGCGATAAAACCCCTTCAAGTTTAGACTTCGGTACAACCGGACTTAATATACTGAACAAGCTTAGTTTTATAGGAGAACCGAGTTTAAGAAAGTCTCTCTACGACACTAAGTATTGTGTAAAACGGATGGCTGTCTAAAATAAAGATGAATATAAAAGGTTTGAAATTTTTTTGTACTACATTTACCGTCTTTATTACAAAGACCCAAGCGTTTCGTGGACCGAAGGTACTCCTCCTCCATTTCTCTTGTTGCACCCACGATAAATCGTCCCGACCACACCCGAGTCGGACGGCCAGGTGTGGGGGTCCTGGAGTTAAGAGTCGATATTTGTCGGGTAGAAGTAGGTACATCCGTTCGTAAGTGGTCGGTCATCGAGTAGATACGAAAAACTTTAAAACTTACGCCCTTCCTCCTTCGTCTAAGGTGACGGGTCTTGGAACACAATGCTTAGTGTGGAAACTCACCCTCCAGGATGGTACGACCTCAGAGAGGGGAGACCGTAGGAATGATTTGTCCTCCGAAATTGTTATTTGTAAATATTTCTTGGTTTGAATTTAACGGTAGAATAAGAGTGAGATTCCTCTATAAATTGCTACTGAGAGGTCCCAAATATCGAGTGTCTTACTCTGATCGGAAAGAGACTTTTTATCGGTTTCGTCAGGGTAAAGATCTCACAAAATTTAGTTAAAGTTTCGTTGATGTATGTGTAAGTTGAGAACTAGGTGATTACGGACTTGTCGAGGACCTCTACGAAAGGATTAAGCTGTGTTTTCGTTCAGTTCCAAGTAGGATGTTCCATTGATCGCATAGATTCCCAGGTTCAAATATGCTGATCACTCATCATTAATCGCCTCGGACATGACCATGGGTGTAACCCTTAGATACCGGTGTTCTATGTCTCCGACTCTTCTCACACGAGTACCTGGAGACAACGACAGACAGAAAAAATAAACTACCTAACCTCCCACTCTCCCGCGACGTGATACAGGCGGACGGAGACAACGGAGATTTAACACTTCCGTTTGTACTCGGAAGATGAAGGTCAGAAAGATCCACGAGACCTTTATGACTTCTTAAACAAAAGATACACGGGTCCTCCAGACGTATAGTCGAGGGAAATACCTTAGTTCGGACACCGTCGGAGTTTTGTTTTTCAGGAAGGTTTCTTCTCTATGTTTGTCGGTTATTCGAGTACGTTTCTATGAGTTGTAGAAATTAGTAATCCCTTTATGTTTACTTTGGATGTTATCACCATGATTGAGTGTTGGTAATTCTATCAATCATATATAAAAAATTTTTACTGTCCGTAGCTGTTTCTACACCTCTTTGACCCTGAGAAAACGTGACAACCATTCTCACATTTTACCACATCGACGATACCCTTTGTCATACCACCAAAGAGTTTTTATAGTTTTTGTCTTAATAGTGTACTAGGTCGTTAAGGTGAAGATCCTTACCATAGTTCTTTTAACTTTCGTTATACTCTGTCTATTGACATACGAATACAAGCACCGTTGTAATAAGTGTTATCGATTTTACATTTTCGTCATACTCATAGGTATTTACGTGCGTCCTTTCCTACTTATCCTACACCACACACACACACACACACACACACATATATATAAGGTCTTAAACTTTTCCTTCCTTAAAGATTGTATACGATGTTGTACTTACTTGAAACTCCTGTAATAAGATTCACTTTATTCGGTCAGTGTCTTTTGTTTATGGTATACTAGGGTAAATATAATGTAAGAATCTCATCAGTTTGAATTTCTTTGTCTGTCGTCTTACTACCAACGTCCCCGCCTCTCTCCCCTCTCCCCCTCGACCACAAATTACCTATGTCTCAAAGTCGAACCCTTCTACTTTTTCAAGACCTCTATGTACTACCACTACTGACATGTTGTTATACTTACGCGGATGGTGGTGGCTCGACTCGAGACACGACTTCTAAAGTACAATATACATCAAATGGTGTTATTTTTTATTCTTGTTTCGTTTCGTTTTGTTTGCCAGGTAATGTCAGTGGATTCTGGGTTTCAAATTCAGAGATTTTTGACGAAGGGGACGGCAACACGGGGTCGGGGAAGAGGTGACATTCAGACCTGTGTTGTGTATGAGCCGAGAAGTCGTACTAGCTCATAGGTCTATGATATCACACATGTCTGATTTACAGCCACCCTCTTTACGCTTAGTTCGGTAGTTTCTCCAAACTAAATATGGGAAAGGAACTGCTAGTCTTCATAGAGATCCTAGAAGTAAGAAAGGTCCGAACTATGGTTAATTTTACGTTTAGAAAGGTTCTCTCTTACAAAATTCGTAAAAGTAGAAACTTACTTTAAGTCTAGGAAAATAGAAGACGGAGAAAAAGATTTTGTTTCGAAGAAAATTAATGTTTTCATTATCTCTTTTTCCCAATTATCCTTATGTGTCGTTTTTGTGAACGTTTGACAGTTCTACCTCTGTCAGATTGTGTTTTACCCGTCTCCGACACTCCTCTTCCGTCTCGGTCAGATCCACCGGGGGTTTGTTTCTTTTTCTACCAGTTTAGTGATTCGTCGTCCTTTTACTTTTATTACTTTATCGTTTCATAGTGAAATTAAGTAGTTTGACCATGACAAAATTACGATGTAGTGAGTAAATCCTGTCCTTATGCACGTTTCCCATGTAAGTATGTGGTAAACATTTTTACACTTCTGAAAAACTTAAAATCCCTTCGTTAGACTAGTCAAGTCAAGTCAACAGTGAGTTCAGTGCAGACTGAGAAACATTGGGGTACCTGACGTAGTGCGGTCCGAAGGGACAGGTAGTGGTTGAGGACCTTAAATGAGTTTGAGTACAGGTAGATTAATCACTACTGTAGGTTGGTAGAGTAGGAGACAGCAGGGGAAGAGGAGGAAGGAAGGTAGAAAGGGTCGTAGTGCCAGAAAAGTTTACTCAGTCAAGAAACGTAGTCCACTGGTTTATAACCTCAAAGTCCAAGTCGTAGTCAGGAAAGTTACTTATAAGTCCTGACTAAAGGAAATCCTACCTGACCAACCTAGAGGAACGACAGGTTCCCTGAGAGTTCTCAGAAGAGGTTGTAGTGTTAAGTTTTCGTAGTCAAAAAGTCGGGAGTCGAAAGAAATATCAGGTTGAGAGTGTAAGTATGTACTGATGTCCTTTTTTGTATCGAAACTTATCTGACTGGAAAAACCGTTTCATCACAGAGACGAAAAATTATACGACAGATCCAACCAGTATTGAAAAGAAGGTTCCTCTTCACAGAAAATTAAAGTACCGACATCAGTGGTAGACATCACTGAAACCTCGGGGGAGGTTTTATTTCAGACTGTGACAAAGGTAACAAAGGGGTAGATAAACGGTACTTCACTACCGTGGTCTACGGTACTAGAATCAAAAGATTTACAACTCAAAGTTCGGTTGAAAAAGTGAGAGGAGAAAGTGAAAGTAGTTCTCCGAGAAATCAAGAAGAAACGAAAGACGGTATTCACACCACAGTAGATGTATAGACTTCAATAACTATAAAGAGGACCGTTAGAACTAAGGTTAAACACGAAGTTTCTGGAAAAACGTAAAATCTTCGTGTTAGACTCTCGTATAAAATTTTCAAGTATATAAAAAGGTGAGTTATCAGGGTAGGAATTTTCAGAGGGGTGCTTTACTTCTTTACTTTACTTACTTTGGGAGAGAAAGACAAAATCAGTCATATACCTTATAACTTCCAATATATATGTAAATTTATGTATATTTGTAAGTATATACACTCATAAACGACGACGACGACGATTCAGCGCAGTCAGCACAGGCTGAGACACTCTGGGGTATCTGCCTTCGGGCGGTATGAAGGGACAGGGACCCTAAGAGGTCCGTTCTTGTGACCTCACCCAACGGTAAAGGAAGAGACACTTATAAACGATGTATCACTGTTTTTTTTTTATTCAAGGCATGTAAGTACGGTACCTGTTACTAAGTTAGTGATTTTTCTTTTTTTTTAATCTCCACGCAGTTTACTGAATCTACTTTAAGACACTTCTTAACGACTTATCCTTTTAGAAACCCACATCGGGTAAAACCTTTTTTGGTTCATTAGTGAGTGTGTGTGAGGTTTGAACGTACGTGAATACAAAACATAGTGGGTGTCTCCTAGTATCCTATATATTACCTATTCTCACATGTAAGGACTTCTGTATACCCTCCTAAGAAAGGTCCATTAAGTGTAATAAAAGGACACCTCCTCATTCGACTACACTCATCTCCCTCTTTCCCCCTTTCACTCAAATATTCGACTTTTCTTTTCCTTTTTGGTTTTTTACCTTACTTTTTACCTTTACGTAGAAAACGTAACGAAAAAAAGATATACGGTCATGACAACGAAAACAAATCAACGATTCAGTGTAGACTGAGTAACTCTGGGTCACCTGACATCGGGCGGTCCGAGAAGACAGGTACCCTAAAGGGTCCGTTCTCGTGACCTCACCCAACGGCGACCTCACTCAAAGGAAGAGGTCCCCTATAAGGGTTGGGTCCTTAACTTGGGTGCGGAGGACGTAACCGTCCGACTAACAAATGGTGGTTTGGTGTCCTCTTCGGTATTCAGTGATACATTTCACTTTTGGAATCAGTGAACCAGTACAGGGTGAGAAACGCTGGGGTACCTGACAACGGGTGGTTTGAAGGGACAGGTACCCTAAGAGACCCGTTTTTATGACCTCACCCATCGATAAGGGAAGAGGTCGCCTAGAAGGTCTGGTTCCTTTGTTTGAACCCAGAGGACGTAGTCGTCGTCTAAGAAATGGTGGCTCGGTGGACCCTTCGGTATACAGTCATATGTATATTTATTTAAATATAATTTTGTATTTTGGTTTAATGTCATGGAAAATATCGATTTGGAGACTTCCCTTTTTACTCCGAAGTGCTCTCTATGACGGACGACGAGAACCCTAATAATAATATAAAACGAGTCAATGTCGGATTTTGGTCACTGAATCTCGCAAGTTATGCTCAAGACTACTACGTCTATTAAGTAAACCGTACTCTACCGGTAGTAAAACGACAAGCATCCTTCGTCTCCTGACTCCTCCCCTACGAGGTATCGAGTCGCAGTACGGGATTTTCACATTTCGCACCACAATAGAGATGGTTCGCGACTTTGTCTCGAGGTAGTCAATAATAAAACTCCTCATTAGTTTGTGTTCGTTGGTTCGATGTGTGTCTGGAGTAATGGGTCAAGGTCCTTCCACAGAATCTTTCCTCTCCGACTGCTCTCGTTACGTCTTGGTATGAACGGACCATCGTCCTGTATGAAGAGTTGTGTCTAGTAGGAAAATTGACCAAAGGATTAAACGTAAAGATTTTGACCTTATGTCAAACTTTTTCACTTCTACCCCGACACATTTCGGTACTTTAAGGGGAAGCGTTAAATAAGTGAAACTAAGTAAAGAGACAACCGGTCATATATTCACACTTAAATGAAAGTTTTTAGTATTAAGTGTGTACTAGTTAAAAGTTTTATAAACTTTTACATGGATACTTCGAAAAGGTATGGTCTTCTTTGAACTAATCACTGTTGTCTTTACTTAGTGTCAGACAAAGGGGATATTCACTCCTCTACGAAAAATAATATAAGCCGTAAAAGTTGATTTTTTTTACAGACAGTCGGGTCAAACACAGTAAAAAATCCATTAAAAAAACAAAGGAATTGTCAGACGACACGAATATACTATAAATGAAATTATTAAATTAATAGAAAGGTCAGACAATTAAAGGATGACTCCAACGAATATGACCATACCTCGGTAAACTATATGTATCAGATCAAAAGATTGTGTCATTTAAAAGAAATTACAACAGAAACTCAAAACAAAGGCAAGGTAGACAGGACAGAAGAAGGAGGTCCTGAGTATCGAAGAATCTAAGGTAGAGGTAAAACACTAGTTGTGATGACATAAAAGTGTTTATACGAAAAGAAAACTCATGAATTTAAAAAAGGACTATAGAGATCATCTCAAAAGACACAAATGAATAAAAGTTATACTAAAGATGGGAAATGACGATAGTCAATACCGAAATTAAGACGTTAAGGTCAAAATCACTCCAAACAAATTGACCATACTATGTAGAACCAATCTATAATACGTTTCCGAGTTTTAAACTTTAAAGAATTAAAAGAATTCAAACGAATTAAAGAGATTGTCGGTGGTGAAAGTGTCTAGGGTTTTATATACAATAATGAAAGTTATTATGAGGAAATATATATATATATATATATATATATATATGTGTGTATATGTGTGTATATATGTATATATATATACTTTTCCTTTACCGTTGGATGAGGTCATGAGAACGGACCCGTTAGGACACCAGTCTTCTTGGACCGTCCGATATCGGGTCTCCCCAGAGTTTTCCCAGTCCGTACGGAATCACTGGTGTGTCGTTGTTTGTATATGGAATATCGAGTCCTCCAGTCTTGGAATATCGAGTCCTCCAGTCTTCAGATTTCGTCCAATCGTCCCGAGATAAGAAAGACTTCTGCTCCCCTGTTAGACGAGGAACGGAAGAGGTCGTAGATCTTCGTGGACGAGGGGTACGAACGCCGGGGTGCAGTGAGTTCGGAGACGGAGTCGACGTAGAAAGAGATTGAGACTGGGAGGACAGAGAGAATAAGGAACACTAATGTGACCTAATAAGTCTTATTAGAGGGGTAGAGTTCCTGGAATTAGTGTAGAGGTCTCAATAGAAAAGAGTACATTTTCTGATACAGGTACTCGAACATTTTAATCCTGTACCTGTAGAAACCTCCTGATAATAAGTCGGACGTACACCCGGTACAACGAAGTCAACACGGACTGAGAAACACTGGGGTACCTGGCATCGGATGGTCCGAAGAGACAGGTACCCCAAGAGGTCCGTTGTCATGAACTCACCCAACGGTACGGGGGAAGGTCCCCTAGAAGGGCTGGGTCCCTAGTTTGGGACAGAGAACGTAGAGGACGTAACTGTTCACCCAAGAAATGGTGATTACGGTCAATTGACCGTTTGGTCAATTAGTCGGATGATATCAGTGTAAGTCCGAAGGGAGTTTTGAGTCAACTATTTCTTAGGAACACTTTACGTCCTCTGACTTTGGTATCAGTGTCTTTTGATCGGTTACTAGCGTACCTGGTGTCGGAACAGATTGAGTTACTTTGATTCGGTACGGTACACCCCGGTGGTTCTACCTGCCCAGTACCACCTCTCCAGACTGTCTTATACCAGGTGACCTCTTCCCTTACCGTTTTGTGAAGTCATAAGAACGGAACTCTTGGAGTACTTTTCATACTTTTCTGTTTCACTATCCTATGACTTTCTCCTTGAAGGGGTCCAGCCATCCACGGGTTATACGATGACCTCTAGTCACCTCTTTATTGAGGTCTTTCTTACTTCCCTACCTCGGTTTCGTTTTTGTTATAGGTCAACACCTACACTGACCACTATCTTCATTCCAGACTACGACATTTCTCGTCATAACGTATCCTTAGACCTTACAATCCAGGCACTTAGTTCCGTTTAACCTTCACCAGTTTACCCTCTACCGCTCCCACTTGCAGCTGTAAGATCCTTAGTCGTTTGATTTTACCTGACCTTACCCACTTAAATTGAGTCTACTGGTGATATAGATGATGACACCCGTTCTTAGGGAATCCTCTTTACCTCATCGGTAGTACCAGTTGTTTTCTCAGACTTTACGTTATGAACCTACGATAGAGTTTTTACTGTCTTACTAAACACAAGTAAAGGTTCCGTTTGATAAGTTATAGTGTTATTAGGTTCGGATACAGGGTTGGTCATTACGACTTCTTCGACTTCAACTTGTCAAGATACTACTGGATGTTCTGGAAAGTCTCGATTGTGGGGTTTTTCTACAAGAAAAGTAATATCCCCTGACCTTACGTTTTCATCCTTTAGTTCTTTGTGGACCTCATTGTCCGTTTAAACCGGAAAATCATGCCTTACTTCGTCCCGTTTCCGATTATCTCAAAACGGTTCTCTTACGTGACCAGTATCTTTTGTAGGAGAAGGTTGTTGTGTTCTCTCCCGAGATGTGTACCTGTAGTGGTCTACCAGTTGTGGCTTTAGTCTAACTAATATAAGAAACGTCGGTTTCTACCTCTTCGAGATATTTTAGTCGTTTTTGTTCTGGTCCTCGACTGACGCCGAGTCTAGTACTTGAGGAATAACGGTTTAAGTCTGAATTTAATTTCTTTCATCCCTTTTGGTGATCTGGTAAGTCCATACTGGATTTAGTTTAGGGAATACTAATATGTCACCTTCACTCTTTATCTAAATTCCCTGATCTAGACTATCTATCTCACGGACTACTTGATACCTTACTCCAAGCACTGTAACATGTCCTCTGTCCGTAGTTCTGGTAGGGGTTCTTTTTCTTTACGTTTTTTCGTTTTACCGACGGACACCTCCGGAATGTTTATCGACACTTTTCTTCTCTTCACTTTTCGTTTCCTCTTTTCCTTTCTATATTCGTAGACTTACGTCTCAAGGTTTCTTATCGTTCCTCTCTAATTTTTCAGAAGGAGTCGTTAGTTACGTTTCTTTATCTCCTTTTCTCGTCTTACCCTTTCTGATCTCTAGAGAAGTTCTTTTAATCTCTATGGTTCCCTTGTAAAGTACGTTTCTACCCGAGTTATTTCCTGTCTTTACCATATCTGGATTGTCTNCTTATCGTTCCTCTCTAATTTTTCAGAAGGAGTCGTTAGTTACGTTTCTTTATGTCCTTTTCTCGTCTTACCCTTTCTGATCTCTAGAGAAGTTCTTTTAATCTCTATGGTTCCCTTGTAAAGTACGTTTCTACCCGAGTTATTTCCTGTCTTTACCATATCTGGATTGTCTTCGTCTTCTATAATTCTTCTCCACCGTTCTTATGTGCCTTCTTGACATGTTTTTTCTCGAAGTACTGGGTCTTTTAGTGCTAACACACTAGTAAGTGGATCTCGGTCTGTAGGACCTTACACTTCAGTTCACCCGGAATCTTTCGTAGTGATGCTTGTTTCGTTCATCTCCACTACCTTAAGGTCAACTCGATAAAGTTTAGGATTTCCTACTGCGACACTTTCACGACGTGAGTTATACGGTTACTTAGACCTTTTGAGTCGTCACCGGTGTCCTGACCTTTTCCAGTCAAAAGTAAGGTTAGGGTTTCTTTCCGTTACGGTTTCTTACGAGTTTGATGACGTGTTAACGTGAGTAGAGTGTGCGATCACTTCATTACGAGTTTTAAGAGGTTCGGTCTGAAGTCGTTATACACTTGGTACTTGAGGGACTACAAGTTCGACCAAAAGTTTTTCCGTCTCCTTGGTCTCTAGTTTAACGGTTGTAGATAACCTAGTACCTTTTTCGTTCTCTCAAGGTCTTTTTGTAGATAAAGATGAAATAACTGATACGGTTTCGGAAACTGACACACCTAGTGTTATTTGACGTCTTTTAAAACCTTCTCTGTCCGTATGGTCTAGTGGACTGGACGGAGAACTTTTTGGACATACGTCCAGTTCTTCGTTATCAATCTTGACCTGTACCTTGTTGTCTGACCAAGGTTTATCCTTTTCTCATGTAGTTCCGACATATAACAGTGAGACGAATTAATTGAATGTATGTCTCATGTAGTACTCTTTACGACCCGACCCTCTTCACGTTCGACCTTAGTTCTAACGGTCCTCTTTATAGTTATTGGAGTCTATACGTCTACTGTGGTGGGAATACCGTCTTTCACTTCTCCTTGATTTTTCGGAGAACTACTTTCACTCTCCTCTCACTTTTTC
The DNA here is from genome assembly GCA_006410555.1 of Capra ibex. NCBI lineage: Eukaryota > Metazoa > Chordata > Mammalia > Artiodactyla > Bovidae > Capra > Capra ibex. The sequence goes on along the minus strand of SJYO01014747.1, from coordinate 10,988,161 downwards.
AACCGAATTTCGAGTTGTAAGTCTTTTGCTTCTAGTACCATAGACCAGGGTAGTGAAGTACCCTTTATCTACCCCTTTGTCACCGTTGTCATAGTCTGAAATAAAACCCCCAGAGGTTTTAGTGACGTATACCACTGACGTCGGTAGTTTAATTTTCTGCGAATGAGGAACCTTCCTTTCAACACTGGTTCGATCTATCGTATAACTTTTCGTCTCTGTAATGAAACGGTTGTTTCCAGGTATATCAGTTCCGATACCAAAAAGGTCACCAGTACATAACTACACTCTCAACCTGACACTTCTTTCGACTCACGGTTTCTTAACTACGAAAACTTGACACCACAACCTATTCTGAGAACCTTCAGGGAACCTGACGTTTCTTTAGGTTGGTCAGGTAAGATTTCCTCTAGTCACAAGTAACCTTCCTGACTACGATTTCGACTTTGAGGTCATGAAACCGGTGGACTACGCTTCTCAACTGAGTAACCTTTTCTGGGACTACGACCCTCCCTAACCCCCGTGCTCCTCTTCCCCTGTTGTCTCCTACTCTACCGACCTACCGTAGTGGTTGAACTACCTACACTCAAAATCACTTGAGGCCCTCAACCACAACCTGTCCTTCCGGACCACACGACGCTAAGTACCCCAGCGTTTCTCAGCCTGTGCTGACTCACTGACTTGACTTGACTTGACTTGATTGACTCTGACTTACTTCATACTCTCTTTCATCTTTTTAGTCTAGTCAACGAGAAGGTGTCGGGTCCTCGTATACTACGGTAGAACCCACTCTCCTACGAACTTCTTTTCTACCTATCTTTATCTACGGACACTAAACTTACGAACTCCATCTAGATTTACACCCATGAAACTTTAAACACAAAGCTTCTCGTTCCTTTTCTCTTCTTAGTTTTACTTAAGGTGTAAGATCGATCTCTTAAATGATAACTAAATCACTTTACTCTTTCTGACTCCATCCTTGTTTAAACCTTCCAACTCTTAGTTCTCAAAGTAAAACCTGTGTAACGCAAATTTTCCGGACTGGTTAATCTTCACCACCTTTTCCGTGTTTTTATCTTCAAACGTTTCCCCCGACTCTTTATCACTGGTCTCTCCGGTTTCTTTTGAGTTGTCTCACACTGTAGTATCTTAGAATCCTTTCTCTCTGAAGACTCTTTCACTCTCACCTGTCACTACGACCATTATACTCCTACCCGTTTCACTTCGGGGTACTCGGATTGTTCTCGTCAGAGACATCCCTACTTCCACTTTCGGTAAGACATTAGTTTCTCACTCCCACTACTCCGGAATATATATCTACTAAGTTTTATGAACCTGAACTTACCTTCTATTCGAAAGAAGATTCGTATTTTACTTACCGTAAGCAAAATTCCTTACTCCCTAGTCTCTTATATTCGTATAGTAAATTCAAATCAAAACCGAAGTTTACAATTTTTCGGGGTGTTATTGTTGAACTTGTTCTTTCTACATACAAAGAGAGGAAGTAATGAAACAACAACACTACCACCACCACCACCAAGTCAGTGATTCAGTACGGGGTGAGAAACGTTGGGGTATCTGACGTCGTGTGGTCCGAAGGGACAGGAAGTGATGGAGGACCTCAAACGAGTTTAAATACAGGTAACTCAACCACTACGGTAGGTTGGTAGAGAAGGAAACATTATGGGAAGAATCAAATCCGTAATTCTTCAAACCCCGACGATACCACAGAGGGGTTTGTAGTGTAGTCTCCAGGTTTAGAATTTATTTTATTTTGTTTGTACGTTTGTTTTTTTCGTTCTTTGATTGTTTTTAGTTTGTCATAGAGACAATTTCCTATTATCGACCAGAAGTTATAAGTAACGGGGGAAAAGGAAACCAATTTCTTGGATACAGGTCCCCGGGTTTAGGAAGATAACATATCGATCCGATTGTAGTCGTACCCTCCTTCACTACTCCACGAGTCTGGGAAAGTAAACCTGCTACGAAGAAGGTAGACGAATGAACAAACGTACCGGTGTGGATTCACGTTCTCAGACCCTCTACAACGGATAAGGTCCGTACATACCCGAGTTGATTTCCGTATCCAAGAAATTACTTTCGTCTTCCCCTGTTACCCATAACTTCTGGTTGATAGTAGCAAATGGTCTCTATGACAAACTAAAGACAATCAAAAAAACGAACAAACAAAACAAAATAAATCCACAATATGTCAATATTGACACATTTTTTTTTTACTTGTCACAATCAACGGGTCAACACAAGTTGAAAAACGTTGGGGTACCTGACATGAGAGGCACCTTAAGAGATCCGTTCTTATGACCTCACTCACCGGTAAAGGCAGAGATCTCCTAGAAAGACTGGGTCCCTAGTTTGGACCTAGAGGATGTAACGTCCGTCTAAGAAATGGTAGACTCGATGGACCTTTCGGGTCTTTATTTGTCTTTGGAATCAATTTAACCCTTTAGCCAATTTATCTCAACCTTCTGGTCTTCCCCCTCGAGAGTACGAGACACCGTGACTCAACCCCTGTGTATCCACTCGGGAGAGAAGAAGGTCACCTTCTGGTACTGAACGGTTGCAAACAGTAAAGTCCACACGTGATCAGTGAAAGTCACTAAGAGAACACTAGTGGAGGGAAAGAACAAAGTGGGGGAAGGGAGAAGAGTTTTTTTTTTTCAACCCTTTGAATACCTGTGGGTCTTGCTGAAACAGAATATAGAACCGGTGGAAAAGTCTGGACAAAGTCAAAATTTGCTCGATTCACTTTCTTTGACTCATAAAACACTTTATACTGATAATAATAGTTTTGTCAAAATACGTTGTCTGAGAAAATGACATTTAAAAAGAACTGTTCCACATGTCTGATATAATCCTCCTACTTCTTTCCTTTCTTGTCTCCTCTGAGAACCTTCGTCGTACATACAAAGAGTCTTCAGCCTTGTTAACGGTCCACTATTAATTGCTCTGTAAACTTAGTCTAATCGAAAGGTTTACTCAATCTATACTGAGACGTTTCATACCCGAAAGGGTCCGTCGTGATCACCACTTCTTGAGCGAACGGTCACGTATTCTGTATTCTCTACACCTCAGCTAGGGACTTAACCCTTCTAAGGGACCTTCTCTCGTACCGTTGGGTGAGGTCATAAGAACGGGTCTCTTAGGGTACCTGTCTCCTCGGACCGTCTGATGTCAGGTATCCCAACGTCTCAGTCTGTACTGACTTCGCTGAATTTCACTTGTGTGTTTTTTTCTTTCTGAAGAAGGACCGTTCCCGAGGTACCTAATTTTTTTGTTTGTTTGTTTGTTTTTTTTTTTGGGTACCTGAGAGGTAAGTAGTATTAGGAGAGTTGAAGGAAGAGAGACACTTGTGAAAGAGGAAGAGAATGGGACGTCCCCACCGTCGAGTGGGACCAACGTCTCAGACTTGGCGTTAAGAGACGACTTGGGTTTATTCGGGTTAGGAACGACCTCTTTATAGATCACCTGATAACCAAAGTCCAGTTGTTGACAACTCAAACATTCGACTAGGTCATTTCCTCACGACCTACGTCCTCTAGCCACCTGGTTTCCGGTGTTTTAGGAACTTTCCCTCCTCCCCAATCCTAAGTCTTGGGTCCAGTTCCCTGAAACTTTTGTGTTCCGTGGACAGAAGTCAACCTTAAAATTTCCCTTTTCTATTCTGTCACATCTACAGTCACTCAAAATGACGACTTTCAGTACATTTTCTACTCTTTAAGGATTGACTACCGTAGATAAAGGGTCCACGGAAAACTTAGTTCCATTCGAATTTGATTTACAAAGTCCTCTTTCTTCCGTACTTTAACAAAAAACAGAACCTCTAGGTTGAATCGTCCATCTGAGTTGTCTTGGAGTCCCGTCGTAATTCTCGAGTAGACTCCGAGTCCTAAAATATGAATTCTCAGTCTGGTTCCACTAGGTCCGTCCCCGTCTGGTGTGATCGATTTACTTCGACGACCGTGTTGACACCTCTTCCGTCTACAACTAAATTAGGTTCTAACCCCAAACCGTTCCGTTCATGATTCACTGATTCTCTCACCCTTCAACAATGTCTTTGAACCTTCCTTCACCAAGATTACTAGTGGTCATAATAGTAGTAGTTAGTCAAGGTCATTGTCGAAGAATAAATAAATTACGGAGTAAACGTACTCGTGAAAATTAATATTCCTAACTATAAAACATCGTAGAGACACAACAAGTAATTTTGATAAAAAAATTTGATAGTCACCAAGTCTTCTACAAAAAGTCATACATACCTTAACAGGGATTAAATTTAGGTAAAGGGTTTAACGATAATATAATGGGGACTTCATTATGTCCCTATTATAATATAATGGGGACTTCATTTTGTCAGGACGTTAAAGCAGTGTCTAGTAAAGTCTGAGAGTAAAACTGGAAGGAGGAGACATTTTGTTTCCCTAACAGATTTGTGTAGAGTTGCAAAGTAGTGTTTTTGACAAGTCCAAGGAGAATAGACTTAGGAGAGGTTGAAGAGGTAGGGGAAATCTTCATCCTGATTCCCGTTTACCCCTCCAAATTGAGAGGTTTCCCGGTACCACCTCCGGAGTAAAGCATTCCACGGTACTTTTCTACGTCTCTCTACTTTTCTGGCGAGACTCTATATCTTTCAAGGGTAGGACCACGTCTGACCCACCGGGAATTGTTCGCCGAACTCCCAATTAAACACAAAAGTCACCGTTGAGTCGAGAACTTCCGTAAAAAGATCCTCTGGTTTAGGGGTCCTGTAGTGTGGATCTACTTTTGTTTACCGTAATAACGATGGTTCTATGCGAGTCGCGACACAACAGCCCAAAATCTAAATATAATTTTCGGTTAAACGTTTCATTTGAAGACCCTCTTTGATCGTTAAGGAAAACTGTAATAAGATATCCTTTTTTTTGGGCAGTTTTATACTAAATAAGAGTTTAACATTATACTTCTGTCATTGACTTTCCCTGTTCCCTGTTTTAAGGACCAGAAATTAGCAGAGTAAGGTTCTCATCAGGCGCTACCATAGAACCCGAAGGAATGAAAATTTGATGACGATGCTGATATGACCATGGTATGACCACTACCTCTTCTGAGAACTCTTAGGGAACCTCACGTTCCTCTAGTTCGGTCAGTTAGGATTTCCTTTGGCTGGTTGGGACTTCTAAGTAACCTTCCTGACTACGACTTCGACTTCAAAGTTATGAAACCGTTAGCTACACTTCTTGACCGAGTCACTTTTTCTGGGACTACGACCCTTTCTACCTTCGTTTTCTTCACCCGTCGTCTCCTACTTTACCAATCTATTGTAGTAGCTGAGTTACCCGTGCTTAGACTCGTTTGAGTCCCTCTTTCACTTCCTGTCCTTTCGGACTGTACAACGTCAGGTACCTCTTCGTCTCACCCTGTGCTGAATCGTTGACTTGTTGTCGAATATGATAAAGAGTAGTTAAAGGACCCTTGACATTCTTGATGACTCTGGACAAGGACTAAACAAACGATAATTTAGACAGTAACCCTATTTTCATATAAAATTTGATAAAGACAACCTTCTCATACAGTTTAAAGGTTATTCTAAAACATAAACTGAAGACCAAAGGTCTTATAGACAAATTAAATACCAGTTGACGTTTTCACCTTTTATTCAAGAACTAAAGTTCGAGTCGAACTAACAACGATGAAATATGTCTTCTCTACGATCCGACTCCAGGTACACTGTATCGAGGTGTCGGGGAGGTGTGTTTCAGTGACCCTATACCTTCACTGAGTCTGACGTCTAATACTCGGGGAGAAAGGACCCCGAGTATTTTTTCCATTTATTTTATGCGTACACATAAACTTTATACAAACAAACATACACACGGACACATATGTATACACATATCTGTAAGTCCATACTAAACATACGTACGTATATATTTCCGTAATTATGTATATATTTATGTGATTATGTACTTATGTACTTATATACTATATACATTCATGTGCGAGGTTACTGAGTCGTCATTTCTTGAACGGACGTTACGTCCTCTGGGTCCTCTAAGTCCAAACTAGGGGCCCAGTCCTTCTTGGGGACTTCCTCCCGTACCGTTGGGTGAGGTCATAAGAATGGACCTCTTAAGGTACCTGTCTCCTCTCACCGTCCGATGTCAGGTATCCCAGTGTCTCAGCCTGTACTGAAATCGCTGAATCGTGTCGTGTCCTCTACTTATATTCATGTACTTATATACGTACAAACATATGTGCTTATATATATATATATATGAAACGGTTGTTTCCAGGCGGATCAGTTTCGATACCAAAAAGGTGATCAGTACATACCTACACTCTCAACCTGATATTTCTTTCGACTCACAGCTTCTTAACTATGGAAACTTGACACCACAACCTCTTCTGAGAATTCTCAGTGAACCTGTCGTTTCTCTAGGTTGATCAGGGAGGGTTTCCTTTAGTCAGGACTTATAAGTAATCTTCCTGACTACGACTTCGACTTTGAGGTTATGAAACCGGTGGACTACGGTTCTTGACTCAGTAACTTTTCTCGGACTATGACCCCCTTTCTAACTTCCGTCCTCCTCTTCCCCTACTGTCTTCTACTCGACCAACCTACCGTAGTGGTTGGACTACCTGCTCAAACTCGTTGGAGGCCCTCAACTACTACCTCTCTCTTCGGACCGTACGACGTTAGGTACCCCAGTGTTTCTCAGTCTGTACTGACTCTCTGACTTGACTTGTACTTATATATATACATGTATTTATATATAACATAAATATATTTAACTTTTATATACAATTAAATAGTAAACTAATTTTAGATCTCCGTGATGATTAGAATTAAAGACATAATTAACAGGGGTTTCGTTTACTTTTCATTATAGGTACTATTTGTAAAGAAGTTTCCTCGGAAAAGGGTAAAAAAAAATTTTGTAATAGTGTTTTCAACAACAGAATTGTCCAAGGGTCCACCACGATCACCATTTCTTGGGTGATCAACCCTTCCAAAGGGACCTCCTCTGTAGCGTTGGGTGAGGTCATAAGAACGGACCTCTTAGGTTACCTGACTCCTCGGACCACCCGATGTTAGGTATCCCAACGTTTCTTGACCTACGCTGACTTCGTTGTATCGTACTTCGTGTATCGGAATTTGCGTGGTTACAGAAAAGATGACATGAAAAGTTGTTTACTAAAGACTATGCAAACACTTTACAGTGTCTACCCAGCACAGGGTTTACTAGTCCTATGAACACCATGGACCATAAACCGAGGGTTCGGGACGTGAGGTCCGACCTACCTCACACATTTCTTTTCCTACGGAGATAAACGGAAACAGAAATTCTTTCACTCATTGACAGAGAGAGGAGCGGATCAGGGAGGTACCTCTTAAATGACCGGGTTTAAAAATTTTTTAGAGGATGGTGTGAGGGTGAAAGACATTCACGTTAATCAACGTCCATGTTTTAAACCTCGTTTCTCCGGAGACCACCGGACAACACGGACGTCAATAGGTTGACACCGACGTCAAAAAGTCACGTGTTGACTAACGTGGGTGTTTTTCTTTCTGACTTGAGACTTTTACCCAGGGAAATTCTGTCGACCCCCTAACGTGCGGAGTCCAACCGTTTAACGTTAAAAAAGATCTCAGTGCAGGTAGTGAGACCGAGTGTTGTACTCATCCTTTAGGTCGAATCCGTAGAGTCGTCTCCCTCTTCGGGGGAGGGGGCCGGGGGTCCTTTCGTCCGAGTCGCGGGAACGGGGTGAGGTGAAACTAGAGCCAACATGGTCACCCGTCACTTGATCCTATAAGTCGGAAGACCGGAGGTAGGGAACCAATCAACTGGTCAGTAAGAGGTTTTCCCAAACTTCTCTCTTTAAGTCCGTGGGACAGTTATCTTGTGTGAATTGGTTGAGATTTAAACGAAATTTCTCTGTCGATGTTTCTAACTGAAAACGTTTCACTGAGTGAGGTGGCACATAGTTTTCTGTAGACACACGAGGGCGGATAATAATTGACACCGTGACTCAGGTATTCTTTCCCAAACCTTCCTTAAGGTCACACTTAGGTGATTAAGTTATTAGGTTATTGTATTTAAGCTCATTACCTATAATTATGACACAAGTTTTGTGCGAGTGTTGAAAATAGAGAGAGAAAGAGTTTGTCTGTCTCGTACGTAGCTCTCTCCGAGGACTACTTTATTATTTTGGGTTAAGAGTAGATCTTTTTTCTTAGTAATATCCTCCTACCATTAAATGAAATATACTGGAAGTTAACTAATAAGACACCGACGTTGTGTTTATAGTGTCCTCGATAACTAGCATTTTGGATGGTTTATCTAGAGATTATCGAAAATGACCCGTTTTTATTAATACGAACGTGACACCAGTTTGTGTGTATTTGGTTACACCTCCATAATTACATACCATAATAATAGGTAGACAGATGCTCCATGCCTCTTCTGGGAAGTACCCTTGTGTGAGACAGATTCGGGGTACTTTCGAGTTATAGGTTCGGTTGTTAATGTCGGTCAATGTGACTTTTTAACTAATGACATTGATTTTCGGTCTCGACCTTTTACCTCCAACGTCGAACGAATTATTTTCATTTTATTATTGCTCTTTTCAGGATTAACTTCTCTTTAGAACGACGGCAACCATACACTACGTCTTTAACTTAAAGGGAGACCACAACCGTCGTCTCCTTGAAAAGTCTCAGTTCTCGAAAGAGAGGTCGGGTCTAATTCTAGTTACTAGTTGTGGGCATTTTCCAGTCCCACAGATTAGTTTCTCGTCTAGTAGATAGAGAGTTCCTTTTCACATGTTGTATTAGGTCGTTACGCCGTGACGACCGGTGCCTCTCGTGCCTTTTAGGTCCCTTTCTGTTTGAGGTCAAGGTGAAACCACTTGTCCTTCCTACGAGACTAGAATGTTTTACACCTAGGTCTGTAGCCTCACCCTAAACCCTTTCGAATTTCACCCGGACTTCGGCTACTTATTTTTCGGTGTTCGAGTGCCACCTTGAAAGATTCTTTTTATAAAATCTCAAGTCTTAGGGAGTCATTCTTAGGGGGGTGAGGTCAGTTATGAAATTTATTACTTTTGGACTTTGATAGTTATCGTCTTTGTTGAAGATAATTATAGTTCCATACTTTTACTCATTACTATGTAACTTCCGTTTTCCTCTTCTCCTACCGTCTCCCACTTTACCAATCTGTCGTAGTGGCTGAGTTACCTGTACTGACTCGTTTGAGACCCTCTACCACTTTCTGTCCTTTTGACCGTGCGACGTCAGGTACCCCAACGTTCCTCAGTCGGTACTGAATCACTCACTTGTGAGTGTTATGTTACTATGTCAAAATCATAGGTCTTACTTATCTGGTCTTACACTTATCCTCGTTCGCTTCCCATTCCTTTTTGATATGAGTTATTTAACATTATTGGATATTTCCTACTCTTGCATTTCTTTCTTATATATACACACATATTGACTTGTCGAAATGACATATAGACTTTAATTGTGTATAATATTTAGTTGACATAAAGTGATAAGCAAAGATTAAGTGTTTCTCTTCTCTGAAACAAATAGGTGACACCCAAGACGCGACACAAACCTCCCTTCTCATTTCCTACTGCCTCTCCCCTGTGAACGTAGGGTACTTTGTCTTCTCTTATTATGGGGGTGCTTAGGGTAAGTATATAGGGTATTTTGTCTCGTTTTAACCTTACACGTCGACCTCCTGACTCGTACGGTTACTGTCCTTTCCAAAAGGTCTCATGAAGATAGGTCTGGTGTGGGTTCTGGTTCTCTTAGTCTTCCAACGAGACCCATGACCATAAAAGAAAAAAGGGGGTCAAAATAATTCTATTTTAACTGTATGTAGTGACATGTCCAAATTCCATGTGTCGTATTACTGAAGTGAATATATGTAATACTTTACTAATGGTACCATTCAAATCACTCGTAGGTAGTAGAGTGTATCTATGTTTTTTTATAAAAAAAAGGAACATTACTCTTGAGTCCTAAATAAGAGGTTTGAAAGTATAGGTAGTATCCCGTCACAATGGATATCAGTAGTGTGTATATGGTGTGATGATCATAAGTTAACAGAACATTGACTTTCGAACGTAGAAAAATATAACTTGGTTAAGTTGTATTAATTCTAAATATGTTAAAGGTGTGTTGCCATCCTATGTTTAAGTTCAAGGGTATCTGATATTTGATCCTCTGTGACCTTCGTGGACATAAAAGAATTTTTGAGGTTCCACTCAGAGAACACTTCGACCCAAACTCTTGGTGAATGAAACTTCTCTCTGGGAAGGATGGGGACCCTCCAGAGATTGTTTACCACTTGGACCTTGAAGGGTGTCCGTGGGAGGGGGTTGTCGGATATCGAGTTTACAAACAAAGAGAAGGAAAAGCCGTAATAGTCGAGGCCAGCGATTTCCGTCCTTCCGACCTCAGTGACGAGTGAGCTAAAGTACTAAATACTAAGTCTTCGTTCTATCCCCATTTCCCAACCCCACTACGAACGACGACACCAACGAAAAAAAGACAAACAAAACTTTTCTATACGAAAGAACCTCTTTGGAACTTCGTAACTACAGTGGTCGCCGTGTCAGACAAGACAAGGTTTCGGAACAGACCTACATTAACTGTTGATATATCTGTGTCGACTCCCCTCCCACAGGCTAAGACGAGCAGGAGTTAACAAGAGTTTAATGTACTATTTCATCTTTAAAACCTAGGAAATATGGTCTTTCTCAATGCCTAAGCAATGTTTCAGACATGGTGTAATCGTCCTGATCAACATCGACGGAGGTGTCTCGTCGGATCCTTGAGTCTTAAGGTTTTCGTTCCACGAACGCTATGTTAATAAAACGGATAAACCTTTCCCTTCTGAGGGACACTAAACTCCAAGTCGAGAAAGAGACTTAACAACGTTAGACAAGAGTACTGGGAATTCTATACGCATTCCAAAACAAACCCGTGGCATACCTCTGATCGATAATCACGTCACTAGTATAGCGAGTCAATCTAGAACCCCTCTATAACAGACTTCACACGTTCTCCTGTAAGGCTTAAGTGTGAACCGACCGTGTGAGGTAGGGACCAAGTATGATAGTGTTTGTCTGGTCTCCGTTTCTTGAGATAGTGAACGCGCACAGGAGTCACTGAGAAGGAAAGGCTTCCATTCGTAGTCTTAAGAAGGCCAAACCCCTCTGATATTTGCGTCACTCCCGGGCACCCAGGTGTGTGCTAGGTTTCGTCCACAGACGCTTTTGCTTAGCGGGGCGCTAGGACGCCTAGGGACCGGCGGTCGCCGCCCGAGGCTCGCGTGAGGCGGGCCAGTGGACTCGCGTGGACAGGTCAGGACCGGAGCCTCTTTCGCCCCGAAGGGGGCCCGTGGCGGACGGGGCCTCCGCTCGCCTCCCATCTCGTCCCGACCCCGTCCGCCGGGCGTCCACACCGGGATGGACGGCGGGCTGACCGGCGCCGCCGCTCGGCCCGCCCTCGGCCCACCCACTACCTACCAGAGGGGCGGGCCCAGGCTCGCCGCCCGGCTCGCCTTCCATTTTTGCGCGTTCGAGCCTCGGAGGGCCGGCCTCGGCTCTGCGTCCGTGTTTTCCTGGGACGACCCTTGCAAATCTAAAACTTCTACTCAAAGATCAGGTAGAGACACCCTCTTTCGTTTTGCGCGAGACCCTTTCACCGCACGGTTCTTGGAGCGTCTTAAAACCGGACTACAAACTGTTTAGTAAAACGGTAGGCTTGTTGGGGATTCGGAGGGGAAGGCCTTGTCGAAGATTGAGGACAAACAGCACAGACACTTACTACGAGATCGTCCTAGACTCTGTCAACGTCGGAAAGTAGAGTCCTTTATCGTTTTAGTAACTTTTATACAAATTTTTTTAACACCTCCCCCCACGTGAAATCTACCAGACACGTCCTATTCTGTTGACCTATAATTTACAAATTGTCTTGAACTAAAGTTTTTCTTATTTTACTCTATCTGCACAAGATCTCTATATCAGACGTCTAATCTTACATTTTAAAAGTATTAAACAGACCGAGAATGCACAAATTTTCAGTGCTCGTTAAACTTATACAAAAGAAATAGGAACGTTTTTCTACTGTCGCTCACCAAAATCCGTTAAGCTAAATTCTTCACAGGAAAAATTTTGAGTAATCTAACTCTTGCTCTCAACTTCGTCTGTCTGTCCTTTTTTATATAGCACTTGTAGTACCTCTACCCTGACCATCTCTCGATGACATAGTAAGCCCGAGAAACCGTTGACTTCCTGTCCAGCCAAGTGGGACCCGTAAAGCAGGACATGTCCGCCCCTCGACTGCCATTATGTAGAGCACAGGTGCTTATTCCGTCAGGACCGACTTGCGACTACGTCAGTGGAGACTATCGTTTTCTCAAATCTCTTATATCACCGAAATACGTATGTATATATATATAAGTATATACACACACACACACTCCCTTTATAAGATTAACACGAAATCTCGTCAGTGGTTGGGGGAGACGGAGGGGTGATGTGGTGATTGTTTTACTTTCGGTGCAAATTTTATCGTCATTCACTCTGACTTGGTACAGTGTTTCTACACGAAATAGAGTGACAGCAACTTTTCACTAGTCCCCCTTTTTCTTGAACGTACGTAAAGACAAAATTTACGATATAAAATTACGAGATTCAAATCTTTTGTCTTTTTTTTTTTAATTTCCTTTGGATTATTAGGGTAGTCCGATTGTGACTATCATATATGGCTTTTTCTTTTCTTTGTTCATGTGTGTATTTAGGCACGTAAAAATTTTTTATATAAAAAAGACCTACGAATTTATGAAAATATTTTCTCGTGTAAACTTAGGATACCCCAACAAAACATATTACAGTTTTATCAAAAAAGAAAAAAAATTAATAACCATCATCTCTTATCGGGATAAATAGTCGAAATTATTAACATATAAAATACCTCGTATACATACATTAAAGGAATTGGTGAAGGGATAACAACCCATAAGTCCAACGAAGATCTAAAGTCATTTCATTTATGATGTCATTCCTTGTAGAATTTCGTTTTAAAAGTAAAAACTTAAATAACTAAAGTTTATTTAAAATTACCTCATTTATTCGGTACGAAATACCTGTAAAACTATCAAAGTATTATCAAAGGTTCGATAAAATGATTTTTTTCTTCATCGGAAGGTAGGATGGTTATCCTTTTATAATCCGGTGTATAGAATGTCATATGAGTCATAATAAGTCTTATAATTAATTTTATAAACTATTAACCACTTTTAATAAAGAAAAAACTGATAATTGTTTCAACGGAAAAATTTTTTTTAAGAAGACCGAAGGGAAGAAGACTTAAAAAACCAAGGAAAAAATAAAGTAATAACCAAAATAAAAATAAAGTAATAAAACCCATCGGGGCTTCGGGGGTATATATTTTTGTTTTATCTCACAAAAATATTTAGTGAGAAAGTACCACAATTAAAACTTGAATCCACCATTGGGGACCAATTTTATTAGTATCGTTCTTTAGAACCTGTTTTAACTCAGTCCAACGTTAAATTTTACTAGATGACTTAAATCCAAAGGTCGTCCGCAGAAGGTGGCATGGAAGTACCCCCGTGTATTTTACTATAATAGTAGACACTTTAATGGAGTCTTTGAACTCCATGAAATATCGTTCAGTATAAGAGACTAATCCTTTGAGTCTGGGCAACTAAAAACGTGACGGTAAGAAAGTTCCGACTTTTAAACACAACAAAAGAATTTGACACTACGCTAGTAAATTTTTACGGAAGAACGTAAGGCCGTGGAAGGTGTTCACTTGGTCACGGGTCATTTATTTCATCGTCGGGTACAGGGAAAATCGTTTTCGATATATAGACAAGTCTGAACATTAAACGAGGCAAATATAGGAAACGGGAACTTGAGACCAATAATTGCGTTACAAAGAGGTTTACTACGGTATATTGAGACGAGACTCGTGTAAGTGCCACTGTGGGACGTTTGTAAGGTTCCCGGTCCCGGTCGGTCTCTTCCCTTCCTTCCTGCCGACTTAACACCCTCAACGCCACGTAATGAGTTGTACCTCGCCGACACTTTGATACTGACGATTATAAGTTTAACGTTGTTCCGGTCCCGGTCGGAGTCGATTATAAGACTCCAGACCAACCTTTCGTTAAATCGTTTCATCGAAACTAATTTTTTTCTTTGTCAGTCTTAGTGAAGAGGGTTCTTTCCTTGATTTTTGGAAAGTTTCCTAAACTCCGTCCACGAGATTAATATGTAATTTTTTAATAATACCACCAAAACCTCTCCCCTTGACAAGTCAATGTTTTACGCATAGCACACACACACCACCTTGATACCTGGTTTGAGGAAACACATTTGACATTACTTTATATGGTGAAAAAAAAAAGACCAATATTAACAAACATAGTATGTAGAATGTATTCTGTTAACTCGTAACTGACCGAAATAACTAAAGTAGATTTTTTACTTTTTAAACGATTACTTAGAACACACTTTGAAACCTGTCCCTCACTCTGGTCAGAAGGAGTGTTATAGACACTTCCCTACGTGACTAAGTGGTTCAATTATTAAAACTCGTGCGTCTCTGACACGTTTTAGACGAAACCTTGCCTGTAACAAGAGAGTGTAAAATCTTTTCTCGTAAATGTTTTTTTCCAGGGTAAGAAAACTTTATTCTTTCAGTATGCATACGTCATTATACAGGTTCTGTCTCGAACAGGTATAAACAAATAAAATTTTATAACATAAACTAAGTTTTATTACAAAAACTTTTCAAATCAAAAAGTTTCGAGAAATAATGTTATCTAAAATTATCCAAATGTAATTTTACTGAAATGACGTTTGCAGGAAAAAAAAAAACCGTAAAATGGACCTTCGTTTAACAAGTGTCGTTACTCTAAATTAAACATGTGGAGGAGGGGTTTAGGATCCGATACGTATTACGTCAAATACGTTTTTTACAACTACCCTTACTCTTTTATTATATGGTAGTTTATAGCTTAAAGTACGACTTTGTATTCGACGGACCTTGGAGACCCGTGAGCAGACATAAAAATCACGAGATACACGGAAATCTTTATTCATTCTTTTCTTTTTGAATTTGATAAGGTTAACTGATGGGATAATTAAAAAAAACAGTGTTTCGTACTAAACTTATGTAAACGTACAGGTTTATATGTGTGCACCAATAACGGTTATTTTTTATGTATTCGGTATCCAAGGGTACTTGTGGTTTGTGTGAGTCACATAATCGACGAGAGTAAGACCATAATAAGGATCTCCTTTTCCTTAAGATCCAAGGTTCATTCTACATAATTTCATGAACCCCTTTCAAAGAAGCACCTATACCTCGGTACGTAAAAGGAGTATAAGACAGAGATTAGCTGACATGGATTTAACTTTGTCCAAAAATTGGAAATTAATTTCTTTGGTTAGATCACTAGAATTAAACTCTTGTAACAAACCGACTCCTTGTATTTTTGTATTTATTCCCCTAAGATCGTAAAGAAACTCCAAAAATCTTATAGTATGAATTACCCACTCGTCTTAGTACTCTGTCTGTGGAACCAATGTAGTAAGTAGAGATTTAGGGGTAGACTACTCATGGACTACTTGGTCGAGATCAGATCAAAAACTCAATTTACGTATGTTCTTCCTTCAACTTTCAAATAACATGTAGTAAACCTTACATGTAGTTGACATTATTTTAATACTCGAAATATTATGACTCTGAAAATAATGTTAACTGGAACACCATACCTACCAAAAGATGAACACTTTGGAGTTCCACAAACAAAAATATATAAAGTAAGTCTTTTGACACTAGGGTGACACGGTCATTTTGGTTCAAACTTCTCAGACCGAGTGTACAAAAACTCAAAAGTCCCGATTTACTGACGATTTTACGTGCACTCTGGATTTTTACACATAACACAATCTACGTATCGGATATAATTAACATTCATCTACAATGCAATAAACCATGTCCTGTACATAAGACAACTATCTTACTATTGCATCGAATAATTTTTAAGACTTACAGAACTTTAAACTACTAAGAGGTGTCTGATTTGAAACCTGAAAGATGGAACGAGAGGATTTATTTTACACAAATATGTGTTCCGTCTCTCATACATCACATCAATGTGAACGTCATCAAAGTTTATAGACTAAGGTTTTACAATTCTTACTGGTAAGGACCAAGTTGGGAAGTAAAGGGAAAAGTATTAACGTCGAAGGAGGTTGTAAAGATAACATAAAGAAGTCTTAAGTGAAAGGATAGACATTCGTTGTACAAACATAACGACACAGAATTGTCGATGAAGAAGGAGAAGAGACGGAAGAATCTTACAAACTTATACCCCGTAATAGTTACCTGAAAGGTGTTTTCTTCTTCTAAACAGAGAGAAATGGTGGGGCCGGGGGTTGATATGAATGTAGAAATTATAAGAAATATGACAATGTAACGTAAAAAATAATTATAAACCACACATTATAATGATTATTTAAGACGACTCCTGACACGATCCCTTATTTGTTTGGAAAAGAATGTGTAAAAGACAAAAAGCATCTCAATTATTAAAGAAACAAAAATTAAATCAAATTAAAAAAAAAGAAAATGAAAGATCCATCAACGGTGATTCGGTAGTGATTTAAGAGACCGTCAGAGGAGAGTTCTGTAAGTATATGAAGTCAATGAAAAAGTTCTGAAAGTAAGACCTTTGAAGATGGAGGAAGATCTGGTCGTTGGGAACAGTAGACCCGTGACGACAGGAAGACCTGAGAGGGAAGTCTTGATACGAGGTGGTCAGACGACACAACCCAGAAGACAATGACATAGTGAAAAGAAAGAAAAAGAACGAAATCAGAGAATGTATACACCGTGAGTAGGGGCATACCGATTGATATTTTTCCTCCCCCCGAAACGTCAGATTTTCACAAGAACAAAATCGGTGCGACAATTGATCCTTAGAAGAACCTGATCTTAAGATCCTATCTTTTAGAAAAGGAAAGTTGAAAATATCCATAAAAATAGTTTTTCAGTTAAACCCCAGTAAAAAATTTTTATGTTTAGTTACTAATCCATTAATTATATCAGATAATTTTACTTTAAATTTCTGTACTGTGGGGGTTTTTTCTCAAAATAATAAAATAAACACTAATATTTCGTGGAACATCAAAAATTTTTTAAAAATGAATCTTTCTGATGTCATGATATCACATATTAAAAGGTGGAAAGATCTTCTAAGATTAACACGTATGGTGTATAGGGGTACAAAAGAATTGTAGTAAAATTATAAATATAACAAATACAATAAAAAAATATATTGTACAATAATAGAGTCGTTAACTAATAAGGGGTTTAATCATCTCCTAACGACTGATATCTCACTTTATACATATTTTATACTTACATACTACGACTTAACTCGAGCTGCAACCGGTTGTTTCGTCTTCCATGGTGTGGAATTTCTTCTAATTAAAGATAATACTCTAATGATTTTTCACTTTTAACTCTATCTTCTTTATCTAATATAATATCTTCTCAATATCAGCTGTTCTATTTTAAATTTCCTTCAATAAGGTTTAGGATGAACGTGTACGTTTAAAACTATTCGACTCACGATCCGGAATTTGTGTGAAAGAATTTTGGAATTTTGTTTTGTAGTATGGCCCGTAACTTTATAACATCCCTGATAATAAAACCTATACACTAAACGACGTAAACTGAACTCATTTGTAAGATGGAAATGTCACTAAATAACTTAGTGGAAGGTATTTAAGATTAATTGTTCTTTTGACCATCTATAGATTCTTGTGAGATATTTTGGTAAAGAGGGTTCTTGACATGTGTTACTTCATTTTCACTCTCACCTATATTTTATTTTCAAATTTTTATAATGGTTGAAATTATAGTAAGAGTATTCGAAGTGTTCAGGTCACGTTATATAAAGTCCGGACACTTCCAGTTATGTTTTACTGTCTAACTTTTTGACATGCACTGAACGTTTTCAGTAAAAATCCGTTCGACAAATGGTTCTGAATTTAATTTAATTTCGAATGGAACATAGTCTGTAAAAATAAAATAGACCTAACACCGGAGCAAAAGTTTCTTCTAGTGAAAATAGAGACCAACAGTTCTTGTATAATGGTAACACTTTTACTCGAACTACCGTACACCGTTTATGACTAATTCACGACCGGGAAAAGGAACTTCTTTACTTAAAAATAGTAACCTTTATTTTATGGTGCAACAAAAAAAAGAAAGAGTATTAAGCGTCGAAGAAGGACTCTAACATTAACTGTCTTCCTCACTCAAGGTCAGAATTGTGTCCTAAACTCAGTTTGTGTCGACCCAAGTTTAGGGTACAGACGGTGAATACTCTTTCGATGATTTGAATAGACACCAGTGACCAATGGAGTGTTCACTTTATTCCTATTAGCGCTCATAAATAGTCTTAAATTGTTCCATACATCCTGTCTCGGACCGAATCTCCTCCGTGTGAGTATTAGACTTTCAGTAACAACGACAAGTACTAAAGTGACAACCAAAGTGTACACATTATAATAGTAAAAGAATATAAAAACAACAATTGAAAAGATGGTTGACCGTAATATGAAAATCACGAGACCCAAAGTCTATAATATATGATTTCTATAATCTCTACTTCAAGGACCTTACTATATTAAAATTTGTGTAGTTCGACCAAGAGACCCAGACTCAAAGCTCGTGAAATCTTGGGAGTAGTAGACTCCCATCTATGGAACTTTCAAACGTTTAGAGGGACGAATCCCGAAAGAGACCTATTGAGACTAAATCTCCACTCGGACAACGTGGAAGACCAAGTAATACGACGAGGTCAAAAGAAAAGATTCTAGACGGAGGTTCCGACGGTTCCTCTTTAGTTGGTCTGTTCCCCACGTCGAGAGAGACAGGTAGTACTGGAATCCCGTGAGGACAACCATGAGAAGCTCAGGAACAGTATACAGGGTAGCAACGTACCCAACACTCTACCTACTCGACTAAACTGAAATAGTCACGACAGAACAATTGGGAGTAAAAAAGTCCTACCCAGATTCGAATGATCCGTGTTCTATTTTCCTTTAAACCCAGTGCAAATTAATTTGTGAGAAATAATTTGTAAAGTAATTTTTGATCAAAAGTCTTATTTCTGTAAAAGTGATCGTCAGAGGTTTTCACTGGTAACTGTAAAGTTCACGGTGGTACTTGAGTCAGTATATAAACTACAAGATTAGATTAATAGTATATAGTTTTTTTGGTGTAATTAATAATTCGTATCGTGTATTTTTTTGTGTATTATTTGTGTATTATGTTTATGTGGAAAACAACGTAACATTCTATATGTGAGAGTACATTTTGAATTAGTAGGGTCTACAGAAGGTGTCCAGGACACAGGTACTTCGGATTGGTTCGCACAGTAAATATAAATCATTACATCTTTCTTTTCGATATATTTAACCGAGAAGTTTGGAAGTCCAGGTCTACAGTCCAGGTCATCAGACTTGTGGAAACTCTCACCACCACCCGTCGTTACTCGTCTCGTCCGGGTCACAGGTCTCTTCACAACCGTTTCAGAAATGTGACGTCTTCCTTGTATCCGTTCTTCTCTTCGTCTTAGTCGGTTACCGAACCTCACCCCTGGTCGAACGGGATAACGGGTTCAAGACCTCCTCTAAAGTTTTATGACCATTATTATCTACTATCAAAATTTTTTTAATTTCTATTAAAAACCTTGTCAAAATCCTTCCAACCTTTCTTCCTTGTCTCTAAATATGGGGAGAGGAGTATGTACGTACCAAGGGGGGTAATAGTTGACATGAGTGATCTTATCATAAAAAGGGGGGGAGGTCCTAATGACGTATAACTGTGTAGGATTAGCGGTTTTCAAGTGGTAGATAGAAACTCAAGTAAGTGGGTTCCACTACATGTCAAATACCTAAACCTGGTTAGACACCACTGTGAATAATTAACAATATCGTAGTATATTTTCATAAAAGTGACGTGAGTTGAGGAGACACGAGACGGTTAAGTAGAAAGAGGGGGTACCGGTTGGGAACAACAACAAATCAATGATTCAATACAGGTTGAGAAAAAGTTGGGATACCTAACGTAGGACAGTCCGAGGAGACAGGTACCCTAAAGGGTCCGTTCTTATGACCTCCCCCAATGGTAAAGGAAGAGGGTTCCTAGTTTGGGTACAGAGGAAGTAACCGTCCGTCTAAGAAATGACGACTCGGTGGTCCCCTCGGCGGATACCAGTGGAGATCACTGGTGACTAAAATAATAAAATAAAATAAAAAAATAATAACATAGCATGGACCTCAGTATGTCATACACCAGAAAAGTTTAACCGAAGAAAGTAAATTATTATCCATAACTTTTAAGAAGACACAGAAAAGTGTCAAATTATCCAGTAAAGAAAAATCACGACCTATTACAAGGTGAGAGACCTACATAGTGTCAAATATATAGGTAAGTGGATGACTTCCTGTAGTATCGGCTCCACCAACAACGTCAAAAACTTTACTCTGTGGTATTTAAAACGAAGTAAATAGTTGAGAAGGAAAGTACTTTCTAAAGAGACATTGTTCGTCCCGACAAAGTGGATGTCATCTTAAAGGTAGTTCTAACTCAAAGTAGTTTGAGACGATGGCGAATAGTTGATTCGAATACATTATGAGATTTAAGGAGCAACAGTAAAGTCATTTCAACATCGTGGAAGTGGTCCTCATCCAAATAACGTTCTCTAGTAAAGGGAACAAGTAGGTATTCTTCGTTAAATAGACAAGTCTAAAATAGTACTTTAACACTATCTCAGTGTAGAAGTCTGAAGTGGAGATGGTGTAGACGTGACTTCAGAACTTGTGTAGTTTCAATAGGTACTTTTACCCGTAGTCGAATAGGGTATGCGGACACATACAAGTATAAAAATGGAGAAGGGTACTTACTGTCTACAAAAGTTACCGTTGATCTTACCACTTAGGATAGGCCTGACAATATTTGGCTTAAAAGAGTCTAGTCAGTCTCCAAGATTCCGTCGATCTCGGAGTGTATATAAAGAATGTATTATTCTGAAATTTCAGTTTCACTAAAGAACTAAGGTATCTGACGTCTTACCTACAACACTATCGTCCGTACTTTTGTCATACTCAGAGAAACATGTAGAGGTAGTCTCGAGAACCCGTTCGTTCACGTAACAGGTACTCGCCTTTATGAAACTCTCCTTAGAAAAAAAAAGAGGATTCGTCATCTAGAGTTATTACCCGAATTATATAAGTCATTTGGTATTGTCTTCGTCTTCTATAATTCTTCTCCACCGTTCTTATGTGTCTTCTTGACATGTTTTTTCTAGAAGTGCTGGGTCTATTAGTACTACCACACCAGTGAGTGGATCTCGGTCTGTAGGACCTTACACTTCAGTTCACCCGGAATCTTTCGTAGTGATGTTTGTTTCGTTCACCTCCACTACCTTAAGGTCAACTCGATAAAGTTTAGGACTTTCTACTACGACACTTTCACGATGTGAGTTATACGGTCGTTTAAACCTTTTGAGTCGTCACCGGTTCCTGACCATTCCAGTCAAAAGTAAGGTTAGGGTTTCTTTCCGTTACGGTTTCTTACAAGTTTGATGGTGTGTTAACGTGAGTAGAGTGTACGATCATTTCATTACGAGTTTTAAGAGGTTCGGTCCGAAGTCGTCATGTGTTTGGCACTTAAAGGTCTATAAGTTCGACCAAAATTTTTTCTGTCTCCTTGGTCTCTAGTTTAACGGTTGCAGACGACCTAGTACCTTTTTCGTTCTCTCAAGGTCTTTTTGTAGATGAAGACGAAATAACTGATACGGTTTCGGAAACTGACACACCTAGTGTTCTTTGACCCCTTTTAAGAAGTTCTCTACCCTTATGGTCTGGTTGACTGGACGGAGAGTTCTTTGGATATACGTCCAGTCCTTCGTTGTCAATCTTCCCCTGTACCTTGTTGTCTGACCAAGTTTTATTCTTTTCCTCATGTAGTTCCGACATATGACAGTAGGACGAATAAATTGAATATACGTCTCATGTAGTACTCTTTGCGACCTGACCTTCTTCGTGTTCGAACTTAGTTCTATCGACCCTCTTTAGAGTCAATTGGAGTCTATACGTCCACTATGGTGGGAATACCGTCTTTCACTTCTCCTTGATTTTTCAGAGAACTACTTTCACTTTCACCTCTCACTTTTTCAACCGAATTTCGAGTTGTAAGTCTTTTGCTTCTAGTACCGTAGACCAAGGTAGTGAAGTACCGTCTATCTACCCCTTTGTCACCGTTGTCACAGTCTGAAATAAAGAGACCCGAGGTTTTAGTGACGTCTACCACTGACGTCGGTACTTTAATTTTCTGCGAATGAGGAACCTTCCTTTCAATACTGGTTGGATCTATCGTATTTTTCGTCTCTGTAATGAAACGGTTGTTTCTAGACAGATCAGTTCCGATACCAAAAAGGTCATCAGTACATACCTACACTCTCAACCTGACACTTCTTTCGACTCGTGACTTCTTAACTACGAAAACTTGACACCACGACCTCTTCTGAGAACTCTCAGGGAACCTGACGTTCCTCTGGGTTGGTCAGGTAGGATTTCCTGTAGGTAGGACCCACAAGTAACTTTCCTGACTACGAATTCGACTTTGAGGTTACGAAACCGGTGGACTACGTTTCTCAACTGAGTAACCTGTTCTGAGACTACGACCCTCCCCAACCCCCGTCCAACTCTTCCCCTACAGTCTTCAACTCTACCGACCTACCGTAATGGTTGAGCTACCTGTACTCAGACTCACTTGAGGCCCTCAACCGCTACCTGTCCCTCTGGACCACACGAAACTAAGTACCCCAGCGTTTCTCAGTCTGTGCTGACTCGCTGACTTGACTTGACTTGACTTTGGTACAACATTTGTCTACACGACAGTAGGTCCGAAACAAAAAGGTAAATATCTCGCGTCCGTCTGTCTAAATTGTGCTATGAATTCCCGGGATCTTAAAAATCTTACCATTTACTCGTAACCGCAGTTGAATCAGTGGTCGACGTCGTCAAGGATTATCCTCTCAGTCGTTTTTTTGGACGTCTAGATCTTGGAAGACGAAGATAACTACACTAGTACACTAAAAAAAAAGAAAAATCAGACGAATATACTAATTATCAAAATAATTTTTCAAAAAAACTTTAAACGGGGATGTGAAAGAAAGGTTACAGTAACTCTTTTTTAACTGTACATTGACACATTCAACTTCTATTTGTCACACTACTAAACTATACATACATAGAACGTTTTACTAATGGCGTTATTAAACTTCGAAACTTAAGTCGTAACTGAATAGGAGAGATCGATACCTTCAGGATCTACTGTAAAAGAAGGACAACTTCCCAAAAAACTGACGTGATTTTTAGGTAATGAATCATATCGGTAGAAGTAAGTAAAAGTATCGATCTAAAAGACCTATTAAAAATCGTTGAAGATATAGTCGTTAACGATGAATTGGAACAAAAAAAAAAACAAAAAAAAAAAATGAAATATTTTCATCGAAGAAGGAATTTGGATTACTTAGTCGGAGACGATCGAAGTCTGAAACAAGACGTCGAAGAAGTGGAGAGAATCACAAGTATCTTAACTTCTCTCAACCCCCGAACGATACCTAACACGAAACCGACTTTGCTGACAACATCGACCAAACTATAAGAGAGGTCTGTCGATTTTGAAATAGGAACAGTCGTTATTCCGACAAACGAAAGACTAGTAAGTACATAAGTGACCTCATCCATGAAAGTTAAAGGAAAGACGGACAGAGTCGAAAGATATACGGAAGGATTGAATCAAGTCAGTAAAGACCTGAAAGAACCACCGAGTCTGTCTTTTCTTACACGGACGTCACACCCTCTGGACCCAAGTTAGGGACCCAACCCTTCTAGGGGACCTCTTCCCTTACCGATGAATGAGTTCATAAGAACAGACCTCTTAAGGTACCTGTCTCGTCGGACTTCAGATGTTAGGTACCCCAAAGTTTCTCAGTCTATAAACTATACTTTACTTTCTGTACACTGACAAGAAAGTGAACTTGTCAATTTATGGATGAAGGGACCACCGAGTCTGCCATTTCGCAGACAGATGTTACGCCCTCTGGACCCAAGCTAGGGACCCAACCCTTCTAGGGGACCTCTTCCTTTACCGTTAGGTGAGGTCCTGATAACGGACCTTTTAGGGTATCTGTCTCCTCGGACCATCCGATGTCAGGTACCCCAGCGTTTCTCAGTCTGTGCTGACTCGCTGAAGTGAAGTATTCCAATAATTAACCGGACTAAAATTATAACGACACAGAGTCCAATCTCCCTCCGGGTTTCTGTTTCCTTTTCTACCTCCTTGTCGGTCAACCACCTCGTCAGTCTTGTGTCTGTTGTGAATATATTATGCAAAGGTCAGAATATATATTTCCGTACTAAACACCGTCGGGTCTAGTTAATGTTAGCGTTGTCGTTTCTACTGACTGGTGTCTATTGACATTATTTATACTATGATTAATTTTTCATATTCTACAAAGTACTTAATGGTTATATACTGGACCTCTGTGTCTCACTTGTTTACGTCAACCTTTTTACCACGGCTATGTAAAGAAACTGTGCTCCACAGTGTTGAGAAGTCAGACATTTTCTACGTTATAGACGTGTCACGTTATTTTACTTGTACCTTATAAACGTCCCAAAAAAAAAAAAAAACCGTTTATAGGAAATAGTTCAACTCTTTTAAGAAGAGGTAAGGAACAAATCTAAAAAATTTTTAGTGTTTACCTAATCTAAAATAGGTTACAAAAAAGACGAAGATAACTATATTAGTACACTAAAAGAAAAAGAAAAAAATCGGACGAACATACTTGTTCAAAAAAAAATTTAAAAAAACTTTAACATGAAATAGAAAGAAAGGTAACAATAACTCTTTTTTACCGGTACATTGAAACACATTCAAATTCCATATGTCACACCACTAAACTATATATAGAATGTTTTACTAATGGTGTTATTCCAATCAATTGTGTAGGTAACAACAACGACAAATTAGTGTCGGGTGGTCGGAGAAGACAGTGTCCTAAAGGGTCCGCTTTTATGACCTCACCCAAAGGTAAAGGAAGATGTCCCTAGTTTGGGCTCAAAGGACGTAACGTCGACCTAAGAAATGACGAGTCGGTGGTCCCTTTGGGTCGTGTAGGTAAGAGAGTGTATTGATTTTAAAACACACACACAATATTCTTGTGTATTCTCAATGAGAGAATCATTGAAGGGTCGGTCATTATGTTATAACTATTGAAAGCAACGGTACGACATGTAAACTAGGGGTCATAAATGAATAATGTTAACCTACAAAGTGAAACTAGTTGTAGAGGGATGGTGGGTGGTGAACGTCGGAGACCGTTGGTCATGAGGTGACAAAGGTACTTAAACTGAAGAGTAAAATCTAGGGTTTATCTTCTTTCTCGTATGTCTTGAACACGAAGAGACAGAGTGAATAAAATAAATAGTCTTTCGAGAGTTCCAGGTAAGTCAAGGAAAATAACTGTCCTAAAGAAAAAATACGGGTTTATTATAAGGTAAAAGAAATAGGTAAATAGACAACTACTTGTGAATCTAATTAAAATACAGAACCACCACCACTACCAAATCAGGGATTCAACACAGGAGGAAGGTACTCTAAGAGGTCCGTTTTTATGACCTCACCCAGCGGTAAAGAAGAGGTCCCCTGGTAGGGCTGAGTCCTTTGCTTGGGCCCAGAGGACGTGACGTCCGTCTAAGAAATGGTTGGTTCGATGTCCCTTCGGGATCTTGAAACACAGAACCGATAACACTTTATACGACACTACTTGTATTTAGGTGTCGATAGAGAGACTCTGTCGTTAAATTAAAGGAATTCTATATTTGAGTCTTAACCCTACTGCCCTAGTGTCCTATCAAGACAAAGATTAACACACTCTTTTGAGGTAAACAAAGGGTTCACCTACCTGGTTGAATCAAAGGGTAGTTGCCACGTGGTTCAAGGGGAAAGGACGTGTAGGAGTACTTGTGTTGGTAAGATTGTCCACACTCCTCCGAATAACACTGAAAGTAAGTGTAAAGGTACTACTAATCATTAAAAGTGACATAAAAGTACATGGAGGACAGACAAACGGACGTAAGAAATCTTTTTACAGATAGGTTCAGGAGAAGAGGTAATTTTTAAAAAAAAACGATAACTCAACATACTCAAGGAATGTACAAATCCTATAATTGGAGAATAGACTATATACTATACGTCTAAAAGAAAAAAAAAGGAAAGTCATCCAACGAACAAGTGAGACAACTAACAAATAAAGCGACATGTCTTTGAACAGTCAGACTACATCGAGGTGGACATACAAAAGCGGAGACAACGCACACGAAACACGTAATATAAATTTTTGAGTAACGGTCGTAGTCACAGTTTCTCGTAGAGGTATAAAAGTAAATCCCAAAATATCAAAGTCCATCATGTAATATCAGAAATTAGGTAAAGTTTAAAAAAAATGTCACTATGTTCCATCCCTAGGTTAAAGTGAGAAACCGTCCATTTATGGATCAAAAAAGGGTCGTAGTGAAGAACTTTTCTGACAGAAAAGGGGAAACTCACAAAAACCGAGGGATATGTTTATAATTAACTGGGACATAAACATTCAAATAAAGACACGATAGATAATATGCGGTATACACACAAAATACGGTGATGGGAAGAAAACTAAAGACAACAAAAGACCGTATAAACTTTAATCTCCCTCCCTACGGAGGTTGAAACGAGAAAAAAAGAGTTTTCAAAAAACTCATAAGTCCCAGAAGACACCAAGGTATACTTAGAATCCTAACAAAAAAGATAAAGACACTTTTTACAGTAACCGCAAAACTATCTCTGAAATAAGTCAGATATCTACCGAAACTCATCACGTCGGGCAAATTGTTATAAGAAGGTTATGTACTCACTCTTTTTAGAAAAGGAAACGAAAAAGAAATTGAAGAAAGTAGTCACAGCGTCAAAAGGTACATGTCCAGAAAGTGGAGGAATCAATTTAAATAAGGACTCATAAAATAGTGAAAACTATACTAACATTTAACACAATGAAACAAAGAAAAAGTCTATAAAATAACAATCACACATCGTCACGTTGACTAAAAACTTACGACTAAAACATAGGAAGTTGATGACTTTAGTAAATAATCAAGATTTTCGCAAACCACTTTAGAAACACCAACGATGTAGATATTATAGTATTGTAGGTGTTTATCTTTGGTAAAATAAAGAAGGAAAGACTAAACCTACTGAAATGAAAAAAAAGACCGGATTCAAGAGACTGAACTTAAAGATCATGATACAACTTATCCTTACCACTCTCGTCCGTGGGTATAGAATAAGAATTAAAATCTCCTCTTCAAAAGTCGAAAGGTGGTAACTAAAACAAACAATACCCAAACGCTATATATCGGAAATATATAAGTACATATTGAAAGGGCAAGTGTTAAAAATTTTCGAAATAGTATCTTCTCACAACTCAAAACAGTTTACAAAGAAACATGTAGATAACTCTTCTAGTACACTAAAAATAAGAAGTAAGATAATTACACCATATAGTGGAAATAACTAAACGTTTATAACTTGGTTTGACCGTAGGGTCCCTAGTAAGAGTAAATTGGTACCGCATACTAGGAAAATTTCACGATAACTTAAACTATACGAACTTAAAAAAAGTTTTATAAAAAGTAAATATAAGTAATCCCTAAAGACCGGACATCAAAAAAAAACAAAAAACAAAAAAAAAGGAAAGAAAGAAAGAATATAACACGAATGGACAGAAACGACAGTCCCATTACGACCGGAATATTTTACTTAAGTTTTCACAAGATCAGAGAAGTCAAAAAAAAAAAAAATAAAATAATCCTAAACTCCTCCTAACTACAATTGAGAAGAAATCTTATCTTAAGTGGTCCCTTTGACAGACCAAGACCTGATAGACAAGAACCATCCTAAAATTAATGACGGAGGTGGAGGAACCAGAAGTAACTAGACGAGTCTAAAAGACAAGGAAGAACTAAGTTAGAATCTTCTAACACATAATATCCTGAAATAGTTAAAGAAGATCCAATAGGTTAAAAACCAAGACACCAGTCAACATAAGAGAGAATAAAATGAATATTAAAATAAACTCGTAAGGGACAAAAAAGAACCAATCAGATCGATTTCTAATCAGTTAAAAGAAATGGAAAGTTTCTTTGATCAAAGGAACTAAAAAAAGATAGCAGAAAGAACAAAAGTAAAGAAATAAACACGAGAATAGAAAAATATGGAAAGGACAACGATTACAACCCGAATCAATAAAGAGATAAATTAAAGAACTCCACACTTCCATCAAACATACTTTTAAAATTTCCACAAATATACCTTTAAAAGAAAAAGAATTACATTCATAAATAAAGACATTTGAAAGGGGATTTATGTCAAGACAAGATGGTGTATTCAAAAGTACACAAAAAGTAAAAATACACACAGTTCTCTGAAAGACTAAAAAAAAAAAAATTAAAGAAGTAACTGGGTAGCCGACAATTCTTAACACATCTAATTAAATGTACGTAAATACTTAAAAAGTCAAAAGGAAGACCAAAACTAAAGATCAAAGAATGATAAAACCAGTCCTATCTCGGAATTAAAATAAAGTTAGTAAATTTTAAACAATCACGAACAAAACACAAGGTTTTATACTGGATTTGACCTACTACAAGACACACTCAAACTCTTCTTACACATAAGACCACGATAACCTACATTACACAACATACACAGACAATCCTACATTACTCAACGTACACAGATACTCCATGTAAACCAGATATCATAATAAGGTCGTGAGACAAACGAAGAATTAAAAGACAGACCTACTAGATCGGTTTCAACTTTCATCCCACAACATTAGGGGATGATAATGTATCATTATAACATAACTTAAGAGGATGATAATAACATCTCTGTCTTTATGTTCTTACACTGAGGAAAACCAAGACAATTATAAACGAAATCAATAAATCCACGAGGTCATAACCCAGGGATATATAAATGATAACGATAGACTAATTATATCAAGAATTTATTGGAATGAACGATTTAATCTTATAACTGTTAGTTAACACATAGGAATAATGAATAAAAACAGAAAGAAAAACAATGACCTGGTAATTTAGGATTTAGACTCAGGGTGACTGGTTTGTGTATAAATGTCGGGAGGACGATTTACCATCTACGGCACAAGACTCGACCTTTATTTGAGTCCTGACTCGGTTCCTGTCTCGGGGACGGGGATATCCAGTTGAAGAACTTCCGTTCCGTCTGTGAAAGAAATGAAAAGGGTGGAGAGAAGTGATGAACGGATTGAGTATCACCCACTAATTTTTTTTTATTATTTTCCAATTTTTTTTCTCTTTCTTAACTACGAAAACTTGACACCACAACCTCTTCTGAGAACTCTCAGGAAACCTGACGTTCTTCTAGTTTGGTCAGTTAGGATTTCCTTTAGTCAGGACTTATGAATAACCTTCTTGACTACGACTTAAACCTAGAGGTTATGAAACCGGTGGACTACCCTTCTTGACAGAGTAACCTTTACTGGGACTACGATCCTTTCTATCTTCCGTCCTTGTCTTCCCCTACTGTCTCCTACTCTACCAACCTACCGTAGTGGCTGAGCTACCTGTACTCAAACTCGTTAGAGACCCTCAACTACTACCTGTCCCTTCGAACCGTACGACGTCAGGTACCCCAACGTTTCTCAACCTGTACTGACTCATTGACTTAACTTTTTTATTTCGTAGAAAGCTTGTCCAATTGTTTTTCTAGACACAGTGGAAAAAAAAAAAAGAAAAAAAAATTAAAAATTAAAAAATAAAAAATAAAAAAAATTTAAAATTTTAGAAATTAAGAATGTACACAAGGGTTTGTACTTGGGGGGAGGGTGGAGGGAGGGGTATTGTGGAGAGACCCAGTAGGGGTACGTGGTCGAGGTTCGTACGGCATAGGACGTAGTCTGTATCTGACCGCTAAGTTAAGAATGTACTATCATATGTACAATCTTACAGTAAGAGGGTTTAGTAGGGTGGGAGAGGGAGAGGGAGACTCAGGTTTTCAGGACACAGTGGAAAAATACGAATATACTAGAGATACCAATAGTTAAGTCATGAGACTAGTTGATTAAAAAAATTTACAGGATAACCTATTCGTCAATGGAAATATCCGTATACTCCATCTTTTCTCCCTCCCCCTTCCTTCCTTCACAAGAGAAATGGTCAAGAACTCAAACTTGTTCAGTAAATTATAGTATATTCTCTTGTTTGACCGGAATGTGCAGAGTTTTTACAGTAGAAACTCCCGATTCTGTACACACCTTTGTATACCCGTTACGGTCTGTGGGAAGTCTACAGTCGTCGTACGGGTGATTGTGGAACGAAATTGGTGGAAGGGTAGAAAGGAAGGGTGAAAGTCAAGTTGTTTTGGAGGGAGAGGGTTTTGTGTGTATATGTCGAAATAACTTTCTTTAATATGTCTTGTACTGTCTGTCTACTATCGATAATAAAAACTCATCCAGACTAACAAGTCTGGAAAGTATCACACCTGTTACATCACATTCGTTGGTATACGGTACGAGAAGATGGAATATTTTGGAACAATCATGCTCTACCGATTTCCTTGAGAGAACATAAATATAAAACCATTCTGACAGAGATATACATTTTGCAAATTGGACTTAACTATGTTTAATTCACATAATATATTGGGAAGATAAGTTTATTTATTAGTTATAAAGAAGTACGGATTTATACAAGAGAAATAGGGGATTATTTGAGGAGTCAGTCAAGTCAAGTCAGTGAGTCAGTACAGGCTGAGAAACATGGGGATACCTAACGTCGTGTGGTCCGAAGGGAGAGGTAGTGGTTGAAAGCCTCAAATGAGTTTGAGTACAGGTAACTCAGCCACTACGGTAGGTTGGTAGAGTAGAAGACAACAGGGGAAGAGGAGGGTGGAAGTTAGTCCCAGAAAAGGTTACTCAGTCACAAGAAGTGTAGTCCACGGTTTCATAACCTCGAAGTCGAAGTTGTAGTCAGGAAAGTTAATTATAAATCCTGACTAAAGAAAATCCTACTTGACTAACCTAGAGGAACGTCAGGTTCCCTGAGAGTTCTCAGAAGAGGTCGTGGTGTCAAGTTTTCGTAGTTAAGAAGCCGTAAGTCGAAACAAATACCAGGTGGAAAGTGTAGGTATGTACTGATGACCCTTTTGGTATCGGAACTGATTTGTCTGAAAACAACCGTTTCATTACAGAGACGAAAAATTATACGTCAGATCTAACCAGTATTGAGGATTGTATTAGAGGATGAACAGAAACTTTTAAGTAACACCCTTTTATAAACATTACGAAACTCTGTTTTACAATTGTAAGATCATATACTTCTCAAGAATGTTTAGTCATTCTTTAAGATATCCTCTTACTCGTTTAGTACTACTTACTTAATAGTCCTTTTCTGTTATTTACATACTTTGTCATTTTATTGTGTTAAATATTTTGTTATACAAATGTTTTGTTCAGTGGTCTGTTTTCGTTTATTTCTTTGTATTTAAAAATAAAGAGTAAAATTGTTATTAATGGTTCTATAATTATTCATCTCAAACCGTTTCTATGTATGAGGAAATGACAACTTTCCTTGACTGTCCTTCAAAACATGAGAGTTTACCTTTACCTGGGTCGTTGGAATGAAGATCTTTATACGACATTTTTTGATGATGGTACCAGTGTCTTCGTAACAAGTACTCATAAAAGTTTCATCTAAACAATCATTATCATTTTGTGATGTTTATCCGAGTCACAAGTACATCAACCATTCACTAATAAGTTCAAAACTCCACCCGAAGGAATCACCAAGTCACCACTTCTTAGAAGGACGGTCACGTCCTCGGCGCACAAGTCAGGAACCTAACCTTACTAGGGGACTTCCTCCTTTACCTTCGGGTGAGGTCATAAGAACGGACCCTTTAGAGTACCTGTCTCCTTGGGTCACCCGATGTCAGATATCCGAGTGTGTTCTCAGTCTGTACTGAATCGTTGATTTGGTGTTGTCGTTGTTTCAAAACTACACAGACACGGTATCCTAAGATCTGTGTGGAATTTTTACGGATCGGACCTTTCTAGAGGTTCTATACAGTTCACTTTTTTTTTCTTCAGTTGTTCATTACGTGCATGCGATTGTACGTTTTTTCTGGTACATATTTACACGGTTTCCTCGTGAACTTTCCTGCGTTTCGTTTGTCATCTTTCCACTATAAAGAACCACCATCCCCTCTTCCACAATTATTCCTCAGACACTTTTCTCTTTCCTCTCAGAATGTATCCATAATAAGACTAACAAAATTAGAAACCTTCTATCTCAGATAAATCTATAAAACATATATTTTTGTTTCTTTTATTCAATAAAGTTAAGTTCAATTACTTAGAATACTTTCTCCATATAATAGAAGAATTACTACACACCATTGAGAAATATACAAGTATACAAGAGAAATATATTACATAAGCAAATTATATAATTTAAGAAGGTTTGTTCATGTAAAGTACATGATACTTTCATCGAGTCTTGAAATAAGATTATAAAAAATTATAAAATACCAAAGTTTACATACATGAAGAGACCATGTAGATGTTACTAAATAAAAAGACGACATTTCATCTCCAAATGAAACTTAAAACAAAAAAAGAATTCCGAGATTAATTAATAAGTCAAGTTTTTAATTTGTCAAAAGAAAAAGGATAATTATATTTTACGTACGTCTTCACAATCAGTGAGTCAAAACACACTGAGAAACGCTGGGTACCTGACACCAAGAGGTCCGAGGAGACGGGCACTTTAAAAGGTCCGTTCTTATGACCTCACCTAACGGTAAGGAAAGAGATCCCCTAGAAGGGTTGGGTCCCTAGATTGGTCCCAGTAGACGTAACGTCCATCTAATAAATAACAGACTCGGTGATCCCTTCGTTCACTGATATTTTACATTTGAAATAGTATTCATTTACTAGTTTACGTACACCCGGAAAAAAATATAAAAAGAGAAGGTAACTATATATATATATATTATGACTATAACTATATAAGGTAACTATATCGATAACGAAAAGGTCATGGTGTCAAAATAATACAAACGTCACGCCAACCGTTAGATTATCTCATTCCAAGGTAAATACGAGAACAAACGATTTGAAAGAACTGATAAAAACATGTATCAGAAAATCATAGTTGTACTGTACACGGTAATTTATAACATGACGTTAAAACTAAACATAATATAAATTTGGTATCTATGTGAATCTTTTTTATATAGAAGTATTATAACTTAAAAACATACATTGTATGTCGAGGTGGAAAGTAAACTAATTTATCACAAAATACAATAGACCATTTCAAAGATAAATAACAAAACAAGTGTATCCATGAATTATAAAGATTAATCTGAAAACCAAAGGAGGTTCACACGGAACTCATCCAGTTGAGAACCAAGTGCTTCGTAACTCTAGAAACTTTACGTACAGACGTATAGTGTATTCGTACACATTGTCATAGTGGGTCAAAGAACTTTTATGATACGTTCAAGTACACCCGAAAGGACCACCGAGTCTACCGTTTCTTAGGCGGTCGTTACGTCCTATGGACCTAAGTTAGGGACCCAACCCTTCTGGGGGACCTCCTCCCGTACCGTTGGGTGAGGTCATAAAAACGGACCTCTTAGGGGTACCTGTCTCCTCGGACCACACGACGTCAGGTACCCCAGTGTTTCTCAGCCTGTGCTGACTCACTGATTCGTGTTTCGTGTGTACTCCAAGTAAATGAATAAAATAAAAAACTTGATTAAACAAACTAAAAAGAGAACTCAGGAAAGAAGGAGACGAACTACCTCCCCTTTCCCAGGTTGTTACCTCTTGTTAGATTGTCGTATTTACTAGAGTTAAACTGTCGTCTCAAACTTCTCAAAAATCTGTTATATTAGAGGAAAACTGTATTAAAGGTCAGTAAACCTCCTTTACTGAGGATAGAGAAGAGACTCAACCAAAGATTTGTACAGAAGACAAGAGTACCAAGTTCCTCTCTACCCCGGGGACGCAGGAGTCCCGTAGAGACCGGGGAAAGTGGTTCAACGACGAGACCCGACGAAGGACGTCTCCACTCAGAGTCGCCCTTCCGAGGCACACAACGCGCGTGGGACACAGACTAGTTCGGGTGACCACGAGGGGTCAGTCGGTGTGTGGTAGGAAGGGTGCCACACTGACCGAGGAGACTCAACGGTCGTGTAGCAAGTAGACCGGGACTCAGACCCGACGCGTGGACTCCCGAACACGACGTCTCAACGCCGTAACGGAACCTTAGGGTCTCGTGGCGTGGCGTCCGACTGACAGGGAGTCAAATAGAGGTCCCCCGTACACCTACGAAGAGGTCCAGTCGAGGTAAGGTCCACACACCCTTCCGTCTCACCCTTTACATTTGGGACGGGAGGAGGAGAGACTGAGACGATGGAGACTCGAGTGACACCTGACTGTCAGGACTCTACGACACACACTTCCGAGACGTATTGGGGAGGGGTCTAGGTCTGTGACTCGACCCCTTTCCTGGAGGTAGGAAAAGGAAACTATAGGGAGAGTTAAATAGTATGTTTGAAGGTAAAGACCGAACTTACATTTTCGCGGACCGTCCGATGGCAGGTACCCTAGCGTTTCTCAGTCTGTACCTGTGCTGACTAACTGATTGTGAAAGTGGAAAAAAAGAAAAAAAAAAAAAAAAAATCCTCTTCCTTCTAATCCTATAGTTACGGGTTAGGGGAAAGGAAGACTAGAGAGGGTAGAAGGAAGGGAACGGAATGTCCTAGTGTGAAAAGAAATTGTAGGGAGTACTTTAAAAGAGGAGATAAGTCTAAGGTCGGAGTCCCAATTCAGTATTGGAACTCTTCCCACCTCCATCCTCTTTCCCGTTGATCACTTTTAAGGTTTTATAAAGTGGTCTATATGTATAAATGTTATGTTAAGATAACATGTAAGTTTCTTCTTTAACGTAAATTAAGATATCGAGGGTGTTGTCCCTTTTCTCTCCCTATGAAGAACATTTTTCGGTGCTTGAATGGTAAATCGCAACAAAAGTTACAAGAGAGTGAAGCAATTGTGTACTGGTATCACGATCAGTACACTAATGTTCCATGAGTGTTGTACCATTAATTTCGTAGAATGCGAAAAGGCTCACACCTCCAAGACTTCCCTCAGATTAAAAGTAGAACTGAAGTTCACGGTACCTCACCAGTCCTTAGCCCCTTCAACCAAGAGGTCTCTCTTAACAAAAGGTTTACAGTAGACTTGCACTTTCCCTTGTCTTTTGATTAGTGCTGTCACTGTAAAATTTTTCCCTCGATGTGCCTTTCATCTTTTTCTTGTACGTGATTACCAAATTATTTTGGTCACCCTTCATACGACCTCGGAGGCTTTGAAACCGAGTCTCGACTACAAAGTTTACGCGTCACTGTATGCCTGTCTATTCCTTCATGTTCCTAGCGAGTCTTTCTCATGTTAAGCACACAGAAGAGACCCACAGGTCTCTAGGGTGTGACACATAACAACCGTCAAATGTCCCTCGTCCTAGATTCAGAAGCTTCCTTTTTTATTTTCGAGACTTCAGATGGCAACTCACGCCTACAATTTGTCTACATTTTGGATGTTGTACAAAAGTTGGAAAAATTCGAGTAAGGGGAAAAGTGAAAAAGGGGGGAAAACCTTTATTAGACATATCGTCAGTAAACTAAAGACTGGGTTATTAGGATAGATCTCCAAACCCCGAAAAAACAAAACAAAGTAAACACAAAACGTGGACTTCAACAAAACGACACAATGCGAGTAAGCGAGTCAGTACGGACTGAGAAACACTGGGGTACCGGTCACCGGTCAGTCCAAGGAGACAGGTACTCTAAAAAGTCCGTTCTTCTTACCTCACCCAGTGGTAAAGAAGGAGGTCCCATAGAAGGGTTGTGGTCCTTAGCTTGGACACGGAGGGCACAGAGGAAGTAACGCCCACCTAAGACATGGGTGACTCGGTAGTCCCTTCGGGTGTGACTTCTAGAAAGCCCGAAAGACTGAGACGTCTCACTCGGGTGACGGTGTCTAGAAAGAAGAGGTGTTCTGGAGGTGTCCTCACACTTGGTCGCCGTATACCATTCCTCGGGAATAGACACGGAATGAAGAGTAAACACGTTCAGTCTGAAGTGAACTACTACTACAGAAAGAGTCCTCTCCCACTTCCTCAAGTGACTCCTACGGAATCACGTTTTAGAGTACGTCTTTGAAGACGATCACCCTCGACTGTGAGGTCACGTGTGACCCGTGGACACCTCCTGAAAGAGGATCACGGAAATACCTGAGTTGTTGTAGACCGTACGTTCGGTGTTTCGTCAACGGACTTTGTACGTTGGTTTCTCCTGTGACGTTCTTTCTTGGTCGTACGGTCGAGGGTTTGTACCGTCTCCTAACTTTTGTCACCTCACGAATTTTCTGTACCCAGACCTTGATGTGGGGATAAGACGGTGAAAGTCATTCAATGAATAAGGGACTCTAGAGTCAAAGGAATAGACCCTTTACCCCTTTTATGGGAGTGTGACAGTCCTAATTTACTCTGTTATATATGTTTTAGAATCTCAAACGTTGAGAATATTACAGAACCTTATTGGGACTGTAGACAATGAATATACTTGACAGGTTAAGAAGAAACCTGGATTTAACTTTGAATGCATAAATCGTCTATTTTTAGGTCTCACGGACCCATTTGAAACTTAAGTTCTATTTATTCTTTATTAAAAATCCTATTTTTTTTTAGGTCCTTTATAGTCCTATATTGAATACGATTTTTCGTAAGTAACAAATAAACTTTAACTTTAACTTGACCAGCAGGACTCAAAATAGACCGTTTGAATCGTAGTTAGGGGAACAGACTATTTCCTCTATAACCACAAATGAGTAAACATAATCTCCCGCCACCACTCCTACTGTATTTTTTATTTGTACGTTTTCAAAATACTCAACCTTGTACACTAAGTCTATACACCCTTACGATACTAATAATCACACCCAAAACTTTAGTAGTGGTCAAGTCCTTGTCCAACTTCGTACGTCTCACCTTCAGTTACTCTCCTCTATGACATTCAATATCTGGTCAATTGGACAAGTGGAGAAGAGTCCCCGGTTCTTGGAGACTCAATGAACGTCGTCTGACGGAAAAGAGTAATTATACGTACCCACCGATAGTAACCATTCCTGAAAAACATGAACCTAACTCTTCCTTCTTCTTCTCGTACTTCTCCTAACACGTCCTCTGACGGTTGGAAATATGTCCCTCCCAATAAAGGAAAAATTAATTTAAAGATCTGTACGTTAAACGGAAAAGGCTACATAATGCAAAAAGTAGTCGAAAAAGGAGCATCTCACCGTTTAGTGCTTGTCGAATAAAGTCCTTATTAGTGTCTTCCCCGGCAAACCCACGGGTGAGTACAGGTTCGACGTAAAATTCGTATTTCTGAGGAACCTGCCTTTTAAGGTTCACTTTTCAGTTCCAAGATTTTTATGAGTTTCTCTAAAATTGAGAGGACACAGTCCACGTAAGTCCTTTACGTTCATGAGTTTAAGAAAATAAAGGTTTCTTTTCTTGTATTCCAGAAAAGGTAGGGAAGAGTACCCGGTTTTGATCTGGGGTCTTGTTTTACATAAGACCACATTGAATCCGTTAAAGAGTTCTATAGTAAATAATTTCCTCTCTTACAATGAATATGACAATATTACGAGTTAAATGATTAAGACAGGAAAACATTTTACTTATTGAGTATTCCGTTTTTGAATCACTCTAGTCAATAAACCATCCTACATCAATTTCCTTCAGAGTCAGTATGTTGACTTACAAATAAAAATTTGGTCAAAACGGTCGAAGGGTATCTGTCACGGAGTCTCGATCCTCTGTCTATGTGCTTGACTCATTGATCTCGTTGGTTGAACCGTTAAAGGATGTTCTATCTCTCTTTATTTAGAGCCTCCTGGGAAACCGGAAACTGAAACCTTACGTTTGCGAGACCCTCTTTTCTTTGCATACCACTCGTACACGAGGTCGCAGACGTCTGATGTCGGTACGTTCTGGGTAGGAACTCACTTTAACGCTTAAAGGGGTGCTCCCCACCCCCCTCTCCCTACCAACTAAAAGTCGACCGTCCGTGTTGTCTGTCCTATTCGGAGAAACACAAATCTGTGAACTCGGTAGCGTAAAATACCTGTGTTTGACTTCTATTCTAGATGACTACCTCAGAGGCCGGTGTCGGACTCTGGTCGGGTAGCTACAGTCCAAAGCAATTCGTGGACTACGGCCGTGAAACGTCGTGAAGGCCACCTATTTCCAAGACCGCCCCAGTCACAGAGGTCACTTCGACTCTCAGAGTAAACGGTATTTACTTCTTCTACCCTTCACTCGACACTCTAAAAATCTGATTATAAATCTAGTGACGTTAAATAGAGTAGAATTCCTAGTTCGACTGACTTGCGCTCGGCTCATACTTGAACGACACAAATGTTCCGGAAGAAGGAGACCCGATCTACAAATTTCTTTCCTCTTTTCGCTCTCGACCCTAAAGGCCGATTGGAACCTTGGGTTTGACCGGTTAGGGTTATTGTTATTATCGTTCTTATTTGTTCGTCCTTATAACGTTACACGAGAGAGGACACGACTCTTTTTAATTAAAGGATAAACACAAGGTAAGTGTATTTATGAGTATTACTACATAAATTTAGGTCTCAGACAATTTAGGATTTGGGTGTCATGGACTCGGTTGTCACTCTCAGAACGTAAATTAGCCAATGACATTATTTGTATATTTTACACAAAAAAAAAAGTACTCTCCTGTCTCGTCACCGATGTATTTTCCTGTAGTTTACTGTGTAGGAGGTAGAGGATCGTTTATTTTTTCGGTAGTCGAGTATTGTTCCGCCACTATTTTCCACGACTCCGGTCATTCTAATTCTGAAACATTATTCCAAGCCCGCGGTTTTGACTGTCGGTAAAAGAAAATATAAATAGTACAGGAGTGTAACCCCACTCTTCGGTACCGACAGGGTAACGACCGATCTTAAATATCGTCGAGGTAATAATCCTCTAACGTCACTTTACCCCATCTCCATACCAAAAGACTCTTGCAATGCTATCGGAGGATGTAATATGTGAACTGTCCAAACAGTCGAGAATCATTGTTCGGAACATTTCATGAAATTATAGTAATCGTGATAAAAGAATTACACAGATAAGAGGAACGTCGGACTTTTATAGTATATAGTACCCGACCTCCCATCGGACTTGACGATAGAGGGGAAAAGACCGAAGAATTTACACTAAAATATCATTGTGCATCTCAACTATAAAATTAGTCTTATTACGTCGGTAAAAGGAAATAACTAATAGTTCATTTATGCATATTTATACATCAATCCCCACCCGTTGGGAAAATTCCCTATAACTTTTGTATATTACTTACCGAAAGATCCCATTAGAACGACGGACGAATGAAGGCGATACGGTATACAGACTTCTAAAAGGTAAGACAAGAGGAACGAGTCTCTAGAGACCGCAAGTGTACGTCCTTTCTCCCTACTCCCAGTCTTGACTTTGAGACCTCTTTACTAGGTCCATCCATTCAGGATTTAATCTACGAAAACACTAAAGACACGTATGCACAGAAAGAAAATCGTTTGATATTATACATACACACGTACAAGTCAGCGAAGTCAGGACAGACTGACGTTAAGATACCTGACATCGGACGGTCCAAAAGACAGGTACCCTAAGAGGTTTGTTCTTATCACACCCAACGGTACGGGAGGAGGTCCCATAGAAGGACTAGGCTCCTAACTTGGGTGCAGAGGACGTAACGTCCACCTAAGGAATGGGTGACTCGGTGGACCCTTCGGGGTTCAATGTTATATAAGACATCAATTACCACGTGAAGCTTTCCTGGGTGTAAGCAAAACTTCATATCTTTAAGACATTCCGAAAAAGAAGGAAATGTACTACTCTATAAACTGAATGGATACGGATAGATATTATGATTACATTTGGATCTCTGAGTTGTGAACTTTCTCAAAATATACAAAATTTAAAGTTTTTATTTGTACATAACGAACCACTTACATTATTTTAATATTTGAACAAAATCTAGAGTACAAATTTGTCCTGTATACAGAAAAAAAAAATTCTAAATTTTACAAAATAAAAAATAAAAAATAAAAAAAATTTAAAATTTTAGAAATTAAGAATGTACGCAAGGGTTTGTACTTGGGGGGAGGGTGGAGGGAGGGGTATTGTGGACCAGCACAGACAAGAATTGTAACATTTAAATGAGTATACACCGGAACTAGTATTTTAAAATTAATAACAGTTGTTATCGGAATTTAACTATGGTTTTGATTCGGACCGTGTTTATTGTGTGGTTTTCCCTTAAAATAATAGAGGTCATCTTGGAGTCTAACAAGGTACTGAATTCCAATTTCAGTTTATGTGTCAAGTCAAGACACGGTCACGATTCTTCTTTTGTAGTTGGAACACACACGTCATGGTATAGTACATTAAATAAGGTGTAACGGGGTCTACACATGAGTTGATCAATGACCTGCACACGGGATGAAGGGATGGTACTGATGGAGTTTACTTTTTACTTCCCATATGTGTTGCCTTATGGACTAGATTTATCAGTGAGACAACACAGACTTAGACGCTGGGGCACCTGACATCGGGCGGTCCGAAGAGACAGGTACCTTAAGAGGTCCATTCTTATACCTCACTCATTGGTAAGGGAAGAGGTCACCCAGAAGGACTGGGTCCCTAACTTGGGACTAGAGGACTTGACGTCCCTCTAAGAAATGGTAAAGGGACCACCGAGTCCACCATCTCTTAGACGGACATCACGTCTTCTCCGTTCCTCAACGTTTCTGAGTCTATGTTGACTCGTTGAAAGCGAAAGTATACGTTATCTTATGATAAGTCGTTATTTTTTATTGTTTACGGTAAACGTCGTTGTACCTACGTTAACCTCTAAAAGACACTTCATCTAGTTCTTCTCCTTCCGTTTATAATATACTACAGTAAAAATACACAGTAGACTTTATCCATGTTTACTTGGATGGATACTTCGTCTTTGTCAGTCTCTTTATCTCTTCTCTGAACACGAACGGTTCCCTTCCCCCAACCCCTTCTTTACCTCACCTTCCAACCCAAATCGTCTACATTTGAAAATAACTATTTTACTTATTTGTTGTTCTAGGATGACAAGTCGTGTCTCTTGTTATAAGTCATAAGATACTATTTGGTTTTACCTTTTCTTATATTTTTTCTTACATATACGTACATATTGAATGAAACAATGTATAGTTATTAATTAGTTGTAACACTTAGTTTATATGAAGTTAATTTTAAAAACATTTACATTGTTTTTTACTTCTGTACTTCCTTAGACACTCATAAAAGGAAAGTCAGTTTTAATGACGTGGATCAAGACTCGGACCGTGTATCATTCATTCGTTTTACATAACTAATCTTCTCACACTTTACTTAGACATTGAAGAAGGTGGAATGTGACTCCAAAAACCGGGTACCGGTAGTTGTACCCAATGAACGTTCTTTTTTTTTTAAACATAGTCTACCCCTCCTCGATATCGTTGACCTAGACTCTAATTAAATCAGTACGAAAGGAAATAATTGAATACATTAACGAAGACGTAAATACGATCAGGTACGAGTCTACGAGAGTCTCTTGTCGTGATGTGTAACCGTTTATCTATGATGACCCGTTAGGTTTTAAGAACAATTGTTAAATATACTCACTCAGATTTTATAAATAACAATTGGTAAGTTTTTACATAAAACTCTTATTTGTTAGGTTCTTCTAAATGTGAAAATAGAGGTAGAGGTGAATACCGAAAATACAGGATACCAATATGTCTATAAGGTTCTATATGGCATGAAGTGTTTCACCTTACTGATCTACTTTAATATCAAATTATCAAAACGAAGTAAAACTAATCTTCACGGAGGGATTTACGATATAAGGGTCACGTAAACGGATTAAATCCACTCTTCCTCTGTTAAGTATGAAACCTGGCAGCAGAGAGATGAGTGGACTTGTTCTTCTGTCCCGTCCCAGTTATGTTATAAAAACAGATAAAAATATCAGTCAAATTATTAACGGACACTACCTAATTAATATATCATTGATGACGACTAAAAAGAATCTTTCCTTTACTAAATTAGTATATAAAAAGTCACCCCAGACCAGTGGTGTACTCCTGGATTGGATTGGAAAAAATTCATAAAATACGGAAAAGTAGACTTCCTTTTGGTAATTCAACTACACGACTCTTTAACGGGACACTTTTACGATGACAAGTATGTAAGACCAATTGTACTTATACTAAAATTATAGACAACTATACAGCGTTAAGGGGTAGTCAATGTACTGACCAGTATTTTAGTAAATCAGATAATTAACGATCTTTAGTAATTCTTAATCTGAGTAAATTCAGACGAGTAAATGATTCGAATGTTGTAAACTAAGATAGTCTCTTTTATAGAAAACTATTTCAGAAATGCACATTTTGTCGTCTCGTTAATCAGTTTTAGTAACTGATTCCTAAATACCGGTCACTACATATCCTCACGGTTTCTTAACCCCGGAAACTTGACACCACGATCTCTTTGGAGAACTCTCAGGGAACATCTCGTTCTCGTTTGAAATCAGTTAGGATTTCCTTTAGAGTTGTAAGTCTTTTGATTCTAGTACCGCAGACCAGGGTAGTGAAGTAACCTTTATCTACCCCTTTGTCACCTTTGTCACAGTTTGCAATAAAGAAACCCGAGGTTTTAGTGACGTCTACCACTGACGTCGGTACTTTAATATTCTGCGAATGAGGAACCTCCTTTTCAATACTGGTTGGATCTACCATATAATTTTTCGTCTCTGTAACGAAACGGTTGTTTCTAGGCAGATCAGTTCCGATGCCAAAAAGGTCATCAGTACATACCTACACTCTCAAGCTGACACTTCTTTCGACTCGTGGCTTCTTAACTACGAAAACTTGACACCACAACTTCTGAGGACTCTCAGGGAACCTGACGTTCCTCTCGGTTGGTCAGGTAAGATTTCCTATAGCCAGGACCCACAAGAAACCTTCCTTACTACGATTTCGACTTTGAGGTCATGAAACCGGTGGAGTACGCTTCTCAACTGAGTAACCTTTTCTGAGACTACGACCCTCCCTAATCCCCGTCCTCCTCTTCCCCTCCTGCCTCGTACTCTACCGACCTACCGTAGTGGCTGAGCTACCTATACTCAAACTCACTTGAGACCCACAACCACTACCTATCCCTCCGGACCGTACGACGCTAAGTACCCCAACGTCTTTCAACCTGTACTGACTCACTGACTTGACTTGACTTGACTTGACTTTCCTTTAGTTGAGACTTATAAGTAACCTTCCTGCTTACGACTTCGA
This sequence comes from Capra ibex, assembly GCA_006410555.1. Lineage (NCBI taxonomy): Eukaryota > Metazoa > Chordata > Mammalia > Artiodactyla > Bovidae > Capra > Capra ibex. The sequence continues at coordinate 10,944,431 of SJYO01014747.1, read as the reverse complement.
GTTATGAAACCGGAGGACTACATTTCTCGGTCGAGTAACCTCTTCTAGGACTACGACCCTTTCTAACTTCCGTCTTCCTCTTCCCCGACTGTTTCCCATTCTACCAACCTACCAGAGTAGTTGAGTTACCTGTACTCAGACGTGGTTGAGGTCCTCTATCACTGCCAATCCCTTTGGACCACACGACGTCAGGTGCCCCAGCGTTTCTGAGTCTGCGTCGAATCGTTGACTTCTTGTTTAAGTACGTAGATTTGTCAAGACATCGAAGAAACATGAGAACGCAACTGTAATATTATGAATCCCGATTTTCCTTTAAAGTCGTAGTGGACCTACCAGAAAGACTTAGTGATTTTGTCCTTTGTAACCCAAGTTTAAAATAACAAACTCAAGAGAAAAGGAACTATATGTGTGACGTGTTCACAACAGGGTAAAGAAAAGGGGGTTCAAGTTTACTTCGTACGTCCTCCCTTTCCACCCGAGACCACAAAAAGAAATAGAGACAGAGGTAGAAACTCCAAGATTTCTGACATACTGTAAAGTAAACAAGCCTAGTAAGACCCGTCTCAGGACCGGTTCGAAGAACTGAGTCAAAAATCACAAAGTGTCGTTTGTGACAATAACTCAATTAATCGGTTCTTGTGCAATCAACTTTACGACAATATTCTGATTCTGTTGCCTAACATTTTAGTTTTACTATGGGAGTACTAAGTTATAGGGATCTGACTTAGTAAAAAGTCACTTATATAAGGAATAAAACTGAGCCGTTTAACTACAAAGTAAGTAACAACGTACCTCTTTTATAGCTACAGTGGTAAAACCTGTTACAAAACTGTAATAGTTCATTACATCTTTATACACATGGAAGGTTGTATAAGTAAATTAAAGATCTACATATGGACGTCTTTATGGACACGGATCGGTTTGATCGGATTTTGACCTTTGTTGGGTTTAAAGTAGTCACCATTTTAATTTTTTATTTAACACTGTACGAGTATGTTCCTGTTGATATGAGACTTAATTTTCCTTACTTGTCGATACACATACTGGTAGTCACTTGTAGTTTTGAATTACAACTCCCTTTCATCCTTCTGTCTCTCTCTACATGTGTAAAGTAAGGTAAAAACATTTTCTAAATTTTTCGTTTAGACTTAAAGTGTGACTCATCCCTAAGTATACTTCCACTTTTGAGAAATTTCTTCTTTTCTTTTATTAATTGTCTTTTAAGTTCTATCGTCGTAAAACTCTTCGACCCGATTCCCTACCCATATACTACCTTCTTCCATCTTATCTGTCACACCTTATGAGGACGATGTGACCGCTACCTTATAAAGAATGTACCTTTATAATCAGAACCTTCTATCCATGTTCCTAATTTTTTTTATGGGTAATAAAATTTACATGTAAATCATCAATACGTAAAAAATTTATATTTTAAGTTTTGCATTCTTTACTATTATCTATTTATCTTCTTCCTTTTTCTCCACCTCCACTGAAGTTTCTGTGGAGACAAGGAAAGAAGGTAAAAGTGAATTTCTCTGACTGTTTTGGTAAGTCGTCACGAACCACATTCGTTTTTACCCATGGGGAGATTGAACACGTAAAATAGAGTGTTTATCTTTACACAAAGACATCGCATAGTCGAAATTTAGTTTAGATCTGTCTCTAATAGATTATATGTACTTTCAATATCCTCTAGAGTGTACAAGACATATTATGAATCGTATATACAAATTATCAATCGTCGTACAGATTCCCAATACTAAAATTTAGTTAATAAGTCTGCAACTTCAATCGGTTCACGTCAGGTAATTTTACGGGTAACAAAATACAAGGACAGAGGAAAATTCTGTTAAAAGTTTCTGATTTAGTCTGTGAATTCGGTGATAGTAGGGTAAAGGGGGTCTACACAAGTACTACATTAAACTTTCAGTGGTAACAACATATTAAAATCCTCTAAATCTATTTAGTATGAGAGTGTACAATTTTGTCATCTATGACAAACTTATCAAAAATAGAAATAGAATAAAAGGTTGTCCTTTACCTTCTTCCATTGTCTGTTTGGTATTACGAACGACTTATTGAGCGGTTCGTGTTACTTCCATGTGTCTCGTATTATAGAGGAAAATAGGAGAGAGTTGTCGAGACATTCTATGTATGACCAGAATTAATAGGGGAAGAATGTCTCCTCTTTTTATTACGTGTCCTTTGTATTTCTGAAAGGGTTTTATTTACCGATACGAGTATAAACTTGACACTGCAAAACGGAAAAGATGGTAAGACTATTTAACGGGAGGTAGGGTATACTTACTCGTTTTAATGAGATATACGTTAATACGTATACAATACATACAAATGTCATTTTCCAGACAGAAGTGTACAAATCACATAACGTACAGGTAGTAATTTAATAAAACGTTTACAAGTAATACTCATTATAAATACGGGTGTAGTCCACTTATTACAACTGTAGAGAAATTCAATGTCCGTAGTTTCCCAAAAAAAAAATTATCTTTGACATTTTGTAAATAAATTTTTGTAACAAAATTCGAGGGTGAAGGACTCAGTCTGACTGCCGAGATCCTCTACTAACAGTACACGAGTAAAGGTAAAAAGTCGTGGGAAGTACTAGTGTGGTCCGACCATTAATCATTCTATTTTTAACGACAACCTATTACGTGGTAAAGTTGACAGTAGGACGACCCAACCCCCCTTTCAATAGGACATTTTACTCTCGGGTCACCACACCAACATAACTGAAAATACAGTACAAACAAAGTCAAATGATCAGTTTTGTTCAAAGAGTCGAGGAGGACCGGGTCTTCCAAGGCAAACGAAATACTTTTACTTCGGTAGAACAAAAGACCAAGTATTTAGTAACAGTTCGCCTCGATCTATTGTCTTTGTTCAAGTCTAAGGTCCTACTAATAGGAATCTCTACTACATAATTTATATGTCTTATGTTGAACTAAAAGTATTCGGTACAACTGAAACGTCTTGACTCCGACGTCCCTTTTTAATAGAGTATTCTCCTCCCCGTTCCAGAACGTTTTAGAGTGGTCCACCGATCCTATCCCCTCCCATCCTCGTGTAGAAACGGACGCTTCTACAGACACGAGAGAGGGTAAGAGAACGTCAACAAATCGACCACAGCAAGGAAATTCGTAAACCCACGGAGAAAGAAAATAAAGAAAAGGATTGTTACATCCTTTGTAGAAGTCTCCTCTAAGGTGAAACGGAGACAATAGACGGTGAAGAAAAAGTAGGAGAAGAAACTTATATTTCTATAGAATATTTTAGAAGGAAGATGGAGAAACATAACTTTAACCGGACCAAACTCAACATGGAAACCCCATAGGATCGGGAATTACTCTCCGAAAGATTAGTCTCGTTTGAGTCCTCGACACCCTTACTTCAACTCCTTTTTTTTCTTAGTGTCACCTTAGTCTTTTTTTAATGCCCCTGTGGGTCTCTGACTCACGGGGACACTGTTTAGCGTCTCGTCCACAGAGCATCTATGGAACAGGACTTACGTGATTCCGACTGAAAAAGAGACTTACTTCTCAAGTCTGGAAGTTCGTTTAAGTTTACGGAAAGCGACTCTTTATGACGACACACTTTACACAGAATGGAGAGTGCACTGGAACGTCGAGGATACCTCGAAATTTAGAGTAAGTTATAGGCAGGGGTTCTTGGAGGAAAGGAGGTGGGGAGTTAGATCCTAGGACAAAGAGACCTACAAGGGAGTCTCGTGTGGGAAGGGACGAGGGGGAAGGATGAATAATGTCCTAATAGTTCTTAAGGGATGTAGTGATCAAAAAAAAAATTTTTTAAATATAACCTCGGGTCACCTAAGTGTTCAACATAAGTAAAGTCTACATATCGTTTCACTAAGTTAATATGTACATGACTAAGAAAACGTTTACGAAAAAAAAAAAAAAAACGTAAATTCAACAATGGATTGTAACTCGTCTAAAAGGACACGTATGTCATCCATGATCAACCACTCGGTAAACTTTATGTGGTCACTCATTTATAGTCAAGTTTGAGGGATTGATAGGAAGGGGGGGAAAGGGGAGTTATTGATATATACAAACAAGTATGTGGTATATCATCCAAACGTAATTTAAAAACCTTCGACTCTGATTTCTCTTTGGGACTCATTGTGAACTAGATCGTCCCCTACACCCACCCTTAAGTTCAACGTTAATTCTAAATTTAGAGAGTTAATCCAAAAGAACAAGTCTTGCCTTCCGCTGTAAGAGGTTTCTCTTTTTATTGTCTTTTGAATATATACGACAGTGCGTAAAGGACATAATACTTTTTCTTGAAAGGACAGATGGTTCTGTTTACATACTAAAAGAATTCTATTGTGTGATGATCTCCTCTGATCAAGACGGTGGTCTGGGTATTTATGGTGTTGTTTATGTGTTTACAGTGTTCAGAGGTACAACCCTGAACCCCTGGTGAACCCCTGAGAGTCCCCGGTGGTCATCCTTCAAGTTTAAAACATGATGGACCGAATAACTAACGAAATAAGAAATAAATGTATGGATCAGAAAAATGGAGGTGATGAGAACGGACCTTTTAGGGCACCTGTCCCCTCGGACCATCCGACGTCAGGTACCCCAGTGACTCTCAACCTGTGTTGACTCGCTGAAGTGAAAGTGAAAAGTGAAAGGACGTAACCTCTTCCTTTACCGTTGGGTGAGGTCACAAGAACGGACCTCTTAGGGTCCCTGCCCCCTCGGACCACCCGACGGCAGAGACCTCAGCGTGTCTCAGCCTGTGTTGACTTCGCTGAATCGTTGTCATCGTCGACAGAAAAATGAGTAAATAACTCGTCCTTTCGTTTCACTCCCTAGTTTTCCAATAAATCTTGAAACAATATACGTATACTGATCAACGTCAGAAGTGGTGTTACACATAAAAGTCGTCACCCAAACTTTTAGACATAGTCGTTCTATTAATAGAGTTGCATAATGAAGCCACTTGAATTTTTTTCTTTTTTTTTTGTGTCGAAAAATATTCGTTTCCCGTTTTACAGATGAACTTGAACTTGAAATTCAAAAATTCTGTGAGTTCTAAGGGTCCGACAACCAATGACGGACACCTTAAACGTGTAAAATATTTATAAATCTGTAAACATTTGTATTAGAACGAAATATATGGTAACAGCTTATTGTACCCACGAAACGAGAAATCCTTCGTACAAGACACCTTGTTAGTTATCGTTTTGGGACGTACCAAATAAAAGATAATACATATGGAATGTCCAGTAACTCAGTTCATGATACCGTCCTAAAGATTTTCCGACCACTAAAAATCTTTTCTAGTAGTTATTGTATACATCACCTCGTTCGATTTTATTAATGTTAGTTTAAAGTACGAAGTCCCGTATTTGACTAAAGGACGTTCCCAGTCCTTCCTTAATACGACGGAAATGGTCACACCTGACGCAACCCATTGACTGAATGGATAAAAACAAACCAAAACGGGAAAAAAAGACTTTGCTTATATGACTAGTCAAAAGACTTCTTACGTTGAGACCAATCGGGTACGGGGAGGAACCAACGTAGTATAGTCTAACCGATCTCGTGACCAACCCTTTACGACGGACATTTTACATTTACAGGGAAGTACCTTGATAAAAAATCGTGACTTCCAGATCTTCCTCTTTTGACTTACCTCTTCTTTCTTTTTATTATACTAAACCCTAAAGTTCGTGTGTCCGAATTGTGAGTTGCAAAAGATAAACTCTGGGAGATTTGGACAGATGAAGGTCAGGGTCCAAAATAAGTAGAACGAAGAAATAAGGTCGATTGAAAACAGTGACCGAGCGAGAGAGAGTGAGTTTTTAGAGTCTCTGTATATAAAAGTGAAGAGACTTGTCGAAGTCACAGTCCTTTTTCTCTCAGATTAGACGGTGTTAAAACAACCGCCCCGCCACTTCCCCCCCCCATCCCCTGCCACCAACACCCCTCAACGAGCCTCTTCTCCTCCCTTCTCTTCGTTTACCAATAAGGGTCTGTTACGAGGATGGTGTTTGTCGTGTCTCCGGAAACTCGATTAATACAAGACATATAGACTCGGTTGATGGGTTCGAAGTGCGACTGTGAGCCTATGTAGACCCGGACTATTGTTAACGTTTATGAGTCCCGTGTGAAATTTTTTCTCGAATACAATGTTGCACTTTATCGCACAAAATGTCAGGAGTCTTGCCAGCCTATTTATTTTGTCGAGGTCTCGAAACACCCCCCTTTTATATAAAACATTGTAAAGTAAATCTCGTCTTTTTTAAGGGGTGGCTGTTCCCTTGTAAACTGGGATTCTTTTACAATTCAAGATGGGTGTCGACAAACTCCATTACCCGTTATCTTCTATCTCGACGAGTCACAACACCCGAGATTCTAATGTTAGTGGAGGGTAAGCCTCTCTGTCAAAACCTCTAAACCCAGATTACACTCTCATAGTTCCTCTTACATATTTTTCGTTGAAAACGTACATGTAGGTTCCTTCCTCTCGTCCTTCCTTCTTTGAAATGCAAAGACCCTACGACAACCACAAGTCAGTGAGTCAGCACAGGTTGAGAAACGTTGGGGTACCTGACGTCGTGCGGTTCGAAGGGACAGGGGTATCGGACCTCGAACAAGTTTTCGAGTACAGGTAGCTCGGCCACTCCGGTAGGTTGGTAGAGTAGGAGACGGCAGGGGAAGAGGAGGACGGGAGTTAGATAGGGTCGTAGTCCTAAAAAAAGTTACTCACTCGTGAAACGTAGTCCACCGGTTCCATAAGACCCTACATAACTCGTCATTTACCACTTTCCTATTAAAATCAATTAAACCCTCGACAGAAACCCCCACCAAATGATACAACTTGTGTCGATCCAACGAAAGGTTCTATTGCTAAGGAAGAAACCCCGTTACCACCTGTCACCCTCGTCCTTTCCTTTTACTATGGTCTTCAGTCTCAAAACGTATTATTTAGTAGTGAAAGGTGACCCGTGTTTCGATGGGGATCTTAAGGTAGAAGATTATGTACGACTTTTCTTATCTCTGGAGAAGTCCTTTTAATCTCCATGGCTCCCTTGTAAAGTACGTTTCTACCCGTGTTATTTCCTGTCTTTACCATACCTGGATTGTCTTCGTTTTCTATAATTCTTGTCCACCGTTCTTATATGTCTTCTTGATATGTTTTTTCTAGAAGTACTGGGTCTATTAGTACTACCACACTAGTGAGTGGATTTCGGTCTGTAGGACCTTACACTTCAGTTCACCCGGAATCCTTCGTAGTGATACTTGTTTCGTTCACCTCCACTACCTTAAGGTCAACTCGACAAAGTTTAGGACTTTCTACTACGACACTTTCACGACGTGGGTTATACGGTCGTTTAAACCTTTTGAGTCGTCACCGGTTCCTGACCATTCCAGTCAAAAGTAAGGTTAGGGTCTCTTTCCGATACGGTTTCTTACAAGTTTGATGGTGTGTTAACGTGAGTAGAGTGTGCGATCATTTCATTACGAGTTTTAAGAGGTTCGGTCCGAAGTCGTCATGTGCTTGCCACTTGAAGGTCTACAAGTTCGACCAAAATCTTTTCTGTCTCCTTGGTCTCTAGTTTAACGATTGTAGGGGACCTAGTACCTTTTTCGTTCTCTCAAGGTCTTTTTGTAGATGAAGACGAAATAACTGATACGGTTTCGGAAACTGACACACCTAGTGTTGTTTGACACCTTTTAAGAAGTTCTCTACCCTTATGGTCTGGTAGACTGGACGGAGGACTCTTTAGTCATACGTCCAGTTCTTCGTTGTCAATCTTGACCTGTACCTTACGTCTGACCGAGGTTTGACCCTTTCCTCATATAGTTTCGACATATAACAGTGGGACGAATAAATTAAATATACGTTTCATGTAGTACTCTTTGCGACCTGACCTACTTCGTGTTCGACCTTAGTTCTAACGGACCTCTTTATAGTTATTGGAGTCTATCCGTCTACTGTGGTGGGAATACCGTCTTTCGTTTCTTCTTGATTTCTCGGAAAACTACTTTCACTTTCCTCTCACTTTTTCGACTGAATTTCGAGTTGTAAGTCTTTTGATTCTAGTACCGTAGACCAAGGTAGTGAAGTACCGTCTATCTACCCCTTTGTCACCTTTGTCACTGTCTGAAAGAAAAAATCCGAGGTTTTAGTGACGTCTACCACTGACGTCGGTACTTTAATTTTCTATGAATGGGGAACCTTCCTTTCAATACTGGTTGGATCTATCGTATAATTTTTCGTCTCTGTAATGAAACGGTTGTTTCCAGGCAGATCAGTTCCGATACCAAAAAGGTCACCAGTACATACCTACACTCTCAACCTGATATTTCTTTTGACTCGTGGCTTCTTAACTATGAAAACTTGACACCACAACCCTTTCTGAGAACTCTCAGGTAACCTGACGATACTCTAGGTTGGTCAGGTAGGATTGTCTTTAGTTAGGACTTATAAGTAACCTTCCTGACTACGACTTCGACTTTGAGGTCATGAAACCGGTGGACTACGTTTCTTGACTGAGTAACCTTTTCTGGGATTACGACTCCTTCTAACTTCCGCCCTCCTCTTCCCCTGCTGTCTCCTACACTACCAACCGACCGTAGTGGTTGAGTTACCTGTACTCACACTCATTTGAGACCCTCAGCAACTACCTGTCCCTTCAGGTCGTACGACGTCAGGTACCCCAACTTTTCTCAACCTGTACTGACTCACTGACTTGACTTGACTTGTGTACGATATACAGACGTTGGTAGAACGAAGGAGAATACCTCTGAACACTCCAGTATTTTCTCTCCCCATAGTGAGTGAAATTAGACCAGCAAAGAGACAAAGAATTTAGGTGTAGAGACAAAAAAATTCACATCGAAATTGTGTAATTATAAATGACAAGAACGGGAAGGTGACTCACATACCAAAACACCTTGTCTATGATGATGGGTGTTACGAGTACGAGAAATAGAGTACCGGGATGCGGAGGTCTTGTCAAAATAAATTTTTGACGACTCACATTGGTGTTGAAATCATACCTCCCTTATTTTATTGTATCTAGAAGATAAACCTCTCGTGAAACTTAATATGATCAATAACGTAGAGAAAAGTAAGAGTTGTGTAGAACTCTCCCTCTTTGAATCGGGGGTAAACTGTTTACATCGTTGACTCCGAGTCTCTATTCATCATTCAATAGGGTCTAAGGTGTCGTGATTTATCGTCTCGGGAGGGAGTTCAAGTAGTGAGTGACCGTAGTCATTGATGTAATTCACGGAGATTGGTAATGTAACCCGAAGGGACCACCGAGTCGGTCATTTCTTAGGTGGACGTCAGTCCTATGACGAACATGGTCCGTTAGACTAAGTTAGGGAGACACCCCTTCCAGGGGACCTCTTCCTTTACCGTTGGGTGAGGTCATAAGAATGGACCCTTTAGGGTACCTGTCTCCTCGGACCGCCCGCTGTCAGGTACCCCAGGGTTCTCAACCTGTACTGAATCGTTGACTTCGTGGTCGGTCGTCGGTAATATAATGGTAAATTGACATATCTTTAAAGGTAAAGTTTTCGTGAGAAGAAAGGATGGAGAAGAGAAAATTATTACTTAAGTTTCTTGGGTACTTTAAAATTTTATGGAAAGTCAAATCTCCGTGTTCCTTCACTAATTCAAAAGAATCGTTTCTATTTCATTGATTACATTATACTTGCACCATAAGGAAAAACTATCAATGAATGGAGATACATATAATTTATGTGGAGACTTGTACACAATAAAATTACTAATGTACGGTATAAAGGGTTAAACAAGAGAGTTCCTTCTTTTTATGTCTAAAAGAACTAATATTAATTACAAAGTCTTGGTGTGAAGTGTAAAAGGGCTTGGGAGGTTGAACGAGTCAAAATTCCGGTAGAGAGGATTTGTGTTTGGTGTAGAAAAAAAAAAAAACATTCAGCTTTCTTCCAAAACAAACAAACTAACACACACATACACCCCCCGTGCCCACCCTCCTAGCCCAAGAGACCTTTCGACCGAGGACACAAGAGTTCCCAATATTTTTGCCCTTAGTAAAAATAACCGTTAGGTGACCTTATCACGACTCTGTTTACCTTTGAACTTCTATTCCTAGGGGTCTCCACTCTTGCATGTCGACAACCCTTAACGTTCTCTTAGACTGGTTATTTCCTTCAGTGATAAAAAGGTCCGGATTGCACTCAATATCCCGCTCTGCCCACAACATATAAATACATTCGGTCGTCGCCCCTCAAGTTCGCCGACATATAACGACTTTCTCGTAGTAAGTGTAAGCCCGACTCTGTTTTGCACCTTTACTTCATTGTAGGACCGGCATCTTCCGGAGTACTGTCTTATTATTGTAAAGTCTCTCCCCCCGGCACACGCTCCGACACCCATCCGGAGTTTTACTCCTTTACTAGTTCTACGGAACAGTCCGGAAGTTTTTTTGTCAATGTGTGTGTGTGTGTGTGTGTGTGTGTGTGTGTGAGTCCTAATTCCGGACCGGTTCGCAGGAACCCTTCCTTCCAGTAAATAGAAAGTGTCTTTGCGTATGTGTTAATGAACGTTGGAAGTAGCCATATCAGTCGTTCTATCCAAACGGTTTTCATGACCTTTTTATATATAGTTATGTGTATAATGTCAACCCTGGGGTAAACCACAAATAAGAATAGTATGTGAGAACGGAGGACATAGTCGTACCTATGATTAAGTCCTGTTATAAACTTCCTGATTTCACCAAGACCGCCGGGTTCTCTAAGTTCCCTTTTCTCACCCACCTCCACCACCCCCTTGACAGAATAGAGGACACAAATAAATAACACAGAAAAACAAATCTCCTTCAACGTTCATCTTATTTTCCCAGAACTTTAATGTGAGGAGATTACTGTTTACTCTCTCTCTTTCGTTCTGTTAGGTAACGTCTTTCTACTAGTTTTCTCTTCCCTTTTTTTCTCAAAATTAAGTCTTTTTATACGTGTCGATCATCCGTCCTGAGACTTTTACGACACGAAGACAAATCATCTTTAGTAGAACCCACGAGGGTTTTCGAGTAATTCCACAACAACCTTTAAAATTACCACCTAGTACCATTTATAAAGGTTTTGAACTCAGTAAAGTCGTTTTTTGTGTTACACTTTATTAACACAGAGTGTTAATAAAAACACTTTGTCTTTATTAAAATCAAAAATGATTTCGAAAATCAATTATGATTTAATCTTACCAATAATTTTAAGTCTTAGCGACCCTACTTTTATCGTATAAAGCAGGAACTCCAAATAAATAAAAACTTTGTGTATACCGTTAATGTTTTTTGAATGCATTTTAATTTTCCGAAAGATATTTTTACAAATACACCATACGGTACCTGATCTCCAAAGGAATAAGTCTGTTTCATGTCACTCTGCAGTTTTACTAAAATACGATTCTTTCGTAATAAATTTTGTGTTTCGTGTATAAATTTGGACTTCTTATAGACCAATTCATAATTCCCTTATCATCTTAATGTTTTACTTCTCTACACGGAGATAAAAAGGAGACGACAAAATGTCGCCTTATAATTTGATGGTAAATTTTTTTATTCACTAACTTTACTAAATTAAAAGAAGCGACTGGCAAGAAATTTTCATAAGAGGGAGTACCAAAGTCGGTACGAACTGTTCAGACATACAAGTCAGGGTTATAATAGTCAAGAGTCACAAATCGTTGGAAAAGTTCTCGGTTTCCGTTCCTCCGAATTCTTACTCAAATCCCGAGAAGAGGGATATTTTGCTAGTTGACGGTTGTCCTTGTCGAGTCTTCTGTAAACATTCACTTGAGTGGTCCGTGTCTCGACTTCAGTCTCTAAAAGATCCTTACTGTTGAAGTCGTGTAGGCACTTTACTAGGAGGAACGGTTAAAGGATAAAAAGGTGTCCCCTGCAGACTTCCCGACCCCAGTACGTTTAAGTAAGGACCGAAGACTTCGTAGTCCATTACCGGTGGCGGTCGTCCTCCTAAGGTTTTGGTAATCGGGTGACCAGACTAGGATATACCCTTTTGGTATATAAAACTGGTATGGGGTGGTAGAGGACCATGCGGGTGGATCATGATTTTTACGTAACCACCCCTTGTATGATTTTATCCAGAGAGACACTTCGTATATGATCTTCACGAACTCCTTTTTTTTTTACAGTAAACGTGTCTCAAACTCGAGGTAACTCTTTTTACTAGAATTTATGTCTAACAAGTCTCAGAGGTTAGGACGTAATATACAAAAATATATGTTGAATAGACTTGGCCTAAAGAACTTGAGTCTTAATAACCAGTGTGGACGTCGTCGAGTATACTTTTCGTTATCACCGTCCTTTTTTTTAGAAGGAAAGAAACCAAAAACGGCGTTTGCAAACTCATTGCTTAGTAGTCATATCAACGTCCGTAGGTACACAACACCACACAACTTATTTTTTTTTTTTTTTTGGGAGGTAAATTTGTGCCTAAAATTGGAAAGGTGGAATCGGAGAATGTAAAAGAAAGGAAGATGAGTTTCGTAAATCCATTTAATCCTACTCCAGGGAGGTATTTTTACGTTCCCCTAGGCAATTTGAAAGTAGAGATTAAATAAGTACTTCCTCGCTCCAGAACGGACCAGTACGACACGTAGTTGGACAGTCTTAGTGAAAGAGAAAACAGTTCCTCCCTCTACCTTCCTGTCCTTTGGCACCAGAACCCGAAACGACCATTAACGATACTCTTATCTTTACGACCACGGAAGAACGATCCCGTTCACTTGCACTCGTTTTCAAAGTTTTCGGTCCTGGCATTAACTTACTCGGAGATTTAAACACACTCATATGAATATCTTTGTATATAATATGTATACGTATAAATATATAATATTTATGTATTATACGTATTACATATGTAAAATAGATTATGTACATATTATAATTTTTTAGTAAGGTAGATACACTTGGATAAATAGTCGTAACAGATCCACGTGGTAGTAAAGTCACGTACTAACCTAAGTTTCATAAATGTTGTCACCTTTTATGTGGTCTTAATGTAAAGGATTTAGTATGGTAAAGTTCAAGATGACCTAATAACGGGAATTTTGAAACACATTCGAACCATAGTACCTGACAGGTGAAGCTGTCAACAAAAGTGTGTATTTCTAGTTCGAGAGTAACGCAAGACACACAGGTCCTGGTACACAGGTCCAGGATACGTAGGAACCTATAAACGTTCAAGTCTTCTGAATAGACAGAACATTCTTTAAGGACTAAAAGAGAAAGGTTAGATTGACACCAAATTATGTACAATTACAAGAGAAAATTTTCAAGGAGTAGAAAAAAAAAAAAAAGAAGAATCGAGTGATTGACCAAAAACAATAAACAAACAAAGGAAAGGAGGAGAAAGCTTATATAAAGTGTAAACCTCCGAGTAGCCTTTCCTCACCTCAAAATATTATACTTTCTGGAATAAGATCAACTACTTATCCAAGGACCCGAAACGGTAAGGGTGGGGTCGTAAGTTTTTAATAGTAGAAAATATGTACACTTTTTTCCCTCCCCCACCCCAGACCGTAATCAAGAAAATCAGCAGTCCTTTAATGTTTTACGTGTGAACGCTTCATTCGTTAAAAACGTCAGCCGAACGTGTAGGTAGAAAAATTACTCGGAACAAATATTGGACTGCGGTACAAAGATCAGTGGATGGGACAAATGCAGAAACCGGGGAAATTAATTCTCTTCTTGGTCAATTTTCTTTCATTCTTCTTTATAATTATACTAGACTAATTAAGTCGATCGTCCTCCAATACCCCATGGTTCCAATAATATTGGATATTTCCGTTACCCTTATTTCGACATAAGTAAACATTAAAATAATCCGCCTCGTTTAATCACTCAGACGTATCGTCACTGTTTTCTGGGCAAGGATAAGAGGGAATGGGGGGTGACGTTCCCGGTCCACGGGTTTCAATCCGAGGTATAATCCGTTTACTCTAGACTATTTAGAGTCGACGTGTAGATTACTCTGGGAGGTCTCGACCACGACACGATTAAACCTTTCTAATCGACCCTACAAACACATACCGACCTCAGGTTTTCGTATTTTCATTTTGTCTCTACTTCTTCGTTTTGGATCTTTCCCAATTTACGCAATTCTGTTATCAGGAGCCTTTTTACCTTCCGGTCTTAACTATTGCCCGTTCGATAACCTTTGTTTGATCGGTGTCGTCAAACTCCCCATTTCATTTTTAAGACAAAATTTTCTTTAGAGTTACTAGTGAGCAGGGACGTACTAATTTTTTTTTTTTCACTATACCAGATGGATACACCTGACTGAGAATGGAGGACCTAGAAAGGGATCGAAGAAATTATAGGTGAAAACAGGTGAAAGTTCCTTACTTTCCTTTAACGTCTCAAGCTAAGGTCGTTTCCACACTCCTCCGGACTATCCAATTCCTCTTAAGTTTCATTTTCTTGCATCGCCCTCACAAATTATGTTTCCAAAATTATAAGCAGTTCCCCTGTAAGAGTACTCGACTGGATACCTAAAACTTTTTTCCGGAGTAATGAGACGTTATGACTGACCTGATTGAGCGAACCCAGAGGTCACACGTTTAATATCAAACAGAACAGAACGAACTAGAGGATTCAAGATTTGACAGTAAAGTCTGAGCCCCGGTCAGACAATAAACGAGACCGAAATGAACCGAAGAGGACGAGTAACGAGGTTAAGAATGGTCCGGAAACGGATTAAAGAGACAATGCTAAAGTTGTGATTTGTAACCTCCCAGAGTGTAAAGTGAGAGCAGGTCTTTATCTATGGATAAATCTGTACTCATTTGAGATAAGAAAAGGTCATGAACTTTATACAATACTTTTGAGAATAAGACCATATATAAGACTTGTATCTGAGGACTTCCTGGGTAGACTCAGTCCTATCTTTTAATCAGAAAATAGTAACCATCCCGTAAGATACCCGAAGGGACCACCGAGTCTCTCATTTCTGGGACTTCGGTACGTCCTCTGGTCCCAAGGTAGGGACCCAGTCCTTCTAGGGGACCTCTTCCCTTACCGTTGGGTGAGATCATAAGAACGGACCTCTTAGGGTACCTGTTTCCTCAGACCTCCCGATGTCAGGTACCCCAACGTTTCTCAACCGGTGCGGACTTATTGATTCGTGTGTACACGTGTGTCCCGTAAGATAGCTCATGTGAGAATTTTCTTCTTTTTAGTATTTAGCCTATTATCATCGTCATATGAACTTTATCTACTGAAATCTTAGGGTTACTTTTTTACTTCTTACACATAGAATTTTTTCATAAGGTTACTGGTTTTAATAAATTTATGAAATTTAATACAATCCTTGTTCGTATTTTATTTAAATTTTTAATTTGTTATTTTTTTGGTTTGGGAAGGAACAACGCATCTCTTTACTAAAGAGTTCTTTTTTATTCAAGAATATTTTTTATTTAAGAATATGACTCTTAGTCACTTCTCCGTTTTGTAATCAAACCTAAATTCAAGAGAATGGTTCATATTATATTATCTTTTTAGGACTTTTACACTTATTCATTTAGTATGTCATGAGATAGGAACAAGATTTACATAGAGGTCTTAAAAATTTTAAATATATTTTTTTATTTGCATATACTTACACCTTCCCCTAGGGGGATACTTGTATAAATGGAGGGTTTCAGTTACCCTAAAAAAAGAAGGACCTACTATTAGAGGAATAAATATCATTCACGAAACCGGTGAAAAAGTTACCTTTTACAAATACCCTTAAAAATTATAAATACGTTTTACATTTAACAGGAAACTAGGAGGATTAGTCGAGAGACGAAAGTGTCCAGTCTAGGTTTTACCAATATTTAGAGACACTGTTGACTCTACTACGTAACAGTCTTCACCGATTATGATAGTATCATCTCTGAGCCACTATAGATGATTCAGTCCACTGAGTCTAATCACAAGCTCACATATATTGTGTCCAACCCTTTTACTAGCCGTCAAAAAGTTAGTCTTAGGTAGAAATGAAGTAGTGACCACGGTGGTGTGATCCTTGTAAACCAAGTAATACTCACCGTCCCTAAATCTCGTGCTCGGGACCAGTCTTAGGGTCGAGAAGGTGGTGTATGACAGGAGTTCGTTGATTGGAGTGGAGAGAAACGGAATCAAGGGATAACATGCGTACTCCCTTTAATCACAAATGAAGAACTTTAATAAAACTAATTCACCGAATAATATATCTCTAGAAAGTCTTTTCGTAAACTGTATACCGAATGAGGTATTTGGAGTCGAGATAGTAAAATAGAAAATAAAAACCATCTAAAAAACGGTAGAGGGGATGTGAGTACTCAGGGGACTTCCGGGTCTTTATCAAAGTAAGTTGAGGTACTGTAGAGTCATGATTCGTGTTTTCATGATGATTTTTCTCCCAGAATTCAGTACGGTTGTAGAAGACTGGTCTTGTAAGGAAAGTGAGAGGCACGAAACTAAAAGAATTATTAGGTCAAAAAAAACAAAAGTTTTCGTTGTTATTTCGTAATCTATTAACGATATGTTTCGGTACACCTTCTGACTGACTATTCTCGGTGTATAATGCTATTACTATTTTATATATGAAATACAAAATAAATAACCGATTATACTTCCAGAAACTTGTATGTACTGGAGTAATGAAGAGAATTTTTTTGCGTCAACAACCACAATCCTATGACCTTCTTCGTCTCTAAAATCTTTTGGCTGAGACAGGGGAAGATTCGATAAAAAGTATAGATAAGTTACTTTTGTGGGTGAAGTACCCTAGGACCACTCAGGATCAATCTATTGTATCCATTTCATGACCATGAGTCATTTACTATCGACGACAATGTCAGTAATAAACATCTTTTAAAGTGGATTTTATCAAAGACACCCTTACTTTCTCCTCGGTAGTCTCCCATTATCAACACGAATATCAACCACAATCACGCACGTACTCACACGAGTCAACACAAACTGAGACACTGGGGCACCTGACATCGGACGGTGCAAGGAGACCGGTACCCTAAGAGGTCCGTTCTTGTGACCTCACTCAACGGTAAAGGAAGAGGACCCCTAAAAGGGTTACGTCCCTGACTTTGGCACCGAGGACGTAAACCGTCCGCCCAAGAAATGGAGACTCGGTGGACCCTTCGGGTATCAACCATTATTACGAACCTATTCTTCCTAAGACTTAGACTCGGGCGTCGGTCCCTTTACGAGGGACTGGGTACTCGTTCAGACGGAACGCGCGATATGTCCCTTCAAATAGTGGTACGACACCTTGAGGTTCGGTCCTCAGAAAGGTTCTTGTAGACGGGTACCTAAGAAGACCTTCTGACTACTTCGGATACTTTGAAAGAGTAACTTTTTTTTTTTTTTGTGTATGTGTGTGAATTTTTTATTATGTAATTTATGTAAATTTTTAACGTAAGATTTTTCGGTAGTAATTTTACAAATTTTTCTGTTTGTAGCATGGTGTTATATGTGAAAAGAAACAATCCTATCATTTATTACCTTAGAACAGTGTCCCGAGTAACCTCTTCCGTTACCGTGGGGTGAGGGTATGAGAACGCACCTTTTAGGGTGACCACCCCCTCCGACGTCAGGTACCCCAACGATTCTCAGCCTGTGCTAACTCGCTGAAGTGAAAGTGAAAAGTGAAAGTACGTAACCTCTTCCTTTACCGCTGGGTGAGGTCACAAGAGCGGACCTCCTAGGGTCCCTGTCCCCTCGGACCACCCGACGGTAGATACCCCAGTGTGTTTCAGCCCGTGCTGACTTCGTTGAATCGTCGTCGTCGTCAGTGTCCAGAGTATGGATGGGTAGGTGATATCAAGTTTTTACATAACACGTGTGTATTATGAGACTCAATAGACATTGTGCACCTTATATTATCCTTGTATAGACACTATAGAGAACCACTGTAAAGTGTCCATAACAATCATGACAATACTGCAGATTACGTATAAGTATTACTTTCCCTTACGAGGGAAAGTCAATCTTTAGTCCCTTTTATTTCTACGTTGAAAACGGGTACGTCAAAGTAGAATCTGGGGAACGAGATCTTGGGGTTTACTTCTTACTGAGACGAATTTTGGGTTTCAATTTTGGGGAACAGATTTTGGATTTTTAAAAAAAAGTGAACTACTTAAACCGTATGACATAAAAGGGTATTGGTGGAGGAACAAACGAGAAGACGTCGATATGTGGGTAAAATACTTCAAACATTTCTGTAACTCAGGTTCAGAAACTTTAGAAATCCTATAAATTTAACGAGAAGTATGGACCTGTGTCCAACTATACTAATAATATAGTTAATACAAAAATCGTCCAACCTGATAGAACCATATTTAGGATCTTAAATTTACAATCAGTTTAAACTTCTATCTACGTTCTCTTAAGTATAATCAGATACTGATAAAATTCTTTACTTTACGAAACTTTTGTCAATATTTTGTTCCTCATGGAATGTAGAACCCTTTGGAGTGTAAGTCAATAAGTCCTACTTTTTTAACTTTATTTTAAACCTGTTTGTACGTCTGACACCCGATGAATTAAGTTGAATTTTGAATTTCTAAAAACTGTGACCGGGTATCAGAATCTATTTACATTATTAGACAAAAAGATCTATCCTTTGTTAAGAAGGAAGACAACTCAATTTTCGGATCTCTTATACACTCATATATGTCGACCCACATGGTCTTAGTAACCCTGTCCGAACTACCCATAGACAGTATTCCATTTACGTTAAATCTCATTCTTAAGAAATATTTCTGTCCTATATCCAGATTTGATGAAATACATAAACGTTTACAAAACGTACAATAACTGAGGGACACTTTCACAGTGTAGGTTCCCCTATCACACTTTGATTTTAAAAATAAGTAACGGAGATGTAGAAACGCGACAAACTCTTTCTCGAGTTCTACCTTCAGACAATTTAAACTGGAAAGTATTCGTCTGTGTGACACCGAGAAGGAACGAACAAATATAAACCTCATGATTTTTCTAATTAACTAACAAGTTATTTAATAGTGAAATGTCTAGTCCAATCAGAGAATTTGTTTGGTGGTTAGTGGAACAATTGTACATCTATGTTTACTTAACAAAAGTTATCCTATTTGTAATAGGGGAGACATCCACACCGTTAATCTAATAACTAAAATCCATTTACAGACCAATTCATACGTTATCCGAAGTAAAGAAGACAATTAATTTGATGACGAGAAAATTCAGTGATTTGATATCGGAGTCCTCTTTACTCTTCTAAGGGTAACTTTTTCAGGTTCATGGAGGGGGTCTTTCCCTGTCTTATCCCTGGGAAGACGAAAATTTTGTTTCTGGGATTACTTCTTTTTGAATTTTCTCGTTTAACGTAAAAGTCAAGTAAGTGCTAGGTAAAGATCTCAGTTTTAATTTACGTTTAGACTCATCTTTATGAACTTCTCTTTGGTGACTGAACAAAAACATATTAGTTGTTAGAGAAAAAACGAAGCATAGTTTTACTATTCGAAATTGGACGGAAGGTTTTACGACAGTAATAGGAACAGTAAATCAACAATTAGTAACTAGAATCATCGTCCCTCTTTCCTGATAAAGTCTTGGTAGGACCCTTGTCAGAGTTACGTTGAGTCTTATGAGAGTGGTCGTGCGGAATGGGACGAAGGAAAGGAAACCGGTTTCTAACTCGGTATTTAAAACTGAAAACAGGACGAGATGAACCCCTAAGAATCCAAAAAAAGTTTGACAAAGGGAAAACCTCCCTCGTAACCCTTTCACACCCTCCATCCGAAGATCAATGAAACGGATCTGTGGACTTTAGATTTGAACGGTACGAGAAGGGGGATTAAAGTATTGAACCACTCTGAAGACTGGTCAACTAACTAGGGACTGAGACGACACAGAGAAAACAGAAGTCAGGGTCACAGTGTTTGTACAGGAGAGAACGTTTAGATTATTACAAAACAAGTATCGTCCCCGTGTTATAATTAACCTATTTACTTACCTTTAACGTATAAACAATTTCGGGACCAATCTCAGATATGTCCTTTCAGTGGTCGGAGGTCTGGTATTACTTGACTAAGGGGAGAAGGAAATCCGTAACCGGATTCCTATCGGGTATCTTTATAATCACTGTCACTATTAGTAATTACAAATAACTCACGAATGATTAACTCACAAGACCTGTAATACGATTCTACTAACCGTACGTAATAGAGTAAATAAGGAGTGTTCTCATGAAAAGTCGTACAAAATAATAGGACAAAAATATATCTCTTTGACTCCGTTCCTTATGTTACACTGATTCACTACCTTGATCCTAAGTTTGGATCCTTTGGATCTAAGACACTGATGTCTTACATACGAAAATAATTGATGATCCGGGGTCACTAGTGAATCATCTGTTTTATTAACTGGTTTCGGGTTCCTACTTACCCCGTAGTTAACCATGTTGACTGGACTTTAGAGAAACCACTTTTATCCTCGGTCATAAATTATTCTTGAACAAGGTAACCGAGTCAAGGTTTCACTTGTACCTCTGACAGTCTCGAACGTATAGTCAGTGTCGAGTTGGTCAGTCCCTCCGTAACCATCAAGATGCTTCGTCTAACTCACGACCCGTTTCCTTGTGAACAAACAGGTTATAGTCGTAGAGAAAAGGACGATTTCTAAAATCGTGATCTGTCTACTTATTGTATACTTATTTTAAAGAAAAGAGGACTGGTTTAATGAACGAACATCGTATCTTCATCGATGTCTGGTTCAGTAGTATGGAAATAAACTTATAAAGGATTAATCAAATGTTATTTCAACCTGTATCAAGATCACTGGTCTCTTACTGAGAACGACGAAGAAGTTTTGGTCCTATAAAGGAAAATACCACTTTCAGTCTTAATCAATGACTTAGGAGTTGACATGAACAATTTTTCTTAGGAGTATATTCTTTGGACCATTTTCAAAACGACCACAAACGTACTTCGGACAATATGTATTAAAAGACTTCGACAAAAGTTAGTACGTTTACTAAAAAAGGAAACGTTATACGATTACGTTAGACTAAATAAAGTCAACATTTTCAATTAATGTTACACAAACACTCAGGGATTTCTACTACATAATTTACAAATATTGGTCCTAATAATTTTACAGGACAGAGCTAATGTCTCGAAGAGAAAGTTTGTGATCTTGATTAACATCGGAATTTAGTGTTGTTGGAGTGGCAATTTTAATTGTGTTCCCGCTGTAACGTATTAAAATTAATTAAAATTAAACCGGTTTCGTTTAATTAAAAACAAAAGATCTTCCTGTTGCTTTGAGAAAACATCGGACGAAGGTGACTTGCATCTCAAGTATTTGAAGGAAAAGAGGAGACTCCTAACATGGGACCCTGACTTAGGAACAAATATAAAACCAAAGTTAAACGTATAGACCAAGAGAGGATAGGAGAACCGTAACTTCATTCTTTTACTTTGGTCTCACTTTCCATGTGTCAAGATACTAGTCTCTTCGTTTTAAAAGTGACACTCAAAGAATTATAATTGGGTCCAAAAACGTCTATTATTACAAACTCGGGTCCTCTTCACATAAGACTGTGAGGATAGAAATCGTGGGTAATTTTTCGACGGTTGTGGAGAAAGTTTTAAACGTTTTGTTAAAAGATTCCTTACGGAAGAATCTTCTGTAACATAGAACTAACAAAGGAAGAGGGACACGAATTGTACATACGGTTTTAGTTAATAAAGTATACTTACCGAGTAAGATTTAGAAGGTAACAATTAGTCGACACGACTTGTTTGTCATTCTTTGTCCGATTTTAAGATAAATAACGAATTTGACTGTGTAGGAAAGGTCCTTTTGAAGTGGATCAGGGGTAAAGAAACTTATCATACCGATAAGAGACACAAATCTACTCTCAGTAAAATTTTATCCCTATCGGTACTATTTCTTAGAACTTTTATATGGAATTTTTTTGGTTGTACCGAAGGACTTTGGATCTTTTGGACATTATTTATGATCCATCCTAGAGTCACGAAATAGAAAGACCAGTATCTAATATTTATAAAACTTTTAACCTACTAATAATGAACCGAACTAAATGTACATGTATAAGACCCTATTACACTCAAACATAAAAACGACTAGTAGATTTCAAATTAGACGGATACGTATGAATATCCGTAAGGAATACGTAAACGATTTGATTATAGAATCTTTGTTAGAGTAAAATACCGGGGTTTGATCATTAGTATCGGTTTTCTTTCAGATTAAATCTTTTCGGTTAAATATAGTTTATTCATTTCAGATTTATATAGTCTATCAAGAATAGGTTTCGTTGTATAACAGAGATAGTCACTTTCTCCTATGACAATTATTAATATACTCTTATAATACATATTTTCACTTTAGAAGACCCTTTTCACTTTCTAAACGAGTGGGAGGTTTATTCCTTTACTTTAACTACCAAAAGACCGACACAGAAACCAAATAGTGTTACAGAAGGGAGAGAAGGAAGAAATATCCCTACCCAGAGTTCGTTGGTATAAATACGACGTACTACGTTCGGACCTATACCTCACCCCCACCTTAACTACCTACAAACTAATTTGATCGAGATATATTGAAACGGAATTTAAATTAATCCGTACTCTTTGAACCCACACAGATACCTGCCTCCGGACCGTACGACGCTAAGTACCCCAGCGTTTCTCAACCTGTGTTGAGTCGCTGACTTGACTTGACTTGACTTGACTTTAGTCAGAAACCGTTTGAACTCTCGATACTCCTTAGACAAAATCGGATAGAACACTTATGTAGATAACATATGTTATTTACACATGAAAAGACAGTTCCAAGTCCTGTATCTGATGTACTAGTCAAAGTTAAAAATTTTTTAATTCTACTTATAGATACACATTTTTATAGATAAGTATTTTGGTACTTTCTTTTAAAATTCACGAACGAACCAGTTTTGATGATCATTATACCGGTTTTAACAGAGTAACCGTTGAATGTTTATAAGTCATAGTTTTATAAATCAAATTTAAGTTACTGAAAATTTCGTATAGATTGTTTTTTATATATATTAGAAAATTTCTGATCTAATAACAATTTTAACATTTAAACGGTTAACTGTCAAAATAAAGATAGACCTCAACAATTTATGGAACTATTGTGTCTTCTTCATAAAACGAAAAGAAAATTCATTTATAAATGTCACTTGAAATCCCCAGAAAACGTAAAGATGTACGAAGATCTTAATATATTCACTTACACTCTTCCCTTCTTAGAATAATCTCTGGCACCCATCGATAAAAATAGGAACTTACAGGGGGTCCGGATCTTTGAGAAACTCCCTTCTCTTTAATAAAATGAGTAGAAACATAGAGGTTCAAGAATCGTATTTATATTCATGTATAATTTATAAGTTGTATGACAAAACTTTTCTTTACTGCCTCCTCTCATCCGTATCCGATCTTTATTTCAATCTGGTCTTGGTATCATAAGTGTACTAGTGACCATTTTATTCGTGTATCTATATTTAATTTGTTTAGAAGTTCAGAATTGACTAGGTATCTTTGAGAAATGAATAGTCATTACTCTAAACCTATGAGGTTATATTCCTTTAAGTCAGTCTCTCTTGATCATTATCTCCTGTGAGCCCGAATATTCTTTCGGAGTCACTATCCCCCTTTTTTTCAAATAATGGAGTAAAGAAATTATGGATATAAAGTGGTAAATAAGACTCTTAATAGGACACTTCTATTTCATATTTATTTTTCCAGGACAATGTTGTATGGTTAAAACTTCTCCACTAATATTAAATGACACAATAAACAAGGGAGATTTTGATGGTAAGTACCGTTCGTATACTATATGAACCTTCCGAATCCAACAGTTCATAACACCCTTTAAACGAGTGGCTGAGATGTCTAGTACCAGTGATCGTATACACACGGTTTGTGAATTACCAACAGTAAACAAACATTCTCTAGTGTCGGATAATACTGACTTACAGAAGACGAGAGAGATCACTTTACTGTAACCACTCTTCTTACTTGTGTGAAACACTACGTCTGTAGATAACTAACCCTTTTATTTAGAGTGAAACTGATTTATGTGGTTATTACTCTATCGTAAGAAATTCATGATTGTCTAATGATTCAAAGTCGGGTTCCGAACACCACCTACTGACCAAACCTACCTACTAATATGTCACCGTTTCCTTCCCTATGAATCTTGTGTCTTACGTAAAATAGGGTCTTTCTAGATCCAGTACTCTTCTACAGAGAAATCTTCGTTAACGTAGAATAATCTGCTTTGTTTACAAAAGGATCACTCTAAATTATTATAGAGTTTTTAAATACTAGTTTTTGCACCTCACCGACTTACCCATTTTCTGGTCGGGGTAGATGTAGATAAGCGAGGATGTTCTCTGAACAAAGTCATCCCTGTTTGTGTCTGACTTTCTCCCCCCTATCTTTTTCTACAAAGTACTTTTCTTTTAGTTTTATTCAGACTCCATCGATATGAATAAAGTCTTTTTGTTATCTGAAATTTTGTTTCTAATATTCTTTTCTATTTTTTTCCTGTGATATATCACTATTTTCCCACTTAGGTTGTACTCCTATAACGTAACATTTATACATGGGTTGTATCCTCGTGGATATAAATATTTTGATTACAATTGTCTACATTTCCCACTTTTTCTGTTATCATATTATAGTCCCCTAAAATTATGGGGTGAATATAGTTTCATATTTAATAGGTCTGTCTTTTGGTTATTCCTTTATACACGGAATTTGTTTTGTAACCTTATTTCACTGAATGATCTATACATCACTTGTAAAATAGGTTTTCAGTATCTTATGTGTAAAAAGAGTTTCGTGTACCTTGTGAGAGGTACTATCTAGTATTCTAGATTTAGATTCGGTGTTTTGTTTAAGAATTATTTAAATTCTCCCAACTTTAATATAGTTCGTAAGAAGGGATGTTATTACCATATTTTGATCTTTGGAAAGGTTCCTTTTTTGAGCTTTTTTCAGTGCTTATACATCTCTAGTTTGCTGTACGATGATTTGTTGAAGTTATTTTTATCACTTCCTCTTTATTTTTTATGGAACTCTGTTTAATTTTACCTTTATGTTGTATAGTTTTAAATACTCTACGTTGTTTTAGTCGAGATTTTTCCTTTTAAGTATCTCTATGTACGGAAAACGTACCTTTTTTTTAATAAGAATGAAATGTGTAACTCCCTGATCTTTTTTTTTTAACTTTTCGAGTTTTACTCACTTCCTTTCTTTATCGTTTCTGGTCTTGTATATGTTTACTTTATCTCTGATTATTTCTTTTATCTTTTCTACTTACCTTTATTTTCGATCGAGAAACATTTCACTTTCACTTCAGTGAGTCAACACAGTCTAAGAAACGCTGGGGCACCTGACATCGGATGGTCCGAGGAGACAGGTACCCTAAAAGGTCCGTTATCAGGACCTCACCTAACGGTAAAGGAAGAGGTCCCCTAGAAGGGTTAGATCCCTATCTTGGGGTCAGAGGGCGTAACGTCTGTCTGCGAAATGGCAGACTCGGTGGTCCCTTCCGGTAACATTTCCATTTGTTTTAACTGTTTGTAAATCGACCTGAATATTTTTTTATCTCACGTTTATTTATTTCAGTCTTTACTTCCTTCCCCGTAATGTTAACTATGGTGTCTTTAAGTGTCCGAGTATTCTCCAGTGATACTTGTTAATATATGGTTACTCAACTTGTTGGATCTTATTTACCTACGTATGGATCTTTGTGTGTTTAAGGGTTCTAACTTAGTACTATTTTGTGTTTTAGACTCATCTTCTTAATGATCACTTGTCTTATTCATTAATTTTTGGAAGTTTTTTGGTTTAAGGTTCTGGTCTACCGAAATGACCACTTAAGATGGTTCGTAAGTTTCTTTTTAGTTATGGGGGGGTTGGGGGGTGTGTGTTTTTTTCACATCTCTCTTTTATGAAAGTGTAAACAAAATGTTACGTTCTAGTCAGACTATGGTTTTGGTCTGTTTCTATGGTGCCCCCTTTTTTCTTTTTCTTTAGTGACCGTATATAGAGACTATTTTTATTTACATTTATAGAAGTTGTTTTATAATAGTTTGTCTTAAGTTGTTATATGACTTTCTTAGGATTTAATACTAGTTCACTCTTAATAAGGTCCCTACGTTCCTACCGAGTCATAGATGTTTAGTTAGTAGTACTATACGGTACAATTGATTTACTTCTTATTTTTAGCACACTAGTAGAGTTATCTACCTCCTTTTCGTAAACCGTTTTACACTGTAGATAAATTCTATTTTTTAAAGTTGTTTTAGGTTTTCTTTTTGGATACTTTTTTAAATCGGTTCCTCCACTTCTATAACTTTGAGACTTCTATAACTATTTTTATTAACTCTTCCGTTTTTATTTACCTTTATATAAAACACGAGTTCTCTAATCTTCTTAATTATAACAATTTTACGGGTTTTGTTAGATGTTTATTTTACGTTAAGTACAGTTTTAACAATAGTAGGGTGAACTCTCTGGTAAATTAACTGTGAATAATAGTTTTAATAGTCATAAAATAACATTTCAGATGAAACAACAAATTTATATTGTATTTTTACAATATAATCATAAACATAACACACAAAAATAGTGAGTAAACTAAATTTATAAAGATATAGGGATACGAAATCTACAGAAAAGATGTGTCATGTCTTAAACCAAAAATCACAAAGACTTTCTGGTCGTTAGAAACATAAAATTAGTTTATATAAGTTATATAAAAGAGTATATAGACTCTAATTTGTATAGTAAAACGATTAAAGTACAGGAAAAAAAAGACGAGAGTACAAAAATATAACTAATCGATAGAAAATAATTAGGTTTAAAAACAACTAATGGAACGTTTAACATGGAAAATGTTAAAAAAATATCAACAATATCTTAGTATGATACTGGCGAACTCAAAAGTGTTAGTTTAAAATCAGTAATAATTCGAGAATGTCCCGTCATTTTCCTTTAATCTAGTGACATAAAGGATTGAAAATATAGTATGAAAACACATTAAATTATTAAACATAAAATTTTAGTGTTCGAATATTAATAGTAGCAATTCATACATGATATTAATAAACATAAACGAGTGGTCGAGTGGTAAACCGATGACGAAAAACAAAGAAAGACGTAAAGACTCTAAGGTATACATTAGTAAAAAAAGACGTACTTCTAATAGGATATGATAAATGGACTAATTTAATTAAATGATGTCTACGATATAAAACCTCGAAGGTTCCATCGAGTCGCTATTAATTAGACGGACGTCACGTCTTCGACGTCCTCTAAACCCAAGCTAGGGACCCAGTCGTTCTAGGGGACCTCCTTCGGCACCGTTGGGTAAGGTCATCAGAACGGACCTCTGAGGGTTCCTGTCTCCTCGGACGCCCGATATCAGGTGCCCCAGCGTCTCAGTCTGTACTGACTTATTGACTCGTACGTGCGAGTACGATGCATAGAGTAATAAAGAATATTGAAAAACAAAGAGACAAGTATTAGTCATGTACGAGAAAGTTTCATCAAAGTTCAAGTATTTGAGAGAAATCGACACAGGTGAGAGAGGAATTTGGTTAGTTCAGTAATTAGATTAAGTGTAAAGATTAACCCAAGCAAAAATATTAAAAGTCAAGAAACGGACACACAAGGTAATACAGAAAATAGAGGAACTCGTACCATTTATATCAATTTGACATACAAAATATTATGATTATAAACCTTATGGACATTGTAAATGACAATTGACGAAAAATGAAAAATAAAAAAGTAGTACAACGTATCAAGGAGATTAACAGATAAGTAAATAATGTGACTAATAATACGTAACCTGTAAACTATCTCAAAATTAAGACCGGAGAATAGGTCTAAATAGGTAAACTTACCGGGGGACGAGTACCTGTATTGCAAACTAATAAGTTCTTACTTTATATTTGGTGCACCTTTATTGGTATTGTAAAGGGTTCATAAGAAGGGGGAGGGGGATGGGGGTGGTTTTTATAAAAAAAGATAATCACACCAACCCATCTCGCTTTAAATCCAATCCCAAGAACTTTTGTAGAACAATAGTGTAACTCTTTAAGACAGACACTTTCTCCGTTAGTATTAATTAGTTCGAGTACTTTAATTCTCTGAGTGTGTCAGGACTATTATAGGAGACTCTCGGTCTAGACATAGTTGGTAAGTGCAAGGGGTGAACGTACCGAGTCATTTAAGGGAAAAGTCAAATCTACGAAAATAAATAAATAAATAACGGTGTGGTACTCCATACACTCTAGAAACAAGGGACGGGTCCCTAGTTTGGGTACGGGAGACGGAACCTTTAAGTCTCAGAATTGGCGACTTGGCGGTTTTAACAGGGTCAAATCTATTAAAATTTATCTCAAAACAGTGAAGGTTGATTTCTTTTTTTTAGGAGTGATTAAAAAATTTAGTTAAGTCCGTGTTCCTCTCCAAACCACCAACATCTTTTCTCGACCTCTTCAAACTTCCGTTCTTCTGTTCTGCCTTCTGATTCTTTTATTTTTGCTCGAAGGAGTCACCGAGTCGACCAGTTCTTTGACTGACGTTACGTCCTCTGACGAACGTTAGGACCTCTGGTCCCAAGTTAGGGACGAACCCTTCTAGGGGACCTCTTCCTCTATCGTTGAGTGAGGTCATAAGAACGGACCTCTTAAGGTACCTGTCTCCTCAGACCGTCCGATGTCAGTTACCCCAGTGCTACTCATCCTGAACCGTTGTTTTGGTAGTGGTGATGGTTATTTTTTATCACTTTAGGATATGGTCACTAGTGCCTTTGTCTATCTTTACCCCATATCTAAACTTCCTATATATGGTCATTCATATTTCACTGTACGACCTACACTTTTGAAGAAACACTATAAAATAGATAATGTCTTAGAGACTTTCACTTCCTGTCGTGTAAGAATACTGAAAATTTATGAACGAACTTTAGTCTGACACATGTTTATATCATAGGATTAAGTTTTATAAATTGGAGACCGATCTAATAAACGGAATCGTTAAAATCAAAATGGAAGTCGAAATAGACCCAATACTTTATATACATAAAGGGTACTTTGTTTCTCCGAAAGTTAGGGTTAGGGTCATCGACACTGTTAAGGTAAATAGAAACAGAAACCTTCACTACCATATTTATATTAAGACGTAACAAAATGTCTTTGATAAAGCCAATTTTTTTGATACGTTAGTTGACGGAAGGAGAGATTAAATTACATGCACACTGGTCCCTCTGGAAAGGTTTTATTCCAACATTTTCATGAATCTATTATCTATTCCTGATAAGACAGGTTTGACCTTATATACGTTTCGTCCTCTACTATCTGTAGAGCAGCCTCGGGTTACAAAGATCTATTTGTAAAGACCAGTTCTACTAAATTTTTGTGTATAGACGAAAGGACACAAAGAAGATAAGTGAGAACAACAACTTAGGTTGAGATTTTAACCTTAAACACCGTGTCAACACTGAACAAGAGGTACTTCCCAATAGTTCCGACATTATACGTCAAAAGGAGAAAGGGCTCGGAACATTAGAGTGTTAAATGAAACTTAACACTCTTTATCCCATCTTTTCTCGTTGGTCTTTTCACTCAACCCAACACTTTGTACCTTAACAATACAGTATTGACATTCTAAAGAGTAGCCTTTTAGAGAAAGGGTCGATACCCTTTTTTTATTTCTAATGAATCTCTTTAGTCTTCCTTACTCTGTGAAGAGGGGAGTAAGAGAGTGTAAAAACGTCATCTTCTTCGTTTCTTGAGGGTACAGTCCTACTTAGTGGGCTGACCTTAAGTGTGTATCGTATTCTACTCCCCCGATGTCCGATGTTTTACGGTCTTAGTTTACAATGTTAATATCGTGTAAAGGATTTTCCGTTGAACTTCAGTCAAGGTAGGGTGCG
The DNA here is from genome assembly GCA_006410555.1 of Capra ibex. NCBI lineage: Eukaryota > Metazoa > Chordata > Mammalia > Artiodactyla > Bovidae > Capra > Capra ibex. The sequence continues at coordinate 10,914,394 of SJYO01014747.1, read as the reverse complement.
TGAGAAAGGTTTAGGACCAAACACAGAACAGTGGATATGATATTTGTTTCGTCATCGTAAGTATCTCTATTTATCTCTCTACACACCCCTGTCTCGGTCCCTTGACCAACCCTTTTCTCTTCCGTCTCTTTCGGACCCACGGACTTCGGTTCTTACTTTGTGAATGTTAGTACGTGAGACTCTACACCCTTCTAAGGAGTTTAGGACAATTTCTCTCAATTCAAGTTTACATTAAGATAGTTGTGACTATGACTCTTTCAGGCGTTCAGTATACCGACAAAGGTGATGCAATACGATAGATTTGGTCTCCCTTTTAGATTTTCAATGTAGACCGTTCTTATATCGTTTAGGGGTCCCCCAGACACAATTTCATGTGTATCTTGATCGTCCACAGAGGTGTAAACGTAAGTCATTGTGAATTGAGGTTCACAAAATACGATTCTCTGGTGCATACACCTAGGGTAATGTATAAAATTCAACAACTGACAGACCATTAATAAAGTAAAAATCTGTATAAAAAGAATAATGACTACATTATTTACATATCCAAACTTGTGTTTGCATCCGTGTGTGTGTGTGTGTGTGTGTCCCGTTAATACTTCCGTTGAGGTTACTATAATAAGTAACAAAAACCAAAGACAGATTAGTTCTATAAACTAAGATGAAAAAAAAAAAAGTTTTAACCTAAGTAAAAACGATATTGATTTAAGTCTCACGAAAGTCGGATCATAACCTTCCCACACACGTACGTACGATTCGGTGAGGTCAGACAGGCTGAGAAGAGCTCGGATACCTGACAGCGGGTGATCCAAGGAAACAATACTCTAAGAGGTCCGTTCCGATGACCTCTCCCTACGGTACGAGAGAAGGTCTCCTAGAAGGACTGGGTTCCTAGTTTGACTGTAGAAAATTCAGAGGGAGTAACAATCCACCCAAGAAATGGTCGCTCGTGGTGGATCTTTCGGATCAAAACCCTCTCCCTAACGGTTTACCTTATTATTACACTCAGTTCGACATTTTTCTCCCCCTTTCCTTTTACGTAAAAGTTTTCTTCAAAAGAAAATTTACCTCTCTTTAATCGCTGCTAATGTTCTTTAGTTTTATAACAAGTAAAATATATTAATCTAATAATTTAGTAGTTCTATCAAAATGATGTAGATCCAAAAAGAAAGTAGACTTAAATAAAAACGAATGTATAAATCCTGAAAATAAACTCGAAGTATGAATCGGAGACTAATCTCGATATAACATCCACCCTTCTTCCGTAAACTTTTTATTGTCCTTAGGAGTCCACGTTCACCAACTTAAATTGACTTGACATCCCGTGAAACCCCTCCACTACCCTCAAATTCGACCTTTCCAGCTCTCGGAACAAATTTAGGTCTACCCCCACCTCCCCGAACATTTAGTCGGACTTTCCTACCTGTGATACAACTTCGACTACTTCTCGACAACTTCCCTAAGTTTGTCTCCTCACCGTACTTACAAACAACAATTTTCGTATGGGACTCGCGGTTCACTCATTGCAAGACCTTCTTACCTCGGTCAGTTCCCTACAATCAACATTATCAGATATACGAGTGAGGGGGTTGTATTGGTGTGTGTAGTTTCTACGTCTGGACGTAGCGTCGTCATCGTCGTGACTTTCCCTTCTCTGTCCGACCTCCCTTTCAACTGTCATGTTTATTATCCTCAACCATCGATAACTTTCTACCGATCCTTCCTCTGCCTTCTTTAGAGTCGACTATCGGTGTGAGACCGGAGAATAGACCTTTGTCACTATGTTTAGAAAGTTTCTTTCATAGGTCCCCATTTTTTTAAAGCACCACTCCTCTACTACCGAAGTCGAACTCTATTCTAAAACTCCATGAGTACCCTGTAGGTCCCTACCAATACCAAAATTTATATCTTAACCTAAAGACCTGTCAATGAATTATTATCTATTGTGAATGATCTCCAGACAATTCAAGGTCTTTAAAGATTCACGAATCGTATAAACTTGAGCAAAGTAGGAGTTTTGTTAGTTTGGGTAAAATTCTACTGATTTTCCAGTTTATCTCTCCAATTTACTGAAGGACTACCAACGTTCCGATCCTTCATCACCTCGGTATTCCATTTAGGTTATTAAACCGATAACTTCAACGTGAGAATTAGTGATGTCATATCAATGACCTCCTTTTTTTTCATCAGTAGTCCTACTGAGGTTCCCCAACTTTAAGATCATCTTATATCCTATCTGTAATCATCTCCTTCTCCCCTTATTTTTACTTTATTCTTCTTCCTCTTTTCGTCTTAAGTGTCTTTATAGTTGTCTACATTTTTCTTCTTCTTTATTCTCTGTAATCTTCATTCATCTCTTACTTGTCAGGAAGACAATCCTTAAATCCTTCCTTTTGTTTCGTATTCTCCTTTATTTCACCTGTCAAACTCTTGTTCTCCTCAGTTTTTCCTGACCTTACCTTTGTATGGGTTAAAAAAACTTCAGATCCAACTGAACAGTTTCGTCAAAGTCACATCATTTACCTATAACCGATCTAAATCACCCAGTACCCGCCTCCTCCTATATAACTGAAGAAAAAAATTTCTCCAAACTGACCCTGTTCTTTCTCTTACATATTAGTAAAGAAATCCCATAATATTCTATCTTATTCTAAAATAAATATAGTGACAAATTTCATATCGACATTACAATCATATTGAGAACCAACCGTTCTTTATACCCTTACAAATCCTCTTTCCTCTCCCTCCGTCAGCACATACCTTAACAAAGTCCTTTCCCCTGGATAAGTAAGGTCCCAGACTCTCACCAGAACAGATTGTGTGTCTTTATTCAACAGACTCTTCTGTGTGTATGACTGTTCACTGAAAGTACCCTTCCCCACGGGGTCCCCTCTCGTCGTCCCACTCCCTTGAGTCCTCTTGATAAGACGGTACACCGAGGGTCACAATCCAAAATACCATTACCCCGATTAACGACCCAACACAGACCAGTCAGTAGAACGAACTGGGTATAAACCAGACTGGGTCATAGGAAGGGCCAACATACACGTAGAGAGTCGGTTCCACTTAAGATCTCCCTTCTCCCATTTTGTTATAATACCCGACCTCAGCGGAAGGAGGTAGACCACCTAAAACTTAATAAGGTCAAGCGAAACCACTGTTGTAGTATAAGGAATAGTCTTGGAGGACAAAACTCTGTTGTACACGTTCACTAACAGTAGTACGGACCAGTTCCGTCCACCAAAACCAGTTGTCAAGGGCTTGACCTTAGAGGGGTCTCCTGTATACGAGGTTTCACTTTTTATCCAGTCGAAACTCTTCTCCATCCACAAGAAAGAAACTCTGGCTTTCACTCTTCTTACCAAAAACATCCATATTGTCATCCGTCAATCTTAAGTCCGTACTTTAGTAGATACGGGGGGGGGGGGTTTTATCCTCTACTCGAATGAACGATGTGTTTTCTCTTCTCTTCTTCTTTACCCTCCAAATATCCCCGACTAACACTTTGGTACGTCTTTGGAGAACCCGTGTTTTCAGAAGGATCCAGAGGACAAAGGATATACATCCCTTCTCCGAAAATCGGAAACTCTACAAAGGACTCAAGGTTTCCAGTCTAAGTTTCTCAATGTTCAATCCCCCAACCCCCTTACGTCTTTGTTTCCCTTTCATCAGTTCTTTTTTCTTACTAGTCGATGTCAGGTTCAAGAAGGAGTTCTCTATGCGCATTTTTAGACTATATCTAGAGACTCAAAAAGATGTTCTTGACTACGAAGGTGGGTTCACCCACTACTATTGAAGTTCGATGTGTGTTCGTACACCTTGGATCTGACCAACCTTGATCTTCCGCTACTGACTCTGAGGACTTTATGGTGAGCCACTGAGTGGTCACTGGTTAGTCTCCTTTCAGTGTGTGGATCGTCAGAAGAGGGGTTTAAACGGAGATTTTCAAGAAGGGACCTTTGGCCGTCCCGCAAACCCGAAAAATTCGTACTCGACGAGGAACAGGAATGAACCGGGAGTGTTATTGCGAAAGAGACGAGGTTTGTAGTTCCACAACCAAACAAACCGTAGTGACACGTAACCCGTGTACTTGAGTCAAAGTTATTGTTAACATATTTAAAAGAACCCGACAGGATTGTTTCATGGTGTCTAACCCACCGATGTTTTCGTCTTTAATTCAAAGAATGTAAAGCCTCCGATCTTCAGACTCTAGTTCAATAACCTTCCTAACCAAAGAAGACTCTAGAAAGGGAACCCGAACATCTACCTATGGAAGAGGGATTCAGAGATATACGAGATAGGAGACACACCTAGAGACAGGTTCAAATCAGAAGAATATTTTTGCTTCCAGTATACACTAATCCCGAATGAGAATACTAAAGTGTAATCGAATTAATGGAGAAATTTCCGGGATAGAATTATATACCCGAAGGGACCGCCGAGTCTACCGTTTCTTAGACAGACGTTCTACGGGACCTCTTCTCTGGCCGTTAGGTGATCCATAAGAACGAACATTATATGTCAACGTAAAAGTCCATGACCCTCATCCTGAAGTTATATATATAAAACTCCTCTGTATTAAGTTGGGTGTTGTATCTATTGTGAAACCTTATTGACGTCAGTTCTTCCCTCTCTACCGAATTATGTGTTTATATCTATTAACGGACGACGTGTTAGATCAAGATAACTTCTCAGTGTTTAAACATCCCCCTGTGTCGACTGGCATTGACCAGGTGACTACACTCACAAAATTTACCTATAGCATCCCTCTGCTCCACAATTTTTCCGGTTTCCTAGCTCTTTTACACGAAGGATTCAGTCCTCTATATAATTTTATTCACCGTTTTCGTCTTCTCTGATTTTCTCCAAGTTCTTTCTAAGATTCCTTACACGATAACACACGTCTAACTTATCTCGACCTCTTAGATCTCTCGACATTAATGTCTCAAACACCAGTCTCTTCCCCTATCAATGTAAAATTACCCATGGTGTCAAGGACTATCACTATTCAGTTTCAATTCCAGTAGTTTGATATTTTATCTCCACTCCCACTTGACCTCAACTTCAGGTCTCGATGTGCAGTTCTATACCTGATACAGTAAGGACACCTGTAACCATCAAACATCTTATTTCATTCTACCTTTTATACACTCAGTCTCAAGAGACTTATCCTTCCTCTTTGTTCTAACAACCAATTGATAAATATAAATCGTACTAAGAGTTTTCTTTCTTGAGACCCGGGGCCAACTATACTTGTAGTCCCACTTAGTTCTCAGAGGGGTCCAGGATCCTACAACTCAGACCGGTCGGACGACACAGATGGTCTTTGGTGGGGTTTGTTACACCGATAAACGACGTCGGGAAAGTAAATAGTAAATTCTTAGTCGAGTCCATATTGGACTAGAGGTCAGACACCCTATGGTCACTACTTGAACCCGAGACCTTAGTCCGACATGTTCAAGGTTACGTCAGTGACGGTAATATCCAATAGACTGGGTCCTGTTCCTCGAACTGGAAACACCTGGAAGTAAAGAGACAGACATTTTACCTTCATCACAATCAATAAAGGTGGAATAAAGTCTCTCAAACTTTCTAATTTCTTCTGTTAACTATATTTCCTGGTCTAGTCATGACCCAAAGGTTATGCATGTGTCAGGTAAAATCGCTAACAATAAATTTTCGAAAGAAGTTTAAAATATGTTAAGTACACGGGTAAAATCGGAAAATAGTCCAATATCTGGTTAACAAGTAAACTTAGAGACAGAGAGAAAATCCGACCTTCGAACAAACCGTGGACCCGTCAAGTAGACCTATTTCGATGATGGACGGGGTATTATCACGTCAAACATCTTATATAATCACTTGTTTACTCTCTAAAAAAAAGGTCATGAACCTACTTTGTGTATTGTTACAACATTTTTCATTAAGAAAAGAAGAACCAGGTGGAGAAGTTGGTTCTCAGTATAAAAGATTTAGAGAATTTACCCTCGGATTAAAGACATTCTCTTGTCATTATGTGTCTATAAGACCTTTAACGAGTAAACATTTTTGGGACTCTAAATATTTGTAATCTAGTCACTACCGATAGGTAAAATGTCAACTTGATAACATGAAATAGTAGTTTTATATTAGTCTCCGAGATGACTAGGAGGTAATGATACCTTGTTGTTGGTGTTCTAGCACCTCCTGCGCATTCATAAATAAAAAAACACACAGACAATAAGACGACTCCCAATGGACCCCCAGTCAACCCGGAGAGGCGCAGTTCGTCACCTAGGCCGACCTGAACCGAAGAGTGGAATGATACCGAACCCGAGGCGACTCGAGGTGTGTATCTGGACGACCTCGAGTTCTCCTTGATGGACTTCCTTCGACAATACACACACCGTCTTTGTGTTCGTCCACTCGGGTCCCCGTACTTGTGACACGTTAGGGGACGAACACGACTCGGTTTATTGAATGTTTCTTCATTAAACCGGTTCAAGTTTCAGCCCCCACCTCTTCGTGTGAGACGAAGACACCTTCGCTGACGTGTAATGAACCCCTTTACTTACCTGTTTCCCTCCCCTCCCTTAACCTGGTGAGAAAGTTAGACAGGGCCTCTGTTTGTCTCTCAATTGATAGTCTACGATCGAACCGTTTCTTTATGAACTATTGTAAAAGATATTATGTTCTATTATTCTAATTTATGATAAATCAATACAAGTTTCAGTTTCCCGAAGGGTCCACCGAGTCTACCATTTCTAAGACAGACGTTACGTCCTCTGTGACCAAGTTAGGGGCCCAGCCCTTCTAGGGGACCTCTTCCTTTACCGTTGGGTGAGGTCATAAGACCGGACCCTTTAGGGTACCTGTCTCCTGGGACCACCCGATATCAGGTACCCCAGTGTTTCCCAACGTTTACTGAATTACTGATTTGTCGTCGTCAGTCTTTCTCGAAAATTCAGTCTTTATTGGTTTCTACCGTTCGTAACCTGGAGAGTCAGGAGTTTCGAGGTAGGATCATGACTTCATAGCCCAAGATGTCACTGGGAGGAATTGGGTGCGACCTAGGTCAGACGGGACGAGTTCCTAGGGTCGATCAGGTCACTGGTCTTCTTTAGGACGAACATTCTAAAGTTCGTCGTAGATATAATTCAGTTAGTTTACCTAAACAATGAATTGTACGAAAGACTTAATTCCTCTTTCTTTAAATTTGTTCGGTCTAATTTATCCTTCATAAGGTGTTCCCCTTCCTTCCACTCCGAACCTGGGGTTTAGTGACCGACATCATAAATAGTGACACGGTGGGACCCGTAAATAGGAGATTGTTCTGTTCTGTAAATTGGAGAAACCCAAGGGAGTAGAATTTATATTCCAGAGTCGGTATAGTCTATGAAAGAGTCATGTACAGACTTAATGTTTATTTACGTTTATGTAAATAAACGTTTGTTTTAATAATATTTATGTTATGTTTATGTATGTTTATTTTAACAATAGTGTACCTCTACTATTATTATGGAAAATATGTTCCAGTCAAATGGGTCCTAGGCAAATTTCAAATGTTTATGTATTTGAAATCTTCAGGTCGTAAAACACTCACATGTTTTTCCTGACCAAGGAAACTGTCGGAAAGGGAATTTTATGTATTGACTTTTTTGATTTCGTCTACACGGCACTGGTTTTCGATGTAAAAAGAGAGGATTAATAAGTCTCTTTTCCTTTAAGGGAAAAATATATAAATACTGAAAGGTTCACGTTTAACCGTTTTTGTATAAAAGTTTTTTATTTTTATACGTAAAAAAACCCATTAAATTTTCCGTCTTCTGACTGTTGACTTGAAGGGAGACCCCTCCGTTTAAAACTACGATAGGTAGGGGTAAACAGTCTTTACAATTTTAAGAATCCTTTCATCGTCCTTGTCTGGGTCCCACAACATTTCTCCGGGGTCCCTGACACACTCCGTGACGCTCCGACTTGGCGGTGAGATTGGGTTTCCTACTTCGTCTCGTCACTGAAGACCGGAGGAAACTTGAAGCCGTAGTTTTACCGTACCCCAACTAACCAAAAAACTGTTCGAGGAAGCTTCAATGGTATCCGGTGGACAGATAACAAAAATTCGTTTATTTTTAATCGACATAAAACATTTTCAAGAATTCCATGACTTGTTAGTACAGAGAAGTAAAAACCTCTATTGGCTCAAAGGAGGTCGTAGGGGCTACCGAGTCACCCATTTCTTAGACGGACGTTCAGACCTCTGTACTCTGCACCCAAGCTAAGGACGTAGTCTTTTTTTAGGGAAGTTATAAGAACGGACTTTTTAGGGTACCTGTCTCCGTAGACCGACTGATGTCAGGTTTCTCAACTTATCTCAACCTGTGTTGACTCGCACGTACTATGGACCGGGAAGACGGTGTTCTTTCAGTTCGTTATAGTTTCGACAAATTGACTACGGACGAGACAAATAATATTTCATCCACGATCAAAGGAGTAGAAATTTACCTTCTATCGTGTCAGTCCGACCGTCGATGTACGGGTTTCGGTCAACGAGTCATCTATCCTTATTCTCGACCCTTAATTTGGGTCCAGTCATCTAACATCTATGCAGGAAATAGATGGACGGGTACGACACTGACTATACACCTTCCGTACAACTACTTTCTTCACCGTTTTACTTCGCTTCATTTAAAAACACTTTGTCTGTTACCATAAAGATAGAATATAGGTCTGACAGTTCATGTTTTTCCGAGAAAGACTTACAGTGACAGAAGAATCGACATTACCCCTATGTATTAAGGGTTTTACTCAACCTCTGAGTCTACCATATTACATACATTTTCAGTCGTGTCAAGGACGATGTGTCATCTGTGCATATTCTTACTACTACTATAACTACTGTTATTCGCACTACCACCATGTCTGTGAGTAGCCGTATCTTCACCAAAGATATCGAGACTTGACCCTAGTCTGAGCTGAAAAACTGTACGAAATGTGTCACTTAATTAATTTTCACCCACTACCTCGTCCGGTCCAACAGTGACAAACAACAACAACTTAATCTAGTAGTAAAGACAAGAGATAAAGTATACGGAATATTAGGTACCACGGATCTGGTCGTTTGAGTGGTCGACCCACCTCTTTAAGTCCATTAACACAGATGGTCGAGACTTTAGAATGATGTTGGTCGACCTAACAGGTTGTAAAGATCGGAGTCCCGACCACTCTGGTCTAGAAAACCCCCCATAATGTTTCTGGGGTAAAGTCCACAGTGGACCGATAATTAAAAAATTTTATGTAAATATGTCAGAAATTACTTAGGTATGGGGTTAAATAAAAGACGTACAGGAAGAAATTTCTTTCCTCTTATTCGTATACTGAACTTAGTATAAAATATCAAGACAATAAACTTAAACCTGTATGTACGTACAAGTATATCATCATAGAGTTGTTGATCTTTTACATATAATTCGTGCTAATATACCTTTCAAGGAGTCGAGTTTATTTAGTAACACGAACTTGAGACCGAACTTAATGGAGACGTTAATAAGACGATGAACCTTTTAAAAGACAGATTTTGAAAATAAAGTAAAAAAAATTGACTTTTTCTTTAGTGACCCAAAAAAAGGGGGTCTTTGATTTATTTAATGGATTGATTTACTACTCTAAAGAAAAGTGGTGTCTCTTTAAGTTACTTTAGAAGACGACCTACAAGGTTTAATTAAGACAGTCGGTACTTTAAGGTGATACTTTTACTTAACAGGGAGTGGTTTCTACGGTAAACACAAGTACAATCTTGAACGAAGTTCATTTTTCCAAGGGTCCTGACGAAATAAACTTCTATTAGCATCTCTAAAGGACCCCAAGATATGGTCGGACGAGCGTCATAGTGCACCTCCAACTACCCCTATGTCTCGGGACCGACGAGAGTCTAGTAGATCTTCCGGAATCTAAGAGAGAGCCTTGAATTCAGCCGATAGAGTTAAGACGGTTCGAAGTCCGATGTCATACAGTATTCAAATATATGTTTACCTTTTCTTAGAGTGTTATAATAAGTGTGAGCTAATGACTATTATCAATAGTAAGTGACTCGGAGAGGATACACGTCTTCCGATGGGATTTACGAGGTACACAAAGGAGTGACTTTGGAACTTTACCTAGTACTCCCTTTATAGTGACAAAGGTAAAACGTTTACTCAATCGAATTCGAGTCAAGTCAGTCAAGTCAACGAGTCAACACAGACTGAGAAACGCTGGGGTACCTGACGTCGTGCGGTCCGGAGGGACAGACAGTGGTTGAGGACCTCAAATGAGTCTGAGCACAGGTAACTCAGCCACTACGGTAGGTTGGTAGAGTAGGAGACAGAAGGGGAAGAGAAGGACGGGAGTTAGAAAGGGTCGTAGTCCCAGAAACTCGAATTCGAGTCACTCCTTTTTTAAGTAAGTTCTAGTCGTAAATCATCCTTGAGTTGGGAATGCACTAGATTGGTGGATTAAAACGGGTAGGGTACAGAGAGACTCAAGTCTATTGATCTTCAGACTGTGTTACACCGTTCTTGTAGGTACACCCTTTTCTAAGAAAGGAAAAAGAGGGAAGATTTGTTTTTAAAATGGTTTCTGGTGTGGTAAACCAGTTTGTTGTATACTATCGATGTCACTATAAAGAACATTAGTCACCAGGCTACTAGACGGGTGAATTAATCGTAGTCGTACCATCCTAACCTACCACATACAGTTACTAGAGACATCTTTCTTCGCACATCGACGACTCTTGATGAACACCGGTGAAATCAATTAGATATTGTTCTACTTTACTAAAATTTGACTTAGTTTTAGGAACACAAATTTGTAAAAGAACCCCGAAGAGTCTACTGTGATCACCAATTCTTGAGTGACCTACGTCCAACCTAGGAACCCAGCCCTTCTAGGGACCTCCTCCCTTACCGCCGGGTAAGGCCATGAGAACGGACTTATTACGGTACCTGTCTCCTCGGACCACCCGATGTCAGGTATCCCAGCGTTTCTCAGCCTGCACTGACTTCGTTGAACCGTATGTACGTTTTCACAAGAACCTTGAAGGGGCCTCCAGGTCAGTGAGTCTGAGACGTAAACGTTATGTACCCCGCATCCGACCCAGGGACCGGTCACTTGACTAGGGGTACAACGTCAATTCTGGGTCACGTCTGTTTATTTATTTATAAAATTTTTCGTTGTAAAAGAACTAAAAAGAGGAGATCGTCGACTGATGCCCACGTCAGGACTCTTCATGTAGAGGTAACAAAGTCCAGTCAAAACTTTACTTGTGTTTTCAATAGAAGACACACACCTGACAGGACTAAAAGTAACATATTCACTGTCTTTTACCGGTACATTTCGTTTATCTGGAGAAATTACATAGATCGTCTTTTCGTCTTTCACACGTTTCCTTTTGCTTAAGACCGAGTGAACACCTACTGGGGAGTCGAAATACTGGACTCAAAAGACCCCAGAGTTGGAACCTCCGGGGCTGTATCGAGAGATAAAATTAAACAGGGAGACCCATGACTAAGTGATCCGACCTTAAGTCGGAAGAGAACTTTCGATCTTGTTTCCTAATGTTTGTTCTTTAATCGTCTCGTTAGTTGTCCGTTCTCCTATACGTAAATTATTTACGGTTGGAAATAAAAAGATTGTCCGGATCTTTTGTTAATGGGTCACCGATCCGTGGTAAACTAATTTAACGGAGACTACTAAGACTCTCACCACTATACTAATTTGTTGATTACCCACTGCCCGTCACTACGGGTCACCTGGACCAACAGATGTATAAATAACTATACAACCAAAGTTCTTCCACCCGAAGGACTGTCAAACACCGTAGAGTGAAGACACGAGGGTTTAACCTTTGATCCTAGATATTTTCTGGAATAGTTTTGGTCCTGTAAAAATATAGAAGAAAGGTATGCACCACATTTAATCACCCGGACTCCCTTCTTCATAAATAAACTTCTAGAAACCAACATCTGTAAGGTATAAGTTTTCAATTTGGTCTATTAATGACAGTTGAAGTCTTGACCTTCCCAGTCGGAACTTTCCCGTTTTCCCGTTCGAGAGCCACTCTTCAGTCAAGCATAAACGACTACGTTTAACCTTTTCGTGTGCCTCTTCGATTGCGAACGTGACCATCAATGGGTCCATACGTTTATGTAGACACGTCGAAAATTTGTACCTCAAAGATATCAATTAATGTTTCATAAAGTCACTTTTACGTAATAAACTTGTTTTATTGATTGAACTGGTGGAAGTCAATTGACTAGATAAGGATTCTACATTGAGAGGTTTTGTTTAATTAAAAGAAGAACTTTCTTTTCCCGGTACTTGAGCCCACATTTAAGTTCTCGGACTTTTACATCAGTGAAAGAAAAGACGACAAACAGTACACTTTATCCTACTACCATTCATTAAACGGAAGAAACTTAAAGTTAAAAGGCTAGACATTTTACCCAGGTTTTAACATAGTTAACTCTCTAGTATTTTACATCTGATCTCAAGGTCGTAACGATAGTTGAGGAAAACACTCACCCTTGTTTAGAAAATGGATGAGATCGGAAACAAACAAAGTAGACATGTTAACTCGCCTACCACCTCACCTTGAGTTACTGACAGCCACACCTGAGAAACCTGCGATTCCCCTCTTAAGCCTTGGGTCGTCACGATACAGTAACGACACCGACTGACACTGACACTCGTGAAGAGGGACCCCTTTTTCCACGTAAAAAAAAAAGGTTGACGAAAGTAGTACGAGATTTCCCTTGAACACAGGGGGATTTACACATCTAATGAATTGGTTTATAGTAAAAATTAAAAAAGGTCATTATCTTAAGCTACTAAGACACTTACAATTTCTTATTCTGTAAACCAATACCGTAATTTTATAACAGAGAAATAAGAGAGAGTTTACAAAGCTTCTCGACAACAGGATCCAAAAAATTAGTTTTCTGATGTATCTCCCCTGACGTCTTTCTAGTAGGACCCCAGACACCTCGGGACGGTTACCCACGTTTCAAGACACACGCATGTAAAAGATCTTCTTAGTTATCGAAAGTATATAAAGGTACAAGAGTTAGTATTTTTTCACTTCTTGGTGACTAAATAACTGACCTTAACCGGATTTTGTAAAAGGGACTTTTTACTTTTATGAATAACCTACTAAATAAATACTCACTACTCCATTGTTCTCCTGCTTAGTAAAATTGATACGATGAACTAACCAATAAAATTACCCATCCGTTTATACTTAGACTTCTTGTCTTGGTAAGTGACATTCCTTTCGACTGTGTATTTACGAATTCTTTAATTTTATGAAGGTCGAAGGGAGGACTGATGAAAATAGGAGGGTAAAAGGGACAGAAGTAGTCAGTTTTGAGATTTCTCATCCTAATGACTCAGTTTATAAAACTTATAACATGTATGTCAAAAAGGGGACTTTATTAATAATAATATTGATTTTAATGAAATAACAACTTTTGTTAAATAATAATTATTAGCTCTCTGAATTTTGAGAGGTATCGAAAACCGGTTCATTATTGTAGGAATCCACAGATAGGATTACTTATTAGATTTTATATTTATCTACAATAAAAATTTTTAAAAGGAATATCTTATAATTTCGTTTATTACTTATTCATATAATCTTATATTTTCTAACTCACTTATTTAATACATTATAGTTACATTATGACAAAATACGTCGTTAATTTCATACAAATTCCGAATATAACACTAACACTTACATTTTAGATCCTTTGATTTAAAATATCAGACATGTTATTTTCAGTAGTTACCTTCAATAGTGGTTCATGATCTTATTTCCTACTAAATAATAGAAGGAATGTCAAAAGATAAAACTAGGTGAAATGTTACTATTATACGATATGTTTATATTTTTATATTCAAAAAACAACTCCGAAATGTTCCGATTATATAGTGTGTTAAACCGTCACTATTACATTGTATGTATACAATAATCCAATAGGACATGAAAGTATGTCTTTGTACAGCTATTATATGTGTAAAGTCAACGAGACTAAAAGTTACAAAGTTCAAATATTAACCAGTAGGACCGATTTAAGATTCGAATGAACCACTGTGTTGAGAAAGAGAATAACAAAGGAAAACCAAGAATCCACTTTCTATCAAGACCTTACCGAATTAAACGAGTGTAACTAACCCAAATAAGGTGGGCTAAAATTCTACATACAGAGACTCCAACAACCATGACAAATCAGAGATTCGACACAGACTAAAAAACGGTGGAGTACCTGAGATCGGGTGGTCCTAGGAGACAGGTACCCTAAAGGTTCCGTTCTTATGTCTTTACCCATCGGTAAAGGAAGAGATCCCCTAGCAGGGTTAAGTCCCTAGTGCGGGTACAGAGACGTAACGTCCGTCTAGGAAGTGGTGACTTGGTGGTCCCTTTGGGTATAGAGACTCCTCTCTCTTTGTTTACGTAAATAATTGGAGCACTCTAGACCTTCTTGTCTTCGTAGGTGTTTATACGACTAGGTCACAATGTCGGAACACCCTGTCACCACTAGAACTTCCGTCTCCTTTTGGTGTCAGTCAGAACGCCGAAGGAGACTCAGTACAAGTCTGAGTCTTAGGAAGTTCAGTGAGAGTACTTTGAGGTCGAGAGAACTTACTAGTTATCATTGAATGACCAGAAACTGGTGGTATCCGTACACGACACTTTAAAACTTTCCGTAATAATATACGTGTCATAAATCCCCCTCTACTTCAGGACGGAAGTACTAATATGGTAGCTCCCGTTGCCACTTCTGCATACTGGACTGTTTCGCGTATAAGAAACCCAGACCATAAAATAGGAAAACGTTAACCATGGAGTCTTTTATCTTATAAGAGAACACAACAGTGACTCTATAAAAGTAAAAAGTGACCGATAAAGTACGATAGGACTCGTAAATCGGATTGTGGTTAAGACCTCACAGTCTGTTTCCTACAGAAGGATAGTGACTTGTTTTGACAAACTCTAAACAAACCCGACTCCCGTCCTCATCTGTCGACCCTCCGTGAAACCAGTTCCTCTTTTTACTGTAAAAGACTTGACCTTACTATCTAACCCTTCGAACGTCTAGAGACAAGTGTCAAGAAAAGACCCTCCCCTTTTTATCCCTTTAGGATTGGTCAACGGTGTTGATTGATTTGTACTTGGGTCACCCGACGAGGGGGTGTAACTTAAATGTTCCATTACTATTAGGGTCAATAAACATTCGTGTATGAATTTTTTAGGTTAAAGTGACAAGTTTTCTGAACATCCCCAACTTATAGACCAAAAAGAAAGACTATATATTCATCCTTTATGTATCCACACTATTTTAAGAACGTGATTCAATCGATTTGTTAAACAATTATCGTAATCTAATGTGTTAGGCACTTGTAATGGTCGTCGGACTTAAACCCGTACACATGTTTCCAAAATAACTCGTGGGTACGGTCACCTTGGACGGAACGAATGAGTCCTGGTCCGTCGGTACAAAATACAGAGAGAGGACTAAAGAACGGAAGAAAGATTATGACTAGAAGAACAAGGCAACGGTTCTGAACAGGCTGAGACACTGGGGTACCTGATATCGTACGGTCTGGAGAGACAGGAAGTGATAGAGGGTTTCAAACGAGTCTAAATTCAGGTAACTATGGTAGATCGGAAGAGTAGTAGACGGTGGTAGAAGAGGACAACGGAAGTTAGAAAGGGTCATAGTCCTAGAAAAGGTCACTCAGTTGACAAACGTAGTCCACCGGTTTCATAACCTCAAAGTCGAAGTCGTAGTCAGGAAGGTCACTTATAAGTCCTGACTAAAGGAAATCCTACCTGACCAAACTAGAGGAACGTCAGGTTCCCTGAGACGAGAATGTTTAGTACTTTTGAGAGAGAGAGACAATCGGTACGAAACAAATCCAAGGGGATACACACTTTGTCTTTGTTGGTGTGTCAAACGAAGCAAAATAAGACAATGTTTACACGCACGTGTCTTGAGCAGTCAAAGAGACTTACGGAGACATTAGAGTGTGGTGTCAATTCAACCTCACTACTGGTCTAGTCTCTCAAGTCACACTATACTCAAACCTACCACTGACGTTCCTCGTCGTCTCCTTTACATAGAACTTGAAAGAGCTGACTAGTAGACAGACTCGTATCTCGAGAGACCTCGTACTGACCACGTAGACACTCATACGTGGTGATCCGTCCTACTAGAAAACGACTTATTTTAAGAAAAAGATGAATCAAAGACAAGTAGGAAAATTTTAGACGTATAAATCCATACAAAATATTATGAGAAACACTGGGGTACCTGTCATCGGGTGGTCCGAGGAGACAGGTACCCTAAGAAGTCCGTTCTTATGACCTCACCCAACGGTAAGGGAAGAGGTCCCCTAGAAGGGTTGGGTCTATAACTTGGACCTAGAGGACCTAACGTCCGTCTAAGAAATGGTAGACTCAGTGGTCCCTTCAGGAGTGTGTACATATTAAATGTTTATTTTTCACCCTCTTCACTCTCTGAAATAAAAGGACCGGAGGTTTTAGTGACACCTACCACTGACGTCGGTGTTTTAATTTTCTGTGAACGAGGAACCTTCTTTTCGATACAGTTTAGATCTGTCACTTAATTTTTCGTCTCTATAGTGAGAAGGTTGTTTCCAGGGATAGTACGTTCGATACTGAAAAGGTCACCAGTACATGTCTACACTTACAACCTGGTATTTCTTCCGACTCGTAACTTCTTGACTACGAAAACTTGATACTACGATATCTTCTGAGAACTCTCAGGGAACCTGTCCTTCCGCTAGTTTGGTCTTTTAGGAATTCCTTTAGTTGGGACTTATAAGTGACCTTCCTGACTACGACTTCGGTTACGAGGTCATGAAACCGGTGGACTACGGTTCTCGGGTGAGTAACCTTGTCTGGAACTACGACACTTCCTGACTCCCGTCCTCTTCTTCGTCCACTGTCTCCTACTCTAACAACCTACCGTAGTGACTGAGTTGCCTTTACCTAAAGTCGTTCGAGACCCTCTGTCACTTCCTGTCCCTTCGGACCTTACGACGTCAAATACCCCAGCGTTTCTCAACTCGTACTGTACTGACTCGTCGACTTGTGGTTGTTGTATGACACCCATTAGAAATTAAAGAAGAAAAAGACTACCCCCAGAGTTATTCTTTTCAAATCTATTATAACAGATACTTAAACTTAACAAAATAAAAGGATAGAGTTAGGTATAAATAACTGACAAATAGTTACAGTTCTTCAATATAAAGAACTAAACATTGACTTATAAAAGTTTCTTCGTAAGGAAGACGGAAGCAATTCGATTCTTCGTCGTAACATTGACAGGGTTCGGTCCTTAGAATCCAACGGAAAAGACTCTCCTTCTTAAAAAGTGTGGACGACACCAGTCCTAGGTAAAGAAGTCCGTCCTCTCGACTACCTTATCTCGTGTTATCACTCGTCTCCGTCACCCGAGTTGGTGCTACGATTGACAGAGGAAATCTTTTTGGGTAGTTATCGGTTGTGTAGTTACAGGTTCCCTCGTTCACCTCAAACAGTAGAGGCCTTAAACTTTCGTCTAGAGGATTTCCATGTTACCGTTCGTACCTCGAACCCGACGTCCACGACTCCTAAGTAGGTACGTTATCACGCAGAGGTTTCTAGTTAAATCTTTCGGTCACGAATAAAACCTTCCTCCCTCCTAGGTCTTATGATTCCGTTGTCGAGACCCGTTCCTTTTGACTTGACGTTCAACTCGTGTCCGGTTTGAATAACTGGGGTCCCCAGTTAGAAAGTCATAGAAGCCAAGTCAAATCAGTCAGCACAGCTGACAAACACTGGGGTACCTGATGTCGTGTGGTCCGAAGGGACAGGGAGTGGTTGGGGGTCTCTAAGGTGTTTGAGTACAGGTAGTTGAGCCACTACGGTAGGTTGGTAGAGTAGGAGACAACGGGGGAAGAGGAGGACGGAAGTTAGAAATGGTCGGAGTCCCAGAAAGGGTTACACAGCCGAGAAGTGCAATCCACAGGTCTCATGATCTCGAAGTTGAAGTCGTACTCAGGAAGGTTACTTATAAGTCCCAACTAAAGGAATCCATAACTAGCCAAACTAGAGGAAGGACAGGTTCCCTGAGAGTTCTCAGAAGAGTTCGTGGTGTTAAGTTTTCGTAGTCAAGAAGGTACGAGTCGAAAGAAATACCAGGTTCAGAGTGTCGACATGTACTGATGACCTTTTTGGTATCGAAACAAATATACCTGGAAACACCCTTTTCACTACAGAGACTAAAATTATAAGACAGATCCAAACAGTATCAAAAGAAAGGTTCCTCGTTTGTAGAAAATTGAAACACCGACGTCGGTGATAGACGTCACTAAAACTTCGGGTCGTAAACGACGGAGGTGAACACATTAAGGTTTTCAACAATGTAGGTAGAGAGACTCTTTACGACCAAAAAACTATTGACCGTTTCCTAACGAGTAAAGAAGTTTCACGTTTCGACACTTTGGAGTTCCCCAATGTAAATAGGGAAAGTTTAGGGACGACTGTTCGTTGTACCCCGTACATTTTTACCAAATTTTGCACGTACGACTCTTTTGGAACAGGGTCTCACTATGTGAAGTGTTTGTATTGAGTCATCTTCCAAAAAGGGGTCTAAGGAGAAGAGAGATTGGAAAGATTAAACGATAATTATAGACTATAAAAGGAAAAAGGTAAAGGAAACTAGCAGGGAATGATGATTAAACCTCCCTCTCTATTCTAGTAATTCAAGATTTGTTAGTACAAGAACGAAGGTCACACATACACACGTACCCTTATATGTGCCCTTGAATTTTCAGTCTTTCTGTCCAAGTTTAGGTCGGAGTCGGTGTTCTTCTCATAATCTTAACCCTATTCCTGACTTGAAAATACTAAAGGTCAAAGAAGAGTTTCTTTTCTCACTTTTATGATGATGAAGGTTTCGAAAACTCCCTCGTCTCTTTACTAGTTAAATTAACATTTAAATCGAAGGAATCAGCGAGTCTACCATTTCTTAGACGGACATTACGTTCTCTGGACCCAAACTATAGACCTAACCCTTCTAGGGGACCTCTTCCCTTACCGTTAGGTGAGGTCATGAGAACGGGTCTCTTAAGATACCTGTCTGGTACCTCAACGTTTCTCAGTCTGTGTTGACTCGTTGATTATGTGTGTGTTAACATTTAAATTAATAGTCAAACTGACTATGACCGGTTTTGAGTTATTGTTCCGTGTTATTTGAAATCAATACAATACGGTAGATAAAGTAGAAATATTATAATTCTTTAAAATTTAAATAACATATACGAGTCGTAGATCCTATACGAATCTTTGTTTTCAAAAAGTTTATAAAGTTTACTTACCTACTTACGAGGACCAGATAGTCAGACTTTGAAATCAATACAATAAATTAAACTGTTAATTTTCGTCCACAGATTAGATTTNATTGTTCCGTGTTATTTGAAACCAATACAATACGGTAGATAAAGTAGAAATATTATAATTCTTTAAAATTTAAATAATATATACGAGTCGTAGATCCTATACGAATCTTTGTTTTCAAAAAGTTTATAAAGTTTACTTACCTACTTACGAGGACCAGATAGTCAGACTTTGAAATCAATACAATAAATTGAACTGTTAATTTTCGTCCACAGATTAGATTTTGTTATGTATAATTATTTAGACCTCAAAATAGAAATGAAAAACACAAAAGAAACCTTAGATTGTATGGGTATCGACAACTCCTAGTCTCGGAGGGTTACGGTCTTTTGACCTTTTAACACAAGGAGTCCACATGTAACCTACTTGGTTTTCTACTAGTATGATTCACTTAATTCACTCTGTCTCTTTCTGTTCATTTTATACCACAGTGAATGTACACCTTAGAATTTTTATAGAATGTTTACTTGAATAAATGTTTTGTCTTTGTCTGAGTTCCTGTATCTTTCGTTTGAATCCCCATGGTTTTCTCTTCGTCCCCCTCCCTATTTAACCTTCATACCCTAATTGTCTAAGTATGACGGTATATGTTCTATCTATTTGTTGTCCTAGATCACACTTCGTATCCTTTGGTGTAAGTTATAGAACGTTATTTGACATTACCTTTACTTATTTTTTAATATCTCTATATATGTGTATACGTACGTCCATACGTTTGGGTCAACGAGTCGACACAAGCTTAGAGACACTGGGGTACCTGACGTCGAGTGGTCCGAGGAGACAGGTACCCTAAAAAGGGTCGATTTTATACTCACCCAACGGTAAAGGAGGAGGTCTCCCAGAAGAACTGGGTCCCTAGTTTGAGCTCAGAGGACTTGGAGGACGTAACCCTCCGTCCAAGAAATGGTGACTCGGTGCTCGGGGGACCCTTCGGCTATATACGTGTCAGTTTAGTGAAACGAAACGCAGATTTTGATCGTGTTATAACATGTAGTTGATATGAAGTTAAATTTTTTTTTCTTGTCCTGTTCCACCACAAACACCTAAACACGACTTTACTCGTCAAACATAAATCCAAACATTCACCAAACATTTATTCAAGTAAACATGAGGAAAAATCTAAGGTGTAAATTCACCATAGTATATTATCAGAAAGGACGGACTGAAATAAATCATACTAGTAGAAATCCAGGTAGGTGCAACGACGTGTACTGTAATAAAGTAAGAAAAAATACCGACTCATTAGCCCGAAAGGTCCACCGCGATCATGATTTCTTGGACGGGCGGTTACGTCCTCTGTTCTCTGTGCCCAAGTCAGACACTAACCCTTCTAAGGGACCTCTTCCCGTACCGTTGGGTGAGGTCCTAAGAACGGACCTCTTAGGGTACCTGTCTCCTCGGACCACCTGATGTCAGGTATCCCAACGTTTCTCAGTCTGTACTGACTTCGTTGAATCGTGTGTGTGTGTTAAAAGGTAAAACGTAATAAGGTATATAGAATATATACCCGAAGGGTCTACCGAGTCGCCATTTCTTAGGTTGCGTCCTCTGAGTTCAAGCTAGGGACCCAGTTCTTCTAGGAGACCTCATCTTTTACCGTTGGGTGAGATTATAAGAACGAACCTTTTAAGGTACCTATCACCTCAGACCACCCGATGTCAGGTACCTCAATGTTTTTTCCAGTCCGTGCAGACTCACTGACTTGTGTGTGTGTGATTTTACTCGCCAGACTTGATTGTTTTACTTCTTTTGGACAAAAGCAAGAAGTTTCGGACCGTATTGGGTCCGAGAGAGGCTTCTTTGACTCGGTGACTTGAAGGTAGTAGTACCTAAAACGTTAGAGGTCTCACCGGTTTGAGGTTTATACCTCCCTCTTTTTTATGAAGAGGGAAGACACACACTGATTTAAGAGGTGTATAGAGATAGACCGAATATTTATAGTGTCCGTCAGTCCCTCAATGACGGTCCGACTTACTAGGAGAAATGTTCGGAGAAAGATCCAAAAACTCATTTCCAAAGGGAATAATTAAAAGGTCGGTCGTAAGTGAATCGTAAACGAAACTCCGTATTAACTGTCCGTCCCACTGTGGGCGGACTCTCTTTCGGTATTTAGTCTTTATTAAAGGTTTTAACCGACTCCCCGACTTCACAACTTATCCGTTTATGTCCATTTTTAGAGAAATAATCCCGACTGTTCCTGTCGTTTACAGTCGCTTCACAAAGGATTACATGGCCCGCTCTAATTAAACCCCCGGGAAGGACTCGGCTACCGTACAACGTGCAAGAGATTGTTCAGTGGAGAACCCCGAGGCTTCCTCCTCTCAACAACCCCGACATTAACTTCTTTCTCGGTTCAGGACCTTCCGACCCTCTCGGTGAGGGCGGCGTAGCGGGAGGAGGACCTTTTTAGTGAGTAGACAGATTGTGAGATAAACGTAAAACGTAGAAATCACCTTTTCTCGATATTCAGTACTAGGTTTCTTGAACCGTCCTATTACTTCGGTTTGTTGCACAGGTCTTCCTCTCTTTATTAGGTGACTACCATTGACTTCTTTTGGACGTACTATTTACGCTTAAACCCTTCCAACCTGACTTGTACGTATGTTAACGGAGGCAAGTGTTTACTATTATTATACTTAAGCTAGGGATAGAACCCTTCTATCTTATTACGGTAAAAGAGGGGTAGATAAAGTTCAAGTACCCCTAAGACCGTATCCGGGGAAGGTTGGGTTTAAGTACCTGAAAATAATTTTACTGTTTTAAACCAGTAAAACATATGACAGATGTGTTTACGAACACGATATTTAATTTTTCTTATTTTTAATGTGACGAAAAAATTTGAAGGTCCATAGATAAATTTCTACAATAGATTCAATATCGACTGTCGTCGTTCTACTTTTTTATCTTTTATTCTACTTTTAATATACGATCCTTTTTAATGTATGGTGGAGTAAGACCCTTTAGATGTGTCATCGTTTTTAAATTAGGGTAGGACCTTCCAAGGGAGCAATTGTCAAGCATTTTCTCTAGTCCGATTCGTTTAAATTAGGCGTCTACATTAATTCGTCCGAATAAAAATCTTTTAATTCTTTACTTCTATAAATGATCGGTCGTAGTCTTTGTATTATGAAAAGTCCCAGTGAAATAACCTGTTCGGTTTTAATAGGTCTAATTTCTTTTTCACGACTCGTTGATGATTCTAATCGGTGGTTCAGATGCGCTCTGTGACATGTTCCGTGGAAAGTATAAGTCAGAAGTGTTTGGGACGTTCCCGTCAGTAATCATAAGTTAGGTCACTGTCATAGTCTTCGTGTTTTATAATCGCTGACTTTATTGTCCCCTGTCATAAAGGGACTTTGTATGCATTTCCTCTCGTCGAGTTAACGGCGACACTGAGACGAAGAGTTTTAGAGTGGTCCACTCATCGGAAGGGTGGGCACAAAGATCAGGGGACTTCCACACCAGCAAAAAGGAAGTCCCAGGTTCTGCCGTCCAGATCGTAGAGTACACACAAGACCCACGGTCCTGCTTCTTTTCTACTTCCTTCCGTCTCTACAGACAGTCTAGGGAAGTCTTTCAAAGACCGTTTCTCAACTTACCGCAAATGTGGAGTAAGTAGAGTACAATTCACGTTCTCTCAGATCCTTGACATCGAAAATAAGATCCGTCGTGTGTAGGTCGTTCTCAGTTCAGAGGAGACTAATGTCTTCTGTTTTTACTTATCTCCCTTTGTTACTTGTCAGAGTCCGTATTCTAATAAAAGGGACAAAATGTCCAATCTTTTGTCTTAGATTCCTTCCGTTTTATTGAAAGGGATTTAATCCTTTTTTTTTTTTTTCCTTTATTTAGCTCATTCGTCAAAATCTCGGACGTAAGAAGAGTAAACAGTATTCCGTATTTTTCCTACTTTTGGTTGGGTCAATTTAACAAATGTGACAGTCAATTTAAGTCAGGTTAAGTTGATTAAGATTTTCGAGTATAGAACGAGAGTGGTATTCATTCTTTGATAAAATCCGTATCTCGTGACACAATCGATATTCTCCAAATACCTTGTCTTTACACTTACCTTTATATCTATACAATATAGGAAAGTCATCTAGATATCTACCGTCGCCTCTACTTTTGTATCAATGTCCGTTTTAGTCTCCGACTAAGAGAACCTTTGACTCCCTCGAATCCGGAGTCCTGGAGAGTGAACGAGTTCTGAAACTTCCGGGTTCCTCTCCCGCGTCGTGGCGTACTGTATCAGTAGACTAAAACACGTCTTCTATAAAATTTATATTACCCAATTCTAAAGACAGAGAAAGGAAAAACTGAAACAAAAAAAGTGGAAAAGGGAATACGACCCATCTTGTGACGGTACCAGGGTCAATAAAGCCCCTGGATGAAATCTTCTACTTAACCTTCAGATAAATCAGACTCAAATACTACTATGTAAATGTACTAAGTGATAATAAAGACACGTTTCAGTTAAATAATAATCGTTAAGACCCCATCCTTACGTAAGTTCGTGTGAGAATGTTCATATGAAGATGTTTATTAGTTTGTATCACTTATCGTAGTTATGTAACCCCCTTTTTAATCATAATCCACTAAACTGTATTTATTAAACACAACTTTTTCGATTTTTATGACTACAATAAATGTGTTTTCATCCGTTTGACCGATTACTCACTATAGTTTCTGATAAAGTGGGGAGTCTTTTTGACTTTACGGGACTTTAGAATATCGAGGATATATTTTTCTGGACCCTTTCTAAAAGGATAGAAACTGTTATTAAGGTATAAAATGTACTTTAACAGTAATTACTGTTAACATTTAAAAATTTATAAAAGGGTTTACAAGTCATCAAATTTACGATCTCGAATTAATAGTGGTACAACTTTTCTTTTAGATAGAAAGCTTAAAGAGATATCTCACTTTATAATACTTCAAGCAATGTACTTCTTCATGAGTTTCATATTCATCTTTTTATATTCTTTTTTCATAATGTCTCTATGGTTTGACAATTGAATTTTAAATAGTACCATTTTTAGACCTAAATCACTGTAAACACCGTTAATAACTAGAAAAAAATTAAACGTTAAACAAGGTGAAGATAAAAGTAAAAGTTACTTATAACGTGAAACATAGACTACAACACATAATAATTATAAAAAAGAATTTCTCCTGACAGTTTTAACACAATCGAAGTTCCAATTATTTTGACCAGGTGAATACCCATATTAATGTTCAGTGTTACACTGAGAGTCTCGGAACCTACCGACGTCTCGTCCTCCTCCTAAACGTTCAAACCTTCTCAATCTCGTCATTAATTAAAGAAAGAGACCCTTATCGTATAACTTCCGTCATAGGTCTCTTCTCTTCTAACTTTAGATATTCTGACTCCATTCCACTCTACCCCTTCTACACCCAAGAAAGACCGACTGTTTTTTTTTTTTTAAGTCTTCTGTGTTACAACTTTCCTAGATTCCTGGTGTGACGACACGGAACGAGTTACATTAGGAAAAGAGGTAGAAAGAATGTCAAAAAGTAATTTTCTTTTTCTTTTTCGTACCGAGTGGTCACGTCACCACGGTCACCTGTGAATATACTTTATGTTCCCATATAGTGTTTATTTATTTTTTAAAAACATCTATTGGGAAATAATTCAATTCTTATGAGGATCAAAAGACTCGATATAAGGATCGTAAGAATAAAAAAATTAATACTTAAAAATTTTTACTAAAAAAACGTAAATAACTCTATCAGTACACTAAAAATAGAAAAACGATAATTATAATACTTAAATTTTAAACTTATAACTTGGTTGGAACGGAGAGACCCTTTTTAGTGTAAATCTGTCTTATATAAAAATTTCATAACGACATAAGATAAAGAATTATAAAACCACAGTTCCAATACGACTCGAGTATTTGGTTCAACCCTATAAAAAGGAGAAAGGATACAATACTTTCTATAACACACTGTAACCATCATTAAAAAGGAATTTACAAACTTTCGTCAATGGTGGCTTCCGTAGTCCCAGACTTCTCTAAAAAAACAAGGAAAGAAACTAACAAACTCCCTGATCCTTCTTACTCTTTGAAAGTTTAAAATATAAATTATAAAAGTATTCATATCTCAAAATACCTGCCTTACAAACACAAGAAATTTTATGTGCACTTCAGGATTGGGAGACACACAGAGATACATTTCTACTACGTAGATCCCTCATTAATTCCAATTTACTCCAGTATTAGTACCCCAGGACAAGACTGTCGAGGTCGCGGGAGTCCTGTTTGTAGTCCCCGGGTCCTTTTCGACACACTACAGAATAGTCCTGTCGGTAGACGGTCAGTCCTTCTCTTGAGAGTAGTTTTTGGTTTAGTCGACTATGAAGCAAATGCCTGAAAATCGGAGGTCTTGACAATCTGTGTTTAAAGATAACGAGTTCGGTGGGGTAGAGACTGCAAAACGATACCGTTGGACTTGACTGAGACGTTTGAAACGTCAAGGAAAGACAAATGGTAAACCTTCTAACAGTAAAAGAAAAAAGGTTCATTTGACAGTTAAAACAAATCCGAAAACTTAAATAACGGAAAAAAAGGGGTTTTTTATAGGATCATAATAGGAAAATTGAGGATATCCTAAACATCCTACAGAGAGAAAAAAAGGAACTATAACTATTAAACATGGTAAAGAGAAAAACGAACTAGTTAGACCGTTCGTCAAATTGTTAAAATAAGAAAAACTTCTCGACAAATGAAACCATTAAAAGAAATAACGAAGAGAGATAAGATAAGATAAGAAGACAAAGGATAAAGTAACCAAGACGAACTAGTAAAATAAGTAAGACGAAACTAGAAAATAACGAAGGGAGGAGGACAGAATCTTAAATGAAATAACAAAGAGATAAAAGAACTTCACCTTCAAATATAAAGTCTAATAAAAAAATTAAATGAGAAAAGTGAAAGTTCGTAAATTTCTGTGTTTAAAGGGGCTTCTCGACGAAATCAATGTAGGATGGTTAAAACTATACATTATAAACATGAATCGTAAGTCAATCTTATTAAAGATTAATGTGAACACCATAAAATAAACTGGGGACCCAATAAACGGATAGTAAATTTAAAATTTACAAAATGCAAAAGAATAGATAAAATAACAAAGACTGAAGCTTACATTAAATTAACTACAAACTCTTTTATCAAATATTTTGAAGTTGTAAAAAAATTAGATAACTTTCAATATGATGTAGTACACCACACTGAACAACTTGTTAGGGACATATAACTTTTTTTAGGTATAAGTGTCAATAGTCATATTACAAGACAACCACAGTCAAATTCAGTTCAAAAAATATCACACAAGTTTATATGATATAAACATTAATAAAAAAAACCAATCGAAGTAGACAATTAATGACTGTCTCTCTATAACTTTAGAGGTTTATACTCAGACTCAAATACATCATAAGAGATATCCGGATAAAAAAATAAGTGGACGAAACTTTGACTAATTTACTCATATGTATATCCTGACAAAATATAACACTTATAGAAATATTTATACTTAACTACGAAAAAGAGTAATACTTCACTGGGTCAAATAAAGACCATTACTATAAGAACAAAAGGTTAAATGACAAACTATAGTTATATTGATGTGTTCGTTCGAAGGTTCCACCACGATCACCGTTTCTCGGGTGGACGGTAACGTCCTCTACTTGCTCTACGCCCAAACTAGGGACCCAACCCCTCTAGGGGACCTCTTCCTTTACCGTCGGGTGAGGTCGTAAGAACGACCTCTTAAGTGTACTTGTCTCTTCGGATCGTCCGATGTCAGGTGTGTTCGACCTGTACTGACTCACTGACTCGTACGTACGGGTGTGTCTTCGTTAGAGTATTAATGAAAGGGGTACCGTATAAAAAAGGGTAAGAAAATGAAAGTTATGTAGACACTAAAATATCAGTTTCACATAGGGAACATTTTTCGGGTAAGAACTCAGAATCGAATAAAAGTAGGACTTTCAAAATTAAAAAAGGTACCCTACATAATATGAGTAAATGTAAATTTTATAAAAATGAATTGATATACAGATTTAAATTCAGTTTGCAAAATGATGACCAAAGGACAGACGTGAGAGATAAAAAACAACAAAAAAGTAAAGAGAAAAGAACGAAAGAGAAACCTAATTAAATATTTAAAATTTATAAAGTGACATATAAAAGATAACAAAAAATCGATATTAGAAACTTAAAAATAAACATATCAACGTGAATTCAAATATCATACGTGAGTTAAATAGTGTTATTTATAACTTAATCGAAATACGGTAAGACACATATTACTTTATTGGAATATTGACACATTGAAGTAAATATGAGAGAGGATTGAAAACACGATAAAAATAATGTGTCATTAAATTATATAATTCTGGAGTATTATGTAACGATACTAAAAAAGAAATCAGAAAATTTCGTAAAAAATGAAATTTTCTTAAAATTTTTTACTTCCTTTATTAAAGATACAAATGTGAAAGAGGTTCGAGGTCTCCTGATACTCTAGTGTCTGTACTTCGATGTACTACCATTCTAGGGTCAATCTACAGTCCTTTGACTCTAAAACTGTTTACACTGTGACACTCCGTCACTTTAGGAAGACGAAAATGAGGGTCGGAAACACATTAGTAGATGTAAGGGGACAATTCCCTTTTGGACTAACCCTCCTAAGAGACACCTAGACCCCAAGAGTTCTAGTCACTAGTCAAACGGTACCATTGGATACCTAAGTAGTGTTAGGTCAACCAAAGAAGACCAACATATACTGTCCAAACAAAGAGTCTTGTGACCGAAGGTAGAAGTCGTTTACTGGTCACAACCTCAACAAGACATAAAAAATAAATGAATCTTTTTTTAACTAAAAGGTCTCAAATAAAGAAAACATAAAGAAACAGATATCTAGAAACCACCTTAAATTTTTTTTTATACACAACAAAGACAAAAAAAGATAAAAAAAAAAAAAAACCATAAGTTAACTACTAAAGAACAATAAAAAGAACTCTTAATTTCGGAAAGTAAAGAAAGATTTAGGGTTCTTTTTCCCCTTCTGATCCAAAAGAGTGAAAAAATAGGAAGTAAGGAGGGAAACGAGGAAAGAGGGGAGGACGGAAGAAAGGAAAAGTAGAATAATACATTTTGTATAAAAATGGATGGGGTAGAAAGGTGTCAGGTTCTAATGGGTCAAGAAATTTCGAGTTAAATTCTAAGGGGGTAAACACTTTGAGAAAAGGTCCATGTGTGTTTGTACAGGTGGAGACTGTTTTAGAACAAATCGTCGAGGCAGTAAGGAAACCGTAACTGTATGTGTCGAAATGCACCAATCGAAAAAAAAAAAAAAAATTCTCTAAAATTAATTCGCAATAAAAGGTTCTTCTCAAGGATAGGTTCTTCTCAACGACTGGGTCTTCTCAATGTAAAGGAACTTACATCCCATATACAAAAAACAAATAAACGAATTACAAAAAATTATAATAAAATTTTAAGTAACGGTGAGTTCTCTTTCATCTTATGGGTACTTAAACAAACTTCTATTGTCACTGGTATTAATACCGTTGTTAAGAGAACAAACTCTAACGTCCCTTATTCTCTATACTGCAACAGAAAAGGTGTATTATTTAGAAACAACCGTGTTATTTTTTCATTACTTCGTGAGAGATTTATGTACATAAGAATGACACATATGTAATAATATTGTATTTGTACTCATAGAAATTTGTATTTCAGTCCTACTGTTTAAATTTATATGAGTTTATATAACTATTGGAATACACGATACCGGTAAATAAGACACAACTCATGTTTACAAATTATATATGAAATTTTTAAATGTATAAAACTTATTTTTCGTATTTTAATACCACTTTCTTCGTTCAATTAAGTCCTCTAATTCAGTAGTAATATTCTGTGTGATTCTTTTAAAAATCACTACTTTCATGAAAAATTTTTAAGTCTTGTGTTAAGTTACACAGGAAGAGACTTTCGGTTAGAGATGAGAGATCTACGGGGAGAAAAATCATAAGTAGTATGAAGATCTCTAAGAAGAAGTCTAAGTCTTTATAATACTTTTATAGTACATACTCTTACTACAAGTACTTACTACCGGTATTTGATCTCGTAACAAAATAAGGATTACATATATCAATGTATTCGTAATAAACTCTTTACATGTTATGTTCAAAACTCAACTGATGAAAAATATCCTTTTTTTTAGATGTTTACGTTATATTTTTAATGACGTTGTCTCCCATATTTTATGTCTTTTTTACTGAAGTCACCTGGGTATTAGTTTCCAATAATTGGTCCGAAACGTAGGACCGTTGTAAAACTAACGGTTCCAAACGTTAGGTCACTGGGTACCACCAGACCACCAATTCTCAGACGGGGCTCATCCTGTACCTAAGGTAGGGACCTGTCCCTTGAGTCCAGGGTGTACGGTGTCCCGTTGATTCGACCGCGAGGTGTTGATCTCTGTGATGTACGACGTCGATTTTTCTCTTTTTTTTCTGAATATTAGGTTCAAAGACCACTAGTAAAAGGTACAACACTAAATTTGACACTTATTCAGTGGAATCCACCCTATCGGAGAACTGACTGAAAATAAGTTTCTGAGTAGTCCGGGACGAAGAACACGTACAGGGGACATGAGATCCTACAGGGACTTAGAGAGGGGAACATTTCTCATAGGACGAAGTAGTAAGAGGAAGAGGGTTTAGATAAACCAAGAAATTCCAGTTTTAGTCGTTTTTCTACACTCTGAAAGTTTTTTGAGTTTTTCCGTTTAAATATCCAATTTATAACCCGAATCCTTAGAATCTCAGACGAAGATTTCTTTCAATTTCTTGAAATTAATTCTAAACTTTCAGTTTGTGTTCTTTAAGTGAGCGGTGTGACTTTTATTCATTTTCCATTTCAGAAAACAAATACAGAAGACACAATGTAATATGTTCAATGTACTCCTGTACTCCTTATAGAATGAGTACCGATTTATACCCGAACTATTGGATTTTGTTTTGTGTGTGTGTGTGTGTTCCTTCCTTCCTCCTTTGTAATTTATTAAATTACTAGTTAATTCGTTGAAACTGAAATTTTGGTAAAATCAAACTTAGAACCCCGTTTCGTTAATATATAAAATTTTACAAAGAACTAAAAAAAAGTCACGTAGAGGAATAGGAAAGTGTCTCGGAAAGTCTAGGACAAACTTAGAGAGCGACTAAACTGTAGAGTATGCACTTAAAGGGACATGAGAAATCTATGTTTAGACGTTTGTGACAAACCTAACTTATGACTGACCGTAAAATACATAGTGAAGGGGATGTAGAAAAGAGGAATCTTCAACGGTCAGAGACTGAGGGGTGTATGAGGGAGGAGAGGGCCTCAGGTAGAAGTGTGTCCCTGAGAGGGTCGACCAACCAGTATGAGTAGGTACAAACAAGATCCTTTGTCTTTGAAGTAGGTTTGACGATTTACTATTGTCTTTACAGGTTTTCAGTTCATCAGAAGTTTCAATCAATCTTTAGAGTCACTACAGTGAAACCTTGGAGAATAGACAAACTAGACCCATCTTGACCGAAGGAGATACTAAAGTTCTACCGTCAGTTGTCGAGATTCTCTTTGTATGAAAAAGAAGATTTCACTGTCCCTCTTTAGACCTAAACTCAACAAAGTTTTTGTTCTCTCTTCAATCCTTCACCTTTCTCATTCATACCTGTTGTGACAACTTGTCAAAAGATGTTTCCCTTGTCCCATTACCTCACTATTAACCTCCCTCTACACCTTAGTTCCCCCTTATTCTGTGACTCACCCTATAATTTTAACATTACTACTACCACTACTAAAAAGGTCTCTCAACCCGGTTTTTATTAACAAACTCGTACAAAAGGATACAAATGAGTGACAAACACAGAGAAAAAAGGACTTCATGAACAAGAAACGGATAAAATAACCTAATATACGGAAGTACGTGAGTAAAAAACAGAAGTATATAAGAACTATAACAGAAAAAAGATGTATATGACGTTTATAGAGATATTTGACAGTGAATTAAAATTCAACTATAGAATGACGACTTCTTTAATTTCCTACTTTAGTTTACCAATAGGAGATTTTCGTAACTGTAAACCAGACCTTAGTTACAAACAAAAAAAAATTGTAAAACCATGATTTTGAATCCTCCTGTTATACATCACGTTTCTTGTGGTATAATTATTATAGAATGTATAATCTTGTGATTTCACGATGGGTACTAGCCAATTCCCATACTGATCGTAACCCGTGACGCGAATTTTCGACGTATGTACTGGAAAAAATTAAAAGTGTTAGCATATTTAATTTGTGTCATTAAATATAAAGTGTCTACTTTTAGACCCGAAGTCTCTCAAATCCAAGTAGTAGGTTCCAATGCGTAATTACTGTTCTCTGTCAGGTTTAAACTTGGGACTAGACTGAGGTTTAGTGATGAGATTTAAGGATGTTCCATTGAAGGTTTTAGTTACTAGTAATCTTAAATTTCACTGGAACTTCTAGAGAATAACGTCGATGGACTTCTTCGTGATATCCCACCAACAGTTTTCACACGTCGAGAACCGATACGGAAAATCCTCATTAAAAGACTCCGAAGTAAAAAGAATAGATACACTATTCGTCTTATAGTAGTTAGAGAACGACCTCATTAACCCTATGTATTCTACTATGTATACTTCTTCATGGACCCTATGTTATTCTTGAGTAATAACGGGTAATAATAATGATACTAATAATAATGAAAAATAGGGGTGGACTGTGGGATTAGAGAAACAATTATCCAGGTTGTTTACTATTGGATCAGGGCTCTAGTTTTAGAGGACGATTTCAATTGAGTAATGGAGAATATCTGCAGGTAAAATAGAGTCCTTTCAAGACTAATAATTTTACGAGAAAGAATATTAGTCTACTTTTAACGGGAAGAACTTTAACAAAATTGTTCTGAAAGAACCTACCGTATGTTCGAAAACTTCAACTAAAAATAATACAGAGACATTTAACAGATGATTGGTTCTTTTTTTCGGATTGTCAGTAGAGGAGAGACAAGTTCGAGTAGTTACGAGGAGAATTGTAAGACTTGTCTTAAGATACAGATATATCCATACTGATGATGTCAGGTGTCCACTCAAGTCAAGTCAAGTCAGTGAGTCAGGACAGGATGAGGAACGGTGGGGTACCTGACGTCATTCGGTCCGGAGGGACAGGTAGTGGTTGAGGACCTCGAACTAGTTTGAGTACAGGTAGTTCAGTTACTACGGTAGGTTGGTAGAGTAGGAGACAACAGGGGAAAAGAAGGACGGAAGTTAGAACGGGTAATAGTTCCAAAAAGGTCACTCAGTTAAGAAGTGTAGTTCACCGGTTTCAAAGCCTCAAAGTCAAAGTCGTAGTCACGAAGGTTAGTTATAAGTCTTGACTAAAGGAAATCCTAACTGACCAAACTAGAGGAACGTCAGGTTCCCTGAGAGTTCTCAGATGAGGTTGTGATGTCAAGTTTTCGTAGTTAAGAAGTCACGAGTCGGAAGAAATACCAGGTTGAGAGTGTAGGTATGTACTGATGACCTTTTTTGTATCGAAACTGATCTGTCTGGAAACAGCCGTTTCAGGGTGTCCATTCGTCATAATATAAGAAAGGACGAAACTCAGTAAGTAATACACCGGTGCGGATGAAACGAATGAATACGTCGGCATAATATGTCGAGTGTATATACGATGAATATACTTACGTATGACAGGACTAAATTACTCCAAAACCTGAGTCTACATCTCAAGTATAAACTGACTGTTCGAGTTCATGGTCAAAGACTTAATAACAAAGGGATAAGAATATCGTATTAATTAAAAAGTTTATATTAGTTTTAGTTTACAAATTTGACCGTCAATTATTATTTTTGGTGCCTTGAGAAGGAATTATCGAAAACTTTTTTTCTAAAACTAATTAAGGTAGATGAAGAAATCTTAGTAGTGGACACGTGTGTGATGTATACTTTGACGTTATAGAAAACTAATATAGATATATGACGGTACAAAGTCCTTTGTCGAACGAAAGTAAAGAATAAAGAAAGTAATCAGATTATTTATTAGTACTTGACAGGAAGGAGGAGGTCCGTTAGAAAGATACGAAATATACACGGTATTTTAAGTAAGATCAACAGGAACTATATATTTCTTAAGAACTAAGGAAAAGGATCAAAGGAAAGAAGAAAGGAAGGAAGGGAGTAGAAAAGAAACAAAGAAAAAGAGAGTTTAGAACTAAATTCACTCTAGTCTTTGAAAAACCATACACTCTCTCCCTTTACGTTTTCTTCCTCGACCGTGCACTGTACCACCTATTAGGTCGGGTTCGGTAGGGAAGTGTCGCATTTGTCTCTTTTTGAGTGAGAGGATCTTGATGAATTATTAGACACAACAGATCATAAATGTACCTCTTCCGTTACCGTGGGGTGAGGTCATGAGAACGGACCTCTTAGGGTACCCGCCTCCTCGGACCACCCGACGTCAGACACCCCTACGATCCTCAGACTGTGCTGACTCACTGAAGTGAAAGTGAGAAGTGAACGTGAGAAGTGAAAGTACGTAACCTCTTCCTTTACCGTTGGGTGAGGTCACAAGAACGGACCTCTCAGGGTCCCTGTCCCCTCGGACGACCCGACGACAGATACCGTAGCGTGTCTCAGTCTGTACTGACTTCACTGAATCGTCGTCGTCGTCGTCGTCATAAATGTTCGGTTATCAGTTAGTGTACGACGCTAAGTACCCCAGCGTTTCTCAGCCTGTACTGACTCGCTGACTTGACTTGACTTGACTCAGTTAGTGTGTAACGATATAGAATAATAGTGACAAAAAAGTAAAAAAAAAATAAAAATCTTAAGTGTGTGGTACGGAGAGACTTGTTTTTATAAAATCTACGAACGTCATTTTCTTATTACGTTAGACTTACTTGGTAACAGTACCTTAGTTATATTATAGTTCACTACCTCTTCTCACACTGAGTACCCATGTGTGTGTTAACGTTATTACTGTAGTTACCGACAAAAGAGAAGAAGTTTGTGAAGGTGAACAGGACGATCTTAAGGGTAAGACAGGTCTTTTTAAAGGAGGGAGAACAGTCTGTTACATGGAAAGGAACTCAAATGAGACACCAACAGTTGACTCCCAAGTGTAGACTGAATATCGTTGTCGAGTCCTATTTTCGACTCCGGGACATTAGGTGGAGACAGGTTGACTTAGTCACACATCTTTCCCTGACCATGGACTCCCATGACGAGGTAGGTGTCAGGGATTTCCTTCTCCTACGAAATATGAGTAAGGGGTTTAAGGAGTCCCAGTTCTTGAGACCAGTGACAAGAACTAGGAGTCATACAGAAAACTGGTACTAAAAGGACACGATTATTTTTTCCGTGACTGAGAGGTGGAAGAAGAGAAAATAGATGTCAGTAGGAATAGAACGGGAGATTAAGTCCTTCTAAAGCCTTAGATCGAGTACCAAAGCTAAAGGAAGGAATGAGAATAAGAGTAAGAATTTTTATGTCCTACCACTTATATTCTCATTCAAGACGTAGGACTGAAACTCTTGAACAAGAGTCAAGACGATAATGACCAACACGACGGTACTCTTCTAATAAATTTGGGAGAAACGGTCTGCTACCCCTCCCATGTTTCTTCCTCACTATCAAAAACCGCAATCCTAATTTATTTGATGGTACAAATAAAGACACTCAAGAATTGAGTATAATACAAAACAAATTTACTGCAAGGACTTAGAGAGCAACTGTGGGATAGTCTTAAGAGTGGGGAGGAGGTTAGTTAATGGTAAGTCAATAGAAAGTGTTTATGTTTAGATTAGTCTACTGAAGGGATTATTTTGAGGGGATAGATGGTGACGGATATTCTATGTTATATCAAGAGATCCTCGACGTACATTTGGTGAGTCACTCGGTCAAAGGGGGTCTAGAGGGGTACGACAGAAGGAAGTGAATTGTGGTAGGGGGAAAAGGAAGAAAGGGTGAGACCAGTGTACATAATACCTAGGGTATCTATATCGACGTACGAAAATACGTCATATGGAACTAGTTTGAAAGACTTATGTGCCCGTAGAAAGGAACCCATTCAAAAAGTTCGTAAATAATTATCGGAGTCAATATTTTAATCTTATTATTTTTATTAATGGAACTCTCTCAGACACTTGTAATCTACATAAATATATGGGTATGTATAAACTTATGTATATATATATCCCGAAAGGTCCACCGAGTCACCCATTTCTTAGACGAATGTTACGTCTTCGGTGTCCTCTGTCTCCAAACTAGGGACCCAACCCTTCGAGGGGTCCTCTTACTTTACCATTGGGTGAGCATAAGAACGGACCTCTTAGGGGTACCTGTCCCCTCGGGTCGCCCGATGTTAGGTACCCCAGTGTTTCTCAGCCTGTCCTGACTCGAGTTGTCATTAACTCTGTGTAAAAGTCCTGTGTGCGTTTACTATCCCCGACTTTTTTATAGTCATCGACGTAACTTAGAACGGTAATTTTACCGACGAAAAGAAGAATAGTCATTGCCGTAATAGTGTCGATGAGGCTCTTCAAACAGGACACAGGGAAGATGAATGAGAGACCCAGGGGGTCGGGTAGCAGAGATACCGATACACTGTGAACAAGGGACTCAAGACTAACAACGGAAAATATTGGCGGTAGGGTGAGTATGTCCTAGTAAAACTCCCGTATCGGGTAGGGCCTGGACGAGGAACCTTTCTTTTATCAGGGAACTAGTCTAAGTGCCTCACGAGTGAAGTTTCTTAACATATATGGAGTTCCAGTAGTCCCTCTCACACTTAATGGACTGGGACCTTTCGGACTGCGACTGTCCGAAAAGACACCTCCGAGTCGAAAGACACTTTTGTCCTTTTGACGGAGGCCTCTTCCAGTTGCGGGGAAGAGACACGTCGGGAGGGAGACGTACGTGTGGAGGGATTAAACCGATATAGGACTCGAAAGAAAGAAGATTCGCGGGGGTCTACCCCAAATGAAGAGCAATTATTGGAAAGAGGGGCGGGGAAAAACCGGGAGAGAAAGAGGAAGACGGAGACAAAGAGAGGCGGAAAGAGACAAAAGGAGGAGAGCAGGGAGTGGGGCAGTCAAAACTGGAACAGATATAGACGTAGAGTCGTAAGTCCCCCGGGCGTGGAGGAGGGGTAGGACGTGACCGTCAGACCGTGGAGAGAGAAGCGTGAGGAAGAATCGGAGTAGTATTAGGTCGCCACTTCTAGACCCGAAGGGTCCGCCGCGACCTCTATTTCTTGGACGGACGGTTACGCCCAATCTCGGGGACCAGCCCTTCTAGGGGACCCTTTTCTTTGCCGTTCGGTGTGGTCCTAAGAACGGACCTCTTAGGGTTCGTGTCTCCTCAGACCGTCCGATACCAGGTTTCTATCACACCGTTTCTCAACCTGCTCTGACTTCACTGAAGTGTACGTCCTTCTAGACTGAATCTTAGATATGGAATCTTTTCCTGACTTTTGTTTACATACCCCGAGAAAGAAAGAAAGGGAAAAAAAAAAAAAAAAGAGGGTCGTGTAGTCCTAATGTCGTTCAATAAAGATGTTTCGTATCTCCTCTTTTTGTTGGTACGATATCGAGCACTTTCGGTCACAGGTAGGTCGGAACTCTTCGGTCTCAAGGGCTACACAGGTCTTTTCCAAAACAGTCCAGCGAGGTAGTTCTGGATGATTTCCCGTTAAAGAGAAAGAATCATAATTGGGAGTTAACCCTCAGTCCCATCCGTTCCGGAACGAGAAGTGTTTGTGAGGTCCTATTCCACTATTCTTCTAATGTTCATTTCGGAGAGAAATCGATAAGGTGTAGAGGACAGTCTGTCTCGTTCAATTTAATGTCATGTCCGGTGTGTAGGTAACTAATAGGTGAGCCGCACGTGATGGGTCCCGAAATTTTTTGGTACGACTCCTATTCACTTCAGTAGAGTCGGTTCAAATAAAATCGTTCCTCCCAATTGGTTCAAGTTCCTCCACTCCCTGAACCCGTCCGCCCCGAGATTGAGGAGTTACGACTCAAGCTAAATATACAGTAGAAGTAGTCACTTATAAAAGAATGTCGGGCCCTCTTCACAACTCTCTTACGTGTCTACTCCGGTATCGGGAATTTACGACAATTGACCGAATGTGTACAGAGATAACCAAGGACCGGGATGGGAGTCGAACCTTTCGGTCCGAGTTTTGTGTCTCTTATAACGATTTTAACCGTAAATAGGATAAATCTCAAACATGTAGGCACAAGTTCTACATTCTAGTCAATTCAGAATCATGTAAACTCCCCGGGATTGGACGAAATACTTATTTCTATTTTTAAATCAAAAACAGACAAATAGACCTGTTCTACGAGAGAACTTTCTTCGAAGCTACTGGAGTCAAGTCGAGTATTTTGAATGGCACATCAAATTGTTTCTATATTTAAGAAACTTACCAAAACTCTCAGGTCAGAAGTATCTTTATGGTATCCGGTAAAACTTCGATTTTGTCTTTTTTTTTTTTCTATTTAATAATCTTTGTGAATTTTTAAGACACGTACTGTGAAAAGAAATAATTTTTCTGGGTAACATTTAACCTTTCAAGGCTTCAGAAACACCACTCCCTCTTACTTAATATTACTGTAGTGACCCAGCACTTGATCCGGGTGACCGATGAAAGGTCTTACTTTAACTGATTCTCTCTAGTCTACGCGGGTAAGCATCGTGTTCTGTAGACCCTCCGTCGGTCCCTTAGCTCCAAGTTCGGGGGATAAATCCTGTGTGAAGGAGAAGGAGAAGTAGTAGTTTATATTAGTGTTAAAGAGTCCGTTCCGTAGATCGGATCGTCACGTAAAGGTAAGTATAAGATTTCTTGTGGGGTTTTCAAGAAACGTGAGTGAGGAGTCACTTTCCGGAGTACTCTTTATCATTGTACAGTTGTAGACGGACTGTGGAAACCACGTAAAAGTAGTACAACGACTACCCTTCGTAAAACGGAAGTTTATTCGTATTAAAAGGTCAGAAAAGGTAGAGGAAAAAAAAACAGAGAGAGGGTCGCATTATTTACCACAGACTTCGGGTCCTCTTTGAGTAAAGACAATTGTCTAGTAAACATTTGGAAATTCCCGTCGACCACTCTTTCCCCTAAAAAAACGAAGACAGAATTGAAAGGACCAACAGAGAGATTTACGTTTTACTGTGGAGTAAGTTTCGAAAGATCACAGTAGAATTAGAGGGAATAAAATGTGAAAGATAGAAAAACTATAACGATATCTGACGTACCTCCGAAAAATGGATTATGACATTATGGATAATAGAATCCGTAAATCCATATATCCGAGAACGGTCGATTCTTATTATGTCTAGTTAACCTACAGTCATCGGGTTATTTCAGTCTCTCATATATATAAAAAAGTTCCATCTTTTTTTCTGCGGATGGACGAACTGGAATTTCGGTCGTGTAAAGTTATAATTATATAAAATACGTACGTACACTATTACAGAATGGTAAGAATACCTAGACATCCCTTCAGAGTGAAAAGAGTCACCTCCTAATAATGGATAAGGTTCCCCCGATACTAATATCTATGAATGATTCTGTTCTTATTAACTGGTATTTTTTGGAAAATATAAGGGTGTTAATAAAAACGTAACTGATTTTCACAGTTCTTTTAGACTAAAATAATCGGTCGGGGATTAAACCTGAGGTAAATTAAGAAATAGACCGAAAAAGGGGGTTATTCAAAAATCAGACTCTCTCAACCGTTAACATGTTTTCTTGTTAAACAATGTCTTGGAAATGACTTACCTTCAAGATATTAGGTTCGTATTGTAGTTCATAGTTTATTTTATTTTTACATACTCTAGTCGTTTCCCCTGTACGAGGTTCCATTCTTTGACTAGATCCCTGATCCTTTTTTCTTCAAATTTAGTCTTAAACTGACGAGTCGATACTTCATTCCGACACCTTGTTTCCCAGTTTACGTCAAAACTGGGGAGTAAGGGGAGGTGGGTGGTTTTCTAGTCTAGGCCAGTCTTGACTCGGCTAAAGGTCATTCTTCGTTCTTCGTCTTAACACGGACAATTCTTCGTCACACCTGTAGAGATTTCCTGTAACCTCCCCTACTCACTCCTTCATGAAACCGAGAAGTCTTCGATCCCCTACGGTATCTGTCCTCCTCGTCGTTACTAGACCATGAGCAAACTGACCTCGTTTCCCGACGAATGGTGTTCACGAAGAAAAGTACCGACAGAGAAACTTTATAATCTTTGTTCCTGTTTTGTCACTAATGTTCACCTGGAACACCAGTTTTCATACTGACGAAGACCTTCCTTGAGTCTACTTCACCTCCTGTTCACAAAGTCACAGGGACACTTACCATCTCTTAGGAACCGTTGAGAGAAGATCTTGATCGCAAGACTACAACCGCTAGGATCCACGTGACCGAACAGTACATCATCTCCTAAGTCACCCGTCCTTTTTTGTCTTCACTGTACCGTAGGTAATACCGTAGGTAAAGTGGGAACGTTTATTTCGGGTAGGACAGAAGGTATACGTTTGTATATATATATATATATATTTTCGTGTATATATATAAATATTGTATATATATATATATATATGTACTTACTTACTTTCACTTTCACAGTCAATAGCCAGTACGGGGTGAGAAACCCTGGCGTACCTGACATCGGACGGTCCAAGAAGACAGGTACCTTAAGGAGTCCGTTCTTATGACCTTACCCACCCAACGGCAAGGGAAGAGGTTCCCTAGTACGGTTGGGTCCGTGACTTGGGTCTAGAGGAAGTAACGGTCGTCTAAGAAATGGTAGTTTCGGTGGTATGTATATATCAACTTCTCTCGGTGATAAAATACTGACTAAATTCAGATATTTTGAATTAAAAAAACCATAAAAGGACTTTCGTCATTCGTACCATATGTTGACCTTTACTCTAAGTACCCACGGGGTGTGAGTCCAGTGGTCACTCGGTTGACCGTCAACCCCGTTCTGTAAAGGGGACCCACCACATTCACCTCAGACGATGGTGGTTCGGTCAGAGTCAGTTGAGTCAGAGTTGGAGAAAGGGTCAGATGACCACCACCTGTAGTACCTCCTCTTTTAGAGAGTCGAGATACTCAACTCGTCCGAGACCTCTCTCCGATAAAGGAGGGGTAAGGGCTCCATTGACCAACGTCTTACTCCCTAAGCTCCCCTATTGAATATGTCGAACCTCCGTGGACACTCTTTCCCTTGACTCAATGGGAGATCGACCCACAAACGACCTTGGCTCTTTAACGTCATATAGAATAATGGTGGCACTGGCTCACCTTCTTGTGTCACTCCTTCTAAGACGTACTGGATTTCACTTTGACTTTTCACTTTCACTTCAACGAGTCAGCACAGGCTGAGAAACACTGGGGCACCCGACATCGGATGGTCCGAGGAGGCAGGTACCCTAAGAGGTCCGTTCTTATGACCTCACCCAACGGTAATGGAAGAGGTCCCCTAGAAGGGCTGGGTCCCTAACTTGGGTCCCTAGTTTGGGCCCAGAGGGCGTACCCTTCGTCTACGAAATTGGAGATTCGGTGGTCCCGTCGGACACACTGGATTTGTTCACGGATTAACACAAAATCCCACTTTAAGGGTATCTTTGACCCGAGTTCCAACCAGTTTTCTCCAACAGTTTCCCCCCTTCAGATGATCATACACACATCCACACAAAGCAGTACAGGCTGAGACACTGGAGTACCTGGTATCGGGAGGTCCGGAGAGACAGGTCCTCTAAAGGGACTGTTCTTATGACCTCACCCAACGGTAACGAATGAGGTCGCCTAGAAGGGTTGGGTCCCCAACTTAGGCTCACAGAACGCTTGGGACTTAAACGACCGTCCACGAAATGGTGGTCGCGGGGACTTTCACCTCGAACGACCTTAGTACCAAGTCACACGGACCCTTCTTCTATCTCGGTGCCGGGAGGGAGATTCACCGGAAGGACGGGGGTCTCCCACTCCTCTCCTGAGTGACCAAAGTAGAGGTCAACTCGTTCGTAACTTTGATTTCTCGCAAGCCCTTTGAATCCCGACGGGTCCTCCGATGAACCGGTTACCTCTTCGTTTGATTCTTAAAGACCCCTGTAGTTCCCTTATCCGTTCCAGAAGTCTTTCAACGGACTCCAATTCGATGTGTGGAGTTCCCCTTTCTTATGTATTACTCACCATCGATGGCCAACGTTTCTCTTAGTCACTTCGGTGCCCGTACAGGGTCAGACTCAAAAGACTGTTAAATCTATTTAGGAAGGAGGAAATGGAAGGAAGGGTTGTATGAAATAGGTTGTTGTCTTCCAGTCAATTCCTGTCCCTTTCGGTTTACACGGAAATCGAGAGAAGGACTATCCTCAGTCTAGTCCGTCCGGTCCTCTTAAACTGATCCTCCTCTCTCTTTCTATTCTCATAGTTATTTTTAAGAATTAAGGGAAAAGGTTAGGTTCATCAGTATTATCTCAGACAAAACCGTAGACGACCCCCTTTCTCTTCTTAATAAAAATACATATTATATTATTGTTTCAATAAAAGTAATAACAGAAGACTTCTCTTGAGTCAAAAAACAAAAAAAAAATTGGAATTTGAATAATAAAACATAACCCCGTATCGGTTACTTGTTATAACACCATCAAAGTCCACATGTCGCTTCCCTAAGTCGGTATATATAGGTACATACACACACACACACACACACACACACATACACACATACACACACATACATAGGTAAGAGGGGGTTTGAAGGGAGGGTAGGTCCGACCGTGTATTGTGACTCCTCTCAAGGGTCACGATATGTCATCCCGGAACAAACAATAGGTAAAAGTTATGTCGTCATACATGTACTGGAAGGGGTTGGGGGATGGATAGGGAAGGAAGACCGCTGGCATTCAGACACTCAGAGAAAGACAAAATGTTCATTCAAGTGAAGATAATAAAGAAAAATCCCAGGTGTGTATTCCCGATAGTATGTTGTGAAGAAGAGACAGACTGAAGTGAGCCATACTGTGAGAGATTCAGGTAGACACAACGACGTTTACCGTAACAAAGCAAGAGAAATTACCTAGTCA
This sequence comes from Capra ibex, assembly GCA_006410555.1. Classification (NCBI taxonomy): domain Eukaryota; kingdom Metazoa; phylum Chordata; class Mammalia; order Artiodactyla; family Bovidae; genus Capra; species Capra ibex. Next base: position 10,871,728 of record SJYO01014747.1, on the reverse strand, counting down.
TCATGAGGTAACACATATATCTGCGACGTGACATATATACATAGGTAAGGAGAGAGTTACCTATAAATCCGACGAAGGTACGAAACCGATAACCTTTGTCACGACGTTACTGGCGACGTCACGTACATATGAAAACGTAGTACAAAAATAGACCTATACAGGGGTCCTCACCCTAACGTCCCAGTATACAAATGAAATGAAAATCAAAAAATTCCTTGGAGACATAGAAAGAGGTATCATCGACATGGTTAAATGTAAGGGTGGTTGTCACATTCTCCCAAGGTTCTCTTCTTTAAACTTAGGTTATACTCTAAAATCAAAGTTTTATCTGATGTGACTCAGAAATATGGACTCTTCCTGATCTTTCGATATCTCGGGACAGTTCAATAAAAAGTTCTTACCTTTTCCCTCAAACCCCGTATCGTACCAACTTTTAGTCTCAACCTTTTGTTTCATTTTGTTGTTGTTTTTCTTGAACAAAACAAAGAATTGGGTAAATTCCAATAAACTATTTGGTTGAAATGACGATTCCGTAGGTAACATGAGAGACAGTCAGACTGGTTTGATTAGTGGAAGACTGACCGAATTCTTAGAGTATATCCGTTGTCTTTCTGGATTTCTCTGACAATCTCCCAATTAACAGTATTTTCATCGACAACTACTAAGGTTTCGTTTGGTACTGATGAAACAGTTTAAATTAATGTATATAAACGAAGAGATCTCGTAATAAATAAACCGTCTTGAGTGACGGTAATTCATGTTAGTGAAGGTTGGTAGTCCAAAGTGAATTTTCCCTGTTGACAATTCTTGGTAGACATTTATTTGTGTATGGTGACTAAAATAAGAGTTTTATCTCTTCTTTATGAAATATGTAGGACGACAGAGAAAACCATGGAGTCTCTTACTTTGCTGTTGTGTCAGTAAAGTAGGATAAAGTAACTTCCTTTCTTTGTGTATTTTATCTATGAAGTCCAATTAATCGTCTTCGAAGGACACCACTAAGTAGTCAGGTAAAAGTTCTGAGGTGCTAAAACTACCCATATTTGTGTCGGCGGTATTACTTTTTTGTCCCCCGACAGGTAAATCCCAAGGTCTTGTTATCCAATGTGGTCATCGTGAGTTAGCTGGTGAAAATAAAAGGAGGATAAAGGATGACTTGAGTCGAGACTAGAGTGTTAGGTCTGGTCGTAAGTGAAGATGAACAGAAATCTCCCGAGACGAATAAAACCGGACACCCAAGTCTACGGATGTGGTCGGAACCAAGACCTTTACTTGGTAGGTACCGAAGGAAACAGAAACTACACATAGGTAAGTCATAAAGCTTTCTACTTACACTAGAACCATAAGACACGAGACATGGAAATGGGGGAAAGAACGAGAAACTGGACCTAAGAGCTGAGGAAAACAGGTCTTGGTGTCGGAGTTCGGACCTGGCATTGTTTTATATCATTTCACTGATATCAAAAGCGACGTGTCATATCACCCCATTCAGTAGAAGTTGTCTAGGATATCCTTTGTAGGGATTATCAAGTTTATGGGACTTTAATTTAGTGAGTATCTCAGTAGGGTCGGAGAAAGTCAACTGGAGTTAGTTACTGAAGATCTGACTGAAGTTCTTCGGTGGAACAAGAGAAGAAGGAGTTGGATCCTTCGGGAGGACTATTTAGGGTATCCATCCTCTTCCATGGTACATCAATATTGGTTTTCACAATATTTGGAACTGGTTCTCACTCTTGGTCTTTCTAAGTCTGAGTCAAAATCTCGACCTACCTGACCCGAGGTTTAGGACTGAGACGGAAAAAGGTCACACATCCGAATCTGTTCAGTACTTTTAGAGACATGGAAGAAATATTTTATTTCTGTTATCACAAAGGAGTTAAGTCCACAGTATCTCCTATTTTCGGGTCCGATCTATCGTTTAACAAGATCCAAATACAGATTCTAGTAGTGAATAGTTCACACTAGGTACCCTTTCAATGTTTATGAACTCAAGAGGTACAAAACCGAAGTAGTAGATAATTTACTTCTACGATTACCGTTAGCTCAGTAACTTTGTGAAACCTATACTTAAATTAATCATAACTGTTTTACAAATCTTTCAGGGACCGATACCAATTACGAATTATCCACATTCAGTAAAACTTTGTTTAACAACATTATATGATATTGAGTAAAGATGGATATTATTCGGTCTCCTATTCCACTTATAATTACTAGAAGAACTGTCTAAACTGGACGTCCATTCATATGGAGTAATCAACTGACTTTCCCTAGATTTGGGTTTTCTGACTCTTTGTTTTACAGGGATTTAACCATGTAGTACTCTTTGTAACCCGACCTCCTTCGTGTTCGACCTTAGTTCTAACAGTCCTCTTTATAGTTATTGGAGTCTATACGTCTACTGTGGTGTGAATATCGTATTTCACTTCTTCTTGATTTCTCGGAGAACTACTTTCACTTTTTCCTCTCACTTTTTCAACCGAATTTTGAGTTGTAAGTCTTTTGCTTCTAGTACCATAGACCAAGGTAGCGAAGTACCGTTTATCTACCCCTTTGTCACCTTTGTCACCGACTGAAATAAAACCCCCCGAGGTTTTAGTGACGTCTACCACTAACGTCGGTACTTTAATTTTCTGCGAATGAGGAACCTTCCTTTCAATACTGGTTGGATCTGTCGTATAATTTTTCGTCTCTGTAATGAAATAGCTGTTTCCAGACATATCAGTTCCGATACCAAAAAGGTCATCAGCACATACCTACACGCTTAAACTGACATTTCTTTCGACTCGTGGCTTCTTAACCACGAAAACTTGACACCACAACCTCTTCTGAGAACTCTCAGGGAACCTGACGTTCCTCTAGTTTGGTCAGGTAGGATTTCCTTTAGTCGGGACCCACAAGTAACCTTCCTGACCTACAACTTCGACTTTGAGGTTATAAAACCGGTGGACTACGCTTCTCGACTGAGTAAACTTTTCCGGGATTACAACCCTTTCTAACTTCTGTCCTCCTCTTCTCCTACTGTCTCCTACTCTACCAACCTACCGTAGTAGTCGAGTTACCTGTACTCAAACCCATTCGATGCCCTCAACCACTATCTATCCCTACGGACCACACGACGTCAAGAACCCTGACGTTTCTCAGCCTGTGATGACCCGCTGACTTGACTTGACTTTGACCGGGGAATTGGTAAGTTCTAGGTTCAGTGAAAGATAGAGACGACTCTTAAATCGTTTAGTGTAGAATATCTCCAAAGAACAGTCAGGGGTCGGAGACGGACTTTTCGGGATTCAACTCACTCATCATTTCTCCTCTATGGAACTGAAACAAAAAATAATAAGACGTTCTTAGTTACCACAATCTTCTTTAGTGACGAAATTCTCGTCCTTGTTTTGTTCGAGTCGGTTAAAGGACCCATTACTCCTTCCACATCGTATGAGTAGTTACGAATTATACGTTGTTCGATACATTGTTTTTCGACTCGAAGAAAAGTGGGCACATTTCAAGTATTTATTTTACTGGTTCTTGAGGTGGTACTACCTCTCTCACTTTCATTTTATGTAACCGAAAGTATATATGCATATGTATATTAAAATTCAACTTACGTGACACCCCTTATGGTCCTATTTTGTCAGAGATCAAAGAGACGACACATTACTTTCATTTTATTCATGTGTTTATAGAGACTACGTTTCGTCCTTCATCATTTACAGTTTCTTTAGGCGTTTACCTCTTGTCAATTTCACGACTCGGACAACTCTCCCAAAGGACATATCCCCTGGTCCGTTACCAGACGTCGTCTTCGCCGTAAACTTATTGAAAATCGAAGATAATTCCTGAGAATGTGGTTTGTCATTGGGAGTGGGGTGGTGGTTACCTGGTTCACGATTGAGTGCGGTCCTTGAGAGGAAAGGACGGAAACGGACCGTTCACGCATGAGTATTTTGAGTAGAGTTCCCAATAAGGAGACGGAGTGGGAGAAGTTTATCTAAAAAGGGAGGGGATAAACCCTTGTGTGTGTCACAACATGGGTCATGAGAGGGAAACTGTAAAATCGTGTAATGAGGTAATGGCAAGGACAGAAAAGTGACTTGGCACTAGGGGTATTCCCTGACCCGTTACGGAAAGTTAAGAGTCATGGATCCCTATGAAACAGTTTAGTAACTTGAAACAGTTTAATAACGTGAGATCAAAATTTTTACTTTTTTACACGACTTCTTTTACTTCGATGGACGGTGGACACTTTTCATTTTCGTACCTTCTTTCACTCTTTCGTCGAGAACCCCACGTTAACGGACCACTATGTATTAAACTAAATTAGCAGTACTAGGTTACAAGGGTCAATCGTAGTAATAGGGGAAACTGAGAACGACTCTAACTCCGAGTCTCTTTAAGTTCCTGAACAGGTTTCAGTGTCTTGACAATATCACTCACCGACCCTAAGCTTGGGCCCACGAGAGGCTGTGACACACTACAAGGCCTTACTTCTCTACGTGGTCGTCTACATGGTGGAGACTTCCAACGAGTTGTAATTTTTCGGTCATTGGTGAAACTGTTTTAGACTTTACTCAGGAAGGATGGTGGACGTTCTGGTGGTACCTCAAAAGAGATTTTTTTTTTTTCAAACGGGTGGAACTCTTTCAAGTAGACAAAGACTCTCTTTCTTTAGTCACAAGAGAAAGAACGGAAGAAGGAGGTAGAAAAGAAGTCAAAGAAGGGGGGGGGGGGAGAGAGAGACACGAAAAAAGAGAGAGAAGAACTACGTCCCCCCCCTAATTGAGAGGGTTCACTTCTACCACCACTACTACTACCAACCCAGTTCGAATACCATCCGACCGAATAAGGAAGTTCCTAGACGAGACCCGAAGTCCAAGATCTTACAATGTTCTAACTATAAATCTAAATTTGAAAGATATGGTATCCTTTATTCTTTTTGACTTACAAAACAAATTTTCAACAAAAGAATTCTTTTTTAGTCTTTACTTGTTTTACTAGATGTGTGTTTTAATACGTAGTAAATATCAAAATTTTGGATCTTATTAATCTTTATTGAAATTACAAGTTACTATTCACAAATTATTTAATACCATGAGAGATGTATACCTTATAAAACATAAGTAATTTTATCCAAATGTTTCTCTCGGATTCTTTTATGACAATGAAGTCTGCAGTCTTATATTTGTATATTTTTCGTTTTAAGTTTAGAATATTCGTGACACATATATAGACTTCTTTTTTTCTTTCTCTAACCTTTTTATAATTGTCAACGAGTAAGACTAAGATATCGACCACTAAGAAAGATATCAAAGGATCGGATGGTCATTGTACCTTATGACAACATTAGTCCTTTATTTAAGTCTAAACTATTCACGAACAGTTCACGTACGCTAAAGTAGAACGTTAAGAAGGATCTTTTTTTCTTTTTTCTTATTTAAACCATAAATAAAGAAGTAGGGTTGGTGACAAGGTCCTTCCTTCGAGACAGTAGGATATCGAACACAAATAAGTGTGGAGAAGTGAGATCGAGGGTGGTCAGACGGAAGGTTTTTGGTAGGAGTTGTATCAAACCACATGACTTTTCTTACATTCGAAGTCTTACTCCGTCTAGACCCAGAGTTAGGTAAAAGGGTATAAAGAATCGACACTTTATAAGTATTTTAGATAAAAGAAACTCAAAGTCGAAGTCCTAAGCCACTCTTAATTTACGCTAATGTATACAAAACGATGGTTGTGTTCAGGACCCTGTGTTACATAATTAGTGATTGTGTCGAGTAATGAAGGAGGACGGAGAGGACAAGAGACGTGGAGGGGTTTGAATGACTACAAAGTTCAAGGTTGAGGGCAAGATCAAGTTTCAAGAAGTACTGAAAGGGACCCTCCGGTACCGTAGTTAAAGATTGAAACAAAAGACCTGCTGAGTGAATCGTGAATGAGTGTCGAAGTGTGTCAATAACTCACGGACCTTCCGGAGGGGATGGGTTGTCTTCTTCGTTAGGGTAGGGGGAGGGGTAGAGTAGGCTCTGAGAGTAAATAATGTTCGGAAGTTAGTCGTCGAATACGACGTCTCGAGTCAGATGGTGCAACTCAAAACTTATGATTTCTTTTGAATACTCAGTATTATATCTTATTAATTTTGACGTCAGACCTAGTACGAAGGAGAACAAAGTGGACCTTGTCCGACTTTTCGATAGTCACCGGCCACCCACCATGGACCACCGACCTAGACTCAACAGTTCTATCTTACAGTGGTAGGTCTCTCTGTTCTCCCGAGGCTTTCGGGACCTTGTCAGGATTAAGAACAGTCTGACACCTTTTTCTCGTATTTAACCACTCACGTAAACTATTCCACTTCATTTCATCAACCCAGGATGTCGATATTAAAGAAAGGAATGTTCAGGCAGTCAGTTCATCTAACGAACCCTCGAGTCAAAGGTACCCTACCTTCGTCTTTTTTCTCTCTCTTCCTGTCTCTGTGTGTTAACAGAGAGAGAGTCCATACAAAGATATTCACGAAAAGTCAGATTTTAATAACTGTACGGTTGAGATTACTAATTTAAGATTCGAAATTGGGTTTACAGATTTTTCAGAAATAGAATGAAGATTCTACAGTGACCAGGAAAACAAGAGTATCTAAATAGAAGATTCGTCACTTTTAGTATTTATTTCGATAAAGTCATAAACTATTAAATTTTGGTAGTGAATTATTATATAGAAATTATACTACAAGAGAAATTTCCAGGAAAGTTTCAGAATAAAAATATACAAGTCTTTTTTCGTTCGGTATAAAAGTAGAAGGACCACTACAGATCTTATATTTATCCTTATTTATATACCTATTCTTAGTACACAACATGACAGTTAACTCTAACTAAGAAAAGAATTTTTTCAACTTTTTAAGTGACTTATCACGTACTTTCTTAGGGAAGTTTGATATAACAGAGGTGTTTATTTTCAACTTACAAACCGGAGTTTGTAATCTTTTTAATGTTTATTTCTCCTTCCGTTCTAAAATACTTTTGAAACCAGTATTTATATTCTAAAACTACGGTCTCTCATTAATCGCAAAACAAAGAGAAAACTTATCGTTTCCTCCCCTCCCAAACAACCGAGAGAGAGTAAATTAAGATAACTGGACTTTGTTAAAATGTCTTAAATCATTATAGATAATAAAGAGAAAATGTATATCAACAGGGACAGGGAAATTACTCTAGAATGAACATAATAACGGATAAAGAAGGAAGGAAAGGAAATAAAACATACAGTATTTTGACGACTTAAACATGTTGAAAGTCCATTAATAAAAATACTCGAGTGACCTCCAATAGAAGTCACGATAGCGTTTCAGAAGGTCACCAGTTACTTAGTACGTCATATAAAGTACTAAGGAGAAGGTTCTAACGACGTCTTCGTATCCAGTCAGGTGTCTTTATGAAAACTTTCGAACCTCGTTTTATATAATAACATTATGAAAAAAAGGATTAATATGTTCGTCATATGTGTAACACTTGTTAAATCTTTCATCTTTTTCTCATTTCACTTCACTTCGGTGAGTCAACACAGACTGAGAAACGCTGGGGTACCTGACATCGGGTGGTCCGAAGAGACAGGTACCCTAAAAGGTCCGTTCTCATGGTCTCACCCAACGGAAAAGGAAGAGGTTCCTTTTTCTCATCTTTCTTCGTGATTGAAGGGGGTTTTATAAAAATTATAAAATTAAAGATATCAAGTCAATGTATATCCAGATATGTGTTTACGTCCAAACGTGAGTAAAAGTAAATGTAGTCTTTTTCTTATAAGAGGAAACAGTGATCTTTCAAAAGTTTAAATAAGTTATTAATGAAAATATAATAATAAACTTATTTGACATCAAATTTAACTATAACTGAAAATCTGATGAAACCTAAAAATGGACTTTTTATATTGTCCTTTTGGTCTTCTGTACTAAAATACGTCAAATTAAACCAGACCAATACGTTTAAGAGGGGGTTGAGGTATGGACTCAGTGTGTATTAATTCTAAGAGATGATTTAAGTTACTCAAATTTTTCAAAGTACTCGCAAAAGACTTTATTGTTTTCTATTCTAACTTCTTTTCTTGCAAATAAGACTCCATCAACTTATTATTCACTGTCGCCAGTGACTTGACTCTCATCGGTTCTTTCCGGACAGTAAGACATCTTAGACTATGTGTTTGAACTTGATCTTAAAGACTTGAGATCTTGGCTCTCAAGATACGGTTTGTCACCGGGTTGGTGGTTTAGGTCCGGTTACCAAGGAAAATATAATGGACACTCGGTTCTTATCAAAAATGTAAACATTTACCAACTTTTTTTTAATTTCTTCTTACTATTGAACTCTATTGTACTTTTAATATACTTTAAGTATTAAAGTACAGGTATTATTTCAAAATAACTGTATACCAGTTGTGAGTAAACAAATTTATAAAGTAACCGACAAAGTATGACATTGTCATCTCAAATCATTGACGACTTGTTTCGTGTTTTAATAAATAATAGTCTAGTAAGTGTCTTTTTCAAAATCTCTTTTTCTCAGAATGCGATCTAACTAGTAGTCCAAAATTCATTTCATCGTAATCTCTTCAGATCCAAGTAAAAGAAAGTCGGGAGAGTAGACTTAGAGGAAGGAAAATTAATCGTTGTAATAAACGAGGGAAGTCCCTTTACTCCTAACAGATACAAGTAAACGACTGTCTTCGACGGAAACTTGAAGTCCTTTCGGTGGTAGAACAAAAACAAGTGAAGGGATTTCGAATCACAGACGGTGTACTTTGTATTCATTCAAGAAATTTGAAGAACAATAGAACTCCGTCCCGTTCTGGAAATGGGTTAAATAAATCAATACCTCCTCCTCCTACTTTCTAACACAGGATTCACAATGAGTTACCGTACTGTACCAAAAGGGACCTTTCGTCGGTCTTGACTACGAATACTCCACAAACAGACTACTTGACATGGGGACACTGAGATTCGTCTCGGGCCTCTTCCGCCGTCAGGTAGAAAGATCGAGTCCAAACTGAGTGTTTAGTCTTCTTACACGTTTCAGGTACCTTCGGTCTGGGTGGGGATTCTACCAGGTTGTTCCTTTATTTTCGAAGAAAACCTATTGGTAAATCCTTTACCCTACTAAACCTAATAACGACTGCACATAATATCGTAAAAGTATTCTCGTTTTCTCTGGGATCCATTGACGACCTGACATTATAAACGAAATCATTGTCCTTCACACCCTTTATTAATAATCGGTTACGTATCCGACGTCTCTTGGAAAGATGTATTTCCTTCTGTACACAACTTACATACCTTTGAAGGTCGTGTCGACTGTATTTGTCTTTTTTTTTTTTTTTTTGGTTTTTGACCCTCTAACTCCCCTTTCCTTGTGATCCAGTGTTACGGAGGGCTTATTTTAAGATGTATGTCTTATTACTCTATTTGGTTCTTAAACTGTCACTTTAAGAGAATATTGTCCTAAAGTAATAAAGTATTTAGATCTTCATGACACTCAATGAAGGACGATAGGGTGACAGGAGTTGAAGTTAGAATATCAATCTAACCCTAACATGTACCAGACATGTTAAAGTACTCCGAGATTCTTGACCAAAATCTAGATCGGTACTTTTGTTTTAAATTGTTCTTATAAACTGTTAAAATATTTTTCACTTAAAGACCAATAGACTCTAGTCATATTTTATATTCTGTGATGACAGTACATACGTAATGGATTAATTTAAATTCATTACAAAATCACATAGGTTAATTTTTCATCATACAAATAATATCCTTTTAAACTTTTATGTCTTTAAAATTTACTTTGTTTTTATTGAAGATATTAGAGAGATAGGTTTCTGTTGTAATAAATTCATAACAAAGGAGAGTCAGAAAATGACTAAAAAAAAAGTGTCAACATTAATATGAGTTTCAAGTCATGTCAGAGAACGAAAAATTTAAATTGACATAGTACATTAAACATTTATTCTGTAAATATGAATAGAACTTTTTCGGACTCTCTACCGATCAGTTGGACAATCTTGCAGATCCATAATTCTTATTTTGATTTAAGTTTTGGGTTTTACGTATAAAAGACCTCAGTACCCCTTCCGTTTCAAAACATTGAAAGAGAAAATAGAGTACTGAAGCAAAAACCAGTACGACTACATAAGACCTACTTGTGGTTTTGTTTTGTTTTGTTTTGTTTTGTTTTTTTCAGTTCTTTTTTTACACTTCTCGGTCTCTTAACTTTTCTTTTATATGGTAAGGGGTTTAAAGGGTTTATGTAGACCAGGACGACTCTCATTATCGCAAACACATTTACACATCTGTTGAGGGATTCGACTTAAAAAATTTTTCGGATAGACACTATGACGTAATTAAGGTATCAGGTGTATTGACTGTAAGTTATTTCTTTTTATCTCGGTCTTGTCTTAAAATAAAATAAAAAACTTATGACTTCAGAGAATTCAATTAAACGTAGAGTAAAAGAGAAAGAATACATTTATTTCCGTTTAATCCATATCTCTATCCAGGTGAGGTCCCACCGTACCGACTCCAACTCAACACGACCCCGACAAAGGTACATTACCCAATCACCGACCAGAATCCTCGAAGAACAAGGGGTCGTGTTTTCAGACTACGGTTCTCCCTGGTGAACAAGAAAGGGTTAAGAATTGGAGAGGTTTGGTCAAAAAGGAACTCCAGAAGAAAAACACTTTAAGGACATAGTTCCGACGTACACCGGTACTATGTTTTGGGGTTCGGCAAACGGGAGAAGTGTCCTTGGTCCGCTCTTACATTAGGCTCGAAAAAAACCAGATAGAGATGTGACGTTGTAGTATTGTAACTTCACATCTAAATATCGTACGAAATACATATAAAAGAATCAGGGTCCCGGGGGGAAAAGTGTCTATGTATGTGTTGTACAGTACATCTTTTATATTTAGCAACTACCATATCCGTGAAAGAAGGAAAAATTTGGAAAGGTTTCCAGAAAAACAATTTATGTGGGTCTACGGCAAACTGTCTACTCCCCGATTAACGAGACACTTAATGGAGATAGCTAAGGACAAAGTACAACTCGGTTTGTTTGTTTTCTATAATTACGAAACTTTTTTTACTTACTACTGGAAAGAGACGTTTGTGTCGAACACCAGAGACTAATAACCACTAAGGCCTCTCGTCGCCAGTTACCGTTATCGACATTGCGATACTAGTGATATTATTCGAACGGACTGGAAGAGACGGTACAATTCACCAAATTTAAATAAACGGGTTGTTGTCTTCTCGAAAGTAAATTTCAGTGTCTTGTAAGTTAAGTCAAATTTCTGTATCACAGAAGAAAGGAGAGGAAGGAAAGGACAGGTAAAGGGGTGAAGTTTGTGGAGGTAGGGTTCAAGGAATTAGTAAAACGGTGACGTCTTATTAGTGGAATGGACACTTTGAGTAAGAAAGTCAAGAAAAACCTTGGGACCTACTGTAAAAGAGAAAACTGAACGAGAAAGAACAAAATTCTGTGATCTTATAAAACAAATAGAGAAACATATTCAAAACAAACATTTAGTCCAAACCCCAAGATCTATTATACTCGACATATTCTTTGGTTCTTATGTATAATAGACCTTATGGTTTGAACATATGATGACATATCGTGTCTTTTGACATGAGTGGTAAGACATCATTGTATGTACCCCTTTATTAGACTTTTTCTTAACTACATATTTATGTATATACGTGTATACATATTTATATACATATATTATACATATTGACTAAGTCCGTCGATATGTGGACTTTGATTGTGTTGTAACATTTAGTTGATATGATATCATTTTTATTTTTAATTTTTGAGTTTCCATCTCTTAACTAATTTTACTTACGGAAATTATATGTTTTAGACTTGAGAATATCCATCCCTTGAAAACCTGACACAATTTACTGTTATTTCTATATTAGTTTCCTTTTTTTGTCTTACTTACTTATCACTACGACTCATTATTAAGATTTCTTTGGTTCTTTTATAAATAAACGAGTTTATTTATAAACTTTTGTTAAAATAAATTTTTTTTTTCACGTTCTCCCACATCAAGATCTGAGTGATCGGACCTTCGGTTCTCTTAGTCAAGGTAAAACAGGAATTAATTACTCTAAAAACTTAGTCAGTAATAATAATAATGATGAAACGTGGGTCTTGTCCGAGTAGGTTGAACCGTTTACCCTTCCTGACCTGGGTTACTCAAGTCTCACAGAAAGGTTAACTTTGTGTGATTAAAAGTTATATAGAGAGATTTTTTTCGAAGAACACTTATTATCTCAATATTGAACCGTCGATTCTTTTATACCAAGACCCTGGAAATTCCTGAAGGACTCAAAAAAGAGTTGTTAGAGGTACTATCACTTGTACTCATTTGGTGTTTACCGGTTTCGGAACTTACCAATCCTTCATCTACGTTGGGGGGAACCAAGTTCACCTTTAGAGAACTTTTCCCATGGGGACTGTGAAGGTGGTCAAAGGACCATTCTCTGTACGGTTTTTATGGTTCCTTCACCAAGGGGAATCTTATCGAACCAGGGACACGATATTCTAATTTCGTCCTTCGCTTCTCTTTTTGTGGTGTTTATTAGTTTTCCGAAGGACGGATTCAGACTGTAAGAGTTCTTCAATCCAGACTTAAATCTATCTCTCGACCCTTTAAAATTCCACTGAAAGGAATTCGTAAAAGAGATCAAAGAAGAGTTCTGTAATTAGTTGTTATAGTAGTTCCGTAAGAACTCGAAATGGGTTCAAACGGTACAATTTTTGGTATACCTCAAGTTCTTTTATTCTTTATACCAAGGACTGACACACTTTAAGGAGTAAGACGGGAATGACATGGTCCTAGAAAGAGTCGTTATCCTATAAATGTTTGCGACACACGAAAGAGTTGTATCTTACGAAAAGATAGGAAGAGGAGAAGTTTTAGATTTGAATCCCGGAAGGGTTTAGGACAACGACAATAACAAATCGACGATTCAACACAACTGGAGAAAACTCTGGGCGGTTCGAGAAGACGGATACTCCAAAGAGCCCGTTCTTATGACCTCACCCAACGGTAAAGGAAAAGGTATCCTAGAAGGGCTGGTCCCTACCTTGGACGCAGAGGACGTGACTTCCGTCTAAGAAATGGTGACTCGGTGGTTCCTTCGGGAGGGTTAGGGATGAAAACTTTTAAGGAGATATAAATAGAGAGGAAAAGGTTTTACGGGAGACATCGTGGAATACCCTAAGTAGTATCGGGGCTCTTATACGAAAATAGAGTCGTGAAACGTTTACATATATTAAACGACAAAGAAAATGAAAAAAGGGGATCTTCAATCTGGAAACATAGAGTCTGATGATTGTGTCTTGACCCCAGAACAATCCACAGGTTGACCACAACCTTCTACTCATTCACTCACTTGTTTACTCAGAATGACATAGTCCATAAACGACGACATGTTGTTTGGTGAGAGTTTCCGTCACCGAAATCTGTCAGTCGCTGAGAAGTAATAGGGAACACGTAAAGGTCCAGTCACCCCCGAAGGAACTAGTCCGACTTGAACCGACCCCCCTGGGTATATCCTACAGAGGTCAGAAATATACAAAAAGTAGGAGGAGAACCTTGGCCCGTGTACGAGGAGTTCCGACGTCGTCTTCGTGTTCTTTGTTTCGTCTTTGAAGGTTTCGGACAATTTCGTACGGTATTGAAGGTGAAACAAGAAAGTCGGTGTCGTCCGGTGCACCCCTTGGATTCGGTTTCCTGTCAGTTATATGAGAAGGTGAAATCAGTGTACTGTTCCAGTGTATAATTTCCCATACCCATGTTTCTCTCTTCTTTTTAGTCAAAGTTAGTGCTTTGACTTGGTAATTCTTCCTTTATGACCCTGAAGGGTCCTCTGGTTCACCAATTCTAAGACTCTTAGGCTACGTCTCCCGTGTCCAAGCTGGGGACCAGTCCCTTGATCCTAGGGTGCACGGTACACCGTATCGGTTCTTCAATTTATTTATTTATTGTAAATTCTTCCTTATGACTAGTGGTATAATTCTATCTTTATATTTTAACCAATGGATGGTAAATTCGGTAAACCGGTTTCAGTAGACGAAGTAAGAGTTTAGTAGTTGGACACCGGGTTGTTAAATTATTGGATACACCGGGTATTTATAAATGGTTTAATCTAACATAATTGTCTACCATTTATCTCATTAGTCTTAACCTTCTTAGGACTATAGAACTAAAATTGAAAAAAAATTAATTTCTTTTATCCATACCGCCGGTCTACACAAAACTTATGTTTTGGTTTTCGAAATTTGTTGTTTTACAAACAGGAAAAATTTCCTTCTGTGAAAGTGAATTCGAATATATGAAATGATACCTTCAAACAAATTTTGATTAACATCGAGTACGTTATTGGAAGAAAAGTGAAAATTAGTTCGACCCTCTTTAGAGTACGTCCGTAACAACATCGAAGAAATGTCTCAAAAGACGAGTGAAGAGACTCGACTTCAATTTAAAGATTACAGGTCCGCAACTAAATGATCCTTCTCGTGTCAGGTGAATTTTAGTCTTTTTCGGGACCGTCATTAGTTCGGGATACTTAAGGACCGGAAAAAGGAACTTCCGGGTCACCCCGGGTGAACTGACCCGGTTGGGGTGTGGTGCGTGTGACCTAACCACCAGGAGAATAGTATCTTTTAAGGTGGTCACGTCGGTTTTTTGTGTTTTCCTTCGCGTGTGTCTGTTTTTTACACTTATATTATATGTCCGGACACCTAACTCAAAATACTTTTCCTTCTTTTTTCCCCCACATCTTAAAAAGGATCAAGAAAACGTTTCAAGTGACCTGTTCTTTATTACTCTGTTTACCGAATAGTTTACATTTATGGAAGTAATAAAAATTGCTGTGATGTTTCTGTCAAAATTTTGCAGAGAGGATTAAAACGGGATATTAGTCTAGTGAACTAACACTGATAAACCATTTATCTTAGTATGTAAAGGGGTACTAAACGTAAAGTAAAGGATACGATTTCTCAAATATAAGTACTTTTCATACGTCCAGGTTCATAAGGGTTGTGAAGAAAGAACGAACTGAAATGAAACATTATTACATACCATAGACCTGAGACGGGATATCGACTCTTTACACTTGAAGAACCTCCTTTTCCCTAAGAATACCAACAACAAATAACTTGGGTTTATAAAGTCTTAGATCAGGAAGGCCAAAGTCTTCTCTTTTCACTTTCTACTATTGCACTAAAGGACGAAACGAGTCGGCTCAGAGGACCTAAGTAGACACACAAAGTCACACATCTTAGAAGAAATGTATCCTGATCGAGAGCGTAAGATTAAAGAGGTGTAAAGGTAAATATTCAAAATAGCTCTTTTGAAAATTGATTAGTCGAATCTCTCAGAAATTTACAACTTAGGACTACAGTAAACTCGTTCCTTACCACTGTCTCAAGAGTGCCGGTAGTCATTTTAAGGAAGGCTACACTCGGTCCTGGATCCTTTACGTTTTTAGGGATTATTTACAGTCCGTCCCGAGTTGACGAATAGACAACGGATGTTTTGCAAGCTTTTCTTTACTCAAACGACGATCCTTGACTATACTAGGTTGTAAGAGTAAGTAAGAAAGGACAAGGTAGTAATTGAGGTTGTGACCTATTCTGTGAGCAACTCCTACCCCCGACCCTTGTCTCTTAACGGTCTCTACCCTTTGGTTCGACGAAATGTTTATAAGTGTCGACGTCGAAAGACATTGGTACGAGGTAAAGGTCACCTGAAATTTTTCTGTTTAAGTATTCAATAAAACGGTATTTTCCCTTAGTCGAGCATTCAGGCAGAAGGGTTTCTGGAGTCTGTACTTTAATGGTGTCGTGAGGGATTCCAGGTCTTGTGTCTTAAAAGGAGGGGAGGGTGTACGGATAGGGATTCTTTTATCAAAAGGGTGATCTATTTTATTAATTCTGGCAAGAGTCTTATCTTTTGTTTTGTACATAACGAACCTGTACTCGGATAAAAGTCCGAATTAGTTAACTAACGTATAAATGTAAAACTATAAGGTTATCGACGCTTCGATAGTATACTTCCTAAATTAACGTACCTTCTTAGTTATTTATTTCACATGTTCTCACTAACGCACACACACACACACACACACAAAAGAACAAGTCGGATGAAGACTAAACAATTGATTAAATCCTCTCTTAGGTATTTTCGTATTATGTGGTCGGCGACACTTCAGGGACCCATAGATAGAGACTTGACCTTGGACCGAAAAATTTAGGACAGATCCATTTAATGGAAAGGTCACGTCCCATAAAGGAAAATCCTCTAAGGAACCCTTCCCAGAGGTCCCTTGATTCATTGAAAAATTACCAAGTGAGTCTAATTCTCCTTCCTTTACACTTGAGGAGAGCCCCCTCCGTGGTGTGAGAGCCGGCAGACGTAGGACATTAAGAAGGGTTCAGGCACTTAGTATGAAAATTCTGCGGAAAAGTTCCCGTAAACAGAAGGAAATTCTCTTCCGGTTGCGTCTTTTCTACTCCAAATTTTATCCAGAGTTAGTTCGAAATCGATATTTTTGTTAGCGGGTTCAGAGGGGGTAGACAGATCTCTTCCAAAGAGACGTAGGAAGTGGATGTGTGGCGAGGAGTGGAGGGTGTCATGAACTGACCTAGTGAAAATGTAAATAAAACGAA
This sequence comes from Capra ibex, assembly GCA_006410555.1. Classification (NCBI taxonomy): domain Eukaryota; kingdom Metazoa; phylum Chordata; class Mammalia; order Artiodactyla; family Bovidae; genus Capra; species Capra ibex. The sequence continues at coordinate 10,855,004 of SJYO01014747.1, read as the reverse complement.
AGTCTAAATCCTACTAAAGATTATAGTAGACTCCCTGAAACCTGACATTAAGACCTAGTGCAACTGGTCGGAGACCTGACTAAAGTGAATACGACGTTCTTAGACTTCTACACTCGATAGTATTCATCGAAAGAGGTTCAGAAAAATCTGGTGCTAGAACAAAAATTCGGTACAAAAATAAATCATTTTTAGAACATACATTCGTTTATATCTGATACAAACGTGGAAAAGGGTTTTTCGTACTTTTCACAAGCAGTATGTCAACACAGGCTGAAAAACGTTGGGGGTACCTGACTGACATCGGACGTTCCGAAGAGACAGGTACTTTAAGAGGTACGTTCTTATACCCTCACCCAACAGTAAAGGAACAGGTCCCCTAGAAGGGTTGGGCCCCTACCTTGGGTCTAGGGGACGTAACGTCCACCAAAGAAGTGTTAGACTCGGTGGGCTTTTCGGGTGGTTTTTCGTACTAGTGATGACATTTGTTACAACCGTCACCTATCTCAACTTGTTCCTAACTTCGTACTTCAGTAAGTTTTAAAGAGGTGTTCTCGTATTAAGATTTACCGTCATAGTTCACATAATTTCATAGTCATCGTAATATTATAGTCAATGAGTTACTTATTTGATATAAAATAACTAGTATATGAATTACCGTTGAAGATTGCAAAATTCGATGATGGTTCTCACCTTTACAGGACTTTTTCTTATTTACACGATACTATTCCGTATAGGTACACTTGAGACAGTCGATATCTGAAACCCACTATTACTAGACAGTTACATCTAAGTAGTTAAGCCTGTTTACACGGTGAGACCACCCTAAAACTATTACTCACTCCGATCCGTATTCACCTTTTAGAGACATGTAGGGTGAGTTGAAACGACACTTCAATTTTGAAGAGATTTTCTCGTTTTTAGAAAAAAAAAATTTTTCTATAGGTTTCCATTCAAATGTATAAACCCCCTTTCAAACTCGTTCGAGGTCCTCAATCACTACCTGTCCCTTCAGACCGAACGACATCAGGTACCCTAGTGTTTCCCAGTCCGTACTGACTCTCTGACTTGACTTCAGATTTAACATAATTGACTTACAAGTCACAACCAAACACATCCATACGTATGTTAGGGGAGACACATTAAGGATTAGATTCTTAGAAACCATTTAGTTGTCCATAAAAAGATAAACACACACGGACACACACACACACGGACACATATACACGGACACACACACACGGAGACACACACACACGGACACACACACACGGAGACACACACACACGGACACACACACACGGAGACACACACACACGGACACACACACGGACACACACACACACGGACACACACACACGGACACACACACACGGACACACACACGGACACACACACGGACACACACACACGGACACATATACACGGAGACACACACACGGACACACACACACGGACACACACACACACGGACACACACACACGGAGACACACACACACGGACACACACACGGACACACACACACACGGACACACACACACGGACACACACACACGGACACACACACATACGGAGACACACGGACACACACACACGGACACACACACACGGACACACACACATACGGAGACACACGGACACACACACACGGAGACACACACACGGACACACACACATACGGAGACACACGGACACACACACACGGACACACACACATACGGAGACACACGGACACACACACACGGACACACACACACGGACACACACACACGGACACACACACACACGGACACACACACACGGACACACACACACACGGACACACACACACGGACACACACACACACGGACACACACGGACACACACACACGGACACACACACGGACACACACACACGAACACACACACACGGACACACACACACGGACACACACACACGGAGACACGTGGACACACACACACGGACACACACACACGGACACACACACACACACGGATACAAATACACACACACACAACCTCCGTACCGGCACACACACAATCAACGAGTCAGAACAGTCTGAGAAACGTCGGGGTACCTGACATCGGGGTCCGAGGAGACAGGCACCCTAAGAGGTCCGTTCTTATGACTTCACCCATCGGTAACGGAAGAGGTCCCCTAGAAGGGTTGGATCCTTAGTTTCGACCCAGAGGACGTTACGTCCGTCTAAGAAATGGTAGACTCGGTGGTCCGTGAATTCTGATATCGTTTTACATTGGGTCCGACTACACTCGAGACACATTAGAAATACGGGTAAATGACGCTCACAAGTATACACAACAATGTCTGTATAAGTATATACTTTGAGGTCTGAGGTGAACACTATCCTCCCATTACATACCTATACACATGGTACAATGGAAAGTTGTAGGATTACCAAGACTAAATATTTCGTGTAAAGTGGGATTCTCAAAACTTGTCCCTAACACCTGTTTTATACAACTTTCTCACTTTCATCCTTTCCTTCTTTTATCGTCTTTTCTCTTGTCAACTTAAGATAAAATAAGGAAGGGGCTAAAGAACCGTTTAAGTTCAGGATCGACAGATACACGACACAACCGAGAAGACGGGTACCCGAATAGGTCCGTTCTCACGGTCTCACCTAACGGTACGGGAGGAGGTCCCTTAGAAGGACTGGGTCCCCGACTTGGGCTCCGAGAATGCAGAGGCCATAACCGTTTACCCAGGAAATGACGATCGTGGTGGACCCTACAAGGGTAGAGATCACTGGAGACTTGATCCAATCGTCTGTGTTTTTAAGAGTCAGTAGTCAATTCTAGTGGTTTACAACGAGACGACAAAGAAATGTTTATAGGAATAGTTATCCAGTCAAGAAAGTCTCCCGGATTTAGACCACGATACCTCTGACAAGAGTCATTTCGAGACAACATCCGAAACTCTATAAACCCACGTCCTTTTAACAGAAGGAATATTTTACAATTTATAAATTAAAACACACTTTCCCATTTTTTTATTCACTCCGATTCCTAACTTTCGTATTTAGTCCTCAAACAACCACTTTTCTTTCCGCCCTTCCTCCCTTCCTTCTTGCTAGTTCCTTTCTGTAAGATCAAGCGTCCTAGGAGTAATTAACAAAGGGCTACGATCTCTTAACTTTCTTTCTGCAGTATCCGTCTAAGATTATAAGATTTTGACGTTGGACTAACGTATTTCCGTATTTAAATTTAGATTTAGTAAACCCTGTCTTATAAATTTGTAGAAGATAAAAACAAATACCGACTATAGATATTTTTAGACAAGACAATGTGTCTGGATATAATATCTCTAATATGTATGTTTATAAAATGATGAATACGTATTTTGTACTAAACAACCCCCTATATTTGATACCGAAAGAGTCCATAGTGACGATGAACTAACAAGACTCATAACCGAAAGACTGTCCCAAACCTTACTTCGGTAAAAATAATTAAATCAATAAAAACGACTATATTTTCCGGCAGATAGTACAATTATTACATAGCCAGACGCCAGGGTGGCTTGTTATTAATGTCTTACAAGGATTATCATTTAGTAAACAGTGTTAGTGTCGAGTCATGTCGTTGGAAAACACCTCGTCTCCTTCTGTAATAGGCTTATCGTTATGTGGAAAGACACCTGGGTAATCTCCTTCACTTGTGGTTCTCGGGACATTTTGGGACTCGAAGTTCAGTCTTTCCGGGAGAGGGTTTAAAGTCGAACCCCACTCGTGTCCGGGACGACTTAAAAGACATCACAACAAATCGGATAGACTAATCTACTTTGGTTTTGTAAGACGACTCCTGTCTTGACTGATCCAAGGTATTTGTAGAAATTTTTTTCTTCTTTTTCTTCTTTCGAGAGGAGACTTTTCCACCGTTTTGTTTTACTAAACTTTTTCTTTTTTACAATTTCTAAAATGACGTGAGATCAAAAATCATTCTTGGTCTCTTTCTTTCCTGGGTTGTAGGGTGGGGTGGGGTAGGGACAGTTTTTTTTTTTTTTTATCCTAATTGTTCTTCCACAGTTACAGATATAATTCACGCTTAATGTGACCTTATTACTAGTCTGAAGACGAAACATTTCTCAGTGTTGGACTAAAGCTAATAACAATTCGTTGTAAACATTTATTATTTTCGTTTATAATAACTCAGAAAGGTACCCGTCCCTTAGAAGCAAAACAACGATAAGAAAGAAGAGAGAGAGAGAAAAATTATCTGAAATAAAAACGACGTCAAAATCCGACTATCACTTTAACTCTCATTTCATGTATCACAAGGGTCGAGGAGAGGGGTTTTGTGTGTACCCAAGGGGGTGACAGTTGTAGGAGGTGTAAAAAGTTTTAATTACTTGGGTGTAACTATACGGTAGTAGTAGGTCTGACATGGCAAATGTAGTCCTGAAGAAGATTCGTTTTTAAAACTCTGCTCGAGGAAAACTCTTCTCTCGATTGAGTCGACATTTGACACCTCCCGTTGTTCCCCCTAAAAACTCTAAAAACGGTCAAAGTTCCGTATCGGGTCAACTAATTGGTGTCAAACAGCAACCCCATTGTCACTTTATTTACCCGTAGTAAACAGGTCGTGGGTATGTAAATAACTAAAAACGGTTCCACTACAGTCGGTACGAACAACCCGTTGTCATAGAAGTAAAGTATCTGCTTCATTGGTTTGGAGTCTCCTCCCTTTCGGTCCTAAAGTTAGCTCCAGGAAACTGTGTTTGGACGTGATACAGTGTGACGGAGACAGGGGTCCAAGACGTCCTTTTCGACAGCACCTCAACGACTGTTCATTGACTCAGTCCCAAACGAAACGTACCACTGACACCAAAAACATTGTAACTATGAGTGTGACTTTTAAGCACCTAAAACAAAACAAAAAAAAAAAGTTTTTGTTTTGAAATTTAATATAAAGATGAAAGTAAAAAAGATTTATATTTTCACCTAAGGACCAATCCTTAAAATAACTCATACCTTGCGTTACCTACGTGTGTGTTCTCCTTTAAAATTTCAGGAACAAGTGGTTGGGGGGACTAAACTTTTATCGGAGTTCTAGTTAATCTTGTATTTCCCACTCCTCCCTCAGTATCGACACTTTACGAAGATTTTCTGGTGTATCGTTTTATTTCTCCAAAAGGAGTTCGTAGTTGTCACCTTTAACAAGATCTTCATATACGTCTCCTGTTACCGCTGCCCACGTTTCAGGTCCGAAAGGTTAAGAGAACCCCGAAGCTTTTCGGTGTTTGTTTCGAGAAACGGGGTGTTCACTTAAACACTCGGAGTTTAATCGTAATTTACCTTATTAAACATACATGAGAGATGAAAGTATACAAATGGATTAAAAAAATTTATAGATCTTAAGACACTTTCCATAGATTCCTAAGTCGTTCGCACAGTATGAAACGTAAAGATCATAGTGTAAAGGTTCTTCCCAATGTATCATGTCATTTTACGTGCAGATATCTGACAACTCTCGATGACCATTGTCACTTCTTCAGGCATTGACTTCGAACTTGTTCCATAGTCTCCTGTGGTCCCCTGGTCTTTCCACTAAGACCGGTTCAGAAACGTAGGGAAAAGGAGGGCAAGGGATATGTTGGTCGGACTTCTTGAATCTCGTAGAAGAAACGCCTGGGACCAAGTTTGTGTGTCCGCAGGAACTGTACTCATGGTGAAAAGGTTTCCCTTCCTTTCAAGGAATTTTTTAGTCTACCGAAGGAGAACGGGGTTGGGGCTACAGGGGATGGGTGATACAAGACAGGTCTTCTTTTTAGGGAGTCGGCGTTACCAACAAAAATAATTTAAGAGGAGTTATTTTTCGAGTCCGTCCTAAATAATCCATGAGTCCCGCCTGCAAATCATAAAGCGGTCAATAATTCACTTTTAGTTATCTTTCGTTTCTTTTACCTTGAGTGACGTGACAATCGCGTGGCAACAGCGGGTCTATAATACAGCCGACAGAGCATCTAAGTACTGTCTGCTTTCTCCGGCCCTCTCTTGAAAGACGAATGTAACGTGCGCGGTTTCACCCCAATAAGTAATCTCGTCCGTCGGCCGGTCTACCTAAAGGTCAAGTCCAAATGGTAAATAGAAATTTTGCGGACATAGCTCACTCTTTCTTGTGACTATAATACACTATAGTTACCGTCCAAATACATAGATTTAGTCCTAAATAACAATAAAACAAGGTTTCTGGAAAAAAAGAGTTCTTTATGGTAAAGTGACCTTCTTTTATTATCGATTTTGGAACAGTTTCTATTGGAAAGTACGACAGGCACGTGGTGATCGACATTTTGTTTATCTTGGGCCATATATTTATCAAAATTGGTGTAGGAATGTTTAGTAAAGAAGACTTAGGCAAAGAGGGTAAAGTTATACACACACACACAATTTATGACGTTTGTACTCAAAACCAGTAAACTACAAAAGAAACGGTCCTCAAATCTATTACAATCGTTAACAATTCTCAGCACAAATTTTCCAAACCGATAAAAGACATGAAGGTACCTTACGATGAAAAGGTTTTTCGTAAGAAACCTTTTCGTTTCACTAGAGAAGACTAAGAAAAGAAAGGAATGGAATCTTATTCGAAATCTCAGTTTTGGTGACTAGTGGAAAAAAGAAAAAAGTTTAATAAAGTCCCAGAAGTCTTCGTCCCTACACAAAAGGAAACTGAAGTTACCTGGAAAGCTGTCGAAGACCCAAAAGATAAGGAAGAGTGAATTTCCGACCTAATGTCAACTGGACTAGTGCAACCTAGAAGGCAGTCAGAACAGTTCATTGATTCGACCAGTTTACTGTCTCACTTGGGGATATGGAAGAAATATTTAACGAGTCTTCCTTTTTTACGTTAGACATAAACATTTTACAGTAATCACTGTGATACTACCCCTTCTTTTTGCCTATGGACACAAAACCGACTTCGTCGATGATTATCTTATACAAAAATTGGACGGAATCAGAACGAGAAAAAAAGAAATACAAACGCTTTTCCCTGACATTTAAATCGAGATATGTCTGGTTATAGTCTGTCATCGGTTTATGTCTACCAATAAATTTCTAGTTTTAAGTGAATTCACTGTGGTTGAATCTTATCAAGAGATTTCGAAAAACGAGGAGAACTTGTTTTCACTACAACATTATCTTAAAATTTTTCATAAGTTTTCTAAGACTAAAAAAAATTTGACTAGAGAAAGAAATAGTTTGGTCCATTTACGTAGTTTAAAATGGTCTTTAGAAAAGAACGTAAAAGGATAAATCTGTACCCGTGTTCAAAAGACAAAAATTTACACAGTTATTAGGTTTGACATAACCGTGTATCTACGATAGGACTTTATTTGTGTACCCTCCTAGAAAGAAAGAACAAGGAAATCTTTCCAGTAAGAATTGAAAAGGACACACACATTTTGTAGACATACATTAATATATATACATTAATATACCTGGACAACTACTCCTCCACTCTTTCTGGTCACACCAATTCTTCACCCAAGATTTTAATGTAATTCAAGTTGAGGATTGAGACAGTAAGTAACCGGTATACTAAACCCGTTAAACAGTATCAGGACGTGGAGTCAAAATAGAAGACATATTACCTGTATTATCAGAATGTCTAAAATTTGAACGTTATCTCCCCAGTTGTATACATTTCAAGTATCTCATGAGAACAAGAGCGACAAATCAGTGATTCAGTACGGGTTGAGAAAATGGTGGGGTACTTGGCATTGGACGGTCCGAGGAACCGGTAACTTAAAGGATTCGTTCTTATGACTTTCACCCAATACTAAAGGAAGAGGTTCCCTAGAAGGGTTAGGTCCCTAACTTGAGCTAAGAGGACGAATCGTCTACCCAAGAAATTGGTGACTCAGGGGTCCCATCTCAAAGGAAGTATTGAGTCAACCACTTCTTCGCGGGACGTTACACCCTCTACACCCAAGTTAGGGACCGATCCCTTCTAGGGGACCTCTTCCGTTTCCGGTGGGTGAGGTCCTAAGACCGGACCTCTTAAGGTACCTGACATGTCAGGTACCATAGCGTTTCTCAGTCTGTGTTGACTTACTGAAGGTGAAAGTGAAAGAAAGTGTTTTATATCTTGAATTTAAAGGGTAAAATTATAAAATCAAAGGATTGTTTTATCTTACGTTAGGGTGACCCCTGAGTTACTTATGTCGAAAAAGGGATAAAGGAGTACATAAATTTGAGACTTCTTTCTAGATTTCAGAAGTCAAAATCAGTATTGTTCTTAGGGTGAATTGGTTTTAAAACATAATTTATGCAAATAAAATTTTCTTCGAAAAGAACACCAAAGTTGTACGTTCGACTTTATCATTGTTGTTATTATTATCAGTTACTCCTATCGATTTTATGACCAAATAGTCATCGACGTCACTATGTCATCTGCACTCCGACTTACAACTCGTCCCTGGATAAATATCTGTAGTAGAAATAAGCAACTTTTGTTACAGACCAATAAAGTAATAGATTGTTAATTGTAGTCATTGTGTACGTCGATACTCTTTCTTTACTACGGTGATTAATTATACTGAACCCGTTAGTCTTTTTCTTTTGTAATCTCGGTTCTTTTTAGTTTCAGTTACTGAGCCCAGGGAACGGGTGCATGTAGTACAGTGAACTTGTGAACGGTTCTGACAAAATGAAACTGAAATGTCTCAATCGGGTGACCGGAAAGTAGAACGAAGGGGAGAGCCTTACAACGGTGACGACGAAGACGACGATTTAGCGAAGTCAGTACAGGTTGAGACACACTGAGGTATCTGTCGTCGGGTGATCTGTCGTCGGGTGGTCCCAGGCGGTAGGGACCCTAAGAGGTTCGTTCTTGTGACCTCACCCAACGGTAAAGGAAGAGGTTACGTACTCTCACTTTTCACTTTCACTTCAGCGAACCAGCACAGACTGAGAATCGCTGGGGTAGGTCCGTCCTCATGACGAAGAATTAACAAGTCGTCCATATGAGACGGAAAAAACAGGGGTGAGGTCACCTCTCGATTTCCTTCTTTCACCTTTAGTGAATAGTTTTTTTTTTTTTTGTTTTGTGAAAGATAGGAGTTCGACCACCCTTTTAACTATATTAAAATTTTGTGTCACAACAATACTTTCTCATTGATAACAGATGAAAGTACGGACACGGACCCATGAGGTGTAAGAAAGTTGTTTTAACACACCCACAATTGTTGTCCCCGTCCCACATTCTCGACGGTAGTCTGACGGACAAGATCGAGGGTGAGTAGGAGAGGTCTAGCCGTTCTGCACAACGAGAAGTCTGGACGTTCTGTCCGACCACCAAATCCAGATCAGAAGGAGTCCGAGAAGTAAACGACGTAACTCTACTGTCGATCAGGGGTGAATACGGGATTGACTCTATTTATCGTGAATAAGTACATAGTTCACTCCCGTAGTACGTTTAATATCTCACCGTGGATGTTTATGAGTTACTTATGAAAACAATGGTAAAAAAGGAGATTCCCCCGTTTTACTACCACCACGTATAAGACTACGACTTCGATTTCGAGGTTACGAAACCGGTGGACGACTCTTCTCGACTGAGTAATACTTTCCGGGACTATGACCCTTTCTAACTTCCGTTTTCATTTTCCGCCGTCTACTCTACCAATCTTTCGTAGTGGCTGAGTTACCTGTACTTAAACTCGTTTGAAGCCCTCTATCACTTCCTGTCCCTTCGGACCGCACGACGTCAGGCACCCCATAGTTTTGAGCCTGTATTGACTCACTGACTTGTTGTTATGAGACTATTCAGGAACTGGAGTGACTCGGGTGCCGACGAGTCCGTCAAGTGTATTCGTGGGTCCGTTGAGGGTATACCATCCTATAACCTCTCCTGTTAGGTTGTCAAGAAATTCCGTGCCCCACCCACACCCTTTCTGAAGCAACACCTTTCCTATAGATTCGACATTTCAATTACTTCCATCCCTAGAAGACTAGTGACTTCTGGACACTACAGGTTCCCTTTAGAGACGCCCCTACCTTATTAGTTATTGTCGTGCCAGGTTTTACCACCGGTGATCGGTGTATGTTACTAACTCACGGATTTTACACGGTTCCCGTTCAATGTAAAAATTACAATAAAATAAATAAATAAAAAAAACCAAAGTTAAAGTTATCGGTGAAGTCGAATCATCGATTACATGATCCATCGCGTCGAGATCTGTCTCTCTTTTTAAGTACACTTCCAGGTCTCCACTCCCTCAAGAATATGAAAATTCTCGACTATAAAACTTCTCTTCTAAATACTTCCTGTTCTCAAAATCTTTAATTGTCTCCGTTAAGTGTTGAATGACTTTTCAAGTCGGAAAGTGACTCCCGGTACCTTTTCGGTAACTTACTGTCATTCCTTTCTCTACACTAGTCTAACCGTAAAATCATTTTGGTGAAGTTGACGACAATATTTTTATAGATCTTGATAATCGTAAAATATCAATTGTTTGAAAAGACTATTGGGTTGGAGTAAATGGGAAGGTTAGTCGATATACTCTATCTGAATATTGGTGTAGAGGGTAGTATGTCGAAATGTCTGGACAGAAGTCGAATCGTTAAATATAAGTATGGTACTGTATGAGGGTCTTCTGGCTCAACTATTTTCATTTTGTAAGTGGACTATAAACACGTGTTTGAGTCCGTATTCCTGAAAACTAGTTAGTTAAACCTTTACCGTGGTCGAATTTCATGTCACACAATCAGTGAGTCAGTTCAGACTGAGAAACGTTGGGGTACCTGACATCGGGTGGTCCGAGGAGACAGGTACCTTAAGAGGTCAGTTCTTATGACCTTCCCGAACGATAAAGGAGGAGGTCCCCTAGAAGGACTAGGTCCCTAGTTTGGGACCAGAGGACGTAACGTTCGTCTAAGAAATGGGAGATTTGGTGGACCCTTAGTGGTCCGATGAAGTTTCTTTACGACTTCTAAAAACAAAGGATATTACACTGGACTAAACCTCCACATTTAGACAGACCGACACTGGACGCCCGACGGGTGGTAGGAACGTGCACATACTAGAGGAGGCCGACAACCACCACCCTCCCTACTTGAACGGACACGTGTGTCCTCGGTACTACTACGACCCCGTCTGAGCGGGACGAAGTGCTCGTAAAGGAAAGTGAGTGTACACGCAGAGGTAGAAGAGGGTCCGATCAACTTTTCTCTTGGGTCGGATCTGTTCCGACCGGTGCCGGTATTCGACGGTCGGGTGCCAACGACTGGACTGAGAGGTACAGTCCAGACGTTTTTATTTTCTACCGTGGAAAGGGGTTCATCTTTACTCCCTTCTCGTGTCAGTGGGGTACGACTCTAGTGGGGAGTGTCTGTGTCTGTGTCTGTGTCTGTGTGTGTGTGTGGAAAGTAAGTCGTTAAGAGAGTCAATTTTGTAAAACTTTTTTGTGATTGTAGATTAACATAATCTAGTTCAGTAAAAGAGAGAGAAAATTCCGTCTAATAAGTATTTTAGTATCAAGGAAATTTTTTCTTTTGATGTCCCTTATATTTACGGCGTGATTAAATTAATGTGTGACCGAGACATTCTGTGATTACATTTATAAGACCACTCCTCCGGATTCTGTGAACTTCATTAATGAATTCCTGAGGGAAAGTTTCTTAGAGAGGGAAAAAATAATTTACGGAAAATTGTAATCGTGAAAGAAGGACTGTTTAATTTACTTTAAAGTAATGAGAGGGACTGAATTACCGTACCCCGAGGACGGCTCCACACTCAATTGGGAGGGGCCTGTCGACTGTTCCGGAGGAGGTAAGTCAGTTTTACGGTGACAGGAGTGTGCGTCCTCTTTCCTCCGGGGCTTCTTAGGAAACACAAAAGTGGTCTCACAGGCCTTAGGAAGTAGAGAAGTCACAAAAAAGTCGACACTCGGAATGTTTTTGAAATTTTTTTTTTTTTTTTTTTTTTTTTTGTCATTTTAACGACAAAGGGTCAGAAGAGGTCAAGTCTCGTTGTTGTAATTTTTTATTTTTATTACATTAGTAGACTCTGGGATTACTACCGGTACAGTTCCCGTTATTGTTGTCGTTTGTCAATATCTAATACTTAATTTACGTGAGATTCAGTAAATGGAGAAAATTGAGTACATCTGGGACCGTTTTTATGATCTTCCATTTATGGCTAAAGGGTCGATAAACTTTCATCTCATGAGGAGACTTTTGAAAACGTTTACCTTTACTACATTTACCTTCTCCGTGAATGGAATCCTGTGTTGAACGTGTGCCTACTTGTTTTATGTGACTCTAGTTCGGGTCTACGAGTATCTGTGTCACGTCACGGGAGTAGGGGTCTACGACTCACAACGAGGTCCCTTCCTCGAACCACCTCTACGTGAGAGAGATTGACCCCACACCCAATGGAGATCTTCCCGAAAGACGTTTTGTCTACGACTTTTGATTAAAGTGTGTGGGGGGGAAAAAACAAAGGACATTTCGTCTTTAAGAGAAACTTAAAGAAAGACAATCGTTTTTGTCCACTGAGTACCCTCCAGTAAGTGTTTTCACGTTACCACATTTCGTTTGGAAGTTTTTAGTCCCTTATGGTCTTGATAATTATAGGGGTCAGATTATCCTCCTTTAATTGCACGTCTCACCCAGTCGGGGACGGGACCCACTGTCTCGATTGTGCGTGGTCTTGACTCTAAGTTGGGTCAACACGTCGTCAGTAGTGTGTAAAAACGTGAGTGACTTAGGAGTTCGGACCTGTCTGAGTCTTAATGAGGGTATAGGGAAAAATGTAAACACGTTTGACTCTGCGTAGGCAATGTGTTGTTTGGGTTCCCAGAGCGGGGTCGGTACCGAGGTTTTGTTGACACAGAGTCTCACTTCAAAGGTTTTCTACTCAGGACCTTTTTAAATAAAGATCTAGACGAAATAATTTGGACACTTCTTTTCTTTTACATCATTGAATTAGAACTTTCTTTTATTTCCTTTGTAATGACCATTCTAACCTAAATAAGAATTATCGAATCCCTAGTCCAAAATTTTCAGACTCTTTAATATCTGATGAGTCATTGATACTTCGACTCCAAGAGTAGGGTATCCTAAGGTATACTTGGTTCTTATTTAGGTGAAGGTGAAAACAATTTCACCAGTTCTTTCGAAAAATGTCTTGATTTGGGCGATTTTAACAAGACAAAACCCTCTCTACCATACCAACTCCTATACGGTCTCTGTCTAATAACTCTGTTCCAACTACGAGTACTCTTTCCAGACTCTTAGAAAGAGTCTGTACCCGAGACATTGGGTACAGGGACCGTAAAAAATAAAGTGAAAAACCCTTTTTTTTTTTTTTTTTTTCAGGATAAAAAGACGGGTAGTTCAAAACGGAGGTGATACAAACTTCTGAAACACAATGAAAAACGAATCTCGATAAAAAGGAAGAGTGAGAGATTTCGTCCCAAATTAAAAAGAAATCAAAGTAGTACAAGACACCTGATATATCTACGTACTACTTTCTTGTAAAATAAACCAATTGAAACTTAAAGTTCTCTGTCTCGGTCGGAAATTACTCTGACGTGAGACTAAAACAAAGAGAAAAGAGACACACTGGGTCACTCTAAAGAGAAACCGACTTTAACAAAAGGACTTCGTGATGGAAAAAGGACAGGTACAGAGGTCATCGATCTTGAAGGGGTTTAGTACGGCATAGAAGGGATTTCCCACAGGAAAGATTCTGGAGTCCGGTACCCCTTCTTTTTATTAGTCGAGGTTCAAGTCTTCTGTGTACAATGTTCCTTCTTAAAAACAAAAAAAAAGGAGGAGAACCAACAAGAATTTGTATACATCAAATCCCCCCTAGTCGTACAATAACAAAACTTTCTTCGTTCCCGAACTTAAATAAAACCACGTCGATAGTGGTTTTCTAGGTCTAAAACTCCCCGACCTAGTCGAAGAAAGGAGAACACTCCAGGTCCATTTTAAAGTAAGGGAGGTACCGGTCCGCGAAGACTGTTCGTTTTTAGTTCCTGGGTTTTATTCAAAAAAATAGACTTTTTACACTTGATAGGGTTTTGTTTGTACTTTTTCGCGTCGACGGTTTAAGGTGTTCATTTTTTCTCAACTTCCAACTCTGTCACGTCCTAGAGCGACCCCTCATTACCCATTTCAAACCGGTCGACGGGAATTCCGGAAGTCCCTGTGAGTTAGGTTAACGGTACAGAATCGTCTACACTTAAAGTTCCAATGTGGACCCACAAGTTCCCGTCCCGGTTCACATTAGCCGTGAATCTAGTATCTAATTAGAATAAACGGTAGATAATCCAAACTAAGGAGAAGGGAGAGAGGGAGGGATTTCGGTCCTAATAACACTATCAAATTCTATTACCTAAGATTGTCCTTCTTTCCAGTGTGTCCGTACCTCTAAACCTTGGAATTCTATTATACTAATTAGATTTTCGAAGAAAGAGTTTCTCCTCCCTCCTGAAAAGTATACAGATTAACTCTCTCCTCTCGACTTTCTGGCCCTTTCTCGTTGTCTTTTGCCTCACGTTTCCTTGACTCAGAAACAGTTGTTGGCGTTAATTAATAGTAACAGTCCTACTAGAAAGTAATCAAAAGTGTGATTATTCTATCTAAACGGAGCACGGACTTCGACTATTTTGGAATAACCGTTACAACTATTCTGATACAGTCATACCTCTCCGTAAGTACTTATAGAAGTAGAATAAAATAAAAAGATCAAAAGGTTTTGAGTTACTGAGGTACCCGAAACGATTTTCATCGATGTAGACCCGGGACTCCACGTCCTTTTCAGGAATTGTGTCACCAACCATCTTAGATCGTTATTCATTTACGACTGGTGCCAATATTTGCGGTGTTTGTGTACTCATTTACAATATATGAAATATATGTCCCACGTCAAATGAGGTAGAGAAAATCTATAAAGGTCCATTGGGATTCGTTGGTTGTACCTCTCCAACAAAGAAAGGTGTCTTTCTTTCCGACGATTATAAATACATAATTAGTGCTACCTAGTTCTTAGATCCAAAGATTTTGTCTTTGACAATAAGAACCAGGTGGACGTTTTTTTACCTTGAGTAGACACCTAAGAGATGAGAGAATATAAAAAGGTAAGAAGATCCTCTTTGACAAAACGAGAAATCAATACCATTGACGGTTTATCAAAAGTAATAACACCGAGTGACAATGAAACCACAATAAATTTACTTATCTTTGCGAACATATAGGAAAACGAAATATATGTCAAATGAGCTATACGTGTATAATATTACAACATATATATAATGTATATTATATATTAACGTGTATAAAAGAATATATATAAATAACTATATGTGTAGGATACCCCAAAGGGGTTACCGAGTCGACCATTTCTTGGGTTGACGATTACGTCCCTGTATTCTCTACACGTAAGTTAGGGACCTAGGTCTTCTAGGGGACCTCTTCCTTAACCGTTGGGTGAGGTCATAAGAACACACTTCCTACGGTACCTGACTCCTCAGACCACTACCGTTTCTCAGTTTGTGTTGATTGATGCACGTGCACACATGTGTGTGTAGAACATTACAGTATATTAATTATATATTAATATGTTATTAATTATATATAATGTGCTATATAATGCTGAAATATAATATTGTAATACTACACATATAGTTTATATACAAATATATACATACATCCTCTACATAGAAAAGGTAATTTAAGTTAAGAGGGACGAAAGAAGTGAAAGAAATTGATTTATTTTTACACGACAACCGAACAAATTCCACTTGTTGTCTCCTCTCCCTATCGAGAGATGATATCGACTGCGGAAGGGTTTCCGAGGCTCAACATCGGAATCCCTTTCTTTATACTCTAAAATTAAACATTAAAGTATTTGTCAATGAAAGAAAATGGTGTGCCTCGAGGGAACTAAGGAAGGGTTCCTTATTTCCGTCCGGTACACCACACAAGAATTGGTTCTACAATCTTATCTCTCCTCCGGTAAGGGTCTGTATCCCTCGAGTCGTGTTCCTTCCGTACGTCCCACAGTCGTATCAATCGTGTATTCTGTCCGACGAAGTATATTGAACACTCTACTATTATCTATAGACAGTCGTAGGGTACTCTCAGAGTTCTGAGACATGTCACAATCTCGTCATCCTTTATTAATGAAGAGTCATGTTTAGGATGTCGGAACGTACTCCCGGTCGACGGTATCCTCGCTTTTACGAAAAGACGTTTAGTCTGAGTGGTTGTCACCGAAGTTCTACTTCACGTCTCTTCGATCTTATTTAACTACAACTTGTATATCTTTTCATTCTGTGAAAGGAGACCCACTTTGAAGAAAAAAATACTTAAAAACTTTGAAGAGTGATCTATTACGACATTAAGTACCCGATGGGTTGACCTTTTCCATCATCAGTGATTAAGTAAGACATCGATTCCCCCACCTTCTTTTATATGAACATTAAAGACCTTGGTTTTTTCTTCTTCTTCTTCTTCTTAACGAAAGAGTAAGAGATTTCCATTTAAAACTAATAATTTTTTTTTTTTAGTCGAAAGTTTTTACACATTTTACCTCGTATCACCTTAACGTCTGAGCCTCTCTAATCAGTTAAGGACTGGCAAACAAATTTGACCAACTCTGACTTTACAAGGTCCAAACGGACACCAATAGTCAAGATGTCGCAAAACAAAGTAAAGTCAAACATCATTCACCTTTCTCTTTGTTTATTACTCCCGGTATAGGATAACGAAGAAAGGGTCACTGGTGGTGTTTTATGTCGTTTTGTTCTTACTTCGTTTATGGACGAAACGGACGAGTCAAACAAGACTTGACTCTTCAAGGTTCCCTTGACCGCCCTAAGAGCAGACAATTCTGAGAAAGGATGGGATTAGAGTGAGGGTGAAAGACTAGAAGGAATAGGAGTCTTTCTCCACAACCGCAAGCAGTTGGGGGTATGTAGTGTCGAAATGGATTATATACTACACAAATAAGAAGGGTCCGGCGTCCGACATAGTGAGAGTTTACTGACTGTTGTTGAGACTTTACTTCACCCGGGTTTCACCGGAGATTATCCATACCCTACGGAGAGATCAGTTTGTATTTCGTTTAATTACACGCGGGGAGGACGTGGAAGTCAGACCTTTACAGTATTTCATTATTCGTTCCTCGGGAAGCGTTACACCTTCCGACCTAAAGTTAGCTAAATGTATAATTTCCCTGTCCGGTGTAAAGTAAACGAGATTATAGTTTCCATATTCAAAGATTTGAGATTCCAGACAAAAAGGATTTCATCAGGACTAACATCTGACCTACGTTCCTACTTATTACTGTGTTTACGTTAATATATAGACAGAGTAAGGGACAGCAAATCCACATTTCTTACTTTAGTTCGTTTCTGAATCCTTATTAAATATAACGATACACAATAGCCACAAATATACTATAGTCCTACATACACACGCACAATTTTTTTTATCACATCCTTTTATGTGATTTCTCCCTTTATGTCTTTATATCAAACACTATTATACAAAAATTTACAAAGATATTAAAACAAAAATAGGGTAAGGTGGTCACGACCCCTTTCACGATTTTTTTTTTTTTCACTATCTGAATTTCTATCTAACGACGTCTTCTGACTGTTTTTGTTTGAGTTTTAAAAATACTTAGAAACTTGGAGATTATAGGATTTTATAGACCGTATTTTTATATAGTGTTTCGGTAGATGAGACACTGACATTTTCTGAAGAATACGGACTAAAGGTCGAACGAAACCATTTAAGGAAACGAAAGGTAAATACAAACTATACTGAGAGGACGCTACAATCAATTTTCTGCTTCATTCACTCAATACATACTTCTCTTTCATACGTAAGTATCTAAGAGAGAGGACAGAGAGAGTTTTTGTGTGTGTAGGTGTCCGCGTGTGTGTGTGTGTATAGTGTACTACTTTAAAATCCAATAGAGAAAATTTTCGTTTTTTTTTTTTGTTTTGTTTTGTTTTGTGGACTCGTACGTTGAATTTAACCATTACGTTTACTCATATGTTGTTTTAAACAACAAAACAAGAAGTTAACGACGATCCTACAGAATTTTCTTAATAAATAAAGTTTACAAAACTCAGTCAAATGTTTATTTCACGTTACATTCGAAAGAAGACTTACTTTCAATCCGTTAAGTAGAGAATAATTGCTTTGACTCTTTCAAAACGTTTGGGACTAATAAAATTCTTTCTTCTTTCTTCAAATCCTTGAATAGACGTCTGTAAAAGTCATAAACCAAATAAAAATGAATAAAAATAAAAAAAAGAAAAATCAAAGGGGGTCAACTAATGTTTGTTTACCTTAATTTTACGTCGAAGATTCTTTTAGAAAGCTTTGTGTTGCGGTTTCACAGCATAGTTTTACACTTTNAAATCCTTGAATAGACGTCTGTAAAAGTCATAAACCAAATAAAAATGATTAAAAATAAAAAAAAGAAAAATCAAAGGGGGTCAACTAATGTTTGTTTACCTTAATTTTACGTCGAAGATTCTTTTAGAAAGCTTTGTGTTGCGGTTTCACAGCATAGTTTTACACTTTCATTTTGTTTCGACGTGGACCGTATCTTGTATAAAATAATTTTCTTTGATTATAAAAGAATTAAAAAGGAAAGAAAATCTAATACTCTAAATATCCATTCGAATTTTCAATACACTAATAGTAAACATTTTAAGTTTCGTTTGCAGGAAAGAAAGACGACAATATCTTTCGTTTTATAAAATGATAACACACACACGAGTAACACACACACACACACACTCACAAAATCTGGTCGTTATAAAACTAGGGATCTTGGATCTTGTAAGAAAGAACACATCCTTCTATGAAGTCGTAAGAAGATCAATATCTTGGTTCTGGTTTTTATGTGAAAATTTTATCAAACAAAGATATTTTATCTAAGACTAAAAGAAATATCTTTAATTTTATTTTTATCGAATGAAGGGGTATTCCTTTGAGAAGACAACACTGAACCCAACGTTAGAAATAGAATAGTAATTAAAATAACTAAAGCATAAATAAAGTCTCTCATAAAGATGAAAATATAAATTATGCTTGAAAGGTACAATTTTTTGTGTGTAAATAAATTCTGGAATTATTTTTGAACCGGACTGTTTCCCTTGTACACAATCTACAAATACGGCAATTTTTTTTTAAAGAAACAAACACTTATTAGAATTTTTAAATCTTGTGGTTCTCGCAATTTGTTTTGTTTTAGAAAAGTCACGTGATTTAACAAATTGCGTCGTAATGACTTCGAATAGATGTTGTTATAAAATACTATAAGTACTAGTGAATTCCAGAATGTAATGTACGTGCATCAAGGTTCTTCAAGATTAATCCACTTTAGGATCATAACTATAAACTTCTTTGACCATTCTAACGGATAATTATCTTTATTTTCGGACTCCGACCTGTGAACCCCTGGAATTTTCAGTTTTCTAGAAAAATGGACGTTCGGAGTATACCTTCTACTGGAAAACCTTTTCTCTTTTTTGTGTATACAATGTCTTGCGCAATAAAAAAATTACGTAAAATTTGACTTCAGATAGGTTTTTGAGTAAGTGTATCACATCTACTGTATTTAAAATATCCTCTGTTAGTATTCGAAAAACACCCCCATTTTGGTATCACTGGTAATAAAGATACCTGAGTGTTTATCTTCTAGTTGAAAATTATTTCTCTATATTGTAAAATTCACACATAGAAAAATTTTAGTCAGAGAGAAACGTTCATTTCGAAATAATGAAAACTCAAGAACTGTCCGTGAACTTCTTTCCAGTGTATTATTTTGACACGAATAAAGAGTAACGTCCTTTTGTTATTCAGTACAGACGTAGGTAATAAATGGTTTAACAGAAATAAAAAGAAGCGGACGACCCAAATATCCTTATTTCTATTTATTATAATATTTTGATCGGATCTATAAAAGTGTTAGTAGGTCAATTCACTATCACTCGATCAGAAGGTCTCAACTACTCTCATTTCCCTTCTTAAACAATAGGTTCATTAAAAGATCTTTATATAATTTCCATTAAAAGTATCTTTCTATATAGACCCTAGTGTTTACATATACAACCTTTTTTTTCAAAATTTATCTTTCACCACGTTTTTTAAAGTAATATGGTAAAAGAAAGTTTCTTGAATAAAAAAATATCCGTTTAGAAGACAAAGTTGAAAAAAGAGGAAAGGGAGAGACAGCAGCTATCAATGACAGGACAAATTTGAGGAGCAATTTCGTTTCTTTATAAGATTTTAGACAACAGTTTCTTTCGTTCCATAAATTTACACGAACGAATTGCTAATCTTATAGAATCACCAATTCTCGGATAGAAGTTCGCGGTCTCACGTTTAGACACGAGATCAGGTACGTACGTGACTTGACCAGTAAATTAAAAAGATACGGAGTCACCGGAACGTGTTCATTTTACCGCTATTATAACAAATATCAGAGACGAGAATGCATTTAACGAGTTCTACTATATTGTTCGTCCAATTTTGACCTTGGACTTGTATCTGTTAAATATAAGACGTCGGGACGAGAATTGGTTTTAGATCATACGGAGTATAAGAAAGTTGATCGTCTGCCTCGAAGTTTCTGTTAAAACACGGGAAGGGACGGTGGGATGATCATAAAATAAGTCGTCCAGGTTAGATCGAGTCAGTTACAAAACAGTGTTTGACCTAGTGTGTCTTGAGTTTAATTCTCAGGTACGTTTATGTCCTCACACCTCGTAGGTAGCAGACGGTACCAAGTTCCTTTATTAGACCTCTTTCTTGTCGGTCTACCTCTCTAAACGTTTCTGTCTCTGGTCTTTTGAGGATATTAACCTTGTTTCAGAGGACCAACAGACTCTGTGAAGCTCCGAAAGAAGGAACTACAAACCCTCAAAAGGACTGTCGTGCGGTATGGGAACCAGTCGTCTTTGTGAACTGTCCACACGTGCACACATACGACCCCTTCTAGCACTCTAAATTTGATCAAACTTACTCAAAGATAAAAAGTATATGTGTGTTAGAAAGTTCGTATACTATTATGAAACGACAACGATGACGATTCAGTGACTGAGACACGCTGGGGTATCTACCGTCGGGTGGTCCGAGGGGGCAGGGACCCTAAGAGGTCCGTTCTTGTGACCTTACCCAACGGTAAAGGAAGAGGTCACGTACTTTCACTTTTCACTTTCACTTTAGCAAGTCAACACAGACTGAGAAGTACTGGGGTACCTGACGTCGGATGGTCCGTTCTCATAACCCTAAAAGGTCCGTTCTCATGACCTCACCCAACGGTAACGGAAGACTTAACTAGAAATCACCGAGTCTACCATTTATTAGACGGACGTTATGTCCTCTGGACTCAAGTTAGGGACCCATACCTTCTAGGGGAACCCTTCCCTTACCGTTTGGTGAGGTTATAAGAACGGACCTCTTAAAGTGTTTGTCTCCTTGGACCGTCTGATATCAGGTACCCCAGTGACTCTCAGTCTGTGGTGACTCGTTGAAAGTGAACCATAAACGAGAAAAGACCAAAGGGTCACGTGTACCGTAGTTGAGTTGTAAAAGATCGGAGACAAAAGTCTAAGTAAGAATCGATCTAGGTTTTATCAGGGAAAGAGGAGAAGGATCAATTTTAGAGGGTAAGGAGGAAAACTCCGAGGTCGTAGAAACGAAGAAAAGTCGTGAAAGGAAGTGTAAGTAAGGATCTAAAAATCCATTAGAGGACGAGTTGAGTTTTGAGTTGTTTTATACAGGAGGAGACGTTAGTTAAAGAAAGACTTATTAAGTCCTTCCTAATTATTAAGACGACAAGTATAACTATGGTATATATATATTATATACATTATTATATATATACAAATATATATATAACGATATCATATATACATATATACATACATTATTATATATATACATTATTATATATATATACATATATATATATATCGATATCATCGTAGTAACCTCTTCCTTTACCGTTGGGTGAGGTCATAAACACGGACCTCTTGGGGTATCTGTCTTCTCTGACCGTTCGATGTCAGGTACCTTAACGTTCTCAACCTGTCTTGAATCTCTGATTTGGTGGTGGTAGAATAGTAATCAAAAATTTCACAAAGGACGGGTTCCCGTCCCTAACCCGTGGAAAAGAAAAATTGAGGTAGCGAATCTAACCAGGAACCTCGTTTTATCCACGAGTCTTCTTTTTTTTTCATATACAAAGACCCACTGACTTGAACCGTTTGTAGTACCCCTTTAATAAATACGTATACACTTTGACACTTAGGATGTCTGTTTGCTGTAGTAGTTTTCACCGTATATATATAGATATATATGTATATACTTGAGATATATCGTATATCATGAACCCCATTAGTGGTTTATGTGATCAATTACGTTTACCTCTTTATATAATTTTACTTCAAAAAAACTTTCGATTTCCCGTCTGATCACAAAAAAAGGAAAAAGGAATTTTGATTTTATAATTAATTTTCGTTTGTTGGATGTTCGAATCGAAAAACTTACTCTGAATGAATAAGGTTAGTCTTCTACCTAAGTAAGAAATATAATAAGTCTTTATACGTATAATACACACATCAGCACATATTCTAAAATTTTATATTTCATATGTAGTAAAAGGAGTTAAGTCAGTTTACTAGAATTCCTGAATGATAATGAATAAAAGAATATTACTTGTGTCACGTAAACCACTAATATATATTAACATAATGATATTTGTCCAATGATTAACATAATAATATTAACACAATAAATGATTAACATAATAATACTCGTAACTTGACGTTCCTCGACTTCGAGGTTATGAAACCGGTGGACTATACTTCTCGACTGAGTAAACTTTTCTGGGACTACGACCCTTTCTAACTTCCGTCCTCCTCTTCACCTACTGTCTCCTACTCCACCAACCTGCCGGTAGTGACTGAGTTACCTACACTCAAACTCGTTCGAGGTCCTCCCCACTTCCTGGCCCTTCGGACCGTACGACGTCGGGTACCCCAGAGTTTCTCAGCTTGTGTTGACTCGCTGACTTGTTGTCGTTTGTTCCCAAAATTTATAATATACTGTATATTAAATATTATTTTGTTTTAATATATCATAATATATAACGATCCTGTATGTGAGATATTTTAAGAGTAAAAGGTAATCACGAAAGAGATAGATGGAAAAGAACCATTGACCCTTTTAGTGTCTGGTAAAGCCTGATCGTCAGTCTTCTGTAACCGGACCGGGTAGTCGGGTGACGTCAGACGTCGTGTCGGAAGGAGAATCAAGAAGGGAATTCAGACTTCCAACAACACTTCTATTTTATCCTATTACACGTACGATCACGAAACTTTTCATATTTCGTGATATATTTACATTCTACAATAACATTTTCCCCCGAATTTTGATATCGTATTTTTCTGAACAATATTTTTATTTTATTTTCACTGAGATCAGTGAATAAAAATACTCCATGAAAGGAGAGAAACCTTTTTATATTAAATGATTAAGTCCTCTCTCGATAATTAAAGAGTCAGGAAGTGTCGGCAATTTCGACCCTACTACTGAAGTTAAGTCAAATGTTTACCTCACCCGTATGACATCCCTTTACAATGAGAGTCCAATGTATAGCCACTTTAATTTAATTTAATTACTTTTCTCTTCTTTTAGGACACATCTATTTGTTCATTGAGTAGGGGTCACTCCAGATCAGTTACAGGCTTACTCCGTAGTCAATTTTATATAAGTGAAAACGTGTAGAGAAAGGGTACGAAGAAGTCTAAAATAAACCTTTAATAAAGATTTTATACTAAGTATTTTTATTATAGACATACCGTTGACATTGTAATACCTTTTTTTACAGTAGTCCTAAATTTAATTTACCAATCATCACTCGGAGATACATAGAAGTTATTTTATAGTTTCTCTCGTAGAGCACTAAAATATGTTACAAAGGTCTTGGGTCCCGTGTTTTGAAGGTGATAGTTTTCCATTAGAATTTACCACTTTCCACCTGTTGACTTGAGTACCGTTATCTATGAAAATTAATCTTTTTCAATAAGAGGTATGAAGCTATAAACTGATAATATAGTTTGACGAAACCTAAAAATTTTTATTAAAGGTTGTATGTTACTATCTAGTTTCATATCTCACATTCTCTTTCTTTTAGAGATTTCCCGGACTTAGAAGCAAGTAAGACATTAATGATAGACTAAGTTCGAAGGACTATTAGACACTATTAGACAACAACTGCTGTTTAGGACAACCCAATAACATCTCGCTCTTAAGACTCATTAGAATCCCTTTAAACGTTTGGAGAGATGCTGTGATAAAGAAATAATCGTTTACCTCTGTAAATACCTATGAATTAAAAATTCGAGAAACATTACGAAACTTCTCAATTAACAATATTCGGTTTGACGTATTGAAATTGGTTACATCGAAAATAATTATACGGTACTACGGCACATATATAAATAATCCCCCCCATATGAACACTGTACGGTATGTTGAATGACCTTTATTGATAAAACAGTAAAATAACTATTGAACATCCTTCCATTTCCCGTGTAATTATCTTAGACGATTACCGTTGTTTTATTCCTGTATTCTTTAATATATCTACTAAACTATGGCTTTTATTTGAGTTTAATTCTTCTACTTTGAATGTTTCTATATCCTGGAATATGAACCCAAAGTTTAAGGTTTAAAACTTTTTATCCAATCTCTTATACACTCAATCGTCATCACTACGATAGACATAGACAGACAGTCAAATAAAAAGATAGATATTCGATTTTCTCTTTTACTGAATTCCGATTCAATTCCCATTCACAATAACCTTTCTATACCGATGTTTCTATAATTCTAAACTTCCTTACGTTATATTATAAGTAAGACTTTATCAGGATAATTTGGGTTTTGGGATTTTGACAAGTCTGTTTGAACCCTTATAAAACATGTCAACACCATGGTCAAAAAAGAACAAAAAAAAAAAAAATCCTTTTCTCTGTTTGATCTTATAATCTTTTCTCATTCCTCCTATCGCATTGTTTAAGGTAATGTATACATAGTTAGACACGATTCGAAAATAAGTATAATGTCGGGTGACACCTACCATAGTGAAAATGGACATTCAATCCTCTCTTTTTATTGTAGGGATATTGGTATATCACTCGTTCACGACCACGGTCTAAACTTAGATCTACAGATGGAGGTCTTGACTCCGACAGACCAGGTCCGGTGAGAACAAGGAGAACATACACTACATATGATGTCTCTGTACTGGTCCGAAGGGAGTATCGAGTCATCCATTTCTTAGCGGACGCTACCTCCTCTGGGGTCAAACTAAGGACACAACCCTTCTAAGGGACCTCTTCTCTATCCAATGGGTGAGGTCATAAGAACCCGGAGGGAAAACCGAGTCGACCATTTCTGAGACGGAGGTGACACCCTCAGGACCCAAGCTAGGGACCCAACCCTGTTAGGGGACCTCTTCCCGTTCCGATGGGAGAGGTCATAAGACCGGACCTCTTATATGGGGTGACAGATCAGGTACCCCAGAGTTTCTTGACCTGTTCTGGCTCACTAAAAGTGAAAGTGTCTCTTTTCTCCCCAACAAATCGAACCTTGTCTTTTCTGGGTTCCCTTTACGACTGTTCGTGGCAGTTTAAACACTTCCAGACAATTCCAGTTACCCTACTTTGACGTCTACCTAAACAATCCACACACAAATCTACGAGATCCTTCGAAGAGAACTACCATATTGTACAAATACTGGCCGTATTAAAAGTCTATACCAATAATAGAGATCGAAGACGACTCCTTACTTGTCCATAATTCATAAGAAACAGAAAAGACTTCTATTTGGACTAAAGAATTTAACTTGTAAAAAGTGAACTAAAAGTATATTAGACGGACCTCGTAAATGACTTTTATAACAGATTCGTTTTCATCGACTGATGACAGAATCTTTATTGACTTTTTGAATACTCACTCATTTTGAAATGAAAAGTCGTTCGAAGTATATAAGAATCGATAGGTATAGAGAAAAATAAGACTTATAAAAAACAACGTGTTTACCTTCGTAAAGGGAAATATTTTTGTACGTCTGGAACAGTCGGTCTTTCTGACGGTCAGAGATGTAACAAATCAAAACCATACACTTTTTAGGTAACCAAATCAGCAGAGTAAAAATTTTGACTATTGTGAAAATTCGATAATATTGAACCAGAACAAAGTAAATTAAATCGTAAGACCGAATAAGTGGGTAAACAGATTCCGAAAGTTGTTACAACTTTCGAATTTTAAAGTAAATCCTTTATTTTAACACGTAGTCCTTAGAGATTCTAAAACGAAGAGGGAACGGGTTTATTATATAATTTATTCTCCGTTTATCTGTTCGTTTATTTTTTGATTCCTCTTTGACAGACTTGGTTGAAACAGTCTCGAGATATTTTATTGGTGTCCGAATCCCGTTAGTTTGCTAGTCGGTTAGTTCTTTCTAAATAAAAATTTACCTTTTGCAACATAACAAGATCACGTACGGACTGGGGTGAGAAACGGACCGGGTCGTCACCTAGAAAGTGGGTCCACGGAGAGAACTTGGTCTTCTTCGTTGTATCTAGAATAGACGTTTAGTAACATCTGTGAAACAGATTAGAAAAAACCCCCTATCGATTTTCTGCTTATATTCCACGATTACGACAGATAGAACGGACTTAGTCTTAAGTCTGTCTTTTGTTATCTTTAACATCTTTTAAATTCCACTGTTCTCTGGTCCTCTATGGACCTCGTTCACTAATACTCATCTGATATATCATTGGTAGAGAGATTTCGACCCTCCTTTTCGGTCTCATTTTAATCTGTTTAATTTTGTAAGTTTTCGTTAGTACAAATTTTTTCCTTAAATGGACCTACCTTCTCCTCAAGTCCCCTCTTACCTATACACATTCCGACTTAGGGAAGTGACAAGTGGATTTTGTAACAATTAGTCGATCTGGGGTTATGTTTTATTTTGTAAATGTTTCTTATTCCTCAAATCTTCTGGTGTGTGTATAGATCCGTTCTACGAAGAAGTTTTCTTAGGACACTTTTGGATTCGAAAGTGGAACCCGACTAGGGATTTAAATCTCGTCCGGTTTTATTTACAACTACCTCACGGGGTCTTATCAGTTCAGTTAGGTGTTACTCACCTTCTCGAGGACTTTAAGTTCCTTTAAAGATAGTTTTGTAATTGACTTGTATTCTATTTTTGAGTCTCTGAAATTACTACCATATCCTGTATTTTATCAGAAACTTTTTTATTAAACCCGTTCAGAGTTTTCTTATCTGATGGGGTCGAAAGTTGTTTGTGTGTATATGTGTGCTTGTACGTGTGTGTTTTATTTTTGACGTTAAAGAGTCTTTTCTCCTCTATACGAAAGGTCTTAATGGCATAATATTAACAGTTCGTGGGTTAAGAGTTGTTCCATTAGTTCCGTATGTTTCTTTGTCCTTTTGTACCGGGTAAGTTACCTCGTTTTAATGCACTGTCTTGCACAGGGGTTTCTTCAAGTCTACGGTCTTATTAATCCGTCTCTAAAATTTTATTGGCAAAGTTTATCGATTACTTTATATATCAGTTCCTTGATTTCCTTTTTTCTTTTTATAATATGTTTACTTTACTTTTGTTGTTACATCCATCTTTAATACTTTTTCATTGGTTCGTTTTTAAAACCTCGACTTTTTCTGTTTACTTTACTTTTGAACCGATCTCAAAGTTGTTGTCTAAACTCGTTAGTCTTCCTTCTTAGCCCCTTGAACTTTTGTCTCGTTGACCTTACTGGTTCACACTCACGATCTTTCCTTTCTTCCGGTAGTAGTGGTACTGAGACTACGTAGTGGGTCGTCCGGTTGGTACCTGTGGGGTCTTTGTCTCGTCCTTTGCTGTCTTTCTAATAAACTTTTTTATTACCGACTTTTGAATAACTTGAACTACTTTAAGTACTTGCATATTGAGATTCTTCAAGTCACTTGGGATTCATCCTAGTTGAGTTATCTAAATGTGTCTCTTTGTAACATCAGCCTGACAGTTTCTGTTTTCTACTGTCCTTGGTCTCTTGTTGCTACGTAGCGTATGATGTGTCAAGACGTTTTTACCTCCCTTTACATTCTGTGAAACAGTGTCTGTTTTCACTTCCTCGAATGATGGTCGATCTAGATGAGATGCTCTTTAAGATTTTCCTTGAGAAGTTCGACTTTACTTTCCTCAGGTCTGTTATTGAGTTACGAGATACATCTATATTTCTAGGGACTATTTTATTAATGTACTCGGTTATATTTTTGTTCATAATAATATTTAGACCAAACATTGAGATGAATGATACCCTTAATTCTCTGGTTGGGGTTTTTACTAGATATCTTGTATGTGTGTGTGTTTTTTTTTTTTTTTTTTCTCTTTCTTTAGATGTGTTTCATTTTCGACGAGTCGACACAGGCTGAGAAACACTGGGGTACCTGATATGTCAGGTACCTTAAGAGGTCCGGTCTTATTACCTCACCCAACGGAAAGGGAAGAGGTCCCCTAGAAGGGTTGGGTCCCTAACTTGGGTCCAGAGGACGTAACGTCCACCTAAGAAATGGTCGACTCGGTGATCACTTCAGGTTTTTGTATGAGAGTCCCTTCGATAGTCCAAGGACTTGATAGTCCCTTCGGACTTTAGACGTGTGCGGTAATGTTTTTTTGGTTGATTTGTTTTTTCTTTCGTCATTTTCTCTTTTCCCTGTTTTTACTATATTCTATGTTTTTTGTCCATTTTTCGTCTATATTCTTGGGAAAGTGTTTCAAATTCACATTTACCTAATTTGAGAGTTAAGTTTTCCGTCTTTAACCGTATTACATAATTTGTTCTTTGTGTTCCAGGTTACTGTACACACGCACACACGCTTCAACGAAGCCAGTACAGGGTGAGAAACGGAGGGATTCCTGACGTCGGGAGGTCCGAGGAGACACGTACCCTAAGAGGTCCGTTCTTAGGACCTCACCCCACGGTACAGGAGGAGGTCCCCTAGAAGGACTGGGTCCCTGACTTGGGAGGAGAGAAAACAGAGGACGTAACCGTCCACCTAAGAAATGTTGACCCCGGTGGACCCTTCGGGGTCTAGGGTACTGTGTACCAAATTTTCACTGAGTAAAATCTAGATTTCCGGGTTTTTTCTATTTTAACTTTTATCTTTTCTAAAAGGTCCATTTATCGTTGGTTTCTCTCTTGATACCACTGATATAATTATAGTCTATTTTATCTGAAATTGTCGAGAAGAATCTCTGTTTCTCTTTTTAATGTATAACTATTTTCCCAGTAGTACTTCTACTTAGTTCACATATATACGTGTCTCGGGGTTTTCTATGGTTCGTTGTAACCGTCTTAACTTCCCTCTTTGTCTGTTAAGATATTATCAGACTCCGTAGATATGATATGTAAGTTTTCTATAGGAGAAAGGGTCCTCTACTAATACATTTGAGTGGGTGTAAGAGGTAGGGAAAGAAAGGAAGGAGGGAAAATAACAGTAATTCTTTACAAGGGAAGAGAATAGTGTATAAACCCCTAACAGGTCAAAAGGAAAGGATAAAGTAAGGTAACACTAACCTGTTATATGTTACAATCGTCGTTAGAGAAATTTAAATAAGTCTAAACAAAACACCGTATTTGATATCGGATCACATGAGCTCTTTTTGTAAATAAGACGACAGAGACCAAGTTCTCATGACATATTCAGATTAACCAAATATTACGACAAGTTCTTGAAGTAAAGGAACGTCTAAACAATCTTTTTTTATATTATTTCATTTTTGAAGTAGTTTATTATTTCATTTATTTCATTATTGTATTATTTCAGTTTGAGGGTAGTTTAAAGTGTAGGAGGAGGTATAAGGGAAGGGAAATTTGGGTTAAGTACTTTCCTTTCCTCACGTTCTACATTCAAATGTATCGATCATTACTCCTTTTATGAAGGCACCACCAAGTCTACCATTTCACAGACAGATGTTACGCCCTCTAGGTCTAAGTTAGGGACCCAACCCTTCTAGGAGACCTCTTCCTTTACCGTTAGGTGAGGTCATGATAACGGACCCTTTAGGGTACCTATCTCCTCGGACCATCCGATGTCAGGTACCCCAACGTTTCTCAGCCTGTACTGACGCTGAAGTGAAAGATTACTCCTTTTATTCTGTGAAGAAACATTTCGAGTATAAAGAAAGAAAAAAAAAATTAAAAAAAAATAAAAAATTTAAAATTTTAGAAATTAAGAATGTATGCAAGGGTTTGTACTTGGGGGGAGGGTGGAGGGAGGGGTGTTGTAGAGAGAGCCAGTAGGGGTACGTGGTCGGGGTTCGTACGACGTGGGATGCAGTCTGTACCTGACCGCTAAGTTAAGAATGTACTGTCATATGTACAATCTTAAGGGTAAGAGGGTTTAGTAGGGTGGGAGAGGGAGAGGGAGACTCAGGTTTTCAGGCAATATGTGTAGACACAGAAAAAAGGACAGAACGTATGTCCCAGCAGTAACGGTAGAAGGATTTAAGGTATATATACACAATCATATATATACACAAAAAGAAAGACCGAATGAAGTGAGACATATTAACCGAGGTCAAAGTAGGTAGAGTAGTCTTGACTAAGTTTACTTAAGAAAAATTACCGACTCATTATGAGGTAACACATATACATGGTGTCGAAAGAATAGGTAAGTAGACGACTACCTGTAGATCCAACAAAGGTACAGGACCGATAATATTTGTCACGACGCTACTTGTAACCCCATGTACACAGAGAAAGTTAAGACCAAAGGAGCCACACATACGGGTCGTCACCCTAACGACCCAGTATTCCATCAAGATAAACGTTAAAAAATTCCTTAGAGGTGTGACAAGAGGTATCACCGACATGATCAAACGTAAGGGTGGTTGTCACATCCTCCCAAGGGAAAAGAGGTGTGGGAGAGGTCGTAAATAACGAACGTCTAAAAACCTAGTGTCGGTAAGACTGACCACAGTTCACCATGGAGTAACGCCAAAACTAAACGTAAAGAGATTATTACTCACTACAACTCGTAGAAAAGTACACAAACAATCGGTAGACATACAGAAGAAACCTCTTTACAGATAAATCAAGAAACCGGGTAAAAAACTAACCCAGCAAATAAAAAGACCTTAACTCGACGTATTCAACGAACATATAAAAACTCTAATCAACAAACAGTCAACGAAGTAAACGATAATAAAAGAGGGTAAGTCTTCCGACAGAAAAGTGGAACGAATATAAAAGGAAACAACACGTCTTCGAAAATTAAAATTAATCTAGGGTAAACAAATAAAAACGAAAATAAAGGTCTTAAGACCCTCCACCTAGTATCTCCTAGGACGACACTAAATACAGACTCTCACAAAACGGATACAAGAGGAGATCCTCAAAATATCAAAGACCAGAATGTAAATCTAGAAATTAGGTAAAACTCAAATAAAAACACATGCCACAATCTTTCACTAGATCAAAGTAAGAAAATGTTCACCAACTGGTCAAAAGGGTCGTGGTGAACAATTTCTTTAACAGAAATGAGGTAACATATAAGAACGGAGGAAACAGTTTCTATTCCACAGGTATACACACACCTAAATAGAGACCCGAGTAAAAAGACTTCTTCTACACTGTCATTATAAACTGGTCGAAACTCTCATTCATCTTCAATCTTACCCAACGAAACTAAGATTATTTTATCTTGAGTTAGACTACAAGATATCCTAGGATTATGTAGAGAAACTCCTCTAAGAGGATCTATTTAATACCGTGGGATAGATTAAATACCGAATAATACACATATTTGCAAGTATTTGTCGATACTTTAAAATCCATCGAATTTTGTAAAATTTTATAAATCAGTAGGATAAAGACATTTTCTGACTTCAATTTAAAATTATTGTTTCGTTTTAATTATAACAATACTTGTATTTTTATATACAAGTATATATATATATACTTTAGTAAATCAATTGATAATTTAAATTGATCCAGGAAGGACCGTCTGTTTCGTTTTCCCTAAGTATAACTATGTCTAAAGAATAATGTTGTATTTCGTTTAGTGGACTCTTTTGTAAATGAAAAAACTACGATTTAAAGTTCGTATTTTGTATAGTATATTTAGAAGTAGATTCCCTGTCATTCATTATATCACCGTTATAGAAGTTGAAACTTGAAGGTTTTCATACTTTCTTTTCTTTCTTTCTTTCACTACAGAGAGTCAGCACAGGATGAGAAACACTGGGGTACCTGACATCGGGTGGTCCGAGGAGACAGGTACCCTAAAAGGTCCGTTCTCATAACCTCACCCAACGGTAAAGGAAGAGGTTCCCTAGAAGGGTTGGATCCCCACCTTGGACCAGAGGACGTAACGTCCATCTGCGAAATGGGAGACTCGGTGGTCCCTTCGGGTAATAAGTTTTCCTGTAAAGGATAATTATAGGAAGTCACTTTCGACTCTCGTATTGCAATTTAGAGTTGATCCTCTTCCATAAAGAGCCATTTGAATTCTACTGAAATGTGAGAAAAATTTAATTAGAAGTAACCTCATATCAATTAAATGTTACAACACAATCAAAGACGACATGTCGTTTTATATATATGTGAGAATAAATTTAAGAAAAGGGTATATCCGGTAATGTCTCATAACTCATCTCAAGAGAACGGACCTTTTAGGGTACCTGTCTCCTCGGACCACCCGACGTCAGGTGCCCCAGCGATTCTCAACCATGTACAGGTAAGGTTGAGGGTTAAATACGGAGGACGTTGGGAGGGGTGAAACACTGGTACAAACAAAAGAACTATATTGTAGGTACAGTGACATTTACCGTATTAAAGTAAGAAAAAATTCCGACTTATTATAAGATGACATACATACATGGTGTTATTAGAAATCGGTAAGTAGACAACTACCCGTAAATCCAACGAAGGTACAGGACCTATAACATTTTATCACGATTTTACTTGTAACTCAATGTACCTAGAAAAATTATAAAAAAAGTCCTTAAATAAATCAATCAAAAAGAAAAAAGTAAAAACCGATATGGTAAACCGAACATCCGAAGGGACACCGAGTCGACCATTTGTTAGACGGACGTTACACCCTCTGGACCCAAACTAGGGACCTAACCCTTTTAGAAGACCTCTTCCCTTTCCGAAGGGTGAGGTCATGAGACCGGATCTCTTAAGGTACTTGACACCTTGAAGAAGTCGATCCCTAGTTTGGATACTGGAGACTTCTCCTTCATGTCAGAATTGGTAACCTGTTGGTCCCCTCAGATGTATATAGAAAAATTTAATACCAAAAGAGGTCTATAATACGGGTCCCTGAGACAAAAATCACTAGTGAACCGTTGAGACAAAAATCAAAACGAGAATTGACACTAGACTACCAAATGAATTTAGACTCTTATTTTACGTTTAAGATCTCCTCCTCTCTCTACCAAATAAACAAAAGTCGTCGATGAGACTTCATAGTGTAAATCGTTCTCAATCACATTCTAGTTAAGACTAGTCTTATCGTAACTACCCCCGGATACATTTATAGACGGACAGAAGGTCTAGTGATTTATATAAGAAATCGAAATGTATAAGACGATAATCTAGTAACCTATTCTTAGTATAACGAAATTATAATTATTATTAAAATACTAACCTTAAAGTAAAGGTTTTGGAAATACATAAAGAAATGATCTAATATATTGAAGAATGTAAAGAAAAATCCTAAAATTATAAAACTAGATAAACGGGATAATTGAGAGACAAAGGTTTTTATATTAAACGTCTCCATCTATGGGAAGAGCAGAAACTAGTCAACAGACACAAAGACTCTGTACACGCGTGTAAGTCAATGTCTCCGGAAGGAGACCAATACCATATCTGTGTATTTTACTCAACGGACCACTTCTTCCTTGTCATAGTGAAGTAGAAGACTCATACCTATACAGGTAAAGTCAGACCCACAGTGGTATGGGACAAAGAGTCACGGAAGTCTTTCTAACTCTCAACCTCACTCGAACCAAGGGACTTAGGAGGACTACACTATTGTTTTCGTAGTGAGGTGCCCTACACAGAAAACGTAAAGTGAAACCTCATTGGGTCCTCTATTACGGTGGAAGTTGTAGTAACAAAGGACTATCTAAAGACAAAGAATAGAGGAAGGAATCAGATTAAAGTGTACGGAAAGTAGAAGGTCTAAAGAAAAATTAAAGACTACATCATACAAAGACAAGAAAAACAGTCTACATCAATTTAAAAATTTTTTTTTAACGAAAGACGTCAATGATCAATGACCCTTGTCCTGTCTTACCCTTATAAAGGAGTACACGAGTCAGACTGTAGAACAAGTTTAGGAAGTACTAAGGTTACCCTAAATCTTATGATTTGTTTATTTGTAAATTAATTTACCGAGGGACTTTTCTATAAAGACTATTTACCTTTATGGTTTTAGACTAAAATTTGTACTGGTCTAAAATGAATGTCTTATTATATCTTCTAAAGGAGACAACTAAGTGTTTCGACTTTTACTTGTTTAGATTGTAAATTTAAGACTAAAAGACATCGACTCTACAGAGAAAGTATCGAGTAACTCATAAAACATCTCATATTGACGGACGTGTCTTTTAGGAGTAAGTCACTAAAAATATACCTAGAAAAGGTAAATCTTTTTATCAACAGTTTGCAAAAATACAAGTTTGGAAGACTGTTAATTCAAAATAAAAAGTCCACTAGATTTGAGAAAAAGAGGAAATGTCATGAAGAGTATTGTTATTACGAATGTCATTAAATTGACTCTAAAATGTAAACATTTGACATTTTACGACAATTCTTTACTGTACCTTAAAATCAAAGTACCGGGTGTGTGTGTTTTAAACTAGTTTACAACAAGCTAGTTAAGGTTACGAATTCCTTTTTATCTTTTTTTAAGAAACGAAAGTGTCTATTATGTCCTTATTCTGTAGTCGTCAAAAGTTTGTAAAGGTCATCTTAGACCCAATGATGTGGGTGTTATATTTTATTCTACGATATCCCCTGGGAGAAGGACAGGTTATAGGGTCCCGAACCATTGAACTGAAGTAAGTAAAAAAGGGAGATTAAAAAGAGATTATTCAAGTAAAATTCGCGTGTATATAAGTGTACGTGCAATTCCTTTTACTACAATTAGTGAAATTACACCAAAAGAAAAGAAAGAAAAAAAAGACCATTTTTTCCTAGTCTTCGACCTTATCTAATAGGTTTTCTGTCTGTAGTTCAATTTGTCTTTACATACGAAAGTGATACTTATTACCAGAGATTTCGACTTTTTTTTTCACGGACTAAAGTTTGTATCCACTGGATAAGTCGTGAAATACTGATCCCCTTGAGTCAAAAAAGAAGACCTTTTACCTTAACTATTATAATTTATAAACCACTTCCCGATAAACCTACACCTTGACGTATTTAATATAGACACTATAACCATAGACTATTAACGTAAAGGTTATCCTTAATGTTAATTCTGGGAACGTTATACTGTATGAAAACTAGTAAAATTAAAGGAAACACTAACGTCTCTTACTATTAAGAAACCCCCTGAACTGAGGTTAAAAGTGTAATGTTTTCCTTTCAGACCTATTACCTTATCACGTCGCTACTTCCTTCAGAACTAGAGGGTAGAGGATGAAGAGGGCAAGGGTAAAGACGTCACCCCTACGGTGGACACAAGACAAGTAATATTTTGAAAATCGTTCTCCGATTACTTTACGTTTCGAAAGATATTCTGGCCCTGATCGGAAGGATAGTTTAGTAGACTTTATAAATAAACGGGAGAACTTATTAACTATCCCCGTAGTCGAGAGGGCCAGTTAACTAAATAATTCCCTGACAAACCTTAATTTGTCGAATTTCTATAATCTAAATCGTCACTAGAACGAACAATCGTATAAGTAAATGGATGCCCTCGGGGGTAATCTATAACAATTATGTACTGCAAAGGTCAGTGCCGGACCTAGAGGAGTTTAACGTAATTGCGGTCCGACAAATCGGTGTCTTATTGTCCAAACTAACTCACGAACCCAAACCACATTAATCTAAAAGGATCTTTTTCCCCCTGATGAAATTACGGTACACGTAATTTGATATATACAGTAGTCGTAATGACATTAACCTCTTGTCCTTGCGGCCTCTGGTCCGACGTAGACTTACAAACACAAACACCGAGTGGGCAGGGAAGAGTATCTACCGTGTATTATCGGTACGAATGAATGTATACATACTGGGACTTTCCCCTTTTTTTTTCCTTGACTGGAGAAATTATTCGTAGAGAAAGCTTTTTCCACCTTTTAAGAGTAGGACTCATTACCCTAGTTAAAAAACAAACGATTTTGACGGTTAATAAAGAGAATGACTTTTCCAGTACACCGACCAATTAGTTACTACTTTTATCATCACTTATATACACCCATACAAGTACTTAGACTAAACGTAAAGTCAGACTTTGATAGACAAAGTCAAAGTTTGACGACAAGACTAATTTCCGGTTGGTATGATCTTCTTAAGAACGAGTGGTTACGAAAGAAGATCCTCATTGAGAACATTTATCTCCATGAGTATATCGTTTATTTTACTGAAGACTAGTGAAAAGGGATTACCTCGACTACATAGAACCCACGTCTCTTGTGATTTGAAACTGGTAGTTCCTTGTTACTGGGGGATATGTTGTTAGGGATCTCGTCCTATTGCATCCTCGCATTCATTCGAACCACGATCTGGTCAACTCTTCGTAGGTTAGAAAGAAAACGCAAAGGTAAAGGTAGATGAAAGAGAGAAGAAACTCAAATTCCACCGGAACCTAATGTATGTGGAGTCAACAGGTGTTGAATTGGACCTCACGAGCTCAACCAAAACGGAAGGGGAAAGAGACACATTATAGAGTTTTTTGTTTTGTTTTTTTGTTTGTTTGTTTTTTTTGTGGATCGGAAGAAGTAAAGGAATCCAAAAACTAATGTGTTTTATCGTATTATGATAAAATAAACTATAATGTACATTTAATTATGTATCATTGTTTTACATATACATCGAAATATTGAATGTTCCAATCGAGTAAATGACGATAGTGTAGATATAAAACCAATTTCTTAGACTTGTGACCCCTCTAGTTCGATCAAGATATTTAAGTGAGTCGATTATCATAATCTTAGTCGTAAACTTAGCAAAGTTACGAGTACGAAGACGATTTTGGTGTATTGAGTGTAAACCTGAACTTGGGTGACAGAAATTTTACTTTAGTGTGTGGACCAGAGTCCTGAATTACTTCGAGTCCGAGACATACAGTGTAACGTATTTTTTAAGTCACTCCATTTTTCATTATTCATTCTTCACCCAAATAAATCTCTATGTGTAAGGTATCTGTCTAACGCCAGTACATGCCAACACTCTCAACCTGATACTTCTTTCGACTCGCGGCTTCTTAACTATGAAAACTTGACACCACAACCTCTTCTGAGAACTCTCAGGGAACCTGACGTTCCTCTAGGTTGGTCAGGTAAGGCTTCCTCTGGTCAGGACCCTAAAGAAACCTCCCTAACTACGATTTCGACTTTGAGGTCTTGAAACCGGTGGACTACGCTTCGCAACTGAGTAACCTTTTCTGCGACTACGACCCTCCCTAACCCCCGTCCTCCTCTTCCCCTGCTGTCTCCTACTCTACACACCTACCGTAGTGACTGAGCTACCTGCACTCAGACTCACTTGAGGCCCTCAACCACTACCTGTCCCTCCGGACCACACGACGCTAAGTACCCCAGCGTTTCTCAGCCTGTGCTGACTCACTGACTTGACTTGACTTGTGTAAGGTATCTGTTTAACGTCAGACAGAGTTTCCTACTCTCGCCGGGGTGTCATACGTCGGTATAACGTTTCACTCTAACCGGTCCCTTCTTCGTACGAGGTGTCTGTCTTCCACCCGGTAAAGTCTTTCGTTTTCCGGATTTTTATACCGTCGCCACCACCGCCCCCCCCCTATCAAAAATATCCGACCCATTAAAGTATCCGAGCACCACCCCGAAGGGACCACCGAGTCTGTCATTTCTTAGATCACGTCATGTCCTCTGGGTCCACACTAGGGACCCAGCCCTTCTAGGGGACCCCTTCCCTTACCGATGGGTGAGGTCATAAGACCGGACCTCTTAGGGTACCTGTCTCCTCGGACCTCCCGATGTCAGGTGCACCAGTGTTTCTCAGCCTGTCCTCACTTTCTGATGGTGAAAGTGAAATTACTCACCCTCCTAATAGGGTTGATAAAATCTCTTCCCCGTCCCTAAAGGTTCTTAACCCGGTGGTGGGTGAAAAACCGGAAAGTACCAACCGGACTCTTGACAGTAACACGGACACACACATGGTAAATCGATTTCGTATTGTTACTCGGGTATTACTCCGAGTTCCAGCTGACCTTCAGGTTAGAAGACGGTAGAACCCAAATTAGTCAAAATTGGTTGACACAAAATAGGAGATATCGATTCTGAAAGAAGTTTCTAAGACCGGACGAGGGAAAGGGGGATAAAGTAAGGGTGATTTCATAAGACAAGGGAGTTACTGTAACTGTCAGTCGTTATGAAAAACTTCTATCGAGGAATTAAGTTTCCTTCCTGTGTCTAACCCAATAAAACCCCCCCTCCTGTCTGACTATCATTTTTCGACGACAGAGTCCAACTCAGACTCCCATTTTCCTTTAAATCGCTTCCCTAGTAACGTTTAAACAAGAAAACTATAAACCCTCCTCCTCACAATCTTTTAAATCATTTACAGGACCACAGGAAAATTAAAACATATCGTTGACACTGAGAGAATTGTAGTCTTCAACAACTACCCAAACATCTTGTCACCGTTGAGGTTTACAGATGCCCTCCGCTAAGTTCATCGTTAGTAGTCTTCCTCAGAACAAAGCTACTATTCAAGTGTATCGTTTACGGGACAAAAATTAACCTAACCCCTGGGTACATCTAATGTATCGTCCTATTATGGTGGGGGTCGAGATTAGTATGGATGTGAGACTCTCTCCTCCTTCAAATCGTTCTACTTCTTTTAGTAGTGTTGGGTGAAGGTGACCGGTAAACGTCTCGACTGTAATAGGACGGTCCACCGTTTATCGTAGTTATAGTTGTATAAACGTTTCCCATAAAAGTGATTTAAACACTACCGTAACATCTAAAGGTTTACTTGAAGAGTTCTTGTTTTGTGAAAGATATTACAAAAATTTTGGAAAGTTTGTTACTCAATGTAGTCGTTAATAGGTACTTATTTCCGTTTTCGTTACCCTCGTTTCTCTGCGACCTCGGATAAAATGAGGTAATACAACAGTGGAATACTACGGCCCTTTCTAACTCCCGTCCTGCTCTTCCCCCGCTGTCTCCTACTCTACCGACCTACCAAAACGGCTGAACTACGTGTACTCAAACCCACCTGAGGCCCTCAACCACTACCTGTCCCTCCGGACCGCACGACACCAAGTACCCCAGTGTTTCTCAGCCTGTACTGATTGACTTGACTTGACTTGACTTGTTACTATGCAAGTTTGAAGAAATGGTTAAAGAGTTTATATATTAAAAAAAACCATCAAACTCGTAAGAAAAAAAAAAAAAAAAAAAATGAAATGTTGTGACATAACCAAAACGGCATGTAACTGTACTTAGGCGATGTCCACATGTACTCAAGGGTTAACTTGGGGGGAGGGTGGTGGGAGGGGTAGTTTATATATTAAAATTACCGTGTACAAGAGGGATTATTACTGACACATCTCCCAAACAGACAATTATGTCTCTGATTACCTCTATGGTTAAGGATCTTTCCGTCAAAAACCCCTCAATCTTGAGTCTTAACTATAGTAGATAAAGTAAAAGAACTTATTTTATATATGTATATACATATATATATCTATATTATACGTAAAACGTATGATACTTTTTACATACGATATACAACATATACATATGTCGTGTGTGTGCATATATATACTTGTTATATGTATGTTACATATACTATACTGTTGGGTGAGGTCATGAGCACGGACCTTTTAGGGTACCTGTCTCTTCGGGCCATCTGATGTCAGGTACCCTAGCGTTTCTCAGCCTGTGCTGACTCGCTGAAGTGAAAGTGTGTCTTATGATAATAATATACATTTCCTTTCGTTACTGAAGGTCATTACTCCGATATTTGACCGAAGGTTTACGACTATTCTCCGTCGGAACTTGAGGATACTCATGATGACCTTTGTCACCTTCACGTTCCCGTTCGCAATTAGTGAGTCGGGACAGGCTGAGACGCTGGCGTACCTGACATCGGGACGGTCCGAGGAGACAGGTACCTTAAGAGGTCCGTTCGTATGACGTCACCCAACGGTAAGAGAAGAGATCCCTCAGAAAGACTGGGTCCCTAGCTTGAACCCAGAGGACGTCCGTCTAAGAAATATCAGACTCGACAATCCCTTAGTAAGTACTAAGTTTTTCCCCCGACTATAGTCCCACGGTAAATGATTCCCGTTAAGGCGTTACAAATAAAAAACATTTATGTTTTTATGGAAATTTTAAGAGACCTTTCCAATAATATGGTAAAGAGAGAGGAGAGGGCGTTTGGAGAAGGAGAGAGTGTGTGTGTATGTGGACGTGGGGGGGGGGTGGAGGTTGTGTGTGTGTGGTTCGGTCAAAGGACTCGATACTGGTCTCACCCAGGGAAGGGGTGGTATCGGACTACTTCCTAACCTCTTCCAACCCTGTTCACGAGTGGTGACAAGACCGGTGTCCTCTCAAGTAAGTTCCTCGTCTAGTAGTCCCATGGGAGGTTTGTGACTCATACTTTCAATCTCTTTCACTTCAACGAGTCAGCACAGGCTGAGAAACGTTGAGGTACCTGACGTCGGATGGTCCGAGGAGACAGGTACCCTAAAAGGTCCGTTCTTATGATCTCACCCAACGGTAAATGAAGAGGTCCTCTAGAAGGGCTAGGTCCCTAACTTGGATCCAGAGGACGTAATATTCGTCTACGAAACGGTGGTCCTTTCGGGTCCAAGTCAAGTCAAGTCAAGGAGTCAGTACAGACTGAGAAATACTGGGGTACCTGGTGTCGTGTGGTCCCGAGGAACAGGTAGTGGTTGAGGGCCTCAAATGAGTTTGAGTAGAGGTAACTCAGTCACTACGGTAGGTTGGTAGAGTAGGAGACAGTAGGGGAAGAGGAGGACGGAAGCTAGAAAGGGTCGTAGTTCCATAAAAGTTTACTCAGTCGAGTAGTGTATTCCACCGGTCGGGTCCTTATGATTCATATGGGGTCGAATTCCAATGTCAGATAATCCCCACCCCTACCCCACACCCCAGAACGAGTGCACGATCCCACGACACTGAAGTTCGTCCCCTGAAGACCCAAGGGTCAGTTCGGGACGTCAAAGTGACAAGTGACTCAGGTCGGTCGAGGTATCGGTCAGTTGTGTATATATGAATGTTGTACGAGTTTCGTTACTGACATGAGTTTGTGACCGGAGTGGTCGAGGTTCACGAAGACATTAATGACTCCGAGATTGGTGGTGAAGGTTGTCTGTGTTTGTGTCAAATCTGAACCTTTATTATTCGGAACGTTACCAAGTCGCTAAACGGATGTACATCTCTTAAAAGAGTTATGAAGACGACAATTGTCCCTTCACTAATTTACGAACAGTTTTCAGGGATCTCTCTTACCACGAACACGTGAGTCAAGGAGTCAGAACAGACTGAGAGACGTATCGGACGATCTAAGGAGACAGGTACCTCAAAAGGTCCATTCTTATGATCTCACTCAACGGTAACGGGTGAGGTCCCCTAGAAGGGATGGGTCCCTAGTTTGGACCCAGAGAACGCAATCTTCCACCTAAGAAACGGTGACGAGGTGGACCCTTCAGGATCTCTCTCACCCAATCATTGAATTAATTCGTAAAAGGATCCTGTGTCAATAGAACACAGTCTTACCGATAGTTAACAACGATTACTGGTTCTTTGAAAATCGTACAGATACTTATAATAAAGGGAAGGAGGAGGAAGAAGGGGAGAAGAGGAAAGAGGAGAGAGGAGGAGGGAGAAGAAGGATAATAATAATAACAGTAACGATAACAATAATGTAGGGTGACTGGTCAGACCCAGTTTATTTAGTTCTAGGGACGTAAGTAAAGTTGTAATCATAGATGATCGACTGGTGGGTGTTTATTTGAATTGGAGAAGAAAAGGAAAAAAAAAGGGAGGTAGAACCCTAAAGGGGGAAGTGAAGAAATATAGGGGAGGGGGATCACACAGACCAAAGGTCGTGAGTCTCGGTAAAGACTTGTTACAATCGAAACGACATCCCTGGTGGTGTTTACACTCTACGATACGAGGAGTTAAAACTGTTACGGAGGTTTTTTTTTGGGACTCAACGATAATTGTTTTGAGAACAGAAAATCTCTGTAAACCCTCTCTTAGATACGTTTATAAATCATTAAAGAAAACTCCTGATAGTAGAGGGACACACTTGTGTAATTTAAAAACGGTATAAAAAGAAGAGGAAATTTAATTTTTTTCAGGGTGAAGGAACTGAAAAGTATTCGTTTGAACTTGGTAGGGTGAGACTCGGTTCAATTCCAACAGGTCCTGAGGGGAGCATCGAGTCAGTGATTTTTTAGGCGGACGTTACGTCCTCTGGACCCAAGTTAGGGACCCAACCCTTCTAGAGGACTTCCTCCCGTATCGTTGTGTGTGGTCATAAGAACGGACTTCTTAGGGGTACCTGTCTCCTCGGATCGCCCGATATATCAGGTACCCTAGTGTTTCTCGTCCTGTGCCGCCTCACTGATTCGTATCGTGTTCGTGTTCCGATTTATGTCAGAGGAGATCCTCGACCGGTCCCACATCGTTGAAGAGTACTTAGGTGGTCGACGAGGGCCAAGTGCAAAGACTAAGTACTAGTCGAACAACCGTCGTCACTCTGGATCTAAGACACAAACATGACAAGTAACGAAAAAGAAGATACGACACACCTTGACGTGAGTCTTCTGGGTTAAGACGAACAAAGACTGACAAAGAGGTTCAACAGTTCTCACAAAGACTTAATATGAGTACATAAAATTTCAAAGTCAGTCGGAAGAGAGAAACCAAGTTTCACGTCCATGTCATTCGTACGAGGTACACTTTTGTGAAACTATTTTACAAAAACTATTTTTGGATTACGTGAAGATTAATAACACCAATCTCACAACACTTTTCTAATTTTTGTCCTATCGATAATATATATCGCTTATATACATAGGTATGTATCTATACACACGTACGAGTCAACGAAGTCACAGGTTGGGATACCTGACGGTCCGAGGGGTCAAATACTTTAATAGGTACGTTCTTATAACCTCACCCAACGGGACGGAAGGAGGTCCCATAGAAGGGTTGGGTCTCTAGTTCGGGCACAGAAGACAAAAGAAGACGTAACGTCCGTCTAATAAATGACGACTTCTTTTCACTTTCACTTTCAACAAGTCAGCACAGGTCGAGAAACCCTGGGGCACCTGATATGTCAGGTACCTTAAGAGGTCCGGTCTTGTTACCTCACCCATCGGAAAAGGAAGAGGTCCCCTAGAAGGGTTGGGTCCCTAGTTTGGGTCCAGAGGACGTAACGTCCGCCTAAGAAACGGTCGACTCGGTGTTCCCTTCGGGAAATGACGACTCGGTGGTCCTTTCGGAGTACTTATCTGTATATACCGTAGATAGAGATAGATATTTATCTACCTAACTACGGTTACATATGTACACGTAAACCTTAAATAAGAAGACCGAATTCCGTTGAGTTAGTTTACTGTACGAAGATGATTTGTCGTGTGTAGTCGCAAAAATTTCCGATGGAGACTAAATAGGGTGGATAGACTCCTTAACTCTAACGTACTACTCATCCTAGCTTGGTCTGTTTTTTCCTCCCCCACACCTTAACCTGTTTACGGACGAATGTAAGGACTGAACTATAAAATAAATCTTTCCGTTAAGAGTAGTGTGTTGGTTTTACTTTTTTAGCTTTTGTTTTTGTTTTCCCTCCCTTTACTCCTAGGATTTTATAAGTAAAATAAAAAGTCCTATTCTTTCGTAGAGTGGACCTTCCTTGTGCTTAGGAAGAGAGACGGATTGAAGAGTGAAGTGAGGGAGTCGAAACCGGTAGGACTCCTAAGGAGGGAAGGGGGAAACCAAAGACACACACACACACACACACACACACACACACACACGCACGCACGTACATTCCTCTTCGTCGGTACACAGACTCCACCACTGTTGTCAGTCGGCCTCGGTCTCGGAATTAGTGACAAATGACTAAATCAGGTAAAATGATCGTCTGTCACGAAAAGGACTCTCGGCAAAAGGACCGCCCCACGTTTCGGACGAAGGTCCCCGCTTTCACGCACAGAGGCCCGACGGACCGAGGGGCCGAGACCGTGGCAGAGCGGTGGCGACCGTCCCGGTGCGCGGCTCCGTCGCCCGGCCGTACAGTCGGAGGCGGAGACGGCCACGAGTAGACCGCCGCCGCAATTACTCTCGCCGTCTCTTCGTCCTCCCTCCCGTGCCTCCTCGGTTGCCCCGTAGGTTTGTTATGGATACCGTCGGTCGCGGTTGTGCGAAGTGTGACGCAGCGGTGAGTACCCCACTTTTCTTAACTTTTACTGTCTAGCTCCTAAGATGGAAGGGGAGACTATCCGAAAAACAAGCCAAACAAATGTGACGAGACCCGAACGGACCGAGAATAACAA
The DNA here is from genome assembly GCA_006410555.1 of Capra ibex. Classification (NCBI taxonomy): domain Eukaryota; kingdom Metazoa; phylum Chordata; class Mammalia; order Artiodactyla; family Bovidae; genus Capra; species Capra ibex. The sequence goes on along the minus strand of SJYO01014747.1, from coordinate 10,810,165 downwards.
CAACGACAGAGAGGAAACGCGCAAAGGTATGTTAACACCTGCACAACGTGAATTTTATCGCCTACTCTCCCCTTTGTTTTTTGTTGTCTTTTTCCTGAGGAATCTTTAGCGATAAAGAACTTCTCAAAAAAGTAGTGGAAGTCATAAGGGGGAGGAACAAGGGGACAAACAACACTAGTCGAGGACTTGAGAAGGTAGTTGACCACTTAGACTTATTAACATCTCCACCTCCCGACTGGAGACTTTACTCCCTCCGTCCGTTTTCTCTTATCCCACCACTTCCGAAACTTTTGTGTGACTTCCGTAAATGCAACCGTGCACCTGTAGTTTCCACAAGGACCCGAGAACATTCTTCGGTAGGGGTCCTAGTTGGTTTACCGACGTTAAGTAGGGGTAAGTGCACAGCAGAAGCTTAGACAAGTCCTACTCCTCCGGTTAGTTACTAGTCTACACCACCGGAAGTGACTAGAATCCAGACCCTTTTAAGTCCCGGTACGTGACTTGGGTCCCTCCCCTGGGTCCCGAAATAGATTTCTACCCGTACAGTCGGGCTATTTCAAGTACCCGTGTCGTTAAGGGGTTTCCTTTCACAAGAGAGGGAGAGTCCGAGAAACGAGGAGACGACGGTTCAGGTCTACGAAACCCTCACCACAGATCAGGACACGAGGGACTTAAATACATGAACCTCCTCGATAAATAAGTAAGACTTATTTTACCAGTCGTTCTCCAACGTCTCGGTAGTGACCCCCAGTCGTCATCACTGAATACATTCTAGGACTCACGAAAATTGGAAGGATTGGACCTCAGAAGTAGGAGTGGGGGTAGGTCCCTCTACGGAAAAGTTTATGCGTGACCCGGGTGACAGTGTGGGTCGGGGGTCAGTCACACAAGAGAGAAGATTTCACGTCATCCGGGAAAAGGTTAATTTTTTTTTTTTTTTTTAGGAACCGACGGATTCTCGATAGGGATGTTAGAGAGACAGAGGACAGTTGAGTATCCTGAATTCCTCTCAACCCTTATTATACTTGCAGATACCTCGTAGAATTTTTGTAAACGCCATTCGACCTGAACGAGAGAATTTTGTGAGGTACGTAAGAGTGTCGTAGTCGAAATCTTTCATACAACCAAAATTAAGTAGTCACAGGATGTCTACCTGAAGGGTTCATAGCGATCACCATTTCACGACAAGGACGGTTACCTCCTTTGAACCCAAGCTAGGGACCCAACCCTTCTAGGGGACCTCATCCTTTACCGTTGGGTGAGGTCATAAGAACAGACCTTTTGGGGTACCTGACCACCCGATGTCAGGTACCCCGGAGTTTCTCAGTCTGTACTGACTCGTTGACTCGTGAGTCAGGGAAAGATTTATCGGTAGTTCACTACGATAATGAGTCTTGCTGGAAAACTTTTTCTTCTTTGTGAAGACTTTTTCATTCTAGAGATCAGACCGAAGTCGGTCCAATTAGTGACAGAAGTGGACACTTTTTTCCTTAGGCAAAGTACACAATTGGAGTACATGTCAACTTGTGGGTGGTTTAAATGATACAAACCTTTGAACTCTCCACGTCTCCGTCTGTGACCTTGGGGCAAAGATAAGAGGTACTAACACATCCATCCACTGTGACTCCGGTAATATTTCCCGAGACTGAGTCGTCCCTGTAACAATGTCTACACTTGACGAACGAACTTTTAAGTCTCGTTATTACCTACATTTTGTTTGACCTCTGTAGAGAGTTTTCATCTTAGTAAAGAGATTTACTTCGTATGGGGACCGTACTGTGGTGAGACGTAAAAACATCCTGACTTACTGGTGTTCATACAGAAGTAGAAGTCCTTGTAGCTGTTTTGACAGAGTTCAAATTTCAAAAATAAAAGAGGAAAGATGGGTTCTATCTATTATTTATAATCTCCACCTTCTCTCTTTCACTCTCTTTTCCTTTTTCCTATTTCACTCTGTTCTTTTCCTTCTCCTTCTCTCTCTAGTGGAAATTCAGAAAAGAAAAGAGAAAGAAAGTTTACTGTGTTATCTTAAAAAAAAAGGATTTCAACATAATCCCTAAGTGAATTCGTCTTTACTTGACATTATACGTTTATCAAGATTAACCTGACGATTATCTCGCACAGAGACAACAAAAAAACATCCCTCAAAATACGGATACATTAGTCACGTCTGTCGGCAATTCATTTACTTCTCCGTTGATTGTTACAGTCTTTTCTCGGGCCCGCCAAGGCCGACTGTGATGGGATTAGAAGGTCCTGGGTAATTTACCGTCAAAGTTGCGTAATGGATGGTATTGTAGGAACTTATAGTGACTAAAATAAACGTCATAGTTTGTAAGGTAAAGTACGGGGTAATTGTCACCCTCGGACTCGAAAAACTGCGTCGATTTGTAAAATGATTGATGGACCTGATTCATTGGTTAATTGAAAACCTCTGTTATGCCGGTTAATTCGCGCTTTTCCATTCCGACAGTAGGGGGTGCTTTTAACTTAAAGGAAAAGGACTACCGTGAATAACAGCGGCGAGTTAACAATTACCCCTAAGCCAGGGATAATTTCATACTTCCGTTTCGGCTTACCTTTTCAAGTCTCCTGAATCAAGGAATCAAGGAATCATCCAGTGGTTCACAGGGTTAACCGGTGATTAAATCAATTGAAAGGAAGTACGGTCTAATGAATAACCTACACTGACCTCGTCCCGAGAATGTACTACAGGACACTATCATGTAACGTGTTAGACCATCGAAGTCTCCTTAGGTGTCCGGGTCCCGACATCAAACTCTGGAATATACCCTTCAACCCCCCACCCCCCACCCCCACCCCCCCCTTAAGACACAAAACGGAAACTCAAAAACAATATAAAAATTTTTGTCTTTATAGTCACAGTCTTTTCTATAACGGGACCAATAGTGGTGGAACCTGAGAAGTCTTTCTCTTTGTTTGGGAACATCCCTTTCCACACAACGTTTAATTGGGAGACACCAAACCCTTTAGTAAAAGATTTACCGCCTGTTCCAGTACCCACCACTAAGACGAACCACCTGAACTGATCTCAATTGACTTTACCACGTGTTCATTCCTTGGACCAATAGTGTCAAACTTTCGAACTCCGTTTACAATAGGGAGACCATCCTCAGAAAGTAGAAACATCCGCGTCTTCTTTTAAACAGGACCTCCCGTAAAAGGTGTCTAGAAGACACCCAGTTTTTGTACTTCGAAGATAATTCTCGGTATTGGGTTTACAACCTTTTTCTAAGTACATACGACAAAAATAAAAAAAGGTCTAATATAGTCGAAACACTTTTACACTTCTTTTTAGGTCTTACAACTCTTAACCCTTTTCTTCTCTTAAGGTTACTACTAATAAGCTTAAACTGACCCAATACTTCTTACATTTCGACCTTATAAGTTTCAACAGTCACGTAAGGATCTCGTTATGTTCAGACACTGTAAACAAATTTCAGACACATGGATATAAATTTTAGTATAAACTCGGACCTTTGAGTATCCATTTCGTCACTAGATTAAACACGAGTCTCAATAATTAAAGGGTATAACAAAGTTACCATTTACACCAACCAAGGGTATCTTGTCGACAACTTAACGGCACCCCCCTTTTATGTACCTAAGGTAACAACATAATCATAAGATCTAAGTATTAAAAATTTTTTAAAACAAAGACGGTCACTATCCTTCGTCCCCGTTTTTCCTAATTACAATATAGGAAAGTTCAAATTCACCGAAAACTTCTTAAACTATTCTTGACAACGAAGATTCCTTCTAAATTCATTCTTCTTCAAGAGGATATATTCATACCTAGTTAATTATTGTAACTAGTTTTAAAGGAAAACTTGAAAAAGAACCTAAAATTACTAGAAAAGAGTTCTCTGTAGCAAAAGAAATGTCTTCGCTCATGACGCCCGATAAATAAAATCGGTAAAAGGGTACTGTCACCTACTAAATTTTTACTAATGTTATCAAACTTGAAGGACAATAAATTCTATCCCCTCATTTTGGTCTAGAGTTTGCAAAGGGTGAGGGTGGGAGGTTGCAGCGGTATCCTCTTCTTACTTTTGTTTGTTCGTTCCTGTTTTAAGACAGTCGTCGGGAGTGGGCCACCTTTCCCGATAACCGGCCTTCGCAGGTTTTTAGGTGTAGCGATTTACTTCCCCCGTCCTCTGCAACCTCCTTCGTGGTCTCGAAGGGTCCGACGAACCGTAGGAGACCTCGGTCCTTCGACGTCTCGACGGATGTTTCTCCGTGACACCCTCTAGAGTTCCGTCAAGGAAGGTCGGGAGAAGTGTCAATTCCCTCCTCCGGTTCAGAAAGTGGTGAACGGAAATACTCCTCACTTTTGAGGTCTCCCTTCCTTTGTTAGGTCCGAAAGAGACTACACACCAAAGAGACTTCATTCAGGAGTCTTGAGGAATGACACAGGGGATGATCTCCTTCTATGTAGTGACTCTGTGGTCGGAACTGCTACCCTGAAGTCACTTGTATCTCCCATTTACGGTCCACATCGTTGGTTCCAATGTTCCGATGAGGGAGTTTGACAAGAGAATCCTCTCCTGGACACCTCGTAAACTCCCAGCCCCAACACCCACCTCCCTCCTCCGGTCCATTAATATACCTTTTCGTTCTTGTCTTTCTACTCGGTTGGATTCTAAGGGCTGAAACGGTTTGAAAGATATGTAGTTTACACACGACACACAACACATGAGTCATCGAGTCAGTGTAGACTGAGAAACCCTGGGGTGCCTGACATCGGACGGTCCGAGGTGGTCCGGAGAGACAGGTACCCTGAAAGGTCCGTTCTTATGACCTCACCCAACTGTAAAAACCGAAGGTCCTCTGGAAGGGTTGGGTCTTAATTTGGTGACAGAAGATGCGACCGTCCGTCTAAGGAATGGTGACTCGGTGGACCCTTAGGGTATATCGTTTATATATTTGTATTTAACCTCTTCCTTTAACGTGGGGTGAGGTCATGAGGACGGACCTTTTAGGGTACCTACCTCCTCGGACCACCCGACGTCAGGTATCCCAGCGACTCCCAGTCTGTGCTGACTCGTCTAATTTTCCAAAATTTTAGTCCTAAGTATTTAGTCATTTATTTGGTAAATCTTATTTCGTACACACTTAAACCAAAAGTAGGACCTCACCCATTTACAAGGATTATTTGTGTTTTAAGTCTATACTATTTTATACCCTCTATATGAACTGATTTTTATAAGACCTACTGTTGTTTTTGATTATGACGTTGAAAATTTTCCGACTGACAGTTTCGGTTGGATCCTGTCTTACACAAGTAGTAAACTGTTTCCAGATAAAAACAGTAATTATTTTCGAGTTCGTTTAACTAATTTTTTATCTTTTGTTAATACTCTTTATATATGTTTTTATATAAATCACAGAGTCAAAATGAATATCAAAATTTTTAACGTTTATCTTCACTATTGTCTAATGGTAAAAAGTAGAGAAACTACTTTATTTACGATTCTAACTAAAGAGGGGTCTCGATCTCTCTAGCCTCCGTCCGAATGGTGGAGGAGGTCTGAAAAACCTCTTTTTACATAACTACACAGAGGTTCAAGTTTTATTTATGAAAAGATCTTCAATATATTGAATGTGTGTGTGTGTGTTTGTATCGTATAGGTATGTATATTAGAAGGTATACGTTAAACATAAACACACGGTATCTATGTGTAGAAAAACGTTTCTACGAACCTTTTTTATTAAAACTATTGTCTCATAGACAGTTATCCTATAACAATTTAATACTCATCATTCTTGGGATCCGTATAATTCAACTTTTTAGTTTTCCTGACACCATATATATTATACTAAAGAATATATGTGTCCTGTAAAAATTAATCGAAATATATATTTGTATACGTACACATAAAGTGTATATAAAATATAGATGATAATACATATTTATATTTGTGTGTGTGTGTATATATTTACCAATGTAGGTACTCACAAGTACCAAAGACTTTCTTCAGTTTTCTTTAATGTATATGATCAACGTAAACTCAAAACCCACCCCAAAAAACTCTCTCGTCGAAAATGAAAAATGTAACCACCAAAACTCAAAAATTTAGTACGTACACAAGAAATACAACATTAAATTATAGTTGTAAGAATTACTCTCATTATTAGATTACCCCTATAAACCAAATAAACTGACACAAGAAGAAATATAAAGAATAATCTGTGACAGTTGATACCTTACTCCAAGCACTGTAACATGTCCTCTGTCCCTAGTTCTGGTAGGGGTACCTTTTCTTTACGTTTTTTCGTTTTACCGACAGACCCCTCCGGAATGTTTATCGACACTTTTCTTCTCTCCGTTTTTCGTTTCCTCTTTTCCTTTCTATATTCGTAGACTTACGTCTCAAGGTTTCTTATCGTTCTTCTCTATTCTTTCGGAAGAAGTCGCTAGTTACGTTTCTTTATCTCCTTTTGTTGTCTTACCCTTTCTGATCTCTAGAGAAGTTCTTTTAATCTCTATGGTTCCCTTGTAAAGTACGTTTCTACCCGAGCTATTTCCTGTCTTTACCATACCTGGATTGTCTTCGTCTTCTATAATTCTTCTCCACCGTTCTTATGTGTCTTCTTGACATGTTTTTTCTAGAAGTGCTAGGTCTATTAGTACTACTACACTAGCGAGTAGATCTCGGTCTGTAGAACCTTTCATTTCAGTTCACACGGAATCTTTCGTAGTGATACTTGTTTCGATCACCTCCACTACCTTAAGGTCAACTCGACAAAGTTTAGGACTTTCTACTACGACACTTTCACGACGTGAGTTTTACGGTCGTTTAAACCTTTTGAGTCGTCACCGATGTCCTGACCTTTTCCAGTCAAAAGGTTAGGGTTCTTTCCTGTACGTTTTCTTACGAGTTTGATGGTGTGTTAACGTGAGTAGAGTGTGCGATCATTTCATTACGAGTTTTAAGAGGTTCGGTCCGAAGTCGTTATGTACTTAGCACTTGAGGGACTACAAGTTCGACCAAAATCTTTTCCGTCTCCTTGGTCTCTAGTTTAACGGTTGTAGGCGACCTAGTACCTTTTTCGTTCTCTCAAGGTCTTTTTGTAGGTAAAGACGAAATAACTAATACGGTTGGGAAACTGACACACCTAGTGTTATTTGATACCTTTTAAGACTTTCTTTCCCCTTATGGTCTGGTGGACTGGACGGAGAACTCTTTAGACATACGTCCAGTCCTTCGGTGTCAATCTTGACCTGTACCTTGTTGTCTGACCAAGGTTTATCCTTTTCCTCATGCAGTTCCGACATATAACANACAGTGGGACGAATAAATTGAAGATACGTCTCATGTAGTACTCTTTGTGACCTGACCTTCTTTGTGTTCGACCTTAGTTCTAATGGTCCTCTTTATAGTTATTGGAGTCTATACGTCTACTGTGGTGGGAATACCGTCTTTCACTTTTCCTCGATTTTTCGGAGAACTACTTTCACTTTCTCCTCTCACTTTTTCAACCGAATTTCGAGTTGTAAGTCTTTCGCTTCTAGTACCGTAGACCAGGGTTGTGAAGTACCCTTTATCTACCCCTTTGTCATCTTTGTCACAGTATGAAATAAAAACCCCCGAGGTTGTAGTGACGTCTACCACTAACGTCGGTACTTTAATTTTCTGTGAACGAGGAACCTTCTTTTCAATACTGGTTGGATCTATCATATAAGTTTTCGTCTCTGTAATGATACGACTGATTCTAGGCAGATCACTTCCGATACCAAAAAGGTCACCAGTACATACCTACACTCTCAACCTGACACTTCTTCCGACTCACGACTTCTTAACTACGAAAACTTGACACCACAACCTCTTCTGAGAACTCTCAGGGAACCCGACGTTCCTCTAGGTTGGTCAGGTAAGACTTCCTCTAGTTGGGACCCTAAAGAGACCTTCCTTACTACAATTTCGACTTTGAGGTCATGAAACCGGTGGAGTACACTTCTCAACTGAGTAACCTTTTCTCAGACTACGACTCTACCTAACCCCCGTCCTCCTCTTCCCCTGCTGGCTCCTACTCTACCAACCTACCGTAGTGCCCGAGCTACCTGCACTCAGACTCACTTGAGGCCCTCTACCACTACTTGTCCCTTCGGACCGTACGACTCTAAGTACCCCAACGTTTCTCAGTCTGTGCTGACTCTCTGACTTGACTTGACTTGACAGTTCCAACGAAAAAATTTTTTTATTATAATCAAAAGGAACGATGAATACACTAATAATTAACACCTTATAAATCTTTTCGTCGGAAAAGGATAGTAGTTCTAGTAAACAGGGATACCTACAAGGAACTTCGAGATGACACGGGTTGTAACGTTACTCCGGTGTGTACCGAGAAGGAAGTTCTTTGAATGTCAAATTATTCCCTATATATCCCCCCAAGTCCAAACCCTTGCGTACATGTGGGCACCACCTAAGTACAGTTACATACCGTTTTGGTTATGTCATAACATTTCATTTTATTTCATTTTTATTTTAATTTTATTATTATTATTATTCCCTATATATAAGATCATCTAACATGAGTACTATTCTTGTCTCATGTTAATTATTAGGAAATTCCCGTGATCGTTCCAACGTTTCTATACTATATTTACCCTACTGATTAGTACAAACTCGAACCTAATTATAAATCGAAAGACTTTATTATAAAAAGACTATTTATTTGTTTATATCAGAGTAAATGTTTTAAAACTTTCGTGTATTCGGTTTTTTACAGGTCAAAATTTGTAAAAATACAGAACGAAGACGTCACTTACAGATTTTTTTCCTTACGTCCATTTCCCGACTCGTTAGTCACTTCAGAGTCATGATTGTACTGATAATATTAATTAAAACAAAAATTGTGTGATACAGTACTTGTAAAGGAGTATCGTCATTTAGTAGGAACTTTCGTATGATACGTACTAAGTCACTATATTATAAACAGACTTGTCGAAGATCAACGATCTGTTAGTAAAAGTTGAAATAAAAAAACGTATGGGATCCGAAAAAAATCGACGTCGAATGTCATTCTATTTCTTTAGATTGTATCACGGAGGAACTACTCCGACAAGACGAAGATTCTTCCCTTAACTTCTCTACACACACACACACACACACACACACACACACACACACGGACGAGTCAGCACAGACTGAGACACTTTGATACCTGACATCGAGTGGTCCGAGGAGACAGGTACCCTAAAAAGTCCGTTCTCATGACCTCGATCCCACGGTAGCGGAAGGTTTTCCGGTAGGGTCTTTAATGATAGTAATGTATCCATATTTCACAACGTCTGAACTTCGCGATACTTGTACCACTCGTACTTTGTCGTCCCTAATCATACTTCCTTATGGAACACCCTGAACCACTAACCGACCTCGTACTTTCTCTTTAAGTCTCCCCAGTGAACCTAAAGTCTAGACCCCTTCAAATAATTATTATCTAGTACTCTCCATACCTAGGTACCCTTCCCACTCCGTCTAATTGTTTCGTACGTACTTCAATTAAATAATAAGTCTCTTCAAATACTCAATGTTAGACTGCCTTCTCTGGTAACTCAGAGACAAAATGTTCGAAGTGTCAATTTCTTTCTACTGTCAAATACTAACTTTTGACCTCTCGGATCCTAGACGTTGGAAACTACGACTGCTCGTCCGAAGATCAGAGGTGGTCCTCGCTTTACTGATCCCAATTTTTGACCTTTACCCGTCTTTTCTCAACTATATTTACCTCGGTACCTCAGGACTCTTGACCTGATCGGGACCGGAAAGGTCTTTTCTTACGTTACATCCCAATGATGTTCAAGACTCAAGTACCCCAATATCCTAGTGTCCGTTTTACCCCCTTAACCTTCTCTGTCTGTAAAAGACAATTCCCCGACTTAAGTAAGTTTCAATGAATCTAACATTATTACTCCAAGTAAATTCTGGATCCTGAACGACTTTATTATACCAATTTCGGTACTTTGTAATTCTAACATGAACGGTATTGTCTTGGGCAAACCTGATAGTAATTAGATTAGAGTATTCACGTGTATTACGGGTTCGTTCGTTTGGTTTCGAAACTTAAACCAAATGTGATTATCATTCTGATAGAGCGCCCGAAAAGTGGCCCTAAGAGACATGGTAATTCGTTAATGATCACCGATCTTGTGATCGGGTGTACAGCGATAAAGACCAATCCCCTAAAAGAACGGACGGACTGATTTAGAAGGTTAATTTACGTTACCATGATGTAAGTAAAGTCAGGAAGTAAATGTTACGTGTCACTTTTCATAACAATGAAATTCATTTATCAAAATCCTCGATAACTTGGTGTGTGTATCGTAACGACTCAAAGTTGTAAGGTGGTTACTCTCCTATACCAACACATTGTTCATTTTCAACTCTGGACTTCTGTTTCTCTGCAGAAAAAATAACTATATAGAGATATTGTAGAAATATTCGTTTAAATGGGACGACTACTGTGGAAGGTAAAGAAACATAAGTAGAGACAATTAAAATAGTTGTACTAATGTAAGTTTAAACAAGATAAATTTCAAAATAAATTTAAATTTCGGATTGTGACCTGTTTCCCTGTATCAATGCCAAGGAAGACGTCCCGAGTAGTATTATTTAAAATTTCAAGATTTGTTTAAGTGTTCCCATTATTACTACTGTTAAATATTAATACAACAACATTTCTACTTTTATCTTTTTTTTTATAGAAAAAAGTTTCGGTCTGAGTACGGACTTTTACTTATATAAATCATCATATCGGTCAAGTACTTAGTGACAACTAATAAATGTCACTCCTAGAAAGGAAGGTATTGTAATACTACTATACATCCTACTTGTATGAAAAAGAGTTTAGAGTCTTTTAGTCAGGTCTCTTTAGTAGAGACGTTACGTTCCATCATTAATTCGTATGTCAATCAAGGGGACCACCGAGTCTACCATTTCTTAGACGGACGTTACGTCCTCTGGTCTCAAGAGAGGGGTCAAGCCCTTCTAGGGGACCTCTTTCCTTTCCGTTGGGTGAGGTCATAAGAACGGACTTCTTAAGGTACTTATCTCCTCCGACCGCCCGATGTCAGGTGTGTCAACGTCTCAGCTTGTACTGACTCACTGATTGTCCAAGGTAATTCGTGCGTCTGATAATGTTAGTATTATAGACTTAAGTAATGGACTAATGTTTCGTAGTAAATCGAAACATTGGGACCCTTTAAATGAATAGAACAGTTATAGAGTTTAAATAGACATCTTTCTCTTACCATTCTCATGAATGACATATCAATAACACTCTTAATTTACTCTAGGATTTAATTTCTCGAATACTATAATCAAATTATTAAATATTCGTTTACGGAAGAAAACTTGGGATCCCTTATATTGTTCCCGTATTCTATTAATTATATATTTATAAGTTCTCCTAAATCTATGTTAGTATCTATTACCATCGAGGAGTAACAAAATGATTTTACTTTGGTTTCTACATAAAGATTTAAAATTACTATATTAGTACCTTCAATAACCTGACGGGTTCTGTTCGGAAAACCAAGATGTTTTACTTCTTACATGAACTTCTCAGTAACTAGAATAGGTCTTCCTGGACAGTATATATGAACATCTTTATAACCTAACTCATACATTAAACAAATAACGTGACCTACTCGTACACTAAACAAATATTACGTTTATACGTTTTTGTAGGAGAAACGGGAGTGGAGATGTGGTTCTTACGGGTCACAGAGGTTTTGAGAGAATAAACTTTACCTGTTTTTATGTAAAAAGCCAGAAAATTGAACTGTCGCATTATTATAATGTTCACAGACCCATTTGAAACATCATAAAAGTTTAAAACCATTACACGATAGAACGAACAATTTTTAATTTATATTAGGTTTAAGACATAACAATAAGTAGACTAAAGTGATCTTAAGATATAATCCGATGGTGAAAGAAATAATCCATCGTGAAATAAAGAAATAACCTCGAAGGGACTATCGAGTCAACCATTTCTTAGGCGGACGTTACGTCCTCTGAGACCAAGCTAAAGCCTCAATTCTTCTAGGCGACCCCTTTCCTATCTGATGAGTGAGGTCAAAGAACCCGAAGGGAACACCGAGTCAACCATTTCTCAGGTAGACATTACACCCTCTGGACCCAAGATAGGGATCCAATCTTTCTAGGGGGCCTCTTCCCTTTCCGATGGGTGAGGTCACAAGACCGGACCTCTTAGGTACCTGACATATTAGGTACCCCAGTGTTTCTCAGTCTGTGTTGACTTGTAGAAAGTGAAGAAATAATCTAATGGAGATTGTCAGTCAAAATCAACAATTTTTTTTTTTTACCTACTTCCGTTCCTCCTCCGTCTTTCTCTCTTTCCCTGTCTCTCTTTTAGTTGGTTCCTAGAAAGGACTCGAATGTCTGTCAAAAGGAATGTTAATCGATAAGATAAGTCTGTATAGTGTAATTATGTTAATTGGTATCACTTGAGTAGTAAAACCAAAAGAAAGAAAACGATCTCTTTAAAATCATAGGTAACCAAATTTAAAAGTCTCTGTAAAAGAGAGACGAGATGTTGGAATAAAAAAAAACAACAACAACAAATTAGAACTGAAGCTTTATTTTTGGGGGTTTATTAATAAACTCGGATCGAAAAATTCCAGTTCTCACTACAAGTCACTATTTTCAAAACCCTCAAATTATTCTATTCTCTTTGTGATAAAGGGTAATACTTTAAAATATTGACAAAGAAGACTGAAAAAGGGTTTGACTTTCGGAATAAGAAAGGGAATCTCGGACCGGTCTTACCCTTTTACGGTCCGAGTTTGAGGACGCATGTCTTCGTAATCCGTAACTGGGGTACCGAAGGATTATCCAGGTGTTTCACGAAACAAGGGCCTTTAGTAGACTACTCGTCAAGACACGATAACATATAGAACAATCTTGTCGGTTTCACGGTGTTTTACTTGATTTTAGAGGGACGTCTAAACGACGGAGCATGTGACCTTGTAAGACTTGAAAGGCGTGTAAGTACAATACTAGGCCCCATCGGTACCAACTCAGACATGCCCCCAATTTACTCTTTATACTCCGACGACACTTCACAGAAACCTCTCACTGTTTCGAGACCCGTAGTCCCCCACCCTCTCCTTCCTAAGGGAGAGTCGGGAAATGTCGGGAAGGTCAACATAGTGTCTGTCTCCCTACAACATTCTCCGGAGTCCATGACTGGAGAGACGTCGGAGTGTCGGAGTCCGTCCCGATAACTGAGAGAAGTAGAACCGTGACTGGGGAGACATTTTCCTCCTGTGAAGGTATACTGCCTCAAATGTCACTACCGATTCATCGATTCTTCTTTCTCACAAGTATACAGCATTGAGGTGTCAGAGGATAGTTAGTGGAGAGAGGTAGTATATAGTAGATAGTTAAATAGATAGAGGGATAATAGATAGATAGATTATAGTAGATACTTAAAAGATACATGGAAAGATAAAGAGACAATAGAAAAAGAGTTAGTAAATAGGTAGATGGAAAGAAAAAAAAAAAAAGAAAATTAAAAATGAAATAAAATGAAATGTTATGACATATCCAAAACGGTATGTAACTGTACTTAGGTCGTACCCACATATACGCAAGGGTTTGTACTTGGGGGGGGGTGGAGGGAGGGGTATTGAAGAGAGACCCAGTAGTGGTACATGGTCGGGGTTCGTACGACATAGGACGCAGTCTGTATCTGACCGCTCAGCTAAGAATGTACTATCATATGTACAATGTTACGGTAAGAGGGTTTAGTAGGGTGGGAGAGGGAGAGGGAGTCTCAGGTTTTCAGGTAATATGTGTAGACACAGATAGATGGAAAGATAGAGTGATTGTAGATAATAGATAGGTAAGTCATAGTTAATAACTAAAAAGTAGTTACGTGGACAGAGAGATAGTAGACAATAGATAGATCGTTAAATAGTAGATAAAAGTTTTCGTTGTAAAAAAGGACTAAATTTTATGAGTCAACTATTACAGAGTTAAGAAAAGAACCACACACTCCCCCCGTCTAATAGTCTGAAACCTAGAGAAGGGTTCTGGTTGTGTCAATAATGGAGTACGTATAGAGGTTTTAACAGTAAAATTGACTAAATAACTCTATATTTTATGGGTATTAATTTACGTGTAAAACCATGTACAGTTGCAAGTATATATAGACACTTTGGTAGTGGTATCAGTTCCATCATTTATATAGGTAGTAGTGGATTTTAAATGACATAGAGGTACTGGTTGGATCTGTCGTACAATTTTTCGTCTCTGTTTCCAGACAGATCAGTTTCGACACCAAAAAGGTCATCAGTACATACCTACACTCTCAACCTGATATTTCTTTCGACTCACGACTTCTTAACTATGAAAACTTGACACCACGACCTCTTCTGAGAACTCTCAGGGAACCTGACGTTTTTCTAGGTTGGTCAGGTAGAATTTCTTTTAGTTAGGACTTATAAGTACCCTTCCTGACTACGACTTCGACTTTGAGGTTAAGAAACTGGTGGACTACACTTCTTAAATGAGTAAACTTTTCTGGGACTACGACCTTTCTAACTTCCACCCTCCTCTTCCCCTGTTGTCTCCTACTCTACAAACCTACCATAGTGACTGAACTACCTGTACTCAAACTCATCCAGACCCTCAACCACTACCTGTCTCTTCGGACCGCACGACGTTAGGTACCCCAGCATTTCTCAGTCTGTGTTTACTCGTTGACTTGACTTGACTTGACTTGTAGGGGTTCGTTTGTGAATGAACAAAAGACAGTAATGTCCAGTTAGATGTAAAAGATCCCCAAATGTAGTTATTTTAGTAAGTTATGTACAGGGGTAAAGAGTCTTAATAAAGTGAGTCTTGTTAATGAAACTACAAATAGGTAAAACAACGTACATAGTTATAAAGTAAGGAAAATTAATGATTCGTGGTTAAGTAAAATACCTGTGTGGTTTTAAATAAAAACGCTAAGGTGTAACTGTCCGAAAATCCAACTAAGGTGTAAACCGGATCATGTTTATTTCTACGATAATTGTAAACATTTCTCCAGAAAAATACTTGTATATGGAAATAAAGAGAACCTATTTGTGGATTCTTACCTTACCGATCTAGTATACCATCTACTTATAAATTGTAAACTTTTTTTCAGTTTCACAAAAGGTTTCACCAACATGGTAAAATATAAAGATGGTCCTTACATATTCTCAAGATCAAGGAAGTATAGGAGTGTTTGTGAAGTATACCAGTCGATGAAACGGGGGACTAAAATCCGTAAACTTGACCATCCATCACCATAAAGTCACAATATTAAAATAGAAGAATTACTGAGTACTGTAGTTTATTTAATTTTGGACAGATAAAAGAAACTTCACAAACAAGTGTGGAGAAAACGAGTAGAAATTGGTGAACAAATATAAGAATAAAGTTTGGAACTTTTAATAGAAATATAAAATCTTTATTCAGGAAATAATCAGACACCGAGTAAGAAAAAATTAAAGAATTTTTATATAAATATTCCTGTCATCAAAATTGAAAACTACTTCAATTTAATAAAAAAGGAAGAAATATTTAGTACGAAAACCACAGTATTAATACTTCAGTAAAGATTGTGCACCAATGTTCTAAATGAGGGAGAAGAGAAAAGACTGGAGGACTTCAAAGACTAGCTCGAGACTAACGGTAATTAACGAATTCCCGAAGACTATGTTCTTTGATGGGGAGAACCGAAGTACAACATGTGGTAGGTTTTTTGTTAACGACCAAAGTGTAACGTGACAGGATCTCTACCTTCCAGACTGTCTGGGACTCGGACACTGGGAGGTATAAGTCAATGGGTAATCCGAAACCTAGTACCTTTGATGGAAGGTGTTTGAACAGTCCCGAGAGTTCCCGGGGAGTTCTGTCCTACCTTGGTGAACACCAGAAGACCATATAAGGTGGACGTCTTCGTCCACCGAAGGTGACAGAAGTCAGGGATCGATCTACGGTACTACGACCTCCTCGAGTTAGGAGGAGGTTCAAGAAACCGTTGGTCTCTTGGGAGAACCGTAGTTATCTACCTGTCGTTACCCTCAAGAATCTGATACGTTAACCGTGATAAACGTCATTACACACTACCCCCTGTCACTTTATAACGACGAAAGGGAACAAATTGGGTGTACAGTAATTAATTTCCGCCCCCCCTGGGTCTCCAGTTATATGAACCAGTTTAAGTCCGTCAATAGAAGTATAACCTACGGGACTGGTTGTACACCGAGGTAGAAGTATAAATAAGATTTGACAACCCGGCAATGAATTTGAACAAGGAAGGTTTCCTTTCCTCAGATACGAGTTTATATTTCGTTTTAGTGTGCAAATATGTATAAGATTTCAGTATTATGTTCCGAAAAAGTCCTGTGAACAATAAGGGAAACCCCAATATGTGTAATGACCATTAATGATTCTGGGTATAAAGTGAAAAGTTTTATGTGTCGCGACCCGAGAATCTTTTTTCCGAAAGTTTTGGAGATACAAGGACTTTCACTTTCACTTTCTCAATCAGGGAATTATCGTAGACTAAGAAACGTTGGGGTAGCTGACATGACAGGTACCTTAAGAGGTCCGTTCTTATGAACTCACCCAACGGTAAGGTAAAAGTTGCCCTAGAAGGTCTGGGTCCCTAACTTGAGTCCAGAGAGTGTAACGTCTGTCTAAGATCCATGGTTTATAGACCAAATTGAGTCTATTATCAACACATCTTTGAAGAAAGTTTAAGGTCAACTTGTCTATTTGAGGATTTGTTCAGAGATATAACGAGGTTCGGAAACCTAGTCAAGTCAAGTAAAGTCAGTGAGTCAACACAGGTTGAGACACTGGGGTACTTAACGTCGTGCGGTCCGGAGGGACAGGTAGTGGTTAAGAGCCTCAAATGAGTTTGAGTGCAGGTAGTTCAGCCAATACGGTAGGTCGGTAGAGTAGGAGACAGTAGGGGAAGAGGAGGACGGGGGTTAGGGAGGGTCGTAGTCTCAGAAAAGGTTACTCAGTCGAGAAACGTAGTCCACCGGTTTCAATGACCTCAAAGTCGAAATCGCAGTAAGAAAGGTTTCTTGTTGGTCCTGACTAGAGGCAATCTTACCTGACCAACCTAGAGGAACGTCAGGTTCCCTGAGAGTTCTCAGAAGAGGTTGTGGTGTCAAGTTTTCGTAGTTAAGAAACCACGAGTCGAAAGAAGTGTCAGATTGCGAGTGTAGGTATGTACTGATGACCTTTTTGGTATCGAAACTGATCTGGCTGGAATCAACCGTTTCATTACACAGACGAAAAGTTATACGATAGATCCAACCAGTATTGAAAGGAAGGTTCCTCATTCGCAGAAAATTAAAGTACCGACGTTAGTGGTAGACGTCACTAAAACCTCGGATTTTGTAATTCAGACTGTGATAAAGGTGACAAAGCGGTAGATAAACGGTACTTCACTACCCTGGCCTACGGTACTAGAAGCAAAAGACTTACAACTCGAAATTCGGTTGAAAAAGTGAGAGGAGAAAGTGAAAGTAGTTCTCCGAAAAATCAAGGAGAAGTGAAAGACGGTATTCCCACCACAGTAGACGTATAGACCCCAATAACTATAAAGAGGACCATTAGAACTAAGGTCGAACACAAAGAAGGTCAGGTCGTAAAGAGTACTACATAAGACACATCTTCAATTTATTCGTCGTACTGTTATATGTCGGAACTACATGAGGAAAAGGATAAACCTTGGTCAGACAACAAGGTACAGGTCAAGATTGACAACGAAGGACTGGACGTATGTCTAAAGAGTTCTCCGTCCAGTCCACCAGACCATAAGGGTAGAGAGAGTCTTAAAAGGTGTCAAATAACACTAGGTGTGTCAGTTTCCGAAACCGTATCAGTTATTTCGTCTTTATCTACAAAAAGACCTTGAGAATGAAAAAGGTACTAGGTCGTCTACAACCGTTAAATTAAAGACCAAGGAGACGGAAAAGATTTTGGTCGAACTTGTAGTCCTTCAAGTGCCAAGTGCATAACGACTTTGGAGCGAACCTCTTAAAACTCGTAATGAAATGATCGTACACTCTACTCACGTTAACGTGCCATCAGACTCGTAAGAAACCGTAACGGAAAGAAACCCTAACTTACTTTTGACTGTAAAAGGTCAGGACATCGGTGACAACTCAAAAGGTTTAAACAACCGTATAACTCACGTCGTGAAAGTGTCGTAGCAGAAAGTCCTAAACTTTGTCGAGTCGACCTTAAGGTAGTGGAGGTGATCGAAACAAGCATCACTACGAAAGATTCCGGGTGAACTGAACTGGTCTAAGGGTCGTCGTCGGGGATAATGAGTTTCGGACCTACTTAATAAGTATAATCACTTAGGGTTCTACAAACAGGACAAGATGGAACGGAAAAGACACTTTTTGTATTCTTTCCAAGACTGGGATCTGAAAAATCGACTAAACAAGACGGAGGGCTGACTGTGACCACGAAGGGGGACACCGGGAAGTACTGTGAAACACGAGAAGTACAGATTTTCTTGACGACGTAATTTGAAAAGAAAGTCACCACAAGGGAGATATAGTAATGAATGGAAATATTTAAACTGGATCCGTATTTAATGACTTTCTGAATCACAAAGTCGAAAGATAAGGATTAATAGAAATAAGTGGAAACAAAAACGTTTACATTAAATGTTTACATAAGTTGAGTTCCAACCGTCTGAAAGAAAAAAACAGGGTAGTCACGAAATGTAACAGGGTGACCGTAGAATGAGCGTAACAATGGTTTCCTGAGCCGACAGTAGCAATAGAAACGAGGAAACGTATCTTGTAAAATAAAAAGATTAAAAATTTGAAGACCGACAAAAATTCTGTAACAAGTATAATAACCGAAACTTTCAAAACAAATAATTATACACAGAACTATATGAAAAGAAGAAAAGATACCCAAAATAACTTACAAAAACTAAACACTGAAATGTCAAAAGTAGTTCAAACCTTTTAACGATAAGTAGTAAATAAGTGTATATAAAAGAAAATAAGATAAAAGAGTAGAGGAAGTTCCTGAGGTTAATGTACATATAACCCGGCAAACCTCAGCAGTAAGTCGAGTGACTGGGAAAGATTTGGTTCTAAAATCTAAGGAAAAGACTATGTTTGTTCAAGAAAAAAGTCAATAAAAACTGTCTTTGATAGGGGTTGGAATAGTACAAAAACATTAAGGACATAATGAGATAAGTTAGAACGACAGTACGAGTCTCCGTCATTTGAGTCCCTGTTAAAAAAGAACGTAGAGATTCACTTTCACAATCGTTCCTCTGTCTTTAATGAGATGAGGTCTAGATAGTTTATTTACGTAAGAAAAAAATTAATTTTTTAGAAAAAACAGATATATCCGCAAAGTAAAACTTCACAAAGATAACGATACACAATTGTAAGTGATGAAAAAAGGAGATGTTTCAGAGTCAAGTCAAGTCAAGTAAAGTCAGCGAGTCAGTACAGGCTGAGAAACACTGGGGTGCTTAGCGTCGTGCGGTCCGGAGGGACAGGTAGTGGTTGAGGACCTCAAGTGAGTCTGAGTGCAGGTAGCTCAGGCACTACGGTAGGTCGGTAGAGTAGGAGACGACAGGGGAAGAGGAGGACGGGGGATAGGGAGGGTCGTAGTCTCAGAAAAGGTTACTCAGTTGAGAAACGTAGTCCACCGGTCTCATGACCTCGAAGTCAAAATCGTAGTAAGGAAGGTTTCTTTAGGGTCCCAACTAGAGGAAGTCTTACCTAACCAACCTAGAGGAACGTCAGGTTCCCTGAGAGTTCTCAGAAGACGTTGTGGTGTCAAGTTTGCGTAGTTAAGAAGTCGCGAGTCGGAAGAAGTGTCAGGTTGAGAGTGTAGGTATGTACTGGTGTCCTTTTTGGTATCGGAACCGATCTGCCTGGAATCAGCCGGTTCATTACAGAGACGAAAACTTATATGATAGATCCAACCAGTATTGAAAAGAAGGTTCCTCATTCGTAGTTTAAAGTGACGATACCTGACTTACGAATAAGTTGTAAATGTAAAACTTTGAGGTCACACTACCATAATCCTTTACCCTTGAACCTTCTATTATCTAAATCTATTCGAATACGTCTACTGTAGTGGGAATACCGTCTTTACTTTTCCTTGATTTTTCGGAGAACTACTTTCATTTTCTCCTCTCACTTTTTCAACCGAATTTCGAGTTGTAAGTCTTTTGCTTCTAGTACCGTAGACCAGGGTAGTGAAGTACCCTTTATCTACCCCTTTGTCACCTTTGTCACAGTCTGAAATAAAAAGACCCGAGGTTTTAGTGACGTCTACCACTAACGTCGGTACTTTAATTTTCTGCGAATGAGGAACCTTCCTTTCAATACTGGTTGGATCTATCGTATAAGTTTTCGTCTCTGTAATCAAACAGCTGATTACAGGCAAAACAGTTCCGATACCAAAAAGGTCATCAGTACGTACCTACACTCTCAACCTGACACTTCTTCCGACTCGCGACTTCTTAACTACGAAAACTTGACACCACAACCTCTTCTGAGAACTCTCACGGAAACTGATGTTCCTCTAGGTTGGTCAGGTAAGACTTCCTCTAGTTGGGACCCTAAAGAAACCTTCCTTACTACGATTTCGACTTTGAGGTCATGAGACCGGTGGACTACGTTTCTCAACTGAGTAACCTTTTCTGAGACTACGACCCTCCCTAACCCCCGTCCTCCTCTTCCCCTGCTGTCTCCTACTCTACCGACCTACCGTAGTGACTGAGCTACCTGTGCTCAGACTCACTTGAGACCCTCAACCACTACCTATCCCTCCGGACCGCACGACGCTAAGTACCCCAGTGTTTCTCAGTCTATACTGACTCGCTGACTTGACTTGACTATGGTCATCGAAGGAATAGTATACAAATTATGGGAATACTCTTCTCTGGTCTCTAGATTAGATCAAGAGAGAGAGGTAGTATACTCTTATGTTGGTCTTCTGACTAAGGGAGTGGTTATAAACTTACCACTTAGACGACCGTGAAACTAAAGTCAGAACGGTCGGAGATTTTGACACTCTTTATTCATAGACGACAGATTCGGTGGGTTGGATACCATTAAATAATATCGTCGAGTTTAATTCTATGGGTAGATTACATATAAAATAGAGTCTGTAATGTTTAAATAAGAAATCTTAAATTAAAAAATTTTTTTATAGAGGTACAATTATAAATAGTAAACTTATATACCCTATGCGTATACACAAAGGTAATATTAACTATATAAATTAAATGTAATATCATATGAACTAATAACCTCTTCCGTTACCGTGGAGTGAGGTCATGAGAACGGACCCTTTAGGGTACCTACCTCCTCGGACCATCCGACGTCAGGCACCCCAGCGATTCTCAGCCTGTGCTGACTTGCTGAAGTGAAAGTGAAAAATGAAAGTACGTAACCTCTTCCTTTACCGTTGGGTGAGGTCACAAGAACGGACCCCTTAGGGTCCCTACCACCTTGGACTACCCGACGGTAGATACCCCAGCGTGTCTCAGTCTGTGCTGACTTCGCTGAATCGTCGTTGTCGTCGTATGAACTAATATTAAATTCAAATTAACAACATTACATATACAGACTTTTAAGATTTAGGTATAGTTATGACTTAAATTTTTTTTAGAAATAAAAAATGAACCATCTTTTAACAAAATGTTAAAACACAACCAAAGACGACATATTCTCGTACTTAACGACAAAAGAGGGGATTAGGGTGGGGAGATCCAGTAGTGTTTCACAGTCCGACCCGACGAACACGATAAATCGTTGAAGGGTGGTAGATAAAATATGTACTATCACATATATACATTGTAATAAAGAATTAAGTAGGGTGGGAGTGGAAAACGAAGATACAGGGATTTAGACAACAGATGATCCAAGTAGTCATGGTAAAAAGACCTAAGGTATATACTATAAACAAAAAGAGAAAGACTGTATGCATTCAGACACATTCTCAGATCCAAGTAGGTGGAGTGATGTAGACTGAGTTTAAGACTGGATGGACGATCTAATTACCTTTCTTTTTGTTTTTAATTTTTTACTTTTGATTATTTTGAATTTTCGAAAACGTGTCGTTTCCTTTGATATTTGTTCTATTTTTCTGTTGGGAGTCTTACCCTCTTTTATCAACGTTTACTTCGTTGTCTGTTTGCCAATTAGAGATTTTATATATTCGTCGAGTATGCTAAGTTATAGTCTTTTTTTTTGTTGGGTTACTTTTTACACGTCTTCTGAATTTGGTTATAAAAGGGTTTCTTTTGTACTCACTCACTTCAACGAGTCAGTACAGGCTGAGAAACGTTGGGGTACTTGACATCGGATGGTCCGAAGAGTCAGGTACCTTAAAAGGTCCGTTCTAATGACCTCACCCAACGGGAAACGAAGAGGTCTCCTAGAAGTACTGGGTCCCTAACTTAGGTGCAGAGGGCGTAACGTCCGTCTACGAAATGGTAGACTCGGTGGTCCCTTCGGGTTTTCTTCTGTATGTCTACCGGGTATTTCTGTAATTTTCTACGAGTTGTAGTGAGTAATAAGTCTCTTTACGTTTAGTTTGATTTTACTCCATATAGTGGAGTGTTGTCAGTCTTACCGGTAGTAGTTTTTTAGATATTTGTAACTTACGACCCTTTCAACACTTCTTTTCTCTTGCAAGGACGTGACAACTACCCTTACATTTGACTATATCGGTAACACCTTTTGTCATACCTCTAAGGAATTTTGTGATCCTTACTTAGATGGTACTTTTCACTTTCACAATCAACGAGTCAGCACAGACTGAGAAACGTTGGGGTTCCTTACATCGGACGGTCCGAGGAGGCAGGTACCTTACCATGTCCGTTCTAATGACGTCACCTATCTGTACGGAAAGAGGTCCCCTAAAAGTGTTGTGTCCTTAGTTTGGGTCCAGAGGACGTAACGTCCGTCTAAGAAATGGTAGACTCGGTGGTCCCGTCGGAGTTAGATGGTCCCTTCGGAGTCTAGATGGCATCTCAGTCGTTAGTATGATGACCCGTATATGGGACTCTTTTTAGTGATAAGATTTTCTATGTACATGGCGTTACAAGTAACGTCGTTATAAATGTTGTCGGTCCTGTACTTCGTCAGATCTACAGATAGCTCTCCACTTATCTATTTCTTCACCGTGTAAATATGTTACTTTATAATGCATCGGGATTTTACTTAACCGAAATTAACTAACTAAAAAGAATATTTTTGACAAGAATAAAAGGCGAACGAGCGTTAGGGGCATTAGAAACTAATTTACGATCTACAAAATGGAACAACCCACAACCCATTAAAACATAAGGATATTTGTAAGAGCTCAAGACGAGATCCTACGTCAATTCAATGAACCATTGTCAAACTAGAAAGATGTAGAACGAAAAGTATAAACAGTCCGTTCCGGTCTCGTGCTAGATTCCGAATAACAAAGGGTGTTGACTCCATTCTGAGAAGATTCATGAGATGGATTATTACTTAATCCTTTAAAAGGTCAGACTGTTACACTTAGTTCTTGATAAAGGTTGGTGCGCACTACGACCTATAACAAGGGAGATTCGGAAAGTCCACCAAGAAACGGACCGTAACTCATTCAAGAAGTGTGGACACGATTTAACGAGGTTCCCTCCGGAGGTCTCCTAAAGACCTTAAGAGAGCAAATCGTTAGATGTTATGTCAAGGATAAGACACTTGAGAGATACGCAGTTAGAGAGGTCTGGAAGTAGTGAAACAGGAACCGAGTCTTTTAGTCGGTACGAAACGGACAGACGGGGCGTAACTCGGCGTCGGACCTGTTAGAGAGTTCCGTCATTCGACTCTGCGATCTTCCTAAGTGACAAAACAAAGGACAGAGAATCTGTAAGGACGGTCTCTTCCGTTACCGTGGGGTGAGAAAGGTCATGAGAACGGACCTTTTAGGGTACCTGCCTCCTCGGACCTTCCTTAACGATTCCTAGCCTGTGCTGACTCGTAGAAGTGAAAGTGAAAAGTCAAAGTACGTAACCTTTTCCTTTACCGTTGGGCGAGGTCACAAGAACGGACCTCTTAGGGTCCCTACCCCTCGGACCACCCGACGGTAGATACCCCAGCGTGTCTCAGCCTGTGCTGACTTCGCTGAATCCTCGTCGTCGTCGTCGTCGTCGTCCGTTAGGACGAGAGGACGAACTGTAAGTTATAGTAACCTCTGACAACCGAAAAAAGAAAGTAGACCTGAAAATTTTATGAAGCCTGATCGTTCATTTACACAAAAAACAATGAAAAAGAACCAATCTTCGTTTTCAGAATTGAAGGAGGATCGCATTGAACATGATTACGAGGGGAAATGTATGTTGACGGGACAATATAGAGAAGAAAAGAGACCGAAGTTAATATGGTGCTCGAAGAAAATACCTTAAGGTAGTTTATGTCACGAGACAGGAATCGAAGAGATTTGGTTTAAAAAAGAAAGGAACAGCAAACAGAGAAGTTCTCATTTTAAGAATGGATGCACGTACGAGTCAGTACAGATTGAGACGCACTGAGGTACCCGATACCGGGGGTCCGAGGTAATAGATACCTTAAAAGGTCCGTTTTTATGTCCTCACCCAACGGGAAAGGATGAGGTTCCCTAGAAGGATTGGGTCCCTAACGCGGGTCCTGAGAACTCAGAGAACGTAACCGTCCACCTAAGAAATGGTGACACGATGGACTCTTCTGGTTTTAAGAATGAGTAGATCAGGGTTAAGAGATGAAAAGAATAACGAATAGGACAACCGTTCAATTACGTAATTAATTCTGTCAGAGAAGAAGTAAATAAGAAACACACACACGTGTTTCCTCTCGAATATACATGAACTATATTTCAATACACTAGGTTATAGTCAGTCAAGTCAAGTCAGCGAGTCAACACAGGCTGAGAAATGTTGTGGTACCTGATGTCTTACCGTCCGGAGGGACGGGTAGCGGTTTAGGGCCTCAAATGAGTCTGAGTACAGGTAACCCAGTCACTACGGTAGGTTGGTAGAGTAGGAGACAATAGGGGTAGAGGAGGACGGAAGTTAGAAAGGGTCGTAGTCCCAGAAAAGTTTACTCAATCAAGAAACGTAGTCCACCGGTTTCATGACCTCAAGGTTTCATATCCTCACTCGGTTATATTTATGGATGACAAAGACGATGTACACAGTATGATGGACTCCTAATAATCGTACCCCCACGGTAGAAAGTCCTTTGAACACACTTCTCACTCTTTGGAAGTACAAAGAAGTAAAAAGACTGTATTACGATTAAAAACATTAAGTATCCGACCTACTCGTGTTCGACCTTAGTTCTAGCGACCCTCTTCATAGTTATTGGAGTGTATACGTCTACTGTGGTGTGTATACCGTCTTTCACTTCTTGATCTCTCGGAGAACTACTTTCACTTTCTCCTCTCACCTTTTCAACCGAATTTCGAGTTGTAAGTCTTTTGATTCTAGTACCGTAGATCAGGGTAGTGTTTATCTACCCCCTTATCACCTTTGTCACCGACTGAAATAAAAAGACCCGAGGTTTTAGTGACGTCTACCACTGACGTCGGTACTTTAATTTTCTGTGAATGAGGAACCTTCCTTTCAATACTGGTTGGATCTGTTGTATAATTTGTTCTCTCTGTAATGAAACAGTTGTTTCTAGACAGATCAATTCCGATACCAAAAAGGTCACCAGTACATGCCTACATTCTCAACCTGATATTTCTTTGAACTCGTGACTGCTCAACTACGAAAACTTGACACCACAACCTCTTCTGAGAACTCTTAGGGAACCAGACGTTCCTCTAGGTTGGTCAGGTAAAATTTCCTCTGGTCTGGACCCACAAGTAACCTTCTTGACTATAACTTCGACTTTGAGGTTATGAAACCGGTGGACTACACTTCTCGACTGAGTAAACTTTTCTGGGACTACGTCCCTTTCTAACTCCCGTCCTCCTCTTTCCCTACTGTCTCCTACTCTACCAACCTACCATAGTGGCTGAGTTACCTGTACTCAAACCCACCTGAGACCCTCAACGACTACGTGTCCCTCCGGACCACACGACGCCAAGTACCACAGTCTTTCTCAGCCTATACTGACTCGCTGACTTGACTTGACTAACATTAATATATTCGTTTTATCATTAAATGATATGTTACAATGTCATATCTACATACTCCATCTTTCAATCAAAAATTTAACATTTAACGATCTTAATTTACTGTATTAAATTCTTACGAATCATCTAATCAATTTACTACCGTATAGGTGTTTCACCTTACCAAATCTCTAAATTTTATTATAATCTCTTTTTTTTAAACTACTGTACCCTTTCACGAGTACTATAATAACTCCCTTTTTTCATCAATTTGACGAGTGTACTATACTAACTATATATAATTATACGGTAACAGTATCTTTTAAGACCTCCTTTAAGATTTTCAATTTGAACTAATTATCATTTACATATCCTCTAAAAGAAAAGAAAACAAGAGTGTACATAGGAGAGTTGAAATTGTTTATACTGTTCTTAATGAAAATAATAATAAAGACACCATCTTTTTTACATTTGTTTTTAATTGATTTTAACAATCGTATCCAAACGATGTTCCATTCGTAACTTATTATAATTAACCGAGTAGAGAAATTATAGGAGAAATTATAGAGAAATTATAGAGAAATTATAGGAGAAAGAGGTGATACATTCGACAACGAAATAATGTATGACGGAAATAAAAATTTACATATACATATATAACACTTATTATATGATACATATATAACACTTATTATATGTTCTAATATTTAATGAACTCATGTTCCAATATCAAGAAAGATGATAAGAACTAAAGTTGATTACATCACGACCTGAAAAGTATACCTATTTTATATATATAAACAACTAATAAACCCTAATAAAAACAATAAAACAGGAATTAACAAAAAAGTAACCTATCACACCTAACTTATTCTTTGACTTAAAGAAACTATAAAAATTGAATTTTTTTTTATTAAACTTTTACATATTCGTATGAAAGAAAAAATTGAATTAGAGTGAAGTCTTTCAACGTTTTTGGAGAGTCAACCCGCACTTAATGAAAACTAATACACACTAATAAATAAAAAAAGAAGAAAAAAAAAAAATGTGTTCAATAACCTAAACACGAACTTCAGTAAGGTCCTTATTCCGAAAAATTTTTAGATAACTGTCTTAAGTTAAAGACGGACGGTATTAGGTCTACTTCCCTCCCTTTTGTGTACTCCTCGAACGGTGAAGTACGTTACTGAAGTAAGACGTCGTATTTTAGTAATGATTGGAGACGTTGTGAATTAATTAACTTTAATGAGGTCGTCGCCCTAAGACACCACTTCTCCAAGGATCATCAATGTACACTAAGTAGAATTTGAATCAATTTCGGACTTTCCACGAATTTATATGTAGTTACTTACTTTTTACTTCTGAGACAACTTAAATCAGTTAGTAAACGGAGGAAAAAGATGAAGAGGACATGGTACAAAAAGGAAACGCTAAAACTAATTAATTCGTTAGATAATAAATAAAATTAATTAATTAATTAGATAAATAAATATCACAGTCTACCTGTAAGATTTATGAAAACCAATCATATGTATTTCATTGTTTACAAGAAATCAGAAGGATTTGTATGGGGTGTGTTTGAAGTTATTTATAATTAACAAAACCCTATTTCAGACTTCTTGAATTGATAGGTCAATTCCGAAAGAAAAGAGAGGGAACTAGAAATTAAATATAGGTTGTGACAAATAATGTTAGTCAAACCAGTTGACAGAGAAATCGTGTCTATAAGGAGTCCACGAATTTTAATCAACCTTTAGTACCACCAAGACCTTAACTTATGAACTTTTTTTCTTCTTTTTCGTCAGGAACGGAAGTTCCTTAAGTTTCTCTATTCTTTATTTCTCACCTAAAAATGTCGTGTCCTCCACTCAAGACACCCACTCCTTACACACGTCGAGTGACAGTTTTGAGTCTTTTCACTGTTTATTGATTCTAAAACCGTCACCACCGTGTATGCTTTAGACTATTCTAAAACAATAAAAC
Organism: Capra ibex; assembly: GCA_006410555.1. Lineage (NCBI taxonomy): Eukaryota > Metazoa > Chordata > Mammalia > Artiodactyla > Bovidae > Capra > Capra ibex. The sequence continues at coordinate 10,782,008 of SJYO01014747.1, read as the reverse complement.
GAACTAGTCACGTTCGTCGATATTGTTCATGTACTTCCACTTACATTTGAGAATCGATACTTCCGTCTGAACTAAGAAGTTCGTACATCTTCCGTAGTATCAAACATTTGAGTATCGTACTTTATGTTAGAAAGACACAAGAGAAGATTAAGAGTCATAAAGTAATTAAGATCTTCTATTTAGCAAAAACAAGTCAACGAACACAGACTGAGAAAAACTGGGGTACCTGACGTCGTGTGGACAGGTAGTGGTCGAGGGTCTCGAACGACTTTGAGTACAGCCATCTCAACCACTACGGTAGGTCGGTAGAGTAGAAGACAACAGGGGAAGAGAAGGATGGACGTTAGAAAGGGTCGTAGTCCCAGAAAAGGTTACTCAGCCAAGAAGTGTAGTCCACCGGTTTCATAACCTTAAAGTCGAAGTCATAGTCAGGTAGGTTTCTTATGAGTCCTGACTAAAGGAAATCCTACATGACGAACCTAGAGTGTTCTCTGGGAATTCTTAGAAGAGGTTGTGGTACTAAGCTTTCGTTGTTAAGAAAACACGAGTCGAAAGAAATATCAGGTTGGGAGTGTAGGTATGTACTGTTTACCTCTTTGGCATCGAAACTGATCTACCTGTAAGCAGTCGTTTTATTACAGAGACGAAAAATTATCCGACAGATCAAACCAGTATCGAAAAGAAAGTTCCTCGTTCACAGAAAATTAAAGTACCGACGTCAGTGGTAGACGTCACTAAAACCTCCGGTTCTTTTACTTCAGACAGTGACAAAGGTAACAAAGAGGTAGATAAACGGTACTTCACTACCCTGGTCTACGGTACTAGAATCAAAAAACTTACAACTCACAATTTGGGTAGAATGACCCCGAATAGGAAACGGGAACATGTACCCCATAGTGAAAAACCACCCTAGGTTGTAGGAGGACAACTACCAAAAAGTAGTCGCTCAACATTCAAACCTCAAGAATGTCTTCTACTCGTGTACAGGACGATGTGGTCGTAGAATCACACCATGTCTATATTGACCTCTCTGAGTTAACGTGTCATATCGATTTTTCAAGGTTCTAACGTACCAGTATGAACTAATTGTATTTCAAGTTGGGTATAGACTCTACGGTTTATTTTCCTTATACCCTGAATCTTAGTTAAAAAAAATTGACTCAAACATAATTAATCACACTAGAACTAAACTCTGTATCTAAGTCAACGGATCTTTCTAGTCTTATAGTTCCAACTACCAGAGTCACCCAAAATTTAGATCGAGACTTAAACAAAGAGAGACATATGTAAAGTGTTCGTAACTACGTTTCATGCTGACACCAGGAAAAATCAGTCAGAAATTATACACCAACATAATTCGGTTCTCTTGTCTCAGATTTCGTTATTATCGAGATAGAAAGACCGTTGTCAACAGGGTCTGTTACTCAGTTTTATTACCACGAGTGACTCCCGGCACATTCATGGTACGTCACTGATTTCCCGAGTCTTCCTTCTGTTGATACCTTCCCTTGTTTGTCTCGTTTCGTTTTTACGAAGATTTTCTTGAGTCTCAACTAAACATAATACAAATTAAGTTTATTATAAATGTATAATATGGCTTCCTTCACCACTCGTTATTTTACTTCTCTACTACCCATATAAGGTTGGTAAGACTATTGTCCCGGTAAATCTCACCAAATTCATTAAAATTTTTAATATTATCATTATACTCTCGTAGTGTCTTAGAAACTCTTCGGTTTAAAAAGAAAAAAAAAAAAGAACCTAGTAATTGGGTGGTTGTGTTAGTGATAAGTAAACACAAATAGTAGACTTTTTTTATAAATAGTATCCGTATACAGAAAATATTACCGTTAGTACCATATGTATTGTTGAAGTAAAACGAGAAAAAAGTGTAAATTAATATATACGTACGAAAGTTTCTACGATTTAACAAAAGTATTAATGTACAAATTTAAGACGTACTATAAGTGAAATGAGTAGGGTAAAACAACCCAAACCCTAACTTCCATATTCAAAAACAGTGAAAAAGCAAAAATTTTTATTGTAGTAACACAACATGTATGTCCAAAATAGGTTTTAACACCCATCAATGAGTCCTATCTGAGAGTCTTTATATACAAAATACGATTTCCCATACTTATAAAATGTTGGTAAAGATTATATGGAACGATTTTATTACACACTTTTCTTATCAACCAAATCTTACATAAATTGAATATCGTGTTTACAAAGTGTCATTTTAAAGTCTTTTTGACTTTAATTTTGGTAATAGTTTCGATTACATGTTATTATCATTTCTATCTCCTCTTTGTATATACGTTGTTTTGTTCTGTTCCTACCAAATCGTCTTTCGTTCATTTACTAGTTTCTGATGACATCGACAGAGTTTTCCTGAGCTTTTAGATAGGACTTCTCCGATTTTTATCCGTTAAACTCGTAAATACTTCGAGAAGTTCAAGAAAAGACCTAGTCCTAGGTCAGGTTCAAATGAGTGAAATAAAGGAATAGTACAGAGGAAATTTGAAACCTATGAAAGCTCCACGGGACCGACTATTGACGTATTGAAAAGAAATTTTATTTTTATTTATGTAACTAATTTTGTAGAAAACTCTTAAATCTTAAACTACGTATTTTCAGGGAAACCTTTAAACTGTTACCTCTCAACCTATTGTCGACACGACTCCTGATCGAAAAATCGCAGACTCTATTTGTGGTGACTGACGGAATCTACCAGACAGGATCAATTAGACTAGACGGGTCATAAAATGATACAACGGATAATATTATTTCTTAATACGAATCGTCGTATAGTCATAGAAGAGGAATCATTAGGTTTAACGAGACCTAAACAGGATCACTATACCCTCTGTATCTGCCATAAGAACGACCCAGGAGACAAGACACGATACGAGAAACAAAAAAAGTGGTCGTAGAGTCTCCCTACGACTTCTGACATCTTGGACGGTACGACCATACACACTAAGAGTTTAAAATCACACTAGTCCCAGTCGATCTGTAGAATAATCTTGTGTCTAACGACCTGGAGTACAGGTCTCTGACAAGTCAAGTCAGGGAGTCAGCACAGGCTGAGAAACGCTGAGATACTGACGTCGGGTGGTCCGAAGGGACAGAAAGTGGTTGAGGGTCTCGAACCAGTTTGAGTACAGGTAGTTCTCCACTACGGTAGGTTGGTAGGGTAGGAGACAGCAGGGGAAGAGGAGGACGGAAGTTAGAACGGGTCTTAATTTCAGAAAAGGCCACTCAGTCAAGAAGTGTAGTCCACCGATTTCATAACCTCAAAGTCGAAGTCGTAGTCAGAAAGGTTATTTATAAGTCATGACTAAAGGAACTCCTACCTGACCAACCTAGAGGAACGTCGGGTTCCCTGAGAGTTCTCAGAAGAGGTTGTGAGTCAAGTCTTCGTAGTTAAGAAGTCGCGAGTCGAAAGAAATATCAGGTTGAGAGTGCAAGTATGTACTAATGACCCTTTTGGTTTCAAAACTGACCCGTCTGGAAACAACCGTCTCATTGCACAGACGAAAAATTATACGACAGATCCAACCGGTATCGACCAAGTCATCTTCACACCACTGGATCTTTTGGATAACGTCTCTCACACGTACGTACAGACTGAGAAACGTTGGGATACCTGATATCGGACGGTCCGAGGAGACAAGTACCCTAACAGGTCCGTTCTTATGACCTCACCCAACGATACGGGAGGAGGTCCCTTAGAAGACCTAGGACCCTAGTTTGGACACAGAGAATACAGAGGACGTAACCGTCCACCCACGGAATGGTGATCGCGGTAGACTCCTCTCACATCGAGGGGACTGTTCTACTCCGATTAAACACATATGAACACATTTACGGGGGTAAGTCCTTACACGTAAAGATTGTTCAAAGGTTCCTTTCGACTACGACAGTAAGGACCCTGGTGGAGATTCGTGGTGTCATTAAAAAAACAAACAAAACAAATCAGTGTTCAACACAGGTTGAGAAACACTGGGGTGCCTGATGGTCCGAAGGAAACAGGTACTTTAAAAGGTCCGTTCTTATGACTCCACCAAACGATAAAGAAAGAGGTCCCTAAGAAGGACTGGGTCCCTAGTTTGGGAGTAGAGACTGTAGAGGACGTGACCGTCCACCTAAGAAATGGTGACTCGGTGGACCCTTCGGTTCGTTTTCGTTACTTCACCTTGTTTATCGGAATTCAGTTTATTTGGACTGTTTGAGGTGGTAAATGTTAAATGTACTAGAATCTTAAGGCAAGGGTCCACGTTTCCCTACACTTGAAACAACTCTTAGAATACTTCTCAGTTCTTTCACTTCAAATATTTAGAGTACCAATAGACTCCCACTAGTTATGAATACGCGGATAACTGACGTGAGTTGGATCCCGATGGAACCCGTACTAGAGACCTTAAGTGAGACTTTGACCTTGTAAATATTACTAGAATATAATATTAGACCCAAAAATTTAAATTTAAATAAATAAATTTAACCTCCGATCAATGAAATGTTATCACATAACCAAGACGGTGTGTAGCTGTACTTAGACGGTACCCGCATGTGCACAAGGGGTAGGACTTTGGGGAGGGTGGAGGGAGGGGTATGGTAGGGAGGCCCAGTAGGGTCACGTGGTCGGGGTTCCTAGGACATAGCTTGGACCTGACCGCTAAGTAAAGAATGTACTATAATATGTACAAAGGTACTGTAAGGGGGTTTAGTAGGGTGGGAAAGGGAGAGGGTGTCTCAGGTTTTCTGACAAGATATGGAGACACAGAGAAAACGACAGAGTGTATGTCCCAATAACAATGGTAGAAAGATTTAAGGTACATATACATAATCATATGACACAACCACAAAAAGAAAGACCGAATGAAGCGAGACATATTATCCGAGGTTTTTGACTATCAGGTCTTCACGTCAGTTGAGGGGTTGGTGTAATCAAAGGTTCTAACGAATGAGGTCCCGGGGACGGTTTTGAATCCGGTTCAAGTACAAATCCCCAAAGACTTTTTGGAGGTTTATATGGGGGAGGGGTTTACGTCTCAGTGTTCAAGTCCGAATTCCTTCGGTATATCTGTGAGAGTCAAGAGAATTAACTTAAGTCCGTCAACTGTAAACCGGTGACGTAATATCGCCTCCCATTCGTCACCAGTGAGTATTGTAAACCAGAACTTTAGTTGACGTTACTTTAACAGGAGAACGGATACACGGAAAATTCAGAGAGTCACTCATGAACCTCAAAATCCAGGCTATCAGGGAAACCAAAAAGTTTTCAACAACTTAGTGGGTGGTTCGAGTTTGTTATTGTACAAACGTCATTGTATTGTAGGAAGAGGTGAAAGTTTTGGGAGGAGGTATGGGTGGACAAGAAGTTTCGTGAACGAGAACGTTATTGGTGGATTGAGAGACACATGCGGATGGGACGTAGGCAGAGATAACAAAACCGGACACGTCAGGTTACAGTGTGGAAAGTAGACATTCAAGGGACAACTCTCGACAACAAGGAACCCGTGTGATATGATGGAGAAGGTATCGAGTCCCGTGTATCGACGACACGTATTATTGTCACTAGAATTACTCTTGGTTGTCATTTATTGTTTGTGCTGTTGTCTATGTTATAGCATACTGTTGCACCTAGTGTTTTGGTCGGACCGTTAGTCTCAGGAAACCCTGAGAAGGCTTCGTGAAACACTCTTCATCGTCGTCGCCTGAGAGACGTCCGAGAGGTGACCCGGACGGCCTCTCCAGGGACTGGATAAGGCACTACACCGTCTTTACGAACCGAGACGTCTTCTGTTTACGTTCCGGTGTGAGAGACAAACCCTTACGAGACCTGAGTCACGATATTTATTATTATTTCTATTTATTATTTTTTTCACTTTACAAAATTTACTTTCCACTACGTGACACTTGAATTGTGTGACCGGGAAATCGGAAAGACAATTGTTCCATTAGACTAACGGTAACTAAAAAAAGTGGAGACAATGATTCTTCCACTACTTTACCACAGGTGTGTCTACATAACTTAGTCTATGATTTGTTTCTCGTTGTATTTCTTGATAATAGTCGTTGGAACGAAAGTCGGACGACTAATACTGTAATGACCTTTCTGTTCCAGACCCACTGAATTTTTTATTTCGTCCCCCTCCCCACATCTATCTTCCTTACTTTCCATTCAAAGAAGACTTATCTACACACAATGAAAGTTTTCTTAAAGTGTTTCTCGAGAAAGAGACGAGGTATCCAAATTTTCCCTGGTAAAGATGAAGACGTCAAGTGACTATCCGTAAGATCACACTAGATTAATTGATAAAAATAATACGGTACCTCTTTTATCATACTACCTCTATAGTGATTATGTGTACAAAAACGACATATTTGACACTAACCCATAACACGTCTTTCTTAACAAATTGTCGGAAAACCCCTTAGAGTTTCCTCGGGGGTTCTCATTCTGAGAATTTATGAACCTCTCTTTCTGATGTAAAGGCTGGACAGTTACTTGGAAAATGCACGAAACACTACTGACTAATTTTCTGGACTGAACTTTACATACTGTTCTTACTTTATTCAAATACTTACGATTGAAGTACCGAATACGACTTAATCAAAGGATTAGCGTTTATACAGGTCCAAAAGAAAGAAAAAAAAAAAAACGTAAAAGGAGTCGGATCAACGGTTTCAGGTACTATTTCTATACATTCGTTGAAAGTATACACACTTGTATACGAAAACGGATCTATTCTTACGGAGACAATAGAATACTGGAAGTTACTGCATACAAAGATACCATTATAGAGTATACCGTAAAAGAGTTCCCGTCACGAGGTTAAGGAGACGGGACGGGTTCTAACCGTCGGTAACGATTAACTGACACTTTCACCTTTTGCGTCACCACACTTCTCTAGAGAAAACCTTTGAGGTGAGGTCAAACCCTTTCCATCAGTTGACTCCGCCTTGTTCAAGTTGGTACGAGAGTCGGGTATACCACCAAGATTTTGGTACATCTTATTAAGTGTTTCTTTTGGTGTCCAGTGGTGTTAACTGTTACTATTAAAGTTACCCATCTAACTTACGGAGTCACTTTTATCGTTTTAATTTAAACAACCGGGAGGGCGTAGTAAGAAAAGTCGGAGAATGTCTGTTCCCAGAACTCTCTTTAGTCCGGACCGTTATCTCTTTTTACATTTTTCTCCACGTTATTCCATCTACTATTTAAGGTTTATCCCACCTTTACATAGTTCTCCTTGTGACCTCTTTATTTTTTGTCTATTAAACATTTCAGTCCCATTTTCGTCTTGTGGGAAGAATGTAAACTGAAAAAGAAAAGAAAGAAAAAAGACGTACTACGTGGTTTTTCCATTTCTGACAAACACGAAGCAACTTTACATAAGTCCACGTCGGTTATGACATCTTCCACCTTCCAAAAACTTTTCATCACCTTTTCATCAGTTTGACCTTGGAGAAGAGAAACTCCTGAACAATTTCTCTAACGACCTAGGGTAAGGGTCTCCAAATCTAAACGTAAAGATAGTTCCAGAGTCTACCCTGGTTACGACAACCGACATCTTTATAGAAACCCCGTAGGCACTCGAAATTCTAAAAACTGTCCCTTTTACAGAAACTCCAGATCGTTATACCATCTATAGGTTTGTCGTCTCCAAACGAAACTTCATAGTCACAATGGTGAAAGATTGAACACTTGAACCTATTGATTATAATTTAGAGTCACAGGAGTAGACGTTTTAAGTTTACACACACACGAGTCAACGATTCGGTACAGACTGAGAAACGATGAGGTTCCTGAACTTCGGGTGGTCCGAGGAGACACGTACCCCAAAAGATCTGTTCTTATGACCTCACCCGACGGTAAAGGAGGAGGTCCCCTAGAAAGGGTGGGTCCCTAACTTAGATGTGGAGGACGTAGAGGAAATGACCGTTCGTTTAAGAAATGGTGACTCGGTGGACCCTTCGAAGGGTTTAAGTTTATGACATATATGTTTAATTTACTCTATTGAATCTTTTGAATCCTCTAGTTGGGACCCTAAAGGAACCTTCCTTACTACGATTTCGACTTTGAGGTCATGAACCCGGTGGACTACGCTTCTCGACTGAGTAACCTTTTCTGAGACTACGACCCTCCCTAACCCCCGTCCTCCTCTTCCCCTGCTGTCTCCTACTCTACCGACCTACCGTAGTGCCTGAGTTACCTGCACTCAGACTCACTTGAGGCCCTCTACCATTACTTGTCCCTCCGGACCGTATGACGCTAAGTACGCCAGCGTTTCTCAGCCTGTGCTGACTCGCTGACTTGACTTGACTTGAATCTTTTTCGTCGTATGAGATTTAGATCGTTTACGTATAATTCTATACGAAGGAAATTAAAGAAACTAACTTAACGCCTCCTCGGAGCATCCGACGTCAGGTGCGATTCCCAGTCTGTGCTGACTTGCTGAAGTGAAAGTGAAAAGTGAAAGTACGTAACCTCTTCCTTTACCGTTGGGTGAGGTCACAAGAACGGACTTCTTGGGGTCCCTGTCCCCTCGGACCACCCGACGACAGATACCCCAGTGTGTCTCAGCCTGTGCTGACTTCACTGAATCGTCGTCGTCGAAACCCCCTCCTTAACCTCAGGTTCCGTTTCTTGACCATAATCACCAAAGGTAGTTTTATGTCTTCTTGTACTGAATAAAATTTGCACAATTATTTTTAATAACGTAACTGATCTCGACGGGGACCCTTTAAAACCCACCGGTCTCCATAAGTCTTCCCATTCCCTGAAGTTATTCTTAATCGTCCGATTTATATGAACCCTTATTACCAACACACAACATAAGATGAATATTTTATGAATCATGTAACTATTGTAATTATTGTGGTGTATACAAAAATAAAGAGTTCCCCTTAAAATTGACTAAAACTTACAAATTGTCGGTGTACTAAAATTCTAGTCGTTAATATTTGGAGTTTACTTGTACGATCCCGTCCCTGTTTTCTTCTGTGAAACTATGGTCCAACAAGAGAGTTGATTATACTGTTGAATATAGTCTTCAGAACGTTTTAAGTGTGTACTACTGAGTCTCCAAAGTCGAACCCTTCTTGTCGTATTCCCTTTAGTCCTTGTATCTTGTTTAGATCTAATGTACATTTCTAGTAGTAATTCTGTAATAATCATAATAGGTTTTTCCTTTCGTTCACTTTCTCTTTACCAACTAGGTTAATGTTGTGTAATTCACTCTTGCGGTTTCAAACCTTATTCTAGTGTCGATATTTCTCTCTTAACCGAAAATAAAGATCCTAAAGTAGTGACTGATCTTCATCTTAGAACTCAGTCAGTAAGAACCGTCCTCCACTAATACGATGTGTCTCTGGAAAGGGTTACGGATATATATATATATATATCAGCGGTGACCCCTCCCCCCAAGGGACCGTAAGTCACCCGAACTCTACGACGGTGTTAGGTGTTACGTGTCCTGTCGGGGGTGTTGTTTCTTTATAAATCGAGTTTTACAGTCATCCCGACTCCAACCCTTTGAGACGGAGTTTATTTAAGATATTGAAGGGATTTGTAGAACAATATAAATTTAGATTTTTATTTTGGGTTATTATGGATGACTTATCCCAACAAACCCTTAATTTATTCTATTAAATACTTCGTTTATACCAGACCGAAAAAACAGTCAAAGATCACTTTCAACTATACTAAATAGATAATGATGAGTTACTGTAGAAATCCTTATTTTTTCCTTACATCGTTGATTGACTTAAAACAGGAAGGAACTGAAAAAATAAAAAAGGTTTGAAAGAGGTTACTTATCTCTCTTTCATTAGAATTAAATTAAAATTGTAAAATTATTTACGTTAAATTAATAAATAACTATAGTAATTAAAATATTCACTATTTTATAAAATTTACGATAGTTTTCTTCTGAAGCAACACTCCTATGAATACACATACATGATAAAAATTTCTTCACCTCTTAAACTCCTGAACATACTATCTCGTTTAAATCGTTTATAGAAAAAGTAAAACCTTTAGTAGTCCACAATGTTATATCGGTCACTTCAGACGGTCAGAGATCATGAGTTGATCGTCCTAAATAAAAGTTCAATTTAAAACTTTATTACTTCCAAGACTCGTACGACTTCTCTGTGAAAATCCTTAGTAAAATACGTTTTCGTAATGTTCTAATCACTAATCGATTGTCAACTTTTTTCTATTACCGGTGAAATGACTTCCGAACATCAAAAGGTCCTGTGGTTGGGACCCTTTTTTCATTTCGTTACGATTAAAATAGATAGACAGATAGATAGATGGATAGACAGACAGTTATGAAACCGGAGGACTACACTTCTCAGCTGAGAAACCTGTTCTTGGTATGGGTCCCGAGCTTGTGCAGAGGAGTCAGCGTCCGGTTAAGAAATGGTGTAACTCGGTGGTTTCTTCGGGTTCTTATGACCCCACCCATCGGAAAGGGAAGAGGTCCTCTAGTAGGGTTGAGTCCTTATCTTGGTCCCAGAGAACGTAACGTCTACCGAAGAAATGGTCAACTCGATGGTACCTTCGGGGTCAGCTCGATTCCCTTGACTTTTTGTTGGTTACGTTTCTCTCTAAAGTAGACTTAAGTTAAGGGAAGAGATGGATACCTGTCTAAAAGGATTTCCTTGTGTTAACAGTATTTAGAGTAGGAACTGTAAAATGGTTCGTCCCTTTTAACCGAGAATGTCCCCTTCTCTGACCTTTAGGTACAGTACGAGTCTGTGTGAAACAGTGTTCGATAGGAGCCAAGTCAAGTCAAGTCAACGAGTCGGTACAGGTTGAAAAACACTGGGGCACTTGGTGTCGTGTGGTCTGGAGGGACAGGTAGTGGTTGAGGACCTCAAATGGGTTTGAGCACAGGTAACACAGTTACTACGGTAAGTTGGTAGAGTAGGAGACAACAGGGGAAGAGGAGGACGGGAGTTAGAAAGGGACGTAGTCCCAGAAAAGTTTACTCAGTCGAGAAGTGTAGTCCACCGGTTTCACAACCTCGAAGTCGAAGTCGTAGTCAGGAAGGTTACTTGTGGGTCCCGACTAGAGGAAATTTTACCTGACCAACCTAGAGGAACGTCAGGTTCCTGAGAGTTCTCAGAAGAGGTTGTGGTGTCAAGTTTTCGTAGTTAAGAAGTCACGAGTCTAAAGAAATATCAGGTTGAGAGTGTAGGTATGTACTGGTGACCTTTTTGGTATTGGAACAGATCTGTCTGGAAACAACTGTTTCATTACAGAGAGGACAAATTATACAACAGATCCAACCAGTATTGAAAGGAAGGTTCCTCATTCGTAGAAAATTAAAGTACCGAAGTTAGTGGTAGAAGTCACTAAAACCTCAGGTCTTTTTATTTCAGTCGGTGACAAAGGTGACAAAGGGGTAGATACACGGTACTTCACTACCCTGGTCTACGGTACTAGAATCAAAAGACTTACAACCCGAAATTCGTTTGAAAAGTGAGAGGAGAAAGTGAAAGTAGTTCTACGAGAAATCAAGAAGAAGTGAAAGACGGTATTCCCACTACAGTAGACGTATAGACTCCATAACTATAAAGAGGGTCGTTAGAACTAAGGTCGAACACGAAGAAGGTCGGGTCGTAAAGAGTACTACATAAGACGTACATTTAATCTATTCGTCCCACTGTTATATGTCGGAACTGTAGGAGGAAAGGGATAAACCTAGGTCACACACCAAGGTACAGGTCAAGATTGACAACGAAGGACTGGACGTATGTCCAAAGAGTTCTCCGTCCAGTCCACGAGACCATAAGGGTAGAGAAAGTCTTAAAAGGTGTCAAATAACACTAGGTGTGTTTCTGAAACCGTATCAGTTATTTCGTCTTTATCTACAAAAAGACCTTGAGAGAACGAAAAAGGTACTAGGTCCCTACAACCGTTAAATTAGAGACCAAATAGATAGGATGACGACGACGACGATTCAGCGAAGTCAGCACAGGTTGAGACACGCTGGGGTATCTGCCGTTGGGTGGTCCGAGGGGGCAGGGACCCTAAGAGGTCCGTTCTTGTGACCTCACCCAACGGTAAAAGAAGAGGTTACGTACTTTCACTTTTCACTGTCACTTCAGTGAGTCAGCACAGGTGAGAAGCGCTGGGGTACCTGATGTCGGGTGGTCCGAGGAGGCAGGTACCCTAAAAGGTCCGTTCTCATGACCTCACCCCACGGTAACGGAAGAGATAGATAGGTAGGATGGGAGACAGATAAGAAGATTCTTGAGTAGGTAGAAAAGATTTTTCATAAATGAGAGGGGATTCCTTGGAGGGAGAAAGGGGTTTTCTAGGACAAATTAAGACTTACGGTTCAGTAAGAAACTCAATGAGTAAACAAAGGATTCTTTAGACAAGTCAATCAGTCCGAATATTACTTCAAGTCCGGTACCAGTGTCGGGGTACTCCAATCAACTATCAACCTGTATCAATCCTAACCTCAGTGGGTGTGTGTGTGTTTTTTAGGTCCTTCACTTTAGTTTCATCTATCCGTCNTCAGTGAGTCAGCACAGGTGAGAAGCGCTGGGGTACCTGACGTCGGGTGGTCCGAGGAGGCAGGTACCCTAAAAGGTCCGTTCTCATGACCTCACCCCACGGTAACGGAAGAGGAGATAGATAGGTAGGATGGGGGACAGATAAGAAGATTCTTGAGTAGGTAGAAAAGATTTTTCATAAATGAGAGGGGATTCCTTGGAGGGAGAAAGGGTTTTTCTACGACAAATTAAGACTTACGGTTCAGTAAGAAACTCAATGAGTAAACAAAGGATTCTTTAGACAAGTCAATCAGTCCGAATATTACTTCAAGTCCGGTACCAGTGTCGGGGTACTCCAATCAACTATCAACCTGTATCAATCCTAACCTCGGTGGGTGTGTGTGTTTTTTTTAGGTCCTTCACTTTAGTTTCATCTATCCGTCTCTCTATCCTCCCCGACTCCCAATAAAGTTCCTTTCTTATGAGGATTAATATTTATTCACTCTAACTCTCGGAACCTCGTAATTGTACCTTGACCGTTCTCAAGTAATCTGGTTCGACACACGGACGAGAGGGGTCGAGAGAACATATATGGACTTTCTATCACTTTCACTTTCAGCGAGTCAACACAGGCTGAACAGCTCTGGGGTACCTGATGTGTCTGGTACCTTAAGAGGTCCGATCTTATGACCTCACCCCTCGGTAGGGGGAGAGGTCCCCTAGAAGGGTTGGGTCCCTAGTTTGGGTCCAGAGGACGTAACGTCCGCCTAAGAAATAATCGACTCGATACATAGACTTCCTGGTCGAGTTTTACTTTATGTGACTGTCCCGAAGAATGTATGTACACAATACAGACACACGTAAAAGTGTAAACTATAGACTATACAATCAATAACTCCTCCACCTTTCCTTACAAGTATTTGTTAATAAGAAAACCATAAATTTCACATGCGTTTCTTCGTATTTGTATCTCAAAATTTCTTTAACACGAATAACCTCAAGGTCTGGTAAAAAAAAAGGGGTTCGGTTGGTCCAGACTATGAAACTGTTTCAATCCCGTTCACGAATTTGAACGTCCACCGATAAGTTAAGGTTAAAAGTCGGACACCCTTCAAGGAATGATTTATAATCACAATCTTTAGTAGAACAGAATATGACCGAAAGTAATTCCTGTCAGACCCTTTTACGTTTATATATTTGATCCTTTCCGAAAAAGAATAAAAAATTAGTTTATTTTGGGGTTTTACCTAAAAGAAAGGTTCTTAAAAAAACAAACAAACAAAATAGTGTTACTGGAAAGATTCTTTTCTACTTCGGTCGGAGTCCATTTTTCTTTACCGGTGTAAAGTAGGTGTCAATCGGAAGTACTGGGGACTTGGACCAAAAAGATAGACTTGGAGAAGTACGTGGTAAAGAGTGCCATAGACTATTCCCTGTGTGTTCCCGAACTCGTTCCGTTCTGACCTTGAAACTGAAAGTATTTTATCGGTCATTTGTTTAAGACGGGATAAAATCAACCACCACAATAAGAACACAAAAGAAACACTATCATGTTCCGTAACGATTTGACATTTTACGTCTCGTCATTTCATCTCGGTAATTTACTCCGGGATATTGGTCAACCGCTAGGGATCAATAGTAGATACCATAATATACAGAAATATATATTACATATCCATATATTGATGTGTGTTGGTGTATGAAGACCCACAAACGTGTGTTCGAAATAGCAGAGTAGAAAAAATAAAAAGGGATAGAGATTGTGTTTTCAGTTCCCCAAACCCTCGTGCGTGTTTTTTTCTCTAAAGATTCTCTCGTCTGCTAACCCGGTCCCAGTAAGCTTTCCCATTAATAACAATTTACAGTCCAATTGAGACTTCCGGAGTCGAGTAGGTTGACTCTCGTCTAATCGGGTCTACCTCTGTAAAAGTTGTGCCACGACAGACCGGTTAGTCTCTGTCGACCCTAATCGGTTTATGGAAGAGAGTAGACGAACGAGTGTCTTTCCAGTCAAAGACGAGTAACGAAGAGAAAATTCTACACGAAAAAAAAAAAAAAAAAAANAAAAAAAAAAAAATACCGTCGGCACACGTCCTTTAGTCCAGGGAAAATAGTCACTTAATTTATAAGTTGTAGATTTTGGGTGAAAAACTCTCAGTTGAAGTAAGTGAAAGTTCTGGTGAAAATAGAAAAAATTCGTGACTTCTATATGGCCCACACACATGTGTCACGTATAAAATGGGGATCGGAAGGGCGCTTCGACCTCCAGACGGACAGCACAAAACGCATAAAAACTTTCGAATGAACAAAGTAAAGTACGTAAAAGAAGAAATTCCCGTGACCAAATACAAAGGATAGTAAAAGAAGTATTTTTCTACTCCCATTTTACTTTGATTGGGACCCCACGAGATTTTCTATTAGACAAAAATACATGTCGAAAAAGAGGGGGATTCGTTGTATTTACTCGTGTACGTATTTTAGTCACTGTGTTACTTGTCCTTCTTTTTGTTTCTAGTACCTGAACACTAACGGGTTTAACGTACACGGACACACTACACACGTGTTTGTGTGTGTACGTGTTAGATATTAATGGGTGTCCTCCAGTCCCCTATACACGACTTACATAATGAATTATATAAGTATGTGTTTATGCACACATAAGAATCCTCTGTACACACCATGGTAAAGATATGTAGAGAATTTTACATCAATAAAAGAGTGACATCTTACGTTAGGTACACTCTACGACCTTGTAAGTAGAAAACTTCTTAAAGGATATTTTCGACTTATTTCTATAACACTCCTTTAGGAACGGAACGACGTTTATGTTTGGATAAAAGTAGTACAACGAAGGTATGACAAACCAAAATTAAATGGGGAAGGAGTTGAGGAACGTAACAAAAAATACCTTCACTTCTATAGAAATTGTTCTTCTGTTTTCACCCTCCGTTTTACCTCCTAGAATAGATCTTTTAAACGATGTTATAATGTGGTGTATCATCGAGTTTGTTTATAATCCTATTTTACGTCTTCCGTTAGTAATTATTACTAATTAAGGAAAGTTCTCATAGACGATATCAATTCGACGTAATTTGTAAATAAGACATCATTACATCTTCTGTTATAAAGTTTTCGAGATCTTGGACCGTGGGTCTAGAACCAAAATTTGTATTAAGAGATTGTTCTTCTTGGTCCCGAGGAACCTCTTTACCGACTAAGGTCCTGATCCCGACCATATTCTACTCATAGTTCATGATCTTTACTTCGTAGGGGGGGTTTAGGGTACACACAGTTTTCCTGAGTTCTCAGTCACCTTTCTCATGGGTCACCGGTTTGGACCTTGTTAAACTGGTTCTATTTCATTACAACTCAATATTGAGTTTCATATTTTACTTACAGGTACTCGGATATGACTATATTTATTCAATAACTTATTTGTTCGTTTACTCCCTCTTATTCTGTTTAGAGGGTACGTCTTCTTAAAATTTATTAAATACATCGATGAAACGGGAGTTCTACCCCTTGAATTAAGGAGAAGGTGTCCACACCTAATATGTCACTGAAGGAAGACATTCACGTCATACCTTTCCCATCTTTTACTGATTAAAATGTCATGTTCCAGACTGTTTGTGCTACAGTCGGTACACTAGTTCCAGTTGTAGTCGTCACTATTCAACACAGTTATCATATATGGACCTATGCTACACTCACCGTGTATTGGAGACCCAGGAAGGAGTCTTTTGGTGTATTAGGGTAAAATGAATACTCTTTTATTTTCACTCTCTGTTTAAGATTAACTCCTTTTAAGATGTTTTATGGACCAAACATGAGGGGGTTTGAAAGTACTAGTAGTTTCTGTTCCTTTTAGGCTCTTAGACAGGGTTGGTTTTCCTCGGCTATCTCTGTACTGTTGACTTGTAGTACACCAAGGGACTCGTCCTAGGATAGTATCTTGTTTCTGTATTTCCTTTTTTACCCCTTCACGTTTATTTCACGTCCGAAGTCAATTATTAGTACCCAATTATAGCCAAGTAATTAACACTGTTTACATAGTATGTTTACATTCCTCAATTTTTATCCTTTTCGACCTACACTCTGTCCCTCTCGAGAGATATGGTGAACGTAGTATTAAGACATTTAGGTTTAGACAAGATTTTACTTTTCACATAATTATTTTTGGATCCAATCATAGAACTTTTTATTCGAGTTTAGTATAGTTTGCAAATTTTAAAAATCTAAAAGTTTTATTAGTTCCAAGTTTAACCTAACCCTACTTTACCAACTTTTCACAGAACTTTCTTTTTACATCCGAACCTCTTGTTAGAACTCTTACGTTTCTTTCATTATGTTGTTACGAAAATTTGTTAGTCAAACATTTGGAATTTAACCAAAAATCCGTTCGAGTGAGTTTCAGGCTTATAACACAAAGAAGTTTTTACTGGTAAGGTCGATTATACCGGGTGACCATGGGACGAGGGTACTTAACCGAAAGAGAAAGGTGAAGACAAGACGTAAACGTTGACTTCAAACTGGAGGTACCAGAGGTTACCGTTCGTTCCTTTACGTCTTTCTCAACTATCTTTATGTTTATACTGGACAGGTTTCAACGGACTAACGGGAAAAGGTCAAATGAGGTGATAACCGTGGTCATTGTGTCTAATGTATTACGGTCCTTTAGGTGAGTCTTTTACGTTTATTGTATTGTCATTTTGTAAGGTGATCTAAAACGGACCTAATAGACTCATCATGTCCGTCTTTGTAAGATCTAAGTCACCTACACTTATAAATACATACAGTTACGAAATAGAGGAGTTTCCATATGTATTGAAAGTGTGGTTTGAAGTTGGTCACTAAAAAGTAAAGTAATAATTTTTAACACGACAGTCAACGATTTGAACGGGTTGACGATTAATACATAAAAACTACTCGACGTGTATATTAAAAGATTTATAGAAGTCCAATGACTGAAAAGTCTAACCAGTTTGCACTTATGTAAAATTACGGGTATTCTGTTTAAGTAAAGATTGAGATCCATCATCGTCTATCTGACCTGGAAATTCAATGTAACACTAAACCTCGATTTTGTATAAACCGACAAGAACAAGTAACTCTCTTCTACTCGAAACCCTGGTCAAATTGTAGATGTCTAGTTTAGTGTTTTATTGGGACTACAATTCTTTCAATGTCAGCAATTCTGAAATGAGAATTATCACAAAGTAATCTTAATCTTTTCGTTTTAGACTCTGACCTCCAAATGAAGCTGTTAGGGACATACTCACGACCAATCAAATCGAAGTGTTTTCTTTATCTTTTAAAGACTCTAACGGGTCACGAGAGAACATCTTTTTATTTCGGTGTCTTTTTATAGAAAATTCCGTTATTTTCCTTCCACAGAAGATCATGTCTGTATAAAGTTAACAATAACAAAAGACTTGACTGACCTGCTATGACCTATTATTACCTCTACAAAAACTGTCAGAGAATAAATACTCAGAGACCTACTCAAACACATACTCACACCCATTCGAAATCACGACGTGTTTATTCTCATTATAAATTCCAATTATACCGACTTTACTTAAACAAATGAAGGGTTTACGTGACTAAAGATCTAAGGAGATTTCGTTGAAATTTGACATGTGGGTGGTGTCTCTTGAATAAATGTATCCTTAGTCCTATATGTACGTTTTTTTTTTTTTTTCCAATATTTTTGTTCTAAGATATCCTCGTTACCTCAGATCAAAACAAAAACCTCGACGGGTTTAACATCCAATAACCCACTTTAAGTATAATTAAAAGACGTCTTTATTAAGTTATTTATTTTATAGACTTGTCAACTGGAAAAGTCACGTTTATAACTACCTCCACTTAAACGAATTATCCCCCTGTCCTAAAGAAATCCTGAAACGACTTCTACCATGTAAAACGTTGGACTCGAACTTCATTGTTAGACACTTTGATTTTATCTTACCTTTAGCTGAAAATGAACATATCGATGTGACAATAAAACTAAAGTCTTGAAGTATACTAAAACGTATTCACAAATTAGGTCTAGTCTGACACGCAGACAGGGGTTTCAAAATGACTCGTGTATGTTGTGACGTTTGTTGAATATACACGAGTTCTTCGTCTTTTTGTGTAAAACGGAAATTCTCCAAGTCTCCTAGAACACACAAAAACATCGAAAAGATCCTGAACGTACAATAAGTAGTTAATAAATTAAATAATACTTATGAACGGCTAGGGATATTTAATATACAAGGGTCCGTCGTTTCAAGTGAGCCAGAATAAAGGTCATAGATCGTCGTACAGAACAAGACAACGAGTCACTAGATTGAGACACTAGGTTACCTAAGGTCGTACGGTCGAAGAGACAGGAAGGGACAGGGCGTCAAACCAGTTTGAGTACAGGTAATTCAGCTGTCACGGTAGGTCGGTAGAGTAGGAGACAACGAGGGATGACGAGGGCGGGAGTTAAAAAGGGTTATAGTCCCAGAAAGGTAACTCAACTGAGAAACGTAGTCCACCGATTTCATAACCTTGAAGTCGAAGTTGTAGTCATGAAAGTCACTTATAAGTCCCAACTAAAGGAAATCCGAACTGACGAAATTAGAGTAGTAACAGGTTCCCTAAGAGTAATTCGTCTCACAGACCGTGTGTCACTTACAAACTCTTCTTATGCAGACTTATATTTTCTTATTTACTTACCCTTTGTAGTGATCGACACTTGTGTTTTACGTTAGAGAAAAAAAGAAACAATAATAGTTTGACGGTCATTATTAATAAGACTTTTTATGTATAGGATCGGAAGAAATGAATCTTAGTACTAACGGTCCTCTTGATCGTTATTGGAGTCTATACGTCTACCGTGGTGTGAATTGTCGTCTTTCACTTCTTCTTGATTTCTCGGAGAGCTTCTTTCACTTTCTCCTCTCACTTTTCGACCGAATTTAGAATTGTAAGTCTTTTGTTTCTAGTATCGTAGACCAGTGTAGTGAAGTACCCTTTACTGCCCCTTTGTAGTCTTTGTCACTCTTTGAAATAAACCCCTCTAGGTTTTAGTGACGTCTACCACTGACGTCGGTACTTTAAATTTCTGTGAACGAGGAACCTTCTTTTCAATACTGGTTGGATCCTTCGTATAATTTTTCGTCTCTGTAATAAAACGGTTGTTTCCAGGTAGACAGTT
The DNA here is from genome assembly GCA_006410555.1 of Capra ibex. Classification (NCBI taxonomy): domain Eukaryota; kingdom Metazoa; phylum Chordata; class Mammalia; order Artiodactyla; family Bovidae; genus Capra; species Capra ibex. The sequence goes on along the minus strand of SJYO01014747.1, from coordinate 10,762,297 downwards.
TCAGTACCAAAAACGTTATCAGTACATACCTACACTCTCAACCTGATATTTCTTTCGACTCACGGCTTCTTAACTACGAAAACTTGACACCACAACCTCTTCTGAGAACTCTCAGGGAACCTGACGTTCCTCCAGGTTAGTCGGGTAGGATTACCTTTAGTCAGGACTTATAAGTAACCTTCCTGACTACGACTTCGACTTCGAGGTTATGAAACGGGTGGACTACACTTCTTGACGGAGGAACCTTTTCTGGGACTACGACCCTTTCTGACTTCCTTCCTCATCTTCCCCTGCTGTCTCCTACTCTACCAACCTACCGTAGGGACTGAGCTACCTGTACTTAAACTCATCTGAGGTCCTGAACCACTACCTGTCCCTTCGGACCGCACGACGTCAGGTACCCCAGTGTTTCTAAGCCTGTCCTGACTCGCTGACTTGACTTGACTTGACTTGACTCTGTATGTAGATTGTTGATCGATTGACAACTATTAATTTATTTCCACGTATAAGATAAACTAGTCTACTTCCTCACCCACCTCTTCCGTTACCGTTGGGTGAGATCATGAGATCGGACCTTTTAGGATACCGGTCGCCTCGGACCATCCGATGTCAGGTACCCCAGTACTTCTCAACCTGTCCTGACTTGCTGAAGTAAAAGTGAAAAGTGAAAGTACGTAACCTCTTCCTTTACCGTTGAGTGAGGTCACAAGAACGGACCTCTTAGGATCCCTTCCGACTCAGACCACCCGACGGTAGATACCCCAGCGTGTTTCAGTCTGTGCCGACTTTACTGAATCGTCGTCGTCGTCGTCGTTCTCACCCCTTACATGTTTCAAAACCAGACTACTTAAGGAGATGTATTTTCATCTTGTTATACTTCTTTGTACTCTTTCACCATTCATTGACTTACCCCGTTACATTATCTGTGTTGTTAATTCTTTTGACACAGTGTCTCACTTGATTTCTACCGATGCATCGAGTCACCTGAAGACAAACTTTTATTTTCATATCAATTTAACCTTTAATTTTGGGAAAGACCTTATTTTCGGAACTACACTCTTTCACCTGTTTCAACTTTGTTCAGAAAAATTCTCAGAGACAAAGATTCTGAAGGAGTAAAAGGAGAACCTAGGTTGTCAATTTTGTTTCTTTCCTTTCTCCCTACCTTCCTCCCTTTCGACCTTTCTCACCTTGGGTCCTTTCTTTGTTCACAACCCGTGATTTTTTGTCCATTTGGACATTCACTATTTACGTCCAGTCCTTCGTTGTCAATCTTGACCTGTACCTTGTTGTGTGACCAAGGTTTATCCTTTTCCTCATGTAGTTCGGACATATAACAGTGGGACGAATAAATTGAATATACGTCTCATGTAGTACTCTTTGCGACCTGACCTTCTTTGTGTTCGACCTTAGTTCTAACGGCCCTCTTTATAGTTATTGGAGTCTATACGTCTACTGTGGTGGGAATACCGTCTTTCACTTCTCCTTGATTTCTCGGAGGACTACTTTCACTTTCTCCTCTCACTTTTTCAACCGGATTTCGAGTTGTAAGTCTTTTGATTCTAGTACCGTAGACCAGGGTAGTAAAGTACCGTTTATCTACCCCTTTATCACCTTTGTCACCGACTGAAATAAAAAGACCCGAGGTTTTAGTGTCGTCTACCACTAACGTCGGTACTTTAATTTTCTGTGACCAAAGGGACCACCGAGTCTCCAATTTCTTAGACGGACCTTACGCCCTCTGGACCCAAGTTAGGGACCCAGTCCTTCTAGGGGACCTCTTCCTTTACCGTTGGGTGAGGTCATGAAAACGGACCTTTTAAGGTACCTACCTCCTCCGACCATCCGGTGTCAGGTACCCCAACGTTTCTCAGCCTGTGCTGACTCGCTGAAGTGAAGTGAAGTGAAGTGAAATGAGGAACCTTCCTTTCAATACTGGTTGGATCTGTCGTATAATTTTACGTCTCTGTAATGAAACGGTTGTTTCCAGGCGGATCAGTTTCGATACCAAAAAGGTCACCAGTACATACCTACACTTTCAACCTGACACTTCTTTCGACTCACGGTTTCTTAACTACGAAAACTTGACCCACAAATAACCTTCCTGACTACGATTTCGACTTTGAGGTTATGAAACCGGTGGAGTACACTTCTCGACTGAGTAACCTTTTCTGGGACTACGACCCTCCCTAACCTCCGTCCTCCTCTTCCCCTGCTGTCTCCTACTTTACCGACCTACCGTAGTAGCTGAGTTACCTGCACTCAGACTCACTTGAGGTCCTCAACCACTACCTGTCCCTCCGGACCACATGACGCTAAGTACCCCAGCGTTTCTCAGTCTGTGCTGACTCACTGACTTGACTTGACCTTTCGTTTTACGTGTTTTGTGTGGACTTGAACGGTCGTTTCATTTTAGAGTTGATCGCAATCTTCAATTACAAATATCCACTGAATTATTAGTAGTGATAGTCGTCTTCTTTCGATGTTATAAGGCTAACGGTAGTAAAATTGTTTTCGGACAAGGTATTTGGAATATTAAAAGACGACAGGACGAGTCAGTGAAAGTTGTGTAAATTTAATCTTTCCTGATACGATTAAAACGAAGTATCGGTCCCATTAACAACATTCTGTATTAAAAGGAAAAAAAAAAGGAGGGTTAACAAAATAAGAGGTCACAACAAATTTGACTCAGAGTCAATGAGGTACAGGAAAATTCGGACTCGACAAATATCGGGGGTGGGATGACCTTTATAAGGAAAGTAGAAGGAAACGAATAATTCACGAATCTATAGGAAAAGGTTATCGGTACGATGAGGAGACACTTGAAGGACTTCTTATAACACACTCAGAACTCAACCACTTAATTGAGATATAAATTAATTTTTCCCGACGGGAAATAAAAGGAATATAATTACGAATTGTATGGTATCTTAACTGAACTCTTTTTCATTATTTTCGTATCGTCAACTTTATAAACTTTTTCTCAACCCAACACACCTCTTGTAGTAGTGACGAAAATTTACGAACTTTCTCTCTTCTCTACTAACTAGGTCTTCTTGATGTGACCCTTTTTACTCAACTTTACTGTTTCTTCCAAACCCGAGGTTTCTTTTACCTTAAAAGATCGTCGATTTCACCTCACCCAAAAGAATACTTCACCACTCAACGACTCTATCTTCACGAGTACGACTCCAGTCCCTAGAGGTTTAACTCTTCCTTTCCCTTTCCATTCAAAGGGAGAAGCATATGTCGTCTCTAAAAAAAAAGGGGATTGTTTGAAATAAAAGAACCCGAGGTTTTGGTGCCACCTACCACTGACGTCGGTACTTTAATTTACTGTGAACGAGTAACCTTTTTTTTGATACTGTTTGGATCTGTCACATAATTTTTCGTCTCTGTAATGAAACGGTTGTTTCCAGGCACATCAGTTGATACTAAAAAGGTCATCAGAACATGTCTACACTCTCTACCTAGTATTTCCGACTCGTGGTTTCTTAACTACAAAAAATAACACCACGACCTCTTCTGAGAACTCTCAGGGAACCTCTGACCACTCTAGTTTGGTTAGTTAGGTTTTCCTTTAGTTGGAATTTATAAGTAACCTTCCTGACTACGATTTCGACTCCGAGGTTATGAAACCGGTGGACTACGTGTCTCGACTGAATAACCTTTTCTGAGACTACTACTCTTTCTGACTTTCGTCCTCCTCTTCCACCACTGTCTCCTACTTTACCAAACTACCGTAGTTACTCAGTTACCTGTACTCAAACTCGTTCGAGGACCTTTACCATTTCCTGTCCCCTTGGACCGTACAACGTCAGATACCCCAGTGTTCTCAGTCTGTACTGAATCGTTGACTTGTTGTTGTTGTTTGATACAGTTTCTTTCTAACTATGACTAATCTATTATAAGTAAACCATTTTCCTTTTTTTACGTTTTTTCTACCGACTTCCTTATTTATTATAAAGCGCCTGACTAACCCATCTATGGAAGAGTGACACAATCATCACCTACACCCTCTTTTCTGCTGAGAAATTTATTTACGAGTTTCTAGACACTTTTATTTACGGTAACGTTAAGTGAAGGAAAATAGACCACAGGAAGTTCAAGAAGGATTACTAGACGCTACAGACATGGGATCCCGTAAGATTTGATGAAAAGAGGACTCCTCAATCAGTGGTCCTCGTACTAAGAAGAAGGGAGGTTGTCATTCCTCTCAAATACTTAATATAACATAATTCTACGACTTTCTGTGTTCAATTAGTGACTAAAAGTTCAAGTTATGTTCGTGGTACGAAATTTAGTCTTCAGGTTCTTAATTCAAGAGATGATAAATTTTCCGACCGTAGTTTCTTTCTTCCGATTATTATAACCCCTTGTACGGGTACCATGAGAACGATCCTCGAGGATGAAAAGTCGTTCCGAAAGTGGACAAAGGTCCTACGTAAACTTACGACGTCCTCAACCGTAACTTCTAGTCCCACTGTCTACGTTCTGATCTCTGGTGACTAGTTAGTGACTCCAGAGGCAAGGTAGTGATGTACCAAGTGAGGACTTCGGTTGTCCAAACTCGTCCAGGAACAGAAAACTTTACGTAATTTTGGCACAGGTCCATTCGAGGTACTAGGTTTTGTTATGGGTTACATGTGTACCGTGGTCGTACGGATTACATTCCGGCCTGCGGCCCCCGGTACTACCCGGCGGGGAGGAGAGGGAGGGTTACCGCCCCCTGCAGGGATTGTCTTCCTCGGAGGGTCTAGGGCCCCTGGTCACTGTCGTGTGAAGCAGTCGATTTCGGCGGGGTAAGGTCGGTGTATCTTCCTGGACAGTCGTGCGCTGCGGAGACGGACCGTTGGATAGGCTTGGGAGCAGGTAGATCGGACTGGTAGGGAGCGTTGTTTGCATATTTTTGGTGGGGTTGTGTCAGGTCCACGCCTGAAGGAGCTGGACGGAGCAAGCCCAGGCCCTTGGGACGGGCCCTCGCGAAGCGGTAATTCTTCGGACAATCTGCGAGAAAGCCACAGGACTAGCAGAAATGGATTGTGGATTATGTGTAAGTATACGTTAATAAATCACGTGAGACGTAGAGGTGGTACCTGTAAGAAGTCAACACTAATCATATTCCGTGTAATTTTTCACCTCCGTAAAAGACCTCGAGGACTCAACTCATAAAGTATAGACATCTATGACCTTGTATACTGTGTAATCGTTCCTTCCGTACGCACGTGAGTCCCCCTGACTAAATCTTTTTTTAGTCGAAAAAAGTTCGACAGTAATCTTCAAGTGAGTCATGTGGAGTCAAAGGAGTGGACATATTACCCCCACTCTGATAACGAAAGATGGAGAGTTCGCACAGAATTTCTAAATACTCTAGTCAAAAGAGTTCGTAATACTGAAAGAACCCTTTTCCATGATACTTTTTATTTCGTAGTAATAAGTAAAAGATCCTGTCCTGGGAACTCCCACCCCAAGGACTTTTTCTTGTTTATCTCAGTGAAAATGACCTCTGATTTGTCTCTCTTCAAGAGTAGACTTTTAGGTTCGAGTACCTTTTTGTAAACGAGATGTTCAGTTCAGGTCAGAAATTTTGTGAGAAACGTAAAGACGTGAACGGGGGGAGATAACCCAGAGGATCTAGTAATGTTATAGTTGAGACATTCATTGTCACACGAACATACACACACTCTCTCTCCTTGTTTCTGTCTTTGTCTTTCTTCTCTTAATTTTCTTAAAGGTGACGAATATTACTGAGGATCAGGTCGGATCAGGTAGTAGATGAATTTTAAGTTTTCTTCATGAAAAGACCCCTACCAAAATGTACAAAAGTAGAAGGAGAAACCAATCTTTCTTTCTTTTCAATATCTCTGGTGGTCCGTTAGTAGTAATAATTTATATAAAAGTAAGTACCGTTACCTGATTTTAACATACCTTTATTTTGTGAAAAAAACTACTATACTAAAATCCTATGGTATCGCTCATGTAATGTTACTTTTAAGTCTAAACGTTTCTTTTTTAAACTCAATAAGAATACAAGTACCGAAGGGGACTTTTTTGTGATTTCCAACTACATTTCCGAAAGGACCTGAGGAACCACTTAGACGTGTAAGAAAATAAAAGGAGAGATGGAGTGATAGATTGTCGAATTCAGACTTCGGAGTTAACATTGAGTGGAAACTGGACTTTACTCTTTTTCTTTGTAATTCACAAGAAAAATAAACTGTAATGTTCATGACATGACGGGGAACCAATAATAGGTTAGTACATTATCTCGGAAGTCACAAACCAAAAGAAAGAAGTAAATTTCCTAGACTTGCGACCCGTCGAACTGTCAAGACTCGGACCTTGACGGGACAAATTTGGTATCCCACCAGACCAGGGGTCGAAAGAAGAGGACACCGACCTTTGGACACCTCTACAAAATGTCTGAAACTTGAGATGTACCTCGGATTACCCTATAACTCTCGCTATCAGAGTAAGACAGACGGGGGGAGGACAAACCTCCTTCCTCGAGCGGTCGTAGTAAGTGTCAACCGTCGGAGTGTCGGTCCTGGGTCGACGGACCTTACTTGGTGAAAAGAGAGGAGGAAGGGACCTGAGTGTCAAGAACAGTAGTGAGACAAACGACGAAAAAGTCAAAAAGGGGTCGTCGCGATCTGAACCCACCCGTACGGTTCTAAGTCTATAGGATGGACCGAGAGCTTTACCGTCGTAAATTTCTAAGGGAGCCCCTAGTGGATTAGGGAACAATGAGTTTGACACCCGGAACCTAGGTCGTCGTAGTTGCACTAGTCCTCGAACAATTTTTACGACTACGAACCCGGAGTAGGGTCTGGATCCTTTAATCAGAGACGAAAAAGAGTACTGATGGTCCACTAAGGGACCTCTTCCTTTACTGTTGGGTGAGGTCATAAGAACGGACCTTTTTAAGGTGACCGTCTCCTCGGACCACCCGATGTCAGGTACCCCAGGGTTTCTCAGTCTGTGTTGACTCGCTACTTTGTGTTCGTGGTCCACTAAGTCTTCATGTACTGTCAAACTCTTCGGGACTGGACTAAGGTGTACAGAGGACTAAAGTCTTAAAATAATCAATATATTCTACATTCACTAAACTCCTAACTAAATAAATAAGATCTTTTTCTTTACTGGACCTCAAAATTTTAAAGACCAAGACACAAAGACCCGGTCTCGGACCTGTGGTCAGGGGGGTGGGGGTAGACCAAGGGTGCACGTAGACCTTACCTCTACGTACCTACCGAGCTTTCGTCACCAAGAGTTTCAGACCAGAGACATCGTCGTTGGGGTCACAATGAACACTTTTATTTTTAAGAGTCCGATATAGAATCTTTAATATTAAGTCTTTGAGGTCCTAATCTCGGGGTTTTCATAATCGAAGAGTCAGTACAGGTTGAGAAACGTTGGAGTACCTGACATCGGGTGGTTCTAAGAGACAGGTACCTAAGAGGTCCGTCCTTATTACCTCACCAGACGGAAACGGCAGAGGTCCCCTAGAAGGACTGGGTCCCTGGTTTGGACCCAGAGGGTGTAACGTTCGTCTAAGAAATGGTAGACTCAGTGGTCCCATCGAGGTTTCAGACATAAATTTGTTCAAAAGGTCTAACACGGCTATATTCAAGATATTGATGTCCAAATTTCTCATTTCTACAGGATTCGGAGTGGGGACTTTCTACCTACCCATATGTGGACATGACAAGACACCAACAAAATTAAATTTAAGTACATTCAGTTTGGTTTATTTTGTAACATAAAGAGTAAACTTGATCGGTGTAAAATTCATAAACTATCGGTGTCCTCCGATCACCGGTGTATTTGTTGTCGTACTTATATCTTATAAAGGTAGTAAAAGACTTTAAAGACGACCTGTCACGACTTGATCTGAGACCTGATCTCCCTCCGTCTATAATTATAAAATCATTATTGTTGTTGTTGTTATTACCGTCGTTGTTGTTAAGAGTATACGATTGGTTAATAATACAAGGTCCGATTCTGTAATTTACTAAGGAGACACAAAGAATGAGATTAACAGTTTAATAACAAATTAACAAAACAGACTCAGATCCTTCCTAAAACCACTCTACTTCCCTGTTCCTTGTTCTTGTCCCCTTTGTTTGTTCTCTTTCTCAAATAGAGGTAGTTTTCTGAAGTGAACTCCTTAACCCACCTGAGATTACGTCTCTTGGTAACTACCTTGAGTTCCTTGTACAGTTGTTACTCCCTCTATTCGATCATTCTATAGTGAAGATCTCAAAAGAGGGAGAGAGATTCCGATCTTGTATGGTACATTTCGATCCTAGGTTCTCATTACTTACTGTAATACGTAAACCTCAAGACAACTGACCCACAAAAACATCGAGACGTAGGTCCTAACTTAGATAGGAGTCAGAGGACGTTGTCTACGTAGTAACCGGAGTAGTCTTAACTGATGTCTAATTCTAACGGACACAAAACACGGGTTATAACACAACATGTTGGATGGCTGTCTTATCGACCTACAATTGAGGGAAGGTACACAAGGGTCGAGACAGACGTCCGAGGGGACACTGACTGACGGAGTGACACAGAACTTTGGACAGGTAAGGGGAGGTAAGGAGAAAGGTGGTGAACGGTCACACCCCTCTCGTTTGTCCGTCACAGACAAGAGACCCTGGACGATCCCGACTCCTACGTTGGGACTTGTACGGCCGACAAAGAAAGTAAATCGAATACGAGATGACTACCGAGAAACGGGTCTCAAGGAACCCATGTCGACCAGAGTAGAGACCGGAGACTCTTCCGTATTTGTGATAAAGGGTGTAGTGGAAACTCTGAATTCATCTTAAAAAAAAAGGAAAACTCGTAAAACGGTTTTAGGACTCCTATACCCTTTGAGGTGTGGAGTCTTTAGTGTTGATAATGACGTCCACCACTAGGGTAAACCCGAAGACGACCCTCTCTCGAAATAGTTTGGGAAGCTGAGAGAATGACTGATCAAAACTTCGTGACTTCGAAGGGGTTCTCTTTTTTTTTGGGTAATTAACTTTCAAGAGTTGTTTCATTGGGGAGGGTAATGTTTCTCTTCCAGACAAAATTTCCTTTTAAGGTCCGATGTGGATTTTCTGTCTTTGAGGAACTTGTGAGGGTCTTATGTGAAAGAAGTCGAAGGTTTTTAACGAAACCAGAACTAATGTGATCTTAAAATAGAAAAGGGAAGGTGAACGGTTGTAAAGGGGGGAGGTAAAAAAAGGGGAAGAAGTGTTACTCTCCATTTGTTTTTATGTGTCTCCCTACCACAGGTCCCCATTCTATAGGACCCCTAAGGGTTGTCTTTAAAATAACGAAAATGAATATTCGTATTCAGTTAAAGGTGTGGTGGAGTTAAAGTATATGTAAAAGAGAAGATAAGTTACACGGGTAAAGACCCCACAAACCATTATCTGAGTATGTAAAAAGTTCGACTTTCCTTAAATCTCAAGTAGATCGGATCACCTAAAAAAAGTTACATAAAATTACCGGTTTTTTTTTTTTAGATCGAAGTTTATTTTGGGATTATTTGTCATCAGGTTATCGACTTCGTCTTCGTTTACCACGAAGAGTTCAACCTTGTTCCTGCCAGACACTTTGGGAGGGGGAAGGGCGAACCTTACCAGATGATTTGAGACAAACTTTAGAAAACAGACCGAGACGAGGAGTCAAATGTCTCCCTCTTGTACCTCGACTCTTTTCAATACGTTAAAAGTACTCTATTCTAAAACTACTCGGATTTCCTTCCAATAGGGAGGACGAAGGTAACATAATGGGACACTACGAAAACTATCTCACCAAAAAACTAAGGAGTTAACCTTCGAGAGGACTTACTTACCAAGGAATCGGTCCTTCAACTAGTATAGTAAGAAGATGAGTTTTAGTAGTTAACCGAAGAGTGTATTCAGCTTTGATCACCCTCTCCCCTGAACCCGAAGGAACCGAGTGAAAGAAAACCTTCGACTTCTCCTCTTCGGGAATCTTTTGTGTATACGAAAGACAGAGGTAGTCAAACCCCATAAAGTAGAGGTACCTAATACTTTAAAACCTGTAAAGTATGTTCATTAGATGTTCTACCGTTTCCTCTTTCTGTACACGAGTAGAAGAGGACGCTCTTGAGGCTTTAATGTTGAGTGACGACTTGTTGGTAGTAGTCCTCTTACAACCTAGGGTGGTTTTTTTTCTATGGGGTACGCGTTCCCGTTTCCTCTTCGGGGTCGTTCTACCATCTTCCCCGTTTTAGTGCAAATCTTAGTTTGGGGTATTAGTGGTCTCTTCGAGTCTCACACGTTTTGGAACACGTGTGGTCCTTAGGAGTGTCCCTGACTCGTCTGGACGGAAACTCACAAACTCGTAGAGGACACCTCCATGTCCAGTCGTTACCGGACGACGTCCCCGTCCCTGAGACCCACGTCGTCTGGACCCACACTGTATTCGGGAGAACCTCCTTCAACGGTAGTTTGGGTGGTATCTCGGTGGTCTTATATGTGTCCGGACCCTTTGTCTGAGAACCTCCCGTGTTTGATTTGGAACACACGTGGTCCTAGGTCCTCTTTCCTCGTCACTAGGGTGTTCTCTGACTGGGTCTGAACGGGTACTTTCAGTTCCTCAAAGGTCGTCTCCCCACCCAGTGTCACCGGACGACGTCCCAACCCCGGTGACTCACACCGTCATACACATGCCTGGAAAACTTCCTCCAGTGGTAATAGAAGTAATGGAGGTAGTATCAAACCAGAGTCCCGTTTGTTGTCCCTCCCTTGTGTCGGGACGGGTAGTTGTCTTTTAACTTAATTTCTAAATGACTCGTACCGGGACGAGTAGTGTTATTCTGAGTCAAAGAGGGTGTCAGTCAGATAGGGTAGTCCTTCGAAACTTTTGGTGTTAGTTTTTGATTAGTTTGACTCGTGTACCTGGTGTTGGAACAGATTGAGTTACTTTGATACTCAGTACGACACATCCCGGTGAGTTCTACTTGTTCAGTACCACCTCTCAAGACTGTTTTACACCAGGTGACCTCTTCCGTTACCGTTTTTGGTGAAGCCATAAGAACTGAACTCTTAGGGTACCTTTCCGTTTTTCTATCCTGTGACTTTCTACTTGAGGGGTTCAGTTAACCACTGGTTATACGATGACCTCTAGTCACCTCTTTATTGAGGTCCTTCTTATTTCTCTACATTGGTTTTGTTTTCGTTGTGACACAACACCTATACTGACCACTACCTTTCTTTCGGGTTACGTCATTTTTCGTTATAACGTATCCTTGGACCTTGCAATTCAGGTACTTAGTTCCGTTTAAGTCAAGTCAAGTCAAGTCAGCGAGTCAACACAGACTGATAAACACTGGGGTGCTTGGCGTCGTGTGATCCGGAGGGATAGGTAGTGGTGGACGGTCTCAGATGGATTTGGGTACAGGTAACTCAGCCACTACGGTAGGTTGGTAGAGTAGGAGACAGTAGGGGAAGAGGAGGACGGGAGTTAGAAAGGGTCCAGAAAAGTTTACTCAGTCGAGAAACGTAGTCCACCGGTTTCTTAACTTCAAAGTCGAAGTTGTAGTCAGAAAGGTTACTTTTGGGTCCTGACTAGAGGATATCCTACCAGACCAATCCACACCAGTTTATCCTCTACCGTTCTCACTTGTAGTTGTAAAATCCTTAGTCACTTGATTTTACCTGACCTTACCCACTTAAATTAAGTCTACTGGTCATATAGATGATGACATCCGTTCTTAGGGAATTTTTTTTTTTACCTCATCGGGAGTATCAGTTGTTGTCTCAGACTTTACGTCATGAACCCATGTTAGAGTTTTTACTGTCTTACTAGAGACAAGCAAAGTTTCTGTTTGGTAACTTATAGTGTCATTAGGTTCAGATACGGGGTTGGTCATTGCGACTTCTTCGACTTCAACTTACCAAGATACTTCTGAATGTTCTGGAAGACCTTTATTGTGGGGTTTTTCTACAGGAAATATAGTGTCCCTTGACCTTACGTTTTCATCCTTCAGTTCTCTATGGACCTTATTGTTCGTTCAAACCGGAACCTTATGTTTTACTTCGTCCCGATTGTTTCAAAACAGTTCTCTTACGTGACCAGTATCGTTCTTGTGTTTTCTTCTGAGATGTGTACCTGTAGTGGTCTACCAGTCATGATTTTAGTTTAACTAGTATAAGAAACGTCGGTTTCTACCTCTTCGAGATGTATCAGTAGTTTTAGTTCTGACCCTCGACTGACACCGAGTCTAGTACTTGTAAAATAACGTTTTAAGTCTGAATTTAACTTCTTTCATTCTTTTTGGTGATCTGGTAAGGACATACTGGATTTATTTTAGGGATACTAATATGTTACCTTTACTGTTTATCTAAGTTCCCAAATCTAGACTATCTGTCTCACGGACTTCTTGATACCTGTCTCCAAACATTATACCAAGTCCTCCGTCACTAGTTCTGGTAAGGGTTCTTTTTCTGTACGTTTTTTTCGTTTTATCAATAGACTCCTTCGGTATGTTTATCGACTCTTCTGTTCTCTTCGATTTCCGTTTCCCCTTTTCCTTTCTATATGGGTAAACTTACGTCTCAAGGTTTCTTATCGTTCCTCTCTATTCTTTCGGAGGTAGTCATTAGTTACGTTTCTTTATCTCCTTTCGTTATGTTACCCTTTCTGATCTCTAGACAAGTTTTCTTAAACTCTATGGTTCCCTTGTAAAGTACGTTTTACCCGTGTTATTTCCTGTCTTTACCATACCTGGATTGTCTTCGTGTCCCATAATTCTTCTCCACCTTTCTTATGTGTCTTCTTGATATGTTTTTCCTAGAAGTACTAGGTATAATGGTGCTACCACATTAGTGAGTAGATCTCTGTCTGTAGGACCTCACACTTCAGTTCACCCAGGGTCCTTCGCAGTAATTCTTGTTTCGATTACTCCACTATCTTAAGGTCAACTCAATAAAGTTTAGGATTTTCTACTACGACACTATCACGATGTGAGTTATACGGTCTTCTAAACCTTTTGAGTCGTCACCGGTGTCCTGACCTTTTCCAGTCAAAAGTAAGGTTAGGGGTTTCTTTCCGTTACAGTTTCTTACAAGTTTGATGGTGTGTTAACGTGAGTAGAGTGTACGATCGTTTCATTACGAGTTTTAAGAGGTTCGGTCCGAAGTTATTATGTATTTGGCACTTGAAGGTCTATAAGTTCGACCTAAATCTTGTCCGTCTCCTTGGTGTCTAGTTTAACGGTTGTAGGTGACCTAGTAACTTTTTCGTTCTCTTAAGGTCTTTTTGTAGATGAAGACGAAATAACTGATACGGTTTCGGAAACTGACAACCTAGTGTTGTTTGACACCTTTTAAGAATTTCACTACCCGTATGGTCCGGTGGACTGGACGGAGGACTCTTTAGACATAATTCCAGTTCTTCGTTGTCAATCTTGACCTGTACCTTGTTGTCTGACCAAGGTTTATTCCTTTCCTCATGCAGTTCCGACAAATAACAGTGGGACGAATAAATTTAATATACGTCTCATGAAGTACCCTTTACGGCCCGACCTACTTCGTGTTCGACCTTAGTTCTGACGACCCTCTTTATAGTTATTGGAGTCTATACGTCTACTACGGTGGGAATACCGTCTTTCGTTTCTTCTTGATCTCTGAGAGAACTGCTTTCACTTTCTCCTCTCACTTTTTTAAACGAATTTCGAGTTGTAAGTCTTTTGATTCTAGTACCGTAGGCCAGGGCAGTGTTTGTTACCTTTGTCACTCCTGATAAAAAAATCCGAGGTTTTAGTGATGTCTACAACTGACGTCGACACTTTAATTTCCTACGAACGAGGAACTTTCATGTCTATACTGGTCGAATTCGTCGTATAATTTTTCGTTTCTGTAATAAAACGGTTGTTTCGATCAGTTTCAATACTAAAAGGTCATCAGTACATACCTACAGTCTCGACCTGAGATTTCTTTCGACTCGTGGCTTCTTAACTGCGAAAACAACCTCTTCTGAGAACTCTCAGGGAACCTAACGTTCCTCCAATTTGGACTATAAATCCTTTAGTCAGGACTTATAAACGTTCCTGGCCACGACTTCGACTTTGACGTTATGAAACCGATGGACTATACTTCTTGACTGAGTAACCTTTTCTGGGACTACGACCCTTTCTAATTTCCGTCCTCCTCTTCCCCTGTGGTCTCCTACTCTACCAACCTACCGTAGTGGCTGAGCTACCTGTACTAAAACTCATACAAGGCCCTCAATCACTACCTGACCCTTCGGACCACACGACGTCAGGTACCCCAGCGTTTCTCAACCTGTGCTGACACACTGACTAGACTTGACTTAGAGATCTCGTTCCGTCTTACCCACCTAACACATAGAAGTTTGTCTTCTGTGTGGAGTAGTAGAAATATTTTTGTCAATACACCTATACCCAGATTTCCTTACACTGAAGGGACTGAACCGGGGCCGTACGTGGGCACCTTTGGGTACTTGTCATATTACTGCAGTACTCTTGTGAGAATTACTATGTTGGGGGCTGAAGAAGTCGTAAGAAGTACACACACTCATTACAGAGACAAAGACTAACACTGTACCGAATGGTAATTACTCTTGAAGAAAGGTGAAGGACAAGAACTCTCATCCTATTTAACCATTCGTTACTGAGTCGACGTCGACGGATCTTTCAGTAGGAGTGAAGAGTGGGGAGTGGGGAGTGGATGTCGGGGTGAGAGTCAACATGGGACTCGATACCTTGTCCATCACTAACTTGTCTATAAAGAGGAAGAAGAACCCTGACCTTTCCAACTTACTCCTTGTCTCGAACCATGAAGATAGTGGAAGGATCCGTTTATCACTCTGTTTAGTGGGTACTTACCCTGTCTTATCTCAGACGTCAAAAACAAAAACAAAAAAAGGAGAGGTAGAGTGTTACCTTTGTCCACAACTAGAGTGGGTGTAACCTGTGGTGATACAACCGACACTCGATTGTTACGAGTCGAGGAACCACCGTACCTACTATATCTAAAAACCTATTAGACCCGTACCTCCTTAGACAGGTATCCGGTCCATTGGTTCCGGAACCGGAATTTCAGAATCTATCTTTAAATGTGGCACGTTCGGTTATGGGCCTACTTGGGAATTGTTCGTCAACGTTTGTGTCCTATTTACCCTCCGAATCACGTGGAAGACCCCTAAATCGTGGAATTGAAGACATGACGGATAAGATTTCGGTATAAAGACACGCTCCTACGTAGTTCTGGTGGGTGCCTAAATAAAGAGAGAGAACTCTACAAATAGCAGGGAGTAGGTACCTTTCACTCTCTCTTTATTTCTGTCTCTATCTCTTTCTTACTTTCTCTCCCTGACAGGTCTCTGGGTCGTCCCCTTAAAAATAACGAATTTTATCTCTTTACTACGACTAAAAATAAAATTGAAACACACCGATAGTAAAGTGGACTACGACGGAAAGGACACAAACTTACTCTGTCGACCTCCCTAAGAGAGGAGGGCCACAACGACGGGATATCCGACCCCGAAGGACGAACGGAAATTGGAGTTACCCAATTGAAGTATTTTGGTACCGAGAAATAAGGTCGGACTCTAAAGGGTAGTATGAAATCCTGGTCGCTTGGCAGGGAAGAAACTACCGTGGAAAACCGAGGTGTTATCTTCGGTTAAACAATCTGAAGAAATGTCCAGTCCCCGACACACTTCTACACCTCCCGTGTCGTCACCCGTGACCTTTTACTTCAACATAAGCGAACCGTTTAATATGCAGACGACGTGAAATACCCGAGACCAAAGGAAAGGAGAGGAAAAGAGAGTGTGAGTGACCGGGGGAGGGGTAAAAGAACGGAAAAGAACTTTGACTCCTTCGCACATACACTCTATAGCAGTGTATAGGTCAATTACATCCAATTATCTAACTAAGGTCACTGTGCCTAGTATTACTTGTCATTTAACAAAATAGAGAATTCAGAATAAACCAGTCGGTCCTTTTGTATACTCCATTATACCGAACCTGATTTACCTGGCATATTATCTAGAGGAAGATTTCTTATTCCTGTCCCCACTGTCGCGGAGAATACTAATTACTTTTATTATTACCAGGACTTTAACTTTAAAAAGATTAAAAAAAAAGGGAAGAGGAGAGAACCGACGGTGGTTTTTGAAGTCGGTTCTCTACTAAACACATGTTATTGACCGAGACTGAAGAAAGACCAAATTTTATGTATGAATCTCCCACCCCCTTCCTCCGTTTCTGTATTTAACCAAAGATCTAAAGACACACACAGTACACGTTCCCTTCCTCGCTTAAGTACATTTAAAGAAAAGACACCCGAAGACTACAATTCTGAGGTATGTCTCGAACTTACAGAGACCGTAGATTACACAATATCCAGTTAGACTAAAAAGTGGACCTTAGTTCAGATAAGACAGAAATCTAAATGGGAAGTTAGTAGAGTAAAACGGGAAAGGGAGAAGGTAAAAAAAGGGGAACCCAGTTCCTTAAAAAAAAAAGAAGATATAGAGACGGTTCTGGACATAGAAGAGTGCCCAATGGTCTTTTTTTCGTTTACTTACAGAGTCAAAAAGTACCTCACCAAGAAACTCTGAGACATTTTCTTTCCTTTCCTCCTCTTAACATTATTCATTAGTAGTTGTTTGTGTTGTTGCGATGGTAAAACCCTCCTTTTTCACCGTTGTTCAATTCTACCGAACAAGTCAGCGTCCTCCGTATAAAAAAAAACATTTACTACCACCTAGTGTTCTAGTGTCGTCTTAATCTCTTCCTAGAACTAGGAACCTTATCCACTCTCCTTCTTGATTCTTCTAGTTCTCTTTCTCTATTCTCGGAGTCGAAGGCGAACTTGTTCCTGGTAATGGAAGTCCGGTAAAGAAGATGTGACACCCGGTGTATAGTAAACCTGCCGTCGGACTCTTTACATAAAGCCGACAGACCCCACATGGATTGACTCCGTTGGGTAGAAAGATAGTCTAACACAGGTTTAAGACACTTTTAACTAAAGAGTTTTAAAAAAAAAAACGTCAGAATTCATCAACGAAGATCTGTAAGAAGTACTAGTACGTTAGGAAAGAGAGACCAAAGACGGTTTGTTTTATTAGTTAACACCTAAGTGCGTCGTGGTCGTGTATTAGAAACTATCGTTTAACAATCGGTTTAAAACGAATGGAGACATCTTGTGTCAATTCTCTTATAACAAATAAGTTGTATCTCCTAGGAAATAACGGGAAAATTATAGTTTAAAGGAGGTTTCTTAGGAGGTTTAATAAAGTAACTTTAAAAAGAAAAGTTGGTCAATAGTATTGTTCTACACTTTTGTTTCAGGGACAAGTGAATATATGTTTTATTATTGTTTTTTAATTTCAATATTTATTGTATTTCAATTATATAACGTTTTCATTTCTTTTTGTTTAATATTTTATTATATAGTGTACTAAGATGAATCACAACTATTCAAATATCTGTTTAAATATATACTAATATTACGTATATATACGAAAACAAAATAGTGTGGTACTTATTTACTTACTGGTTTACAAATTGAAAACAGTGGAAGTTTCCTTACCTTATAATCTTCGACTCTATTCCCTTTATAATCTCTATAAAACCCATTAAAAATCCAGTGTTATTAATTAGCATTGGAAGTTTTATTTTATCCTTCCATAGATGTAGAACAGAGAGTAACGAAATGTTTTGTTGTTATTTGAAAGTTTTCAATTCCTTTTTTTTGGAAAATTTGTCACAAACTGTTCACGAACCAAAAAATCTAGGTAAACATTTTGAAAGGAAGGGTCCCGTAAAGAATCCCCGAAGTATCCGGCGAGTCAGAGACGGACGGTCACGTCGTCTGAACCCAAACTAGGGACCCAACTCTTCTAGGGGACCTCTTCCTTTACCGTTGGGTGAGGTCATAAGAACGGACCTCTTAGGGTGCCTGTCTCCTCGGACCGTCCGATGTCAGTTTCCTTAGTATTCTGACCTGTACTGACTCGTCAATTCGTGTGTATGTACCGTATGCAGAACTATAAGTTTCTAACAGTTCATTATACACCAAATAATTTTACTATTGTTTTCGTGTAACACCAAAGTTTTACATAAACTGGATTCGGATTATTTACCTTATTAGGTAGTTCGTGAGATAAAACGAAAAAGATAGATGATGACATAAAATAGAAGATCAAACAGAGAGTTTTCTACAATAAACTCTAAAAATAAGAAAAAAAAAACCTTCTATTAACGAAATATTATAACACTAAAAAAAACGGTATGTAGTTGTTCTTAGTCGGTATCCATATACACACGGGAGAGGGAGAACTTGGAGGGAGGGTGGAAGAAGGGGTGGGGTAAGGAGATCCAACAGTGTCTCGTGGTTGAAACCTAAGGGACACAGTATGTAGTTTGAGGGTGACCGATAGACAAAGTGAATACCATTATGTACACAAAGTTACAATAAGAGAGTTTAGTAGGGTGAGAGATGAAGAGGGTGGCACAGGTCTTCAGACAAGAAATACAGACACACAGTAAATGACGGGACGTACATCCTAGTACCCACGATAGAAAGATCTAAAGTATATACACACAATTATATGTGATAAACAGAAAGGTCGAAGGAAGTAAGACACATTATCCGAGACCCAGGTAGGTAG
Source organism: Capra ibex (assembly GCA_006410555.1). Lineage (NCBI taxonomy): Eukaryota > Metazoa > Chordata > Mammalia > Artiodactyla > Bovidae > Capra > Capra ibex. The sequence continues at coordinate 10,743,622 of SJYO01014747.1, read as the reverse complement.
GGTAATCTTCACTGATTGTGTAAGGAGAAATATCAACTCATTATAAGGTAGCACATATACATGGTGTTGAAGGAATAGGTAAGTAGACAGTTACCTGAAGATCCAATGAAGACACAGGATCGATAACATTTATCACGACGTCACTTGTAACCCCATGTACGCAGTGTCGTTCTAGGAGATATTGGGTTGAGGATCTCATTACCTTTATTTTCGTTTTTATTTGTTTAATCTGGATTAATTTAAATTTTCGAAAACGTGTTACTTCCTTTGATATTCGTTCCACTTTTCTGTTGGGAATTTTGCCCTATTTTATTATCGTTTGTTTTGTTGACTGTTTCTTAATTAGGGGTTTTATATGTTCGTTGAGTATGTTGAATTATGGTCTTTTTGTTTGATTTAGTTTTTCACCCGTCTTCTGAATTTCTATGTAAAGAGGTTTCTTCCACCGATTAGTTGTGTACTTTTCTACGAGTTGTAGTGAGTAATAGTCTCTTTACGTTTAGTTTTGACGTTACTCCGTAGTAGAGTGTAGTCTGTCTTACTGGTAGTAGTTTTTCAGATGTTTATTATTTGCACCTCTCTCACACCTCTTTTCCCTTGAGACAATGTGACAACCACCCTTACGTTTAACTATGTTGATGATATCTCTAGTCATGTCTCTAAGGAATTTTTTGATCCTTATTTTGATGGTATACTGGGTCATTAGGGAGATAATCCGTGAATACTCCTTTAGTATTAACTTTTTCTAAAAATAAGAATTATAAAAAGAAACGTTTTTTATGTAAAAATTTTTAACGTAATAAAATATCTATTTTATACATGTTAGACTTTAACCCTTTTTTAGATAACGTAAATTTTATGATTTGTGTAAATTGTCTTTGGCTCAGTATTGATTTTACTGACGATTCCTACGTAAATACTTGTAAGACATACAAAAGAAAATTTAATTATAAGTAAATAACCGAACTTTACGAATCAGAAGTCGGAAGAGTTTTGATACTCACAGTCAGGAAAACTCTTTAGTCCAACGTAAGTCTCAATCCTTCTTCAGAATTTACTTTTCCAAACGTTAGAAGTTCAACACTATGTTACAATACTTATAAAGATTTGGATTCAGCTCAACCATCTTAAAAAATATTAGGTACTACAAAGTACTGTAACTTGTTACACCTTGGGTAGAATCTGGTCTTCAGTAATACGTCGTGTACACACGTGCGTGTGTGTGTGTGTGTGTGTGCATATGTGTGTGTGTGTGTTTGACGTGTAGTTTTTTATCCAACTTTCTGTAGGTAAATCAAGTGTGAGTATCTACCGTGATTGACTCGAAAGTTTACTCACATTTATGACGGAAAAGTTAACTCTACAGATGAAGGAAGTCACACACGAGTCAGACTGAGAAACTTTGGGGTAGCTGATATCGGGAGGTCTGAGGTACCTTAATAGGTCCGTTCTTATGACTTCACCCAACGGTAAAAGAAGAGGTTGAAAGAAGTAATAAGCAATAGTTTAACTTGACGAGTATAATCGAAAATTAATTCACAGATAAACAACTGTACATGTGTACAAAGATTTGATCTAAAAGTTGTTAAATAAACAACTTAAAGTCCTTTAGGTCTCCCAACTCGAAACTCCCTCCCTATTCCTTCTTCCCTGTCTATAGAACCAGGGGGATTTAAACTTACCTCTGGAGTTCCTCAAGTTAAAGACGACAAAGACAGACGAAAGTTTAAACTTTAATATATTACTGTTAACTAAAAATATAACCGTAAGAGGTGTGTCATTACGTTATAAATAAAAATTAATGGGTTTTATATATCCTTTTTATCCTGTCTCAAACATGTTTTTCTACAAGTCACATCGTAATAAATATTACCGTAATTATTTCGTAGGTTTGGGTATCCTAAACTAATTGTTGAAATAATATAGGTATACTCTCTTATAATCTATAGACAGGTATATTTAGAGATGGACAGTAGATGGATACTTTAAATTATTCTCCCCTATTTTCGTTAATTTATTTTCGTGTGTATGTGAATTAAAGTTAAAAAAATTTACTTGTGTCTCTGATTTTTGATCTTTATCCTCACTGGTTGGGATCTAATCCCATAGAAAAAAAACAAAAAACCTTTACGGAAAGATCCAGAATATTTTAAAACTGTACGTGTATTAAAATATTTAATTTTTCTATCGATTAACAATGAGACACGATCTATGACAAAATTGAAGAAATGTAATTGAGTAAATTAAAAATATTGATGGGAAACTCTATTCATGATAAAATGGAGTAAAATAGTTACTCTCTTAATTAATAGTGTCTTCAATTCGGTAAACGAGTTCCAGTATATCGACCATGTACTACCGTGGTCCTAAACTTGGGACCAATGGACTGTGGTTTCGGGCTTTAACATTATTATACGAAAGATTTATTTTGTCCAACAGGTTTATCGTTAAACACTAGTAACAACAACAAATTAGGAATTTAACACAGGTTGAGAAAACACTGGGGTGCCTGATATCGGCCGGTCCGAGGAGACAGGAACCCTAAAGGGTCCCTTCTTATGTATGCCCGACGGTAAGAGGAGAAGTCCCGTAGAAGGACTGGGTCCCTAGCTTGACCGCAGTTGACGTGACCGTCCGTTTAAGAAATAGTGACTCGGTGTTCCCTTCGTCAAGAAATTGGATTAACAATAATGGGTCTTTCTATCGTAATTGAGTCCGTTTGGGTTCGTATTCCATAGATTTAGACTTATTGTTGTTCGTGTGGTTGTATAAAGACTACAGTTCCAAGTCTCAACAAATTGACGTACATTAACTTAAAAGAAATAAGATTAACATCTCAAACAATCGTTTATAGTTTCCGTTAAAACTAGAAGACAAAAGTACGAGTTCCTCCCGTACTATAATTTCTGACCGGAGAGCGTCTATACAGATACACAATGGTTTATCTCACCAAGATCAAATTGTCTAGTTACATTTATCTGATTTATAGGGTCTTTAAGTTTTCTTTGTTAAAGAAGCGATTGTAGGATTTGACTAATGTATCGACAACTTGGAGGTGAAGTCAAATTTCATACCAGTACTTTTTTAGTGGACGAAATTTTTTGTTTAATTTTTAAATTAAATTTTTTAATTTTTACAAGGATATAATTTTTTTCAAACCAAATTTCTTATTTCAAAACGGTATGTCCTTTAAGTCTCTTCCGTTACCGTGGGGTGAGGTCATGAGAACGGACCTTTTAGGGTACCTACCTCCTCGGACCATCCGACGTCAGGTACCCCAGTGATTCTCAACCTGTACTGACTCTCTGAAGTGAAAGTGAAAAGTGAAAGTACGTAACCTCTTCCTTTACCGTTGGGTGAGGTCACAAGAACGGACCTCTTAGGGTCCCTGCCCCTTCGGACCACCCAACGGCAGATACCCCAGCGTGTCTCAACCTGTGTTGACTTCGCTGAATCGTCGTCGTCGTCGTATGTCCTTTAAATGTACTCGAATGACCAGGTTAGAGAATCTCTAGATTTTAAGATTTTAATTTATACAGGAGTTCTCTTAAGTGAGATGGTAGTACCCAAGATTCGTTTATCTTGGCTTCTCTTCACCTTCACCTTTACTTCAGCGAGTCAGAACAGACTGAGAAGCGCTGGGGGAACTGATATCGGATGGTCCGAGGAGGGAGGTTCCAGTCCGACGTATTGGACGACGTATTGGGTTCTAAACAAGAATAGACAAGGGAAAGGATGGGCACGGGGTAAGTGGGTAGAGAAACAACTTAAACACTAATAGTCTACCGGTCCTTTCAAAGGACTCGGGATTCACGAAACCTATTAAGAGTCCCGAAGTTGCGTCAGAACGAAGGGTTAATGAATAAGTCTCCTATTCTCTTTCCTGGAGTTGGACAAGAAAACATCAGGAAAGGAGAGAGTACCCGACAAGTAGAGACGGGATCCAAAAAGGAAGAGTGAAGAAGGGAGGAGAAGTAAAGAAGGGACAAAGGAAGATCTAGTACGAGTAAATATGGATACAAGGTGAAAAGAAGAATCCCTCCTTTTTATTCATAATTTTTATTTGATTAATGTAGACTACTCGTGTTCATGTCAAACGGAGATGTAATCACTTTTCTTTCGGAACTTAGAATTTTAATTCGATTAGAACTTCATAGACGTTCGGGACTTCGAGAATATTCATATGACTTTCTCGAGAAATTTTAGAGGTATGTCTAAAGGAGGAAGGATTGAGATGTATACAAGGGAATTATGGTTTATGTATGTAGTGATGTATTTATAAAGAATAACGTGTACAAAATAGTTACCACACTGTTTGAACGAGTCTAAAAGTTGGTTATATTTCCGAAACAAAACTTAATCCGACTCTCGGACCCATCGTGAAGTTGTAAAAAGATACGTTAAGAGACAAGATCTAAAGTTTCTGTGTCTACTTAACAACCTCCAGCAGGATTCAGAAGTCGTTATTTGTCGAAATACTGAGAGAGCTGGACCAAGACCATCTCTTACATACAGAAATGTATAAACGTCTAAGTGCACACTTTGAATTCTAATCGGAAACCCTCGAGACACAATTAATTTTTTCCCTTTAGTTACCCGGACACTTAGGTGGAAAAGGACCTCAACTAATTTTAGGTTCTTCTTTAATTTTGGTTCAATTTGTCTTTTCTATGTTTCCAAACCTCTTTATAAATGGTGCATGTGTCTTGAGAGAGAGAGAGAGAGAGTTCGTGTATGTTTTATGTACTAAAAAACAAAAGAACTTCTTTTTTTTCCATAATTTTTTAGGTCACTGACTAAAACGGAGAACTTGGTTTAGTTTATAAAAGAACAGTTTCACGAGTATTGACGTCGGACGTCTCCAGTGCCGGAATTGAAAGAGGAAGTCTACCAGACACTCACCTTACAGGAATGCTAATTCCGAGGAAAACAAAAGGAACCCTCCCAAAACGAATGGGACCGGCTCCCGGACTCTGCGTGGTTCCAAGAGATCTGAGACAAATAATCTAAAAATAGAAGAATAGTCTCAGAAGGAAGAATTTAGTACAGTCGTAAAATGGTGAGAAGTCCCTAAGGACCACAAAATAACAGATACTTGACGAACCTCCCACCGACCCCTCCCTCGATCGGATTTTTTGTATCGTAAGTATATTATCATCCTCACCCTACCTCGTCCTACGAGGATCGTGAATAATAAGAGTATGAGTGAGTCCAAGAGGGAGAGAGTCGGACGTTCGGGGACCCTTCGGGTAACGGACGAGCGAGGTGTCAAAAAACAGTTACCTCACTGTGCCGAGGAGACACCTGTCGGACGAAGAGTCAGTAAACCTCACCGAGAAATTTGAGGATACATGAACGAATTCGATAAGCGTTAGTAGGTCTCTCTGGTAATCCACTCACCCACTAATGAACCATGGTTTCTTACAATAACCCAAAATCAGTGTCTACCTTAGACCTATGTCGAGGAAAGAGAGAGGGTAAGGACGAGAAAACCTGGTATAGTTTGACTTTGAAATCTTGTTGAAGTACGATTTCATAGGTTTGAAACATATTCATCCTCTTTAACGGACCGAAAACGATACCCACCCCGAAATACCCTGTCACCTTCCTCCACCGCCCTTTCGTCCTTTGGGTGTCGTTCTGAGTAACGACCCTTTTACTCAGTAGGCGAAAGGGAAAGTACCTCATAGGTGTACTGAGTCTTTAAAAAAAAAAAAATTACTATGAGTAATAAAAGAATTGGTATTCGACTAGACAGAATTCAGTGAAAAAGAAAAAAAACATTAATCTTCAAAATGAATATTATTGGTTTCGGACCTTAGTTGGGTTTAAAGGTAGTGATCAACTAAACTATTTAACAATAAACAGAAATCTGAGTCACACGAAACAGTGAGTCAGCACAGACTGGGAAACACTGGGGTACCTGACATCGGGTGGTCCGAGGAGACAGGTACTCTAAGAGGTCCGTTCTTATGACCTCACCCAACGGTACGGGAGGAGGTCCCTTAGAAGGGTTGGGTCCCTAACTTGGATCCAGAGGGTATAACGTTCACCTAAGAAATAGTAGACTCGGAGGTCCTTTCGAGTTCTTTCGGGTCCGATGATCTCACCCATCGGACAGGAAAGAGGTGTCCTCGAAAGGATGGGTCCTTAGTTTGACCCCAGAGGACGCAACGTCCGTCTAAGAAATTTGAGTTAAGATTCGTCATTTTCCCTTGTTTAATACCTGTATCCGTAGTAGTTCAAATTTAGAGTTTTTGTAATACAACTCCCTTTCTTCTATTTGTATTTTTCGATGTATGTCGTGTTAATTTAATATACTTTAAAAGTTTTTCCGATTTTACTGGGTATCACTTTCTTATGACTAGTTACCAACGACCTCCATCACCTAGACTGACGTTTATAAGATAGAGAGTCAATATTACCCACAATATAATTCCGGAAAAAAATTTTTATGTTTAAAATTAGTTATTCCAATTGATATTTGTTTTAGAACTTTGTCTTTTCTATGAATAGAAAAATGACTCCAGTATTTCGTACAAATAACACAAAAACGTATACCGAAAGTCTTAACCAATTTTAGATATTCTGATAATCTTATTTTCTAATTTAAGATTTCTCTCAGATTCCGTCGTCTAAGTGTCTATACGTTTAGGAGAACCTCTACCTCAAAATGAAGAAAGGGTATGTGAGGATATTCCACTCTTAAACTAGTTGTGTCCCCAGCCTAACACCCCCCCCCACCACTAATGTCAGTAGTTTCTCGTAAGTGCACAAAAGATTACAAATAGGTGAGAAAGTTTTTATAAATAACTCGTGAATGGACACACTTCGTAACAAATGGAACCTTAGGGACCAGGTTACCCTATAGCCCTATTGACGACCAATATGTTTACCGCTCATACACCTAAAAACAGAATGGGACGACCCGGACGTTTGTTTTTTAAGAGAAAGGTCTCTATTCATCAATAAAATAAGGATGGGAACCCCTCTGGAGTCCCATATACGACATAGGGGACCATTCCTTTCACACTTAAAATACCTCTTAGTTCATCCAAAAAAGATAAAAAAAAAAAAGGAGAGATTACTTAGAAGTTACTGAAAAAAAAAAGAATTCTCGTAAAGGGTTGAATAATTTCGTTATTCAAGGACACCTTTTCACGAATTGTATTGTCAAAACACCGGTCGAAAGGGAAGGTCGACTATTGTAGTGTCACTTCCTCTTGTTCCGACCCTTTAAACCCTGATTTACGATGGTTATACAAAAAATTCTAATTTTCACTTATCACTACTTTTTACAAACTATAACATAGTACTTCTGAATACAAGTGAAAAGTTGACTAAGATAATTAAAAAAAAAAGAGTTAACAGAAAATCAATGTTGAGTTTAAACTCTGTGAGTCAGACAACTGATGAGTTGTATGAGTCTTAAGAAAACGTACTAAAAGATACCAAACTCATAAGACCGACAAAATCTAAAGGAAATAAGGAGTCGTCGTAGAATCGAAAATGGAAGTATTAACTAAATAGAAAATGTCTTTTTTTACATTAATACTTATTTTCGGACCAGGAAGTACCTCACAGTGTATTAACGATTGTGTTACGTTTCTTTGTCCGTTATCCTGATGACCAGGGGTGTTTCGGAGTCAAAGACCCGAAAGATTTTACCCATTTTAATATAATCAATAGAGCAACAACCACGGTAATATTATTAGAAAGTCTCCAGGATACCAACTATGTTCCAGTAAGTAAGTAGTAAATAAATAAATAATCGTTAATAGAAGGTCTGAAACACAATCCAATCTCCTTCCTTTTTAATAAAGGATAACCAGACAACAACAACAACGATATTCGAGGAGGTACTTGTAGAAAGGTCACTTGACATTTGTCTATAAATGTATATTATCTATTCGCGAAAACCGTAGTGTTTCCTCCCTTGGTGACTAGGTCGGTTCAAGACTCAATCCAGAGATTCCTTCTCATCCTTTAACTTCCTTCCTAAAAATAACGTCCTCTCTTCACAGTCCGTTTCTGTTTTGTTTCTGAAATTCGGATATATAGACCCCTTTGTACCAAAGAACAATATCCTCTCTCACTAACCTCCACTAAAATTTTCAATCTTATTCTAAATTAAAACTTTCTTAAGACACGGTATGATTCCTCGACCTATTACACAGACGGGGTAGGGGGACGGACGAGGTATTACCTTTCTTTTTACAGGTTGTTATACACCAGTTAATAGGAATCCAATTCATCATATCCCCGAAGGGATCACCGAGTCTACCATTTCTTAGACGGATTTTACGTCTTCTGGGTCCAGGTTAAGGATTTGACCCTTCTACGGGACCCTTTCCCTTACCGATGGGTGAGGTCATAAGAACGAACCTCTTAAGGTACCTGTCTCCTCGGACCATCCGATGTCAGACACCCCAACGTTTCTCAACCTGTACTGACTCACAAAATTGTGAAAATGAAATTCATCATAATCGGAATAATTGACGTTTGTGAAATCGAAAAACAACAACAACAATCAAGACGGCCTCTGTAATATTATAGAAAAAACAGACACTGATAAAACAGTTTGGTTTTGAGAAATGGAGTCTAACCCTGAAATTAGGTACACGACCCTACACTTGAGTCGGTTTTGGGTCAAACTCTGAGATTGGGTACTCCAACCCTGAGTTTGGGTCGGTTTTGGGTACCAAGCACCAAAGTCCTGGATCACTTCAAGTCCAAGAACTACAGAGTAGTGTCTTTCTTAAGTCACTCTCTGTTTTACTACCCATTCTTCACCTAAATAAATCTTTCTTTGTGAGGTATCTGTCTCACACCCGGTAGAGTCTCCCTCTCAGACCACCAGAGCTTTGCACGGGACCAATCGAAAATACTCGACCCGTTATTGTATCCGATTAATCACCCTCCTAATAAGGTTGATAAAACCCAGACCCCATGTCTAAAAGTCCTTAACCCGGTGGCGGTTGGTAAACCAGAAAACTGTCATCCGGAACTTTGATAGTACTGTGGAGAACCACACAGTAAATCGAACGACTAACTCCTAGTTCCAGATCAACTTCAACTGCACAGAAGGTAGAACCTAGTTAAATTAAGATTAGTCAAATACAACACAGGAGACCGATACAGTAAGATACTTTTCCACATGGAACGGGAGGAGGGAGGACAAAGTTTTGATAAGTAGACATATTATTAATATGTTACTCGTAAGGTGAAGATATACCTAGTTCATTTGGAATGAGGAGACTGTGTCTACAAGACCGTTTCAAAATTTATAAAGTGAAGAACCTTTTTATTAAATGAAATTTGAGTGCCCCTTTGTTGTTGTTGTTTTGTTTCCACTACATCAGTTATCTGTTGTGTACAGATTAAAAGATGAAGTTTCAGTGACCGTTTTTACTCCATATGGTCACCGTCCTTTATATGTTCATCTTAGTCTCTATATAAATACATATTCAGAAATTTAAATTAAGATGTCGAGGTATTCTTATGAGTGAACAAGGATCTTTGTATTGGGTATTTTAGGAGGTTTTTCATACCACGTAAATTCCAATAGGTTGAAATAATACCTTTTCAAGAATAGAGACAATTCTTTGTTTAACGGTGTATTTAACGACACATACACACACTAGAATTATGTACTAAAAAATTTTAAATAATGTATGTAAATTTAACAGTAAAAGGAAACTTTGATGTCCATCCGGGTGTACGTTTAATGGGAAATAAAATCTCCAGTTTTTATTTTGTATTATAAAATCTACCATACTTTAGGTTGACATTATGTCTTCGTTGAATTCTGAGTCTCTTGTTACGTCTTACGTCAAGTGATTCCTCTGTCCCCAAAACTTCTTTTTAATCGAATTCCGTACTTGTAGGTCCAAAACTTTATAGTCTTTCTAAATGGGTACGGACTTTCGGCGTCTTTATGAAACCACTGTACTTCCAAAAGTCTACACTGATTGAAGAATTCATAATACTAAGATTCTCTCTAATTCTTTTTATTTTCACAGGTCAATTGATCTTTATGTTAAGAAAATTTTAAGTATTGTTTTTTAATTACTACTGTCTGACAGGAAATTCTATGATTTAAGTTTCCCTAGAATTCAAATAAAGTATCAAGTTCCGCTTATCTCGAGAAGATTCGTCCTCAAAGTATTAAAAAGAAATGGTTACTCGTACATCTGTGACAGTCGATATGAAGACATTGCGGAGACGGTTCTAGAAGTTTGTCGGTATAGAAAGACAAAAATGACGTGTATATTAATGCGTTTGAACCGATTTACTGAGAGGAGTTTTTATCTTAGATAAACATCTCCTCTGAAATACCTTTCCGTTTACCTTATTGATCATAATAACGTAATCTTGATGACGCCAGTTTAAGATGTAAATTTGATTAAAGATTCAGCAGTATGCGAAATAGCAGTCCACTTTATTACATAACAGATAGAGGATAGAGAAAAAAAGGGAAAGAAGGGGTAAAGGTGGAGAAAGAGTCTTTCAGGCACAACAGGTGTGAGTGAGGAAGTCTGTGCGTGTGTAGGTAAGGTGTATGTATGTATGTTTGTTTTTGTAGATGTCCTGTGGTAGTGTTGGGATGGAAGGGATATAAAAATAGAATAAAAAGTAATCAAAGAGACGAGGACGTCCTAATACCGTCACCTGTAATTATCTCAAACCTTAAACCTTCCTACAATCTCGTCCTTTAGTACTTTCTTTCATTTCTACTTCTTACCTTAATACGTGTCGTACATAGTACCTTGAGAGGAAGGAAGGAAGGAAGATACGAATCAAACAAGTGTTTCCGGTCGTTTCCAACTAGACTGAATTGTATAGGTGTCTCTCTGAGTACGGTTCGTAAGAGAATTGGGTCGGAGCTTCGGTTTCGTTTCTGTTCTACTACTCTCCTCTCCTACTTATGTGATTTCTGGTACACCATCTTTGACCGAATTGACGTCGAAGACATGTTCTACCGTGTAACAACAAGTCAGTGAGTCAACATAGGTTGAGAAACGTCGGGACACCTGACGTCGTGCTCTCCGAAGGGACAGATGGTGGTTGAGGACCTCGAACGGGTTTGAGTACAGATAGGTTACCCACTACAGTAGGTTGGTAGAGTAGGAGACAGCAGGGGAAGAGGAGGACGGGAGTTAGAAAGGGTCGTAGTCCCAGAAAAGGTTCCTCAGTCAAGAAGCGTAATCCAGCGGTTTCATAACCTCGAAGTCGAAGTCGTGGTCAGGAAGGTTACTTATAATCCCTGTTAAAGGGAACTCTTAACTAAACAAACTGGAGAAACGACAGGTTACCTGAGAGTTCCCAGAAGAGGTCGTAGTGATAAGTTTTCGTAGTCAAGAAACCGTGAGTCGGAACAAATACCCGGTCGTGAGTGTAGGTAAGTACTGACGACCTTTTTTGTATCGAAACTGATCTGTCTGGAAACAACTGTTTCATTACAGAGACGAAAAATTATGTGTCAGATCCAAATAGTATCGAAAAGGAGGTTCCCCGTTCACAAAAAATTAAAGTACCGACGTCAGTGGTAGACATCACTAAAACCTCGGGTTCTTTTATTTTAGACAGTGACAAAGGTGAAAAAAGGGAAGATAAAAGGTACTCCACTACCCTGACCTACGGTACTAGAATAGAAAAACTTATAACACAAAATCCGATCAAAAAAGTGAGAGAAGAAGTGTGAGAGTAGTTCTCCGAGAGATCAAGGAGAAGTGAAAGACGATAACCTCATCATAGTGGACGTATAGACTCCAACAACTATAGAGAGGGTCGTCAGAACTAAGGTCGAACACTATGAACGTCGGACCGTAAATCGTACTACATGAGTTTAAGTCTGAATTTAACTTCTTTCATCCCTTTTGGCGATCTGGTAAGTCCATACTGGATTTAGTTTAGGGAATACTAATATGTCACCTTCACTCTTTATCTAAATTCCCTGATCTAGACTATCTATCTCACGGACTACTTGATACCTTACTCCAAGTACTGTAACATGACCTCTGTCCCTAGTTCTGGTAGGGGTACCTTTTCTTTACGTTTTTTCGTTTTACCGACAGACCCCTCCGGAATGTTTATCGACACTTTTCTTCTCTCCACTTTTTGTTTCCTCTTTTTCTTTCTATATTTATAGACTTACGTCTCAAGGTTTCTTATCGTTTTTCTCTATTCTTTCGGAAGGAGTCACTAGTTACGTTTCTTTATTTCCTTTTCTTGTCTTACCCTTTCTGATCTCTAGAGAAGTTCTTTTAATCTCTATGGTTCCCTTGTAAAGTACGTTTCTACCCGAGCTATTTCCTGTCTTTACCATACCTGGATTGTCTTTGTTTTCTATCATTCTTCTCCACTGTTCTTATGTGTCTTTTTGACATGTTTTTTCTAGAAGTACTGGGTCTATTAGTGCTACCACACTAGTGAGTGGATCCCGGTCTGTAAGACCTTATACTTCAGTTCACACGGAATCTTTCGTAGTGATACTTGTTTCGATCACCTCCACTACCTTAAGGTCAACTCGATAAAGTTTAGGACTTTCTACTACGACACTTTCACGACGTGAGTTATACCGACGTTTAAACCTTTTGAGTCGTCACCGGTGTCCTGACCTTTTCCAGTCAAAAGTAAGGTTAGGGTTTTTTTCCGTTACGGTTTCTTACGAGTTTGATGGCGTGTTAACGCGAGTAGAGTGTACGATCATTTCATTAAGAGTTTTAAGAGGTTCGGTCCGAAGTCGTTATGCACTTGGCACTTGCGGGACTACAAGTTCGACCAAAAGCTTTTCCGTCTCCTTGGTCTCTAGTTTAACGGTTGTAGGCGACTTAGTACCTTTTTCGTTCTCTCAAGGTCTTTTTGTAGATAAAGACGAAATAACTGATACGGTTTCGGAGACTGACACACCTAGTGTTATTTGACACCTTTTAAGACTCTCTCTACCCTTATGGTCTGGTGGACTGGACGGAGAACTCTTTAGACATACGTCCAGTCCTTCGTTGTCAATCTTGACCTGTACCTTGTTGTGTGACCAAGGTTTATCCCTTTCCTCATGCAGTTCCGACATATAACAGTGGGACAAATAAATTGAAGATACGTCTCATGTAGTACTCTTTGCGATCTGACCTTCTTTGTGTTCGACTTTAGTTCTAACGGTCCTCTTTATAGTTATTGGAGTCTATACGTCTACTGTGGTGGGAATACCGTTTTTCACTTCTCCTTGATTTTTCGAAGAACTACTTTCACTTTCTCCTCTCACTTTTTCAACCGAATTTCGAGTTGTAAGTCTTTTGCTCCTAGTACCGTAGACCAGGGTAGTGAAGTACCCTTTATCTACCTCTTTGTCACCTTTGTCACAGTCTGTAATAAAAAACCCGAGGTTTTAGTGACGTCTACCACTGACGTCGGTACTTTAATTTTCTGCGAATGAGGAACCTTCCTTTCAATACTGGTTGGATCTGTCGTATAAGTTTTCGTCTCTGTAATGAAACGACTGATTCCAGGCAGATCAGTTCCGATACCAAAAAGGACACCAGTACATACCTACACTCTCAACCTGACACTTCTTCCGACTCGCGACTTCATAACTACGAAAACTTGACATCACAACCTCTTCTGAGAACTCTCAGGGAACCTGACGTTCCTCTAGGTTGGTCAGGTAAGACTTCCTCTAGTCGGGACCCTAAAGAAACCTCCCTTACTACGACTTCGACTTTGAGGGCATGAAACCGGTGGACTACGCTTCTCAACTGAGTAACCTTTTCTGAAACTACGACCCTCCCTAATCCCCGTCCTCCTCTTCCCCTGCTGTCTCCTACTCTACCGACCTACCGTAGTGACTGAGTTACCTACACTCAGACTCACTTGAGACCCTCAACCACTACCCGTTCCTCCGGACCACACGACGCTAAGTACCCCAGTGTTCCTCAACCTGTACTGACTCACTGACTTGACTTGACTTGACTTGACTGAGATGTATCTGCAATTTAGGAACAGCATGAGGAAAGGGTTAACACTTCATCAGGTGAGAAGGTGCAGACCAAGATTGACAACGAAGAACTGGACGTATGTCCAAAGAGTCCTACGTCCATTCCACCAGACCATAAAGGTAGAGAAATTCGTAAAAGAAGACAAACAACACTAGGTGTGTCAGTTTTTGTTGTCTCAGTTACTCCGTCTTCATCTACGAAAAACCTTAAGGAAACGAAAGAGATACTGGGTTGTCTACAACCGTCAAACTAAAGAGTAAGGAAACGAAAAAGATTAAAGTCGAACATGTAAACCCAAAAGAACCAAGTGTATGACGACTTCGGGTCGAACTTCCTAAAACTTGTATCTGAACGATCGTACACTTTACTCGTGATAACGTATCGTCAAACTTATAAGAAACCGTAACGGGAAGACAAAAAAAAAAAAATTTATGAGACTAATTCTATAAGCATTATAGACTTCAGGAGACTCCCTCCGTTCAGAGTAGAGCCACTGACAATGTGGACCACCTTCAAGAGAAGAAACGAACCACCGGAAACAGGGATTTGAGTGACTCCAATCAAAAGTAGTCACGGTCAGGACTCCGAGAATGAAGTCTCTCTGGTACGTTAACGGAAACAGTCCTTGTGTCCCTACACCGGTTAGGACCCGAGAAAGTAGGAAATGTCCTGAAGTCTGAATTTCGTCATCACAGACCAATCGAGACCGAGTCTAGATCCCTAGGTTGAAGTCACGTCTATAATTGTAAAAGATCATCTAGTTCAATAATCGTCAGAGAAGTACGAGTTCTGAAGAGACCGAACTAAACCAAGAAACAAACTTGTCCTTCCTAGAATTTCAAGGGACAGGTCTCTACTGAAATTTTATACGAAATAGGTTTTAGATCAACAAAAGGTATTCTCCGGAAAAGTATCGTAGAGTAAACAGTTTGACTGTTTTCGTAACAACAATATGAAAATTAATAATAAAAAACAAAAAATTACTTGAATTCTATCTAGGTAAGTATGTATATTATTATTACAGGTTTATAATACTTTCAATAGACGAAATGTCTATTTTTAATAAAATATGTACGATTAATGATAGTAATGATCATAGTTATAATTATAGTCTATGACACGTATAATATCTATGGATTTTAATTTTAAGTTTCGAAGAGACTACTCTAGACTACAAAGGTTCTCGGACAACAAAAATAACTATTTTACGTTATAGTCAAGTCAAGTCAAGTCACCATGTCAGTACAGATTGAAAAACACTGGGGTACCTGACGTCGTACGGTTCGAAAGGACAAATGGTGGTTGAGGGCCTCGAACGAGTTTGAGGACAGGTAGGTCACCCACTACGGTAGATTGGCAGAGTACGAGACAGTCGGGGAAGAGGAGGACGGAAGTTAGAAAAGGCCGTAGTCCCAGAAAAGGGTACTCAGTCAAGAAGTGTAGTCCACCGGTTTCATAACCTCGAAGTCGTAGTCGTAGTCAGGAAGGTTATTTATAAGTCCTAACTAAAGGAAATCCTAACTGACCAACCTAGAACGCCAGATTCATTGAGAATTATCAGAAGAGGTTACGGTGTAAAGTTTTCGTAGTTAATAAATCGTGAGTCGAAAGAAATACCAGGTTCAGAGTGTAGACATGTACTGATAACCTTTTGAATAACGAAACTGATATGACTGGAAACAACCGTTTCATTACAGAGACGAAAAATCATACGACAGATCCAACCAGTATCGAAAAGAAGGTTCCTCCACAAAATATACATAGAATGATTTTACAATATTGTATAATGTACATTTTCGATTCTTTATAATTTTCTTAAAATTTTTATATTCCAAGAATATCTAATAATGAATACAACTAATCAGTGAACGGTGATTCAGTGATTCAGTAAGGTTCAGAACAATAGTGTTCCGGACATCGGACGGTCCGAGGAGACAGGTATAAAGGATCCGCTATTATGACCTCACTCAACGGTAAAGGAAGAGATTTCCTAAAAGGACTGGGTCCCAAACTTCGGTGTAGACGTAACCGTCCGTCTAAGAAATGGAGACTCGGTGAGAATGATGAATTCAATAAAATTATTTTATAAAATGTACTATATTTGTCTCCAAATGTATCTTCATAATTAATCCTTTCCTAGTCTTTTCGAAACGGATTGTTTCATAACCAATTAATTAAGTAACTTATGTATAAAAAACTCGATCTTAAACATTCTCATATATTAAGTACCATACGTCTTAGTGACTTCCAACGAACTCGGTTCTTACGAATATCCTACTAACTTCTATGTCCGTGCAGTTCCCGAATCGAAAAAGGACCTTACTATCATTAACCTGTCTTTATTATCAACTATGTAAACGGTCCTTCATAGGTTTTATAAAATGTACGTTCTAAATTTAATTCCGAGTCTTAATTTGTTTGTTTAACCCAGTATAATAATAGGTACTAAAAAGACTAATCCTTTAAACTCGGATCTCTAATTCAGTTAAAGAGTTCCAGCCGGAGAATCCTCATCAGTGCTTAATTGTCATTAAGAGAGTCCGAAGTTTCAAATACGAACATCACTGGTGAATAGTAATAAGAAATAATGATTTAATCTAGGTTATTAATTTCACGTACTATGTACGAGGACCTTAAAGTATCCTCTAATAAGGTGGAACTTTTCTTCTACTTCCACAACTCGACCTTCGTATAAACTTAATCTGTATTCTCTTACTCAACTTAGTCTCCTTAGTTTCCGACCCTTTTCCGTGGGTGTGTTGCCTTAACGGGTGTACTCCCACGGATTCTGGTACCACCGGACAAAGACTTCCGTTTCTTAGACTGTACGAGTTACGAAATAGTTCTTGGGTCGTTCACTTATCTGTCGAACCCTGATCAAACACCTTCCAAGACTTTGGCTATATTGCAGATGTTATACGTATAAGTTCTTGTTCACTTGAAAAAGACTCCTTATCTTTACTCTACACTGAACCTAAAATCACCTCATTTACATCGTCGTCGTTTCCTCTGACCCGATTCGAGAGTGTACGACTTACGATATCTGGGTACCCGAAGTCCTCAACCTCGTGTGTCCGAGTCGTCAACACCGAGTACCCGGGATCTCACGTCCGAGTCACAACGGTGGGTGTCCGAATCAACAAGGTTCCATACACCTCAGAAAGGTCTGGTCACTATCTTGGGTACAGGAGACGTGACCGTCCGTCTAAGAATTGGTGAGATGGTTTCTTCAAGACTGGTAGCATAAAACTAGAGGTTAATGTGTTCAGGATAGAAACAGTCGAGAGAGTCTTAATCGCGGGGTTTGTTTGGGGTTGTTATTGAAATCCTCGTTTGAGACTCAGTCGGTGAACTCAAAAATTCCATGAGTCGTGTCTTGCTTATACAAATCGGTCATCTTATTTTATCGAAATATCATTACCAATCCTTCTTGGATTGTCAACGGAGTATACCATCTGTATAATGTCATACCAGTACAGTAATATAAAGTTCTCTGTTCTATCTTAAGTAAAAGGTAGATTTAGGTACGTTACAACTCGACCCAATTGTATACCAAAAAGACTTATATCCTTTTATGATCACACGTCTCGATAGAACAAGGACGTACGATAATTTTACGACAGTTAAACATTGTTGTCCTTTCGATTTTCGGGGACTACAGCAGTCTGTCATATCATCGTAGTCGGTTCCTTTGAGTGTTAAGACCGGTATTACGACTTACACAAACGACGACATCTTTCTATACGACCCCGAATGCCTTAAAAGTGATTATATTAATACGACAAACGGTACTTAATTATGGGTCACCTTCTTGTTTTCTAATTCATTGGAACGGTTTAAGTGTTAGTTGTTACTTTTTCAATGGTGATAAAACTCTACCAATAGTTTCAACTACCCGTTTCGTACTGTAATCAAGAATTATAAAAAAGTCGGTATACCGTAAAGTGTGTATCTCCTTTCGCTACAGGTAACGTGTTTCAATACAACGTTAGGAGTATTATTCTTTAAATCCCCAGTAAATCTCTTAACTTTTAGTGACTTCACTCAAACAACACATCTTAAGTAAATCGTCGTAACATCCTTATTTACCTGACTTGTTTAGTGAAGATCTTGTCCTATGAATGTGGTTTAAAGATTTGATAAGCTTCAACAGTGTAACTTAAAGATACGATTTTTCGTTTGTTGGTTCGGCTGGTCACTCTAAAGTTACTGATTCTTTGTTTGTGAAAGATTAAAGGATTGGAATGAGTTCTCTAAGGAAGAAAAAAGTGTAGTTACCCAAAATATAAAGATGTACTGTACTACTTCATGTAATTTAACAGTAATACAAGGACCGAAGTTAGGTGGTTTTAACCCCTCTTCTTTAAGACAAGAAAGAAAGACGGACAAAACGAACACGTAAAGACCTTTTTTTTTTTTTAGTTAACCAGAAGATAGTTCTTTATGTTATTTTGTGCATGTATGAAATTTGTGTATCTACGTGTTATTTTTCTGTGTAAAAAATTCTTTAATGGTCTTTTCAATAGAAAGGACGTAGAGATAGTTAACAAATTAAAATGGTAATGTTCTGATATTATGAAGTATTATTTTTGTTAGAATTTACCGACGTCTTTTACCCCTGTGGATGTTATCATATTGTAACACAAAGTCATTAAGTAGTTCTCATACTAATTAAGTCATCATCGTAATGGTTTCCTTTTACTCGTGGTCAATGAGAAAGTAACGTTTATGTTTACCAACAGATAGTAGGAATAATTAATACCAATAATATAATATTATTCTTATAAACTACCCCCGATCTATCAATCTGTCGCTCGACATGAGAACGGAAGAAAGTTTCTGTCGACGAAAGAAAGAGAGTGTCTATAGTAGGTATTTCCCATAGAGATGTTTTACGAAACATATGGAGAAAACGTTAGTTATTTAAACGAATGTTCATCTTTTTAACCGTCATGATATATAGAGTACATGTGTAAAACCTGTTTCGATAAAATAATAAATGTAAAAAAGGATTAATAGTGGAAAGAAGGAATATTAAAACATGTAAGACAAAGGAGTAGGACTTTTCGGGAAGGGAGATAGGAGACAGATTAAAGAAAGACTACTTTATTGAAATAGGGTAGAAATCTACAATCGAATCCATAAAGAAATGAAAGTTGACGACAAAAAGTCAAGGATTCTACTCAGACTCAGAAACGGTAGGGTACCTCAAATTGTACGATCCGAAGGGACAGGAAGTAATAGAGGACCTCAAGACTTTGAACACAGGTACCAACTACCACGGTAGGTTAGTAGATTAGGAGACAACCGGGGAAGAAGAGGACCGGAGTTATAAAGGGTCGTAGTTCCAGAAAAGGTAACTCAGGTGAGAATCGAATTCCATCGGTTTCACAACCTCGAAGTCGAAGTCGTAGTCAAGAAGGTTACGTATAAGTCCCAACTAAAGGGTATCCTAACTGACTAAACGAAAATGATAGGTTCCCTGATATTTCTCAGAAGAGGTCGTGATGTTAAACTTCGGTAGTTAAGAACCCACGAGTCGGGAGAAATACCAAGTCGAGAGTGTAGGTATGAACTAATGACCTTTTTGGTATCGAAACTGATAGGTCTGTAAACAGTCGTTTCACTACAGAGACGAAAAATCATACAACAATGACGTAATTAAACGGGAGTGTAAACCAGAGTGTCGTAGTAACAACACCTTGAATACGTCGTTTATGTCAAAAAACGACAACCAACACCATGAGTGGAACTTAGTAATGGGAGGAACCTTCCACTTTTGGGAATAGGACCAAAAGAATCGTGTACATAGACGAGGATAGTCGGATTAGGGATGGGTCCCGGGAACCGATGAATAAGAGAAGGATCAATTGTCACCTTTCTGATCAAGATTCTCTTGAAATGGGTCATAATGTCTCCGTGTCGGGATGTCGAGGAGTGAAGAATGAGTAGGAAGAGTTTCCGAAGTATCAACTCCGACTCCGTACATGTTAGGTCTTTACGTTCACTTAATCGGGAGACACACCGTTCGTAACCTGGTTGTCTGCTGGTCTCGGTCACCTATTGTGTAATGAGTAAAGAAGAAGTCTTTCCTGACAGTCCTCCGTGTCGGTAAATATATTAGAGAACCTTTCGTCAATGGACTTTAGAGAATGTTACAACGGTGACCGAGTCATTCTTTGGAGTCTACCCGAGAACAGAAAAGGGGAGAGACAAGAAGAAAAGGGAGAGAAAACGAAAGGACCCTAAAAATGATGAATGGTCTGTTCATCATATGTTCGACAACAGGTTCCTGGAGAACCGTTTGGGTCTCACTCTGTCTGTAATTGATCGTGTATTATCAACAAATTATGTATCAACTTCATTATTCTTAAAACCTTATTTTGTACAATTTCTGTATGGGAGACTTTATAAAAGACGGTCAAGTATTAGAATATATAACCCTCTTTCGGATGAATCTCAATCGATTGTAGTTTAGACATTGACAACCTTCATTTAAAGAATTCTCTACGTTAAAGTAAGGAAAAATACTGACTCGTTGTAAGGTGACGTGTGGCCCATCCCCTACACTACTCGACCCTTTGACCCTGACTACATGCACGTGACACTATCCACTATATCCGTTGATCACCCTTGGATGACACAACGTGTCCCTCGAGTCGAACCACAGGACGCTACTACATCTACCTACCTTGGACCCTCCCTCAAGACTCTCCCTCCCGTCCATACATACGTATTATCAACTAAGTTATACGGACGTTTAACCCTTTTGAGTCGTCACCGGTGTCCTGACCTTTTCCAATCAAAAGTAAGGTTAGGGTTTCTTTCCGTTACGGTTTCTTACGAGTTTGATGGCGTGTTAACGTGAGTAGAGTGTGCGATCGTTTCATTACGAGTTTTCAGGATTAGGTCCGAAGTTGTCATACACTTGACACTTGAAGGTCTACAAGTTTGACCTAAATCTTTTCCGTCTCCTTGGTCTCTAGTTTAACGGTTGTAGGCGACTTAGTACCTTTTTCGTTCTCTCAAGGTCTTTTTGTAGATGAAGACAAAATAACTGATACGGTTTCTTAAACTGACACACCTGGCGTTGTTTGACACCTTTTAAGAATTTCTCTACCCTTATGGTTTGGTGGACTGGACGACGAACTCTTTAAATATTCGTCCAGTCCTTCGTTGCCAATCTTGACCTGTACCTTGTTGTCTAACCAAGGTTTATCCCTTTCCTCATGCAGTTCCGACATGTAACAGTGGGACGAATAAATTGAATATACGTCTCACGTAGTACTCTTTGCGACTCGACCTACTTCGTCTTCGACCTTAGTTCTAACGGCCCTCTTTATAGTTATGGAGTCTATACGTCTACTGTGTTGGGAATACTGTCTTTCGTTTCTTCTTGATTTCTCGGAGTACTACTTCCGTTTTCTCCTCTCACTTTTTCAACCGATTTTGAGTTGTAAGTCTTTTGATTCTAGTACCGTAGGCTAGGGTAGTGAAGTACCGTTTATCTACCCCTTTTCACCTTTGACACTCTCTGAAATAAAAAGTCCCGAGGTTTTAGTGACGTTTACCATTGACGTCTGTACTTTAGTTTTCTACGAACGAGGAGCCTTCTTTTCACTACTGGTTGGATCTATCGTATAATTTTTCGTCTCTGTAATAAAACGGTTGTTTCCAGGTAGATCAGTTTCGATACCAAAAAGGTCATCAGTACATACCCACACTCTCAACCTGATATTTCTTTCGACTTATAGTTTCTTAACTGCGAAAACTTGACACCACAACCTCTTCTGAAAACTCTCAAGGAACCTGCCGTTCTTATAGATTGGTCAGGTAGAATTTCCTTTAGTCAGGACTTATAAGTAACCTTCCTGACTACGACTTCGACTTTGACGTTAAGAAACCGGTGGGTTACGCTTCTTGAATGAGTAAACTTTTCTGGGACTACTACCCTTTCTAACGTACGTCCTCCTCTTCCCTTACTGTCTCCTACTCTACCAACCTACGGTAGTGGTTGAGTTACCTGTACTTAAACTCGTTTGAAACCCTTAACCGTTACCTGTCCCTCCGGACTGTACGACGTCAGGGACCCCAGTGTTTCTCAACCTGTGTTAACTCGCTGACTTGACTTGACTGACTTATCGACTAAGTGAAGTAACGTGTCGTCTTTAATTATGTAACATATCATTGATACGGAGTTAAATTTCTTTTTATACTCTCATGGTATATTGATGACTATCAAGAAAGAAGTAACCACTAAATGTGTCCTCTCTGTCAATTGAGTCTTGAAGGAGACTAATAAAAGGATTTTCCGAACTTCACGATAAATCGTATTATGAATCTATAGTATATAAGCTATCTTTCATCAAATAACCAAAGATATTTATTTTTGTTTATAAATGAACCAAAAATCTTCCTGATCTTCTGTTTATTGGTTCAAAGTCAGTACACAGTTGGACGATAATATGGTCGTACTTGAATCAGTTGTCTTATCAAACTTACACCACAGGAGTAGTTATTTAACTCTTTCAGTTGATGTAACACATGAATATTTGGTTTACGTATTGGTTTTAAATTTTAGAACCCACTCTTCCCCTCTTTGTCTTACTCTTATTGACTTGTCATTTAAAGGTTCTCCTCAAAAGTCTACTCACTTTCCAATGTCTCACTATTTTTAACCAGAGTGGTTAGACTTCTACAAATGGACCTCTGTGGTCTGTTACTGAGACTAAGGAAAGTCTAAGTTGTAAAATTTTAAGTGACCTTATGAAGTTTGTTACATGTCAAATGTCTGTGTGAAGTCTCTAAAACGTCCAAGTCTGATGGAGTTGTTTCACTCATTGTGTATGAAAAAACCAAAAAGTCACGTATACTTTGAATACAAATGTGGTATGACACCATATAATTCACACATCATAATTGTATAGATTTTTTCCATGTATAGAATGAATTTTATTAAATAACTATTTTTACAATTGGTAGTAAGACTCGGACTCAATATTAGAAAAAGATCACATCCCAGAACGGAGTTACAACTACTGTCGACTGACTAGTCCCACGACCAACGATTTCAAACCCCACCGACACCTGTTCAGGAATTTTATTCTCTTGTTACTTTAGACGGGTTGTTAACTGAGAAGATAAGTACTTGATAAAGAGACGTAGGACGTTACGACAAATTATTATAAAGGGGGTGTCATATTGAAAAAAAAAGTTTTAACATCAGTTGGGATAGCTGGTATTAAAATATATATATATATAATAAGATCTAGACAAAACAGTAAAACTGTCAGAAGTGTCTTATAAGTACTCCACAATCGAAGGTAAGTTATTCGATGAAAGAAATAAGTAGGTGAGTAGACAATTTTAAAACAGTATTCTAAAGTCGTTAAGTCAGTATAGAAGATTAAGATCAAGAGAACGAGAAAGGTGGTGTAGACGTCTATAAAGGAGGTGACTACAGACCTTGGGAAGTTGTAATAGATACTCCCAAGTTTAGTTGAAGAGGGTTTAAGGACACTTACAACTATAAAACTGGAGAAGTTAGTACTCAAGAAGAGTCTTTCAAAAACTAAATGAAACGGGTCTAGGTAGTTACCTTAGTGGTACCGATAGAGTCGGAATGTTTAACATAAATAATTTATTATTCTGAACTCCCAGTTTTACTAAGGGACTAGGTATTCAACGTTTACCTAGAACACAATTGTCCCTACTTTGTTCACTTAGTTGTCGTAATTAGAACGACATATAGAGGTAGTCTCGAGGACCCACTGATTCACATAACAGTTACTCGTCATTATAAAACTTTCCTTAGAAAAAGACTCGTCATCTAGAGTTATCACCCGAATTTTATCAGTAATGTGGTACAACATTTATCTACACGACCACGGGTACAAAAGGTGAATGTCTCGTGTACGTCTCATCTAAAGTCAGTCAAGTCAAGTCAGTGAGTCAGCACAGACTGAAGAACGCTTGAGCACCTGAAGGGACAGGTAGTGGTTGAGGGTCTCGATAAGTTTGATTACAGGTAACTCAGCCACTACGGTAGGTTGGTAGAGTAGGAGACAACAGGGGAAGAGGAGAACGGAAGTTAGAAAGGGTCGTAGTCCTAGAAAATTTTAATCAATCGAGAAGCGTAGTCCACTGGTTTCATAACGTCAAAGTCGAAGTTGTAGTCAGGAAGGTTGCTTGTGAGTCCTGTCTAGAGGAAATCCTACCTGACCAAACTAGAGGAACGTCAGGTTCCCTGAGAGTTCTCAGAAGAGGTTGTGGTGTCAAGTTTTCGTAGTTAAGAAACCACGAGATAAAAGAAACGTCAGGTTGATATTTCTTTATCTAAATTGTTTTATTCGCTCCCAGCGTCCCAAAAGTCTTATCATTTATTCTTTACCGTTACGTGAGGTCATAAGAACGGACCCTTTATGGTACCTATCTTCTCGGACCACCCGATGTCAGATTCCCCAGTGTTACTCAGTCGGTACTGACTCGCCGACTCGTGTGTTTACTCTGAACCGAAGTTAAATTTCAAGTGACCTCACTGACTATTCTCTGACGAACAGGAAACTTCGAAATTTCCGTCCGTATCTAAAGAGGAGAGATCGATACTTTCCGGATTTACCGTAGAAGACAGTCACATTCCGACAAAGAAGATCTAACTTTTGGACAACAGATCTCTTCGATGGAAGGAATTGAAAGAATCAATCTTGAACATTTATTGAACTACGTCGAAGATGTAGTCATTAACGACAAAGTGGACCGTGAATTACAACATCTCTGCCACAGAGAGGACTGTGGAATACTTACTTGGAGACACTAGAAGTGTTAAAAAAAGGTATCGAAGGAGTGGAGAGAGTCAGAAGTTTCTCAACTTCTCTTTTGTCAGGAACGAGACCGAATCCGAAACCGAATCCCACCACAAAACCGACCAAACAACAAAATAGGTCTGGTGAGTTTGACATAGGTATTGTTGATACTCCGACGAAACGACAGAAAGTAATCACACGAGTGACATGATCGTGAGTTAAAAGAAGTTCTTGAAAAGGAAACGTAAGTGTCGAACCGATTCTCACACCGCGTTCTTCGGAACGAGAACCACATAGGGTCGAAAGTTATACGGAAGGAGTGACTTGAATCGTTTCAGAATGAAAACTAAATTTCATTTTCTGTATGTTGAAAAGAAAAGTGAACTTGTGAGTCTCCGGTGACATCCCAATAATTAACCGGATTAAAATTATAACAACACAGAGTTCTATGTCCTTCTTTCCTTTCTTACAAGTTACAGGTCAACCACCTCACCAGTCTTGTGTGTGTAAATAGTCAATTCGGACGTTAGAATGTACCCACGTCAAGTATTCCAGGGTTATGATAATATTGTCATTGTAGTTTCTAGTAACTAATGTCTAGTGGCATTGTTTATATTGTTATTTCTTTTTCGAATCTGATAGCATTCTTAAGAGTTTTGTTCTTTCTTCGTTTTTAATACGTTTATGATAATCTCTTTACCACGACTATTTGAACGATTTCCGTTTAAACGTTATTTAGTAGTCAAACATTTTTTTTTTTTAAATGTTCGTATTATTTCGTTCAAGTCAAGTCAAGTCAAGTCAGCGAGTCAACACAGGTTGAGAAACGTTGGGGTACTTAACGTCGTGCGATCGAAAGAGACAGGCAGTGGTTGAGGGCCTCAAGTGAGTTTGAGTACAGGTAACTCAGCGACTACGGTCGGTTGGTAGAGTAGGAGACGACAGGGGAAGAGGAGGACGGGGGTTAGGGAGGGTCATAGTCTCAGAAAAGGTTACTCAGTTGAGAAGCGTACTCCGAAATCGTAGTAAGGAAGGTTCCTTGTGGGTCCTGAGTAGAGGAACTCTTACCTGACCAACCTAGAGGAACATCAGGTTCCCTGAGAGTTCTCAGAAGAGGTTGTGGTGTCAAGTTTTCGTAGTTAAGAAGCCACGAGTCGAAAGAAGTGTCAGGTTGAGAGTGTAGGTATGTACTGGTGTCCTTTTTGGTATCGGAACGGATCTGTCTGGAAACAAACGTTTCATTACAGAGACGAAAACTTATACGATAGATCCAACCAGTTTTGAAAGGAAGGTTCCTCATTTGCAGAAAATTAAAGTACCGAAGTTAGTGGTAGACGTTACTAAAACCTCGGGGGTTTTTATTTCAGACTGTGACAAAGGTGACAAAGAGGTAGATAAAGGGTACTTCACTACCCTGGTCTACGGTACTAGAATCAAAAGACTTACAACTCGAAATTCGATTGAAAAAGTGAGAGGTGAAAGTGAAAGTAGTTCTCCGAAAAATCACGGAGAAGTGATAGAGGGTATTTCCACCACAGTAGACGTATAGACTCCAATAACTATAAAGAGGGCCGTTAGAACTAAGGTCGAACACGAAGAACGTCGAGTCGCAAAGAGTACTACATGAGACGTACATTCAATTTATTCGTCCCACTGTTATATGTCGGAATTGTGTGAGGAAAAGGACAAACCTTGGTCAGATAGTAAGGTACAGGTCAAGATTGACAACGAAGGATTGGACGTATATCCAAAGAGTTCTCCGTTCAGTCCACCAGACCATAAGGGTAGAGAGAGTCTTAGAAGGTGTCAAATAACACTAGGTGTGTCAGTTTCTGAAACCGCATTAGTTATTTCATCTTTATCTACAAAAAGACCTTGACAGAACGAAAAAACTACTAGGTCGTCTACAACCGTTAAACTATAGATCAAGGAGACGGAAAAGTTTTAGGTCGAACTTGTAGTCCTGTAAGTGGTAAGTGTATAATGACTTCGGACCGAACCTCTTAAAACTCGTAATGAAATGATCGTACACTCTACTCACGTTAACACGTCATCAAACTCGTAAGAAACCGTAACGGAAAAAAACCCCTAACCTTACTTTTGACTGGAAAAGGTCAGGACACCGGTGACGACGCAAAAACTTTAAACGACCGTATAACTCACGTCGTGAAGGTGTCGTAGTAGAAAGTCCTAAACTTTATCGAGTTGACCTTAAGGTAGTGGAAGTGATCGAAACAAGTATCACTACGAAAGATTCCGGGTGAACTGAAGTGTAAGGTCCTACAGACCGGGATCCACTCACTAGTGTGGTAGCACTAATAAAACCAGTATTTCTAGAAAAAACATGTCAAGAAGACACATAAGAACGGTGACGAAGAATTATAGAAGACGAACACAATCCAGGTATGGTAAAGGCAGGAAATAGCTCGGGTAGAAACGTACTTTACAAGGGAACCATAGAGATTAAAAGAACTTCTCTAGAGATCAGAAAGGGTAAGACAAGAAAAGGAGATAAAGAAACGTAACTAACGACTCCTCCTTCTGAAAGAATAGAGAGGAACGATAAGAAACCTTGAGACTTAAGTCTACGAATATAGAAAGGAAAAGAGGAAACGAAAACGAAGAGAAGAAAAGTGTCGATAAACATTCCGGAGGGGTCTGTGGGTAAAACGAAAAAACGTAAAGAAAAAGAACCCCACCAGAACTAGGGAGAGAGGACATGTTACAGTACTTGGAGGCAGGTATCAAGTAGTCCATGAGACGGATAGTCTAGATAAGGGAATTTAGATAAAGAGTGAAAGTGACCCTAAACTAAATCCAGTATGGACTTACCAGATCACCCAAAGGGATGAAAGAAGTTAAATTCAGACTTAAACCGTTATTCCTCAAGTACCAGACTCGGTGTCAGTCGAGGACCAGAACAAAAACGACTGACATATCTCGAAGAGGTAGAAACCGACGTTTCTTATATTAGTTAGACTAAAGTCATTACAGGTACACATCTCAGAAGAGGCCACAACAACCTTCTCCCACAAACGATACTGGTCACGGAAGAGAACCGTTTTGAGATAATCGGAAACGGGACGAAGTAAGGTATAAGGTTCCAGTTTAAACAGACAATGAGGTCCACAAAGAACTGAAGGATGAAAACGTAAGGTCGGGGGATATTACTTTTCCTGTAGAAAAAACTCACGATCAAGATTTTCCAGAACATCCAGAAGTATCTTGGCAACTTGAAGTCGAAGAAGTCGTAGTGACCAACCCCGTATCTGAACCTAATAACACTTACCAAACGGAACCTATGCTTGTCTCTAGTAAGACAGTAAAAACTCTAACGTAGGTTCATGACGTAAAGCCTGAGAAAACAACTGGTACTACCGATGAGGTAAAGAAGACTTCCTAACGACGGACGTCATCATCTATATTACGAGTAGACTCAATTTAAGTGGGTAAGTTCAGGTAAAATCAAACGACTAAGGATCTTACAACTGCAAGTGGGAACGGTAGAGGACAAACTGGTGAAGGTCAAACGGAACTAAGTACCAGAACTGTAAGGTCCAAGGATACGTTATATCGAGAAATGTCGTAGCCTGGAACGAAGATAGTGGTCAGTGTAGGTGTTGACCCATTAAAAAAACGAAACCGAGGTAGGGAAGTAAGAAAGACGTCAATAAAGAGGTGACTAGAGGTCATCATATAATCCGTGGATGACTGGACCCCTCAAGGAGAAAGTCATAGGATGGTAAAACGGAAAAGTATGACAAGTACCCCAAGAGTTCCGTTCTTATGACTTCACCAAACGGTAAGGGAAGAGGTTGTCTGGTGTAAGACAGACTGGAGAGGTGGTACTGGGCGGGTAGAACCCACCGGGGTGTCCCGTACCGAATCAAAGTAACTCAATCTGGTCCGACACCAGACGCACTAATCTAACTGATCAAAAGACACTAATACCAAAGTCACACAGACGGGAGACTACGGGAGAGTGTTGTAAATGGTAGAATGAACCCAAAGAGAATGGAACCGGTGAGGTACAAGTTCCAGTCTTCCTCACCGTCACTCCTCTATGGGGAGCAGGTTCCATTCCTCGTCGTTGACGTGAAACGACCTCGTCGACACTTCCCTATGGGATGTAGGTTCCATTCTCTTTGGGTTCATTTTGACATTATTTCGTTTCAAGTTATTTTGTTTAATACGGACATTTAAATTAAATAATTCAATTAAATAAATTCATTTTTATTAAAAATTCCTAATACGTTTATTCGTGTCTTTCCTTTGATAGTTTTACTTTCCCGTTTTCACTTCTCTTACGTTCGGTTTTTTCAGATCGTACGGTGTTATAAGAAAGTTTACGAATCGTCTGTCAGTTTATATGTGTGTTATGTGGGTGTCTGTATGTCTATGTAAGAGTATTCTAACTGCAAGAATAGTTCAGGAACATACTCCTCTTTGGAGTTTTCTACCAACTTTGCCCTATAATCTGTGATATCCTTTATTTAAAAATTTTAACCTTCAACTTTTTCTTTTAGTGTCTCTTATTTCACTATCTTTAATAACAACTCCCCGACTCACAAACTCAAACTTTTGTTTATCAGATTACATGTAAACTCTCCTCCTAGTCGTGATCTTTTGATCTCTCTTGTCGTCTTTCAGTTATGAGTTTCTCTATTTTCTACTCTTTAAAGGTCTCTTCTATTTGTTAAGTCTATAAATTTCAGTAAGATTGATGATTAATCCTAGTTAAATTAATCAGGTGTTGGGTACATAAAATATAGTTGAAACGTTTTAGAGTTCCTCTAGTGTATTTCCACACTGTTAGTCTAGTTGTCGTCTGACTCATACAGGAATCTAAAAATACCACCCAATTTCAATGACTCCTAATAATGTAAAAATTTTTCATTCTCATATTCTATCTCTTCATATGGTACAAACACCTAATCTTCTGAGGTATATCACTTTTACTCATATGATGGGTTTCGTTAGATATCTAAGTTACGTTAGGGATAGTTCGATGGTCACCATAAAAAGTGTCTTGACCTTGTTTATTAAAGTGTTAAACATACCTTTATGTTTTTTGGAGTTTATCGGTTTCGTTAGAACTCTTTCTTCTTACCTTGACCTCCTTAGTTGGACGGACTAAAGTCCGAGATGATGAGTCAATGTTAGTAGTTCTGTAATACCATGACCGTGTTTCTGTCTTTATATCTAGTTACCTTGTTTTATCTTTCGGGTCTCTATTTAGGTGTGTGGATACCTGTGAAATAGAAACTGTTTCCTCCGTTCTTATATGTTACCTCTTTTCTGTTAGAGAAATTGTTCACCACGACCCTTTTCACCAGTTGGTGAACGTTTTCTTACTTTGATCTTGTAAAAGATTGTGGTGTGTGTTTCTATTTGAGTTTTACCTAATTTCTAGATTTACATTCTGGTCTTTGATATTTTGAGGAACTCCTGTTGTATCCGTTTTATGAGAGACTGTATTTAGTATCGTCCTAGGAGATACTGGGTGGAGGGTCTCATTACCTTTATTTTCATTTTTATTCGTTTACCCTGGATTAATTTGAATTTTCGAAAAAGTGTTACTTCCTTTGATATTCGTTCCACTTTTCTGTCGGAAGACTTACCCTCTTTTATTATCGTTTACTTCGTTGACTGTTTCTTAATTAGAGTTTTCATATGTTCGTTGAAGACGTCGAGTTAAGGTCTTTTTATTCGTTGGGTTATTTTTTTACCTGGTTTCTTGATTTGTCTGTAAAGAGATTTCTGTATGTCTACCGATTCTTTGTGTACTTTTCTACGAGTTGTAGTGAGTAATAGTCTCTTTACGTTTAGTTTTGGTGGTACTCCATGGTAGAGTACGGTCAGTCTTACCGACGATAGTTTTTCAGATGTTTGTTATTTACGACCTCTACCACGTCTCTTTTTCCTTGGAAGAATGTGACAACCACCCTTACGTTTGATCATACCGTTGATACCTCTTGTCACCTCTAAGGAATTTTTTGACCTTTATCTTGACGGTATGCTGGGTCGTTAGGGTGGCGACCCGTATGTGTGACTCCTTTGGTCTTAACTTTCTCTGTGCACATGGGGTCACAACTAACGTCGCGACAAATGTTATCGGTCCTGTAACTTCGTTGGATCTACAGGTAGTCGTCTACTTACCTATTCTTTCGACACCATGTATATCTGTTACCTTGTAATGAGTCGATAATTTTTCTTATGTAAACTTAGTCAAGATTACTCCACCTACTTTGACCTCGGATAATATACCTCACTTCATTCGGTCTTTCTTTTTGTTTGTGGTTATGTCATATAATTGCGTATATAGACCTTATATCTTTCTACCATTGCTACTAGGATATACGCTCTGTCGTTTTCTCTGTGTCTATATTTCTTGTCTGAAAACCTGAGACGCCGTCTTCCACTCCCACCCTACTAAACTCTCTTATCGGAACTTTCTACATATAATAGTATACACTTTATCTAGCGGTCAGATAAACTACGTAAACTGTCCCACGAGTCCCGACCACGTCACCCTACTGGGACTTCCTACCCTACCCCTTCCTCCACACTCCCTCCCAGTCCTACCCCTTGTGTACATGTAGGTACCGACTAAGTACAGTTACATACCTTTTTGGGTGGTGTTATAAATTTCACTAATCGGAGGTTAATTTTATTTTTAAAAATTTTTCAATCTCATATCAAAGAAGTACGTCATCTTCCTACTATAATCCTCAATCTCCGGAGACACAGATCAAAGTCAAGTCGGGGATTGACTCAACTCGTGAGAGTCAAGACACAAACAAAGGATTTCTTATACTCACTCTACAATCCTCAGTACTTAGGACTTTCAACCAAAAAGACTTGAGAAGGTAACCACACATAGAAAGAGTCAAGTGTGGGAACTGGAGGGACTATGAGGAGTTGTCATAGAACTACGAGAGTGTAAAAGTCAGTGTAAGAGTTCTCGAAGTCCGACAACCGACGTAGAAAAGGTGTAGACCCGGTACTCCCTCTATTTACTCAGAGTGTGTGTGTGTGTGTGTGTGTGTGTGTGTGTGTGTGTGTGTGAGCGTGTATCTATTTGTGTATGTCTATTTTGATTAAGATTTCAGTTTTCCTAAACCACACAAGTTTTCAACCAAATTCATATATATTTATGTAACAATTGAATATATATATATATAAAAAAAAAAAAAAGACCACTTTCGTGGATATTTAAAGTAATCAGTCAGTTCCGTTATATAACCAATGTACGTGTACATATGTTATAGGTTTAAGAAAGATAAACATGTTGGTTACCTATTAAAACATTTATTAAAAACGTTAAAAATAAATGATAGAGAGTTTACATTAGTCTGATATTGAAGGATGGATAAAAAATATCATATGTATAGTGGATTTAAAATCATAATTACTTTTCCAATAAGACTCGTGTTTTATTGTGTAAAAAGAAAGAAATGGATTTGATCTTTGGAGGTCAAAGTCGTTTTTCCCTCGAATTTGAGTCTCCTCGAAAACCGATCGAAATATCTTTTTCTCTACAACTAAAAAAAAATTAGTTTGATAATTTTTATTAGGGTGATTTATTTACTCCCATGAAGTTCAAAAGTAATTGATTCAACAACGTTCTTTAAATCTTGAGAATCTTTAAAACTTTTGTGTACTTCAGATGTCTTCGTTCGTCAGAGTGAGACCTTTTCAATCCGTCGTCCTTTGGTCTATAAAACCTGTGGTCACAAGTTTATCAACGAGACTCAGAATGTTGGAGGGTTGTTCTGAAAACACTGAATGGAAACTCAGTATCCGAAGAATAAAAGGATTTGTCTAACACACACTCCTTTCATTCTCTTAGTCGGAAAGTTTCTGTATCAGTTGACGACCGAACAAACAAATTTGGTCGAAAGACCTTAATCGAGATAGAATGTAAAACGTAAAACCCAACTTCCAATCTGTTCCCAGTTCATCCTCTAAAGTTGTGTAGACTATCTCCAAACAAGAAGTACTTTTCTCTTTTCGGAAAGTGGTCAGGTCGGGTTGTGAGAGGCAGAATTTGAGAAACATGATAAACATACACATTCTTCAGATTCCCGTTGTGTCCCGTTAAAATTTGGGGTTTCGTGTTTAAGTATTGTGAGTAGTAATGAATAGAAACCTTTGATAATATACCGGAATTTCTAGTGACAAGTTTATACCGGTAACGTAACTTTAACTGTTCCAGTGTAACCCAACATAATCACCTAATCTTTGGTTCCCTTCTGAAAAAAAATCTCTCTTTAATAATGTCGAGTTATAAATACTTTTACTTTGTTTCACCATGAAGATCTATAAATTTTAGACAATAATGAGAGATGTCAATTCTTCTTTTTCAGACGTTACTAAAATTTATAACAAAAGTATCTACTGACAATTAACAAATTTGTAATGACAAACAAATACCCTCATCTAGGGGCAAAGTTCATGAAAATGTTTACATGAAGGTTCTTACCATGATTTTCAAGGTGGATGGAATTACTGTAGTGGTAAAGGTTTTGACATAAAATCGTCTCTTTCTCTCTTTCTTCTTGTTTCCTCTCTTTTCAACACTCCTACCTCCTACCGACTCGAGAGAGACGGAGTGTGACCGTTGCAAGTGTCACACTTGTCGTCGGTGTGGTATCTTCGACCCTCTATTCTTTTCCCCCCTCTACAATGGAACAGGAGTCGGTGTTTCGAAACGTAACTGGAGATGGGGACAGAGGGTCAGAACCAATTCTCTGAAGAGTTATAGGTGACATATAAAAAATTGTCACGGGACCCCTCCACCTCTTCCCTTACTGTCTCCTACACTACCAACCTACCGTAGTGACTGAATTACCTGTACCCAAACCCATTTGAGGTCCTCAACCACTACCTGTCCCTCCGGACCACACGACACCAAGTACCTCAGCGTTTCTCAACCTGTGCTGACTCGTTGACTTGACTTGATTTGACTAGTGCATAAATTAGTAGAGGAAACGGACAGAAAGAAAGATCTGATATCAGTTACAGACAGAGTAAACAGAGACACAGGGATGTCAAACTGTGTCAGGATACAGGGAATTCGAAATCAGGGGGATGGGAATTTCGGTCTCGTGTCTCATACACGAGTTATTTATAAATTGTTCATTTACTCTGACCTCAGTGTCGGTGAACTATATCTTTCTACTTGGGAGGTGGTACGATGTGTGTGAATTTTACGTATCATAACACAGGTATGTTGACTTAAAGTGAATAAATTGATCGACACAACAGAAAATCTGTGTTGAGAGGACAGGGAGTTGACACAATACCAACTTATGACGGACTAGGACGAAAGTATTAAAGACACTGAAGAAATTCTACGTTCGGTAAAATTTGTGTACCATTATTTTAGAAAAGATAAGAAAAACGTGAAAAATATTGTCTCGGTATTTCTTTTTTCCTTTGATAAAATTTTATTACGTTACTATAGTAGTTATTCCAGTTCGTCGTAAGATACCTGTTTTACCTACCACTTATTTTTAGTCCCATCGGTGACTTCAACAGGTTCGGACCTATGTTTCTTTTGTTCATTTTATACAAACTTAATGTACTCTTCTTTTTAATTTGTGTTGAATAATATTAAAGTATTACTTCGTAAAAGAAAATGTAATGAAAGATTAATTTAGGGTTTCGGATAGTGTAAAATTTATTATAAGATGGTCACAAAGTCTCATACATTCGGACGTGGTGTTTGTCGAGTATTACAAGAATTGGGGAACGTAAGACACAAAATTCCAACTTTACTGGTATACATTTTGGTATGTAACTTAAAAGAGTGACTAAAATCGTCTATTAGTAAATCTTAATTAGTACATTAATTACAATGTCGTCCTTGAAGTGAAATAATTTCAAGGGGTTTTTTACTGGGTACCTTATGTTTTGTACCACCTATATGTACATACCAAAAGCGGAATACAACAGTTATTTATTATAAGAACAACGAGTATTATGAAGAAACGGTCAGTAAAGGGTAAAAAACTTCGTCTTAATTAACAAAGTTACCGTGACTCATGGCTAGGAAGTAAGGACTCGGAAAGAATGAAACTGGACCAGAAGGGTCCACCGCGACTACCATTTCTTAGGTGGACGGTTATGTCCTCTGTATTGTCTGCACCCAAACTAGGGACGTATACCTTCTAAGGGACCTCTTCCTTTACCGTTTGGGTGAGGTCATAAGAACGACCCCTTCAGAGGAACCAAACTTAAAAAAAGATGGTGCACTTTTATATTTTTGGTAAGAAGGAACGTCTGGTGTGTCTTTGTCCACTGTCCGATTTAGACCGGGTGTCTAGTAACCGACTAGGGTCCTGGTATTTGAAGAACCTCTGTCTTTGTTCAGAACATTAAAACACACAGAAGGTACCGTTGATCTTGATATTGTCGGAGAAGATCTCGGATTGTCAACGAGTAGAAAGTATGACGAATTTCGATTTCAACAAGTGGTAAGTGAGTCCTAAAATCTATTGGTCAAACTCTCGTAATCCTCCCATATATTCTTGAATAAATTTTTCTCTCTCTCTAAAATCTCCAACTTTATGGGCTCCTTCTCCCTTCGTTTCTGAGTTGAAGGGAACACTGAAATGTCTCAATAGCCCTACAGACACAAGTTTGTGTCATAAAGAAACTTGATTCGTCTTAGAGTCTTTCCCGTCTTCCGTCCGAGTTTCGACGTCTACGGTAAAACTTACGTTCGAAGTATACCAGAGGCACCCTCAGACATTTTGGGTCGCGAGACGAGACACCCTCAAGGAGGGAAAATCGCACTACCAAGACATAAATTAATGTGACATATAAAAGAAGAAATCACGACACTATGGCTGTCTGTCTCTACGTCTCTCACCTCCTCTATCTCTCTCTTCTCGACATGAGGGTCGGACATCTATTCCCTGTATAAGAGTTGTAGGTTTGGTGCCTCGTGTGAATCTATGAGGGGGAGCTGTAATAAATAGATCTTCCGAGAGAAACTTAATATCATGGTTTCCCCCCTTTATGAGTAAATTACTTCTCTCTCAAACCAGGTCAAATTTTCGGTATTAAAACATACGTACAGTCTTTTCGTGTATTAGACTTGTTATTTAAGGAGGTCGGTCTGACTCCCGGGTGAACGGTGACCTTAGACAAAAAGAAAAAATTATATTACTCCGTTGTAGGGAAAGGAACCTCTCCTCTCAAGTTATCAAATTAAAAACAATTGACTCTAGGGAACATGCTTCCATTTAACGTAACGGAAAAGATAATGATCGAGACAATTAACAGTTCGTTAGTCTCAAATGCGTGAGTAGGTTCTGTCGCCTCTTAAAGGGTATTACAATGTTTTATTTTGGACTGTTTCGTGTTATTAGAAATCAAATAACTACACGATGGTCCGACAACTTTCGTAGTCTAGTCATTACACGAAACCAATCCTTTAACCCCAGATCCCTCTTTAAAACCCTCATTGTCTCTCTTGTAGTCCCGAACGTCTCCTTTTTTATATATATAATCCTCAATTTTCCCTTTTTTTTTACAAACACCACCCTAAAATCTCAAATACTTTATTTGGGACTCTTGAACATCCCCAAGACTTCCTTTTGTGTAGACCTCACCTGTTTACTTGAAACCGGAGTCACCGGTTTGTTCTAAATAAAAAACCACACCCACCTCACGACATATAATACTATATTTATTGCATGTGTTTACGGTCTGAAGGTCTTTTTTATGCGAGGTTTCTATTAGTAAAGTGTATTACTCTCGAAGATGTAATACCAAATGACTTTATTTTTACTTCGCCGGTCCTATCGTTTCAACTTAGATCTAAGTCGATTTTTTCTAATTTTCATTCCTAAGGTACTTTACGGAGTCCACGAAAAGTTCAGAAAAATCTTTAGACTTGAAAGTTACGACTCTTTTTATTACGTTTTAAATGAAATTCCTGTAAATTCTGGACGTTTTAGATAAAAACCTATTGCTAACGGTAGAGCTGCACGAGATGGGACCTGACAAGACAGGGCACAGGTCTTTCCCTAGGACGGAACCTGAACAGTACGGTTTGTGGGGTGTCCTGAACGTTCGTCTTCAGTGTCACCCCAGGAGCCCGACCCGATCACCGTCGTTTTCCAACTACCAGAACGGTGGAAAGTTCGATACGAAGGGGGATTCACGAAACTCCCAAATTCAAAGATGAAACTATTAAACTGAAACGTCGGTCGGACTGGGGTCTTTAATTCTAAACTCGGTGACATAACTTAACAAGGAAGTCTAATCCTAAAATCGAGATTTTCGTTTTATAGTTATGAAAGAAATGATTGACTGTCTCTTACTTAAATCCTTCGTCTGGATGTAATTACGACATTAGTATGAGTTTGAATAAAATCCTCAGTTTTCTCCTTTTACATTTTTCGGAGGTTTATATACTTTTTTACAGTCACTTAGTTGATAGAAGTGTTCAGATTTAAGTACGATTGATTTCTGTTTTTCCTATTTTAAAAGACTAAACCCTCAAACTATACTTTAAAAAAGTTTTTTCCAAACCAACTCACATTCTCAAACACCCATACATACCCTCTATCTACACACACACACACACACACACGGACACACACTTTCTCTTTTTCACTCTCTTATTCCCTAACTCTAAGAGATGGAACGTTATTTTCTACCGTTCCACTATTTAATCACGAGAGTTGACTTTAACTAATGAAACACAAGGGTAGGTCAAGTACACCGTCGGTGTGTCTACGAGACTTTGTGGAATTGCTGTGTAACCTCTTTTGAAGAGTTCACCCGAGGTACGTCGCGAGGAAGGGAAGGAGGGGTGTAACCGCAGCCCTCACTTGACGACACATGCGACGTATATAATTCCCTTGGCGGTACGTTTGTAGGGACCTGAGGGAGGACGGGTCTCTGCAGAAATAAAATATATAGTCCTTAGGAAAACTGTTAGGATCCTCGGATTTACGACTTTACTGTTTACATTCACTAAAACAGACAAGCCACGAACCTATATAGATAGGGGTCGAGAGACCTCTCCACCACGCATATCATTTTTCTACTTTGTCGTGGCTCGGTGGATCTCCGTTAGAATAGGGTCGGACGGGTCGTTTCGTTTCGTTTCAATACTCCGAATAACGGTATTAACATCTAATTTACTTTGACGGATCAAATAAGAGTCTCTAATTTTTCTTGTTCAACGGTTATATAAACTTACTTTCCTCATGAGGTGTTCAGTCTTAGTAAAGTTAGTTCCGAGGTCAAAATTTATTAAATTCTGTAGAGGATACCATTTTAAGAACCACCTTACATTAGTCAAAGTAAGGTAACGTCAAAACTTCTCTCGACTACTAGATTCTTTTCAGTTTTTCATAAGTCTTTATATCTATGTATTTATAAGACATATAAAGTTAAGTATAATTAATAGTCAATGATATTCTTAACGACATTCATATTCTATTTTATTATTATATTATTTATTATTGCAAGGTGGTGAACTCCTAGAAGGTCGAAATTTTCCTGTGAGTATGAAACTGCATACATTAACCTGAGACGTCGTGACGTTTTCAAGAGGTTTATAAGACTCAATAAGTATGAAAGTAAAAGATAGTCGAATTATTAGACATAGACACAACTTATTAAGGTACGAATCTTTAAGACTTAGACATAAGTGATAAAAAGTCCCAAGATATCTAAGACTTCGAGTAAAAGTGAACCACAAAGTATTTGTAACTCGTCAACGGTGTTTTCGTTACCACTAAACTTCCTGACATCAGTTATTTCCTGTGTTATTACTGGTTGTCTGAGTCCGTTACCACGTAACAAGTAAAAATATGTCTATCTCGTATGTCGAATGTGAGTTCGGGGGTAGTTCTTACGAGACCACGGTTCTCTTGTCAGGGAGGTCATCCTTGGACAGAAGGAGGACCTCCGAAAGTTACGAGAATAAGAGTCTTTCCTGGAGAGGAGAAACCCCAAAACGGGGTTCAAAAGACTCGGGATCAGGACGAGTGAACGACGTTCTTTGGTAGGAGACTTACAAGAACTCACACTCTGATCCACTTTACTTCTATCCACAGGACTACTGTAGTAGAAGATCGGGTCGACTTGACCATCGTAGGGAATAAGGAGAACGTTTGTAATACCTTATAAATGGAATAACTACAGACGTATTCGTTCACTAGGTCTTTATACATATATATAAAAGGTTTCTTTTAGAATATCACATACAACTGTTCTTGTGATCGACGAACGTTTCATCTTCATCGGAGAATAATTCATTTCACCAAATTTCGAAAAGGGTCGGAACAAGGAGTGGTAGATTTCTTCAGTGACGAACTCAAACATTGAAAAATTTCGATGTGACAATTACGGAGAGTATGTCCTCTCCGATGTACAAAATTTCGGACGAATCTGTTTTCAGAGGGGTCTATATTATCCTAACTAAAATGGATGTTAATATATGTTTTCTACCCGAAGGGTCCACCGTAATCACCATTTCTTGGGTGCAAGGTTACGTCCATCTACATTCTCTATTTCCAAAAAGAGACCCAGTCCTTCTAGAGCACCTCCTCTCGTACCGTTGGGTGAGGTCATGAGAAAGGATCTCTTAGGGTACCTGTCTCCTCGGACCGCCTGATATCAGGCATTCCAGCGTTTCTCAACCTGTGCTAACTTCGTTGAATCGTGTGTGTACGTGTATGTGGTTTCTGTAAACTAGTTGAATTGTTTTCGTTGTCCTTGTATCGATCAAGACACATCAAATGAAAAGTTTTATCAAGGAGTAAATTCCAGAGTCAACGGGAAGAGTTCCATTTGTCTGATCACGTAAGGGATATACTTTTGTGACTTTAGGGTTCTCAAGTTTGTTGAACCGGTTTCATTGACTAATGACTCACACCGGTTTATGTGGATCTGACTTTACCCTCCCTATCTCTCCACCTTTCAAACCGACACCACATTGGACACAGAGGTTCTCTCGAGATGTCGGACTGTGTAAGAGGTGACGTTGTCTTGTTCATTTTGACACTGGATGCATTATGTCTCGACAATAAATGTAGCTCGACGAACGTTCATTAAGGTTGTTACAGTCCTGTGAACAGTTCGAGGCACAAAACGAGGGATGCCCTACGCCCTGGGACGTTCGAGAAACCACATGTGGCATCACGGTCTTATTCCGTAATACGGAGACCGAGGGTCCTACAGTGACGATAATTGATTCGGGTGGATTCCTCTGAAAACTTACGTTCACCCTTCTTCTGACTATACCCTTTTCTTCGTGTATAGAAACATAGAGATAGAGTAAGACAACTAACTCTGGTCCCGTGTGTCAAAACGGACTTTCTTAGTAGTATAAGACTTTCTGCTAACACTCTCATAAAAAGTATCTTGACCTTGGAAAAGTATCACTCTAGAATGTAACTCGTGGAGAAAATAATTGTTTGTTTGCGACTCGAAGGGACTTACTTCTGAGGGAGAAGGAAATCACGGAGAACTCAATAGGGGATTCTTGGGATCTCTTGGATCAAACTTATATTAAGAGGACTCACTGACTTAATCTTTGTGTGTAGGAATTCGTCTCCGACGAAGGACAAACAAAGACACTCAACTAACTCAGGAGGAATAAAGCAAGTGAAGGAAGGTCTATAAAGAGGGGTCCTCAAGTTGGATTTGGAAAGAAAATACTAAACTAATGAACAAAGGAGTATTGTAACTATTCTAAGAGATCGCTAGAGAAAAATGGAAGTAGATTTCAAATAGGAGATTCTTGTGGGAAGGACAAGTTATTAATACATAACTCCCTAAAGGTAGTACCAGGTCATCAATTCTGAGGTACGAGGGTTACGTCCAAGTCATAGACCAACCCCTTTATCTACGATGAACGGTGTCGATTTCTAGAGTGTACGGCGTCAATTCTGGACCACATCGGTTTTTTTCTTTATTTTTATAAAATTTTTAAATTTTTATCGTTATAGTAATTTTCATTATTAATACATAACTCATTGGAAATATACGGCCGGTCCATGACTCTTTAAAGACTCCTAAACATAAACCTACAGTCTTCTAGGTTAAGATAAGATTCCTTAAGACGGAAAGAAATAAGGGATGAGTTGTCTGGAGTTGTAAAAACATCTATGAATTGGTTTTACTTCTTCCTTTACCGTTGGGTGAGGTCATAAGAACGGACCTCTTAGGGTACCTGACTCCTCGGACCACCCGACGTCAGGTGCCCCAGTGTTTCTCAACCTGTGCTGACTCACTTAAATGAATGAATGAATGAATGAATGAATGGGTTTATAACTTTTTTTAGTTCAGTTATCCTTCTTAACGAAGAAGGTACCCTCAGAAACCCCATTTTCATGTTAATTCTATTCACCCTTCAGTGTATGTTAATGTAAGTCCCTTTATATTCGTCTGAGACATTTTGTCAACAACGGAAAGGAACATAACTCATTGTATTATGTTATAAACTTATCAAGATAATAGATAAGAATTGACTTTGTATATCACGGACAGGATAAAGAAGTTTTTCGAACAATTATACGTTAGTGGATCATGTTGACGATTCAAAAATTTCCAGTGGGTACAAAATAAGTATTTCTTACCAAAAGGCCTCCCCTTCTTCCAATGTTACAGTACATTATGGTATAAGACTACCTCCGAAACGAAAGGTTCTATACAAGATTACCTAATCTACCCCTTTCTCACTTTAAAATTCCTCTCCCTTCACTTAACAAAGTATCTATAGTTATTTTGAAGTACATCTTAGCTCTTCTGAAAGTTTGTCCCCTCCGTCTAAGTGTGATGTAATTTTGAGGAAACTCATACAAACCGTGAGACACGATAAATACAAGTGTTCGTAAGTCAAGGATATTCCGGTCTCTGTACTCTTGTTTTTAGGGGGGCCCTTCGTTCCACCGGAACACCAATCAAGTTAGGTTACTTTACACTCATCTTTACCCACGGCGAACGTTTGATGTCGTAAATTAATTACGACGAACTTGATGACCGAAGGAGAAGAAGATAGTGCCAGTGAGCCTTCCTGCACAAAATTTACGTATCTAATCATAGACCCATCTACCCAATGATACTAGTCCCAAATAGTGGAAAAATATCTACAATTAGTTTAAAAAGTTCCAGTGTTTTTTAAAATCCCTGTCTCTTAATTTTTTTTTAAGTCTATAAGTAAAGGA
This sequence comes from Capra ibex, assembly GCA_006410555.1. Taxonomy (NCBI): domain Eukaryota; kingdom Metazoa; phylum Chordata; class Mammalia; order Artiodactyla; family Bovidae; genus Capra; species Capra ibex. The sequence goes on along the minus strand of SJYO01014747.1, from coordinate 10,701,625 downwards.
TCCGGTTTCGAGACATATATCGACTATCAGACATAAAATTCTCCTTCGTCATCATCGACCTAGGTGAGGTTACGAGAACAGACCTCTTAGGGTCCCTTCCCCCTCGGACCACCCGACGGCAGATACCCCAGCGTGTCTCAGTCTGTGCTGATTTCGTTGAATTGTCGTGTTCGTCGTCGTCATCAACCGTAAGGTCAGGAACCTTTATAAAAGAGAGATGATGAATTGAGACATGAAGTTACATTTTACGTTGTTTTAATCGTAGAGAAGGGAAATTTAAGTTAGCATTTTAGTGTCATAGTGAGAGATAAAAATCCCCGGGATAGAATTAGGAGTAGTATGATCGGTGTCACAGTTCATGTAAAGAAACATAACTCAAGTCAAGTCATCGAGTCAGTACAGACGGAAAAACACTGGGGTACCTGTCATCGTGTGGTCCGGAGTTACAGGTAGTGGTTGAGGACCTCAAATGGGTTTGGTTACAGGTAACTCAGTCGCTACGGTAAGTTGGTTGTTTAGGAAACAGTAGGGGAAGAGTAGACCGGAAGTCAGAAAGGGTCGTAGTCCCAGAAAAGTTTACTTTCTCGAGAAGTGTAGTCCACCGGTTTCATAAACTCAAAGTCGAAGTTGTAGTCAGGAAGATTACTTGTGGGTCCTGACTGGACGGAATCCTACCTGACCAACCTAGAGGAACGTCAGGTTCCCTGAGAGTTCTCAGGAGAGGTTGTGGTGTCAAGTTTTCGTAGTTAAGAAACTATAAGTCGAAAGAAATATCAGGCTGAGAGTGTAGGTATGTACTGGTGACCTTATTGGCATCGGAACTGATCTACCTTTAAACAACAGTTTCATTACAGAGACGAAAAATTATACGACAGATCAACCATTATTGAAAGGAAGGTTCCTCATAGAAAATTAAAGTACCGACGTTAGTGGTAGACGTCACTAAAACTTCGGGTCTTTTTATTTCAGACTGTGACAAAGGTGACAAAGGGGTAGATAAAGGGTACTTCATTACCCTGGTCTACGGTACTAGAAGCAAAAGACTTACAACTCGAAATTCGGTTGAAAAAGTGAGAGGAGAAAGTGAAAGTAGATCTCCGAAAAATCGAGGAGAAGTGAAAGACGGTATTCCCACCACAGTAGACGTATAACCTCCAATAACTATAAAGAAGGTCGTTAGAACTAAGGTCGAACACGAAGTAGGTCGGGTCACAAAGAGTACTACATGAGACGTATCTTCAATTTATTCGTCCCACTGTTATATGTCGGAACTACATGAGGAAAAGGATAAACCTTGGTCAGACAAAAGGGTACAGGTCAATATTAACAACGAAGGACTGGACGTATGTCTAAAGAGTTCTCCGTCCAGTCCACCAGACCATAAGGGTAGAGAGAGTCTTAAAAGGTGTCAAATAACACTAAGTGCGACAATTTCCGAAACCGTATCAGTTATTTCGTCTTTATCTACAAAAAGACCTTGAGAGAACGAAAAAGGTACTAGGTCGCCTACAACCGTTAAACTAGAGACCAAGGAGACGGAAAAGCTTTTGGTCGAACTTGTAGTCCTTCAAGTGTCAAGTGCATAACGACTTCGGACCGAACCTCTTAAAACTCGTAATGAAATGATCACACACTCTACTCACGTTAACACGCCATCAAACTCGTAAGAAACCGTAACGGAAAGGAACCTTAACTTTACTTTATACTGGAAAAGGTCAGGACACCGGTGACGACTCAAAAGGTTTAAACGACCGTATAACTCACGTCGTGAAAGTGTCGTAGTAGAAAGTTCTAAACTTTATCGAGTTGACCTTAAGGTAGTGGAGGTGATCGAAACAAACATCACTGCGAAAGATCCGGGTGAACTGGAGTGTAAGGTTCTACAGACCGAGATTTACTCACTAGTGTGGTAGCACTAATAGAACCAGTACTTCTAGAAAAAACATGTCAAGAAGACACATAAGAACGGTGGAGAAGAATTATAGAAGACGAAGACAATCCAGGTATAGTAAAGACAGGAAATACCTCGGGTAGAAACGTACTTTACAAGGGAACCATAGAGATTAAAAGAACTTCTCTAGAGATCAGAAAGGGTAAGACAAGAAAAGGAGAAAAAGAAACGTAACTAGTGACTTCTTCCGAAAGAATAGAGAAAAACGATAAGAAACCTTGAGACGTAAGTCTACGAATATAGAAACGAAAAGTGAAAAGAAGAAAAGTGTCGATAAACATTCCGGAGGGGTCTGTCGGTAAAACGACAAAACGCAAAGAAAAGGTACCCCTACCAGAACTAGGGACAGAGGACATGTTACGGTGCTTGGAGTAAGGTATCAAGTAGTCTGATAGATAGTCTAGATCCGGGAATTTAGATATAGAGTGAAGGTGACATATTAGTATTTCCTAAACTAAATCCAGTATGGACTTACCAGATCGCCAAAAGGGATGGGAGAAGTTAAATTCGGAATTAAACCGTTATTCCTCAAGTACTAGACTCGGTGTCAGTCGAGGACCAGAACAAAAACGACTGACATATCTCGAAGAGGTAGAAACCGACGTTTCTTATATTAGTTGGACTAAAGTCACAACTGGTACACTACTACAGGTACACATCTCGGAAGAGAACACAACAACCTTCTCCCACAAACAATACTGGTCACACAAGAGAACCGTTTTGAGATAATCAGAAACGGGACGAAGTAAGACATAAGGTTCCGGTTTAAACGGACAATGAGGTCCACAAAGAACTGAAGGATGAAAACGTAAGGTCAGGGGATATTACTCTTCCTGTAGAAAAAACCCACAATCAAGATTTTCCAGAATATCCAGAAATATCTTGGCAAGTTGAAGTCGAAGAAGTCGCAATGACCAACCCCGTATCTGAACCTAGTGTCACTGTAACTTACCAAACGGAACCTCTACTTATCTCTAGTAAGACAACAAAAACTCTAACGTAGGTTCATGACGTAAAACCTGAGGAAACAACTGGTACTACCGATGAGGTAAAGAAGACTCCCTAAGGACGGGTGACATCATCTATATTACCAGTAGACTCAATTTAAGTGGGTAAGTTCAGGTAAAATCAAATGACTAAGGATCTTACAGCTGCAAGTGAGAACGGTAGAGAACAAACTGGTGAAGGTTAAACGGAACTAAGTACCTGGACTGTAAGGTCCAAGGATCCGTTATAACGAGAAATGTCGTAGTCTGGAACGAAGATAGTGGTCAGTGTAGGTGTTGACCCATAACAAAAACGAAATCGAGGTACGGAAGTAAGAAAGACCTCACTAAAGAGGTGACTAGAGGTCATCGTATAACCCGTGGATGGTTGGACCTCTCAAGGAGAAAGTCATAGGATAGTAAAACGGAAAAGTATGACAAGTACCCCAAGAGTTCCGTTCTTATGACTTCACAAAACGGTAAGGGAAGAGGTCCCCTGGTGTAAGACAGTCTTGAGAGGTGGTACTGGGTGGACAGAACCCAACGGGGCGCCCGTACCGAATCAAAGTAACTCAATCTGTTCCGACACCAGGATCACACTGACCTAACTGATCAAAAGACATACAAAAGTCACACAGACGGGAAACTACGGGAGAACGTCGTGGATGGTAGAATGAACCCAAAGAGAATGGAACCCGCACCCCATAGACCGAATATACACATATATATGTGTATATACATATATATATATGTATAAGTTGTCAAACTTGAGTTGTCCAAACCTTAAGTAGGCATTGAATATATCTCTTTATCTCTAAATGTCTAAGGTTTTTTTCGTAAGTAATTCTTTGAACTCGGTTATACTCAGTGGTATCTACGACTCTTTACATTCAAATACCATTGTGTCTCTTTACCTGTGTCAAGTCTAATTTTTTTTTTTTTGTTGATCACTTATTTATAATCATCACGATTTATTCTTTCCATTTCGACATAGTTTCAAATCTTTTATACAGTTTATAACCATTCTTTTAGTGACTTTCGACTTTACGGATGCACACACAAACAAACATAAGAAATTTAGTAGAACCTTTCTTCGGTTCGTCAAAACAATTCACCAAAAAAAAAATTAGATGGATATAAAAGAAAACTTAACTTCAGTGTGCAATAGGGTCAAACAAAAATTTGTCTGGTCAACACAACAGAACTTTTACTGAGGAGGGTGTGACGGAAGGAAGAGTGAGGAGATTTATCTCGGGGTTATAATATAGTATCTAAAACTCCGTTTTCAATTCGACACTCCCCTTGAATGGACCACGAGGTCATTAATTCTTAGTCGGAAGGTTACGTCTGTTACGTCCCCTGACTCAAACTAGGGACCAGTCCCTTACTTCCATGGTGTACGACACCTCGTTGCTTCGGACACTCTACGTTGACTTCTCGAATATACTTCTCGGACGTGAGGTGTTGTTTCTGGGTCACGTTAGTTTTTTTTTTTTCTTTCTCTCTTTCTCTTTCTTATAAGGAAATTTTTTTAAATTCCAACATTCCTTTAATATTTCCATCTCGGACGGTCTTTTTCCTCATTATATTTTATGTAACGAAATCACTGAACGAAAATAAACAATTATAATGACGACAATATAAAATTCTTATATAGGAGTACTTGTTACTAAGTTAATACGAAGATGGACCTCCGAGGGTGTTTTCTACGTTAAAATTTTATGTTGTTTACCTAATTTGCCACACACACACACAGACACAGACACATATTATGTGTGAGTAATATACAGACACACTTTTCGTGGTATGCTAGTCACCAAACTAGTGACTTTATAACTACCACTTTATGAATTTAACTAGAGTGAGATAAAAGAAGAGTAATCTTACTTTTCTGTAAAGTAATCTTACTTTTGGTTTTATTAATTTAACTTCGAACGTCCATCAAAGTCCTGTCTCGGTTCTTTTACCGGTTAACGTTCAAATTCTCACCTTAGGGTAGTTTTATTGGGTATAAAGTTAAGAAGTGGGTTCGTTTACTATTGCTTTACGAGTAAGAATTGGTCATGTAAACTAAGACAACGTTTATGTATGAAAGTTTGATAAAATAGTATGGGAAACCACACATTTCCAGAAAAGGATAAATTCCACTCTGTTCTTTCTTCCAGAAGTTGGGAATTTATAAATTTACTGATCTAGATCTCAAGAACTAGACTAATCCAGTTAGAGGTTAAATTTTTTACGTTTACATGGGTCTTCTCTCAAGACACAATATGTAAGTACGAAATTTCACCTACGCGAATTAGATTCTACGTAGAGACGTATCAAATCTACTCTACGTCTCCAGACCCTTCTTACCTCAAAACGTATCTCACCCTAGTTTTCCGGTACTATGAACTCTTCATTCCTCAGGGTGTTTTACCCGTTCCGTCACTCATCGAACCTTGTCAAAATTTGGTGTTTTTATCGTTTGTCAACTCTTATCTGAGTGACCACGTATACAAATCTAAAACCTTAAACGTTAACGTCGGAAGGACCCTTTTCTTTGTTTTTTCGACCACCACCACTACCACTACCACTACCACCACAACACACAGGTTTAATTTGAAGGGACATAAAAGGTTATTTTAAGTTGTGTTTTACACTGATATAGATATATTTACATGATAATCAATATATAATAATATTAATCGTATTAGTATTATCAATAGATAATATAAAACCTTTAGTATATAAATGAATACTATTGGTAAGTCAAGTCAGTGAGTCAGTACAGACTGAGAAACGTTCGGGTACCTGATGTCGTGTTATCCGAAGGGACAGTAGTGGTTGAGGACCTTGAACGAGTTTGAGTACAGGTAGCTCAGCCACTACGGTAGGTTGGTAGAGTAGGAGACAGTAGGGGAAGAAGAGGACGGAAGTTAGAAAGAGTCGTAGTCCCAGAAAAGGTCACTCAGTCAAGAAGTGTAGTCCACCGGTTTCATAATATCAAAGTCGAAGTCTTAGTCAGGCATGTTTCTTATAAGTTCTGACTAAAGGAAATCCTGTCTGACCAACCTAGAAGAACGTCAGGTTCCCTGAGAGTTCTCAGAAGAGGTTGTGGTGTCAAGTTTTCATGATTAAGAAGACACGAGTCGGAAGAAAGTGGGGTGAGGTCATGAGAACGGATCTTTTAGGGTACCTGCCTCCTCGGACCTTCCGACGTCAGGTACCACAGTGACTCGCAGCCCGTACGGACTCGTTAAAGTGAAAGTGAAAAGTGAAAGAACGTAACCTCTTCCTTTACCGTTGGGTGAGGTCACAAGAACGGACCTCTTAGGGTCCCTGCCCCTTCGGACCACCCGACGACAGATACCCCAGCGTGTCACAGCCTGTGTTGACTTCACTGAATCGTCGTCGTCGGAAGAGATATTATGTTGAGAGTGTAGGTATTTACTTATGACCTTTTTGGTATCGGAACTGATCTGAATGGTAAGAGCCGTTTCATGACAGAGACGAAGAATTATACGACAGGTCGAAACGGCATCGAAAAGAAGGCTCCTCGTTTACAGAAAATTAAAGTACCGACGTCAGTGGTAGACGTCCCTAAAACATCGGGTTCTTTTATTTCAGACAGTGACAAACGTAACAAAGGGGTAGATAAACGGTACTTCCCTTCCCTGGCCTACGGTATTTAAATCGAAAAATTTACAACTCAAAATTCGGTCGAAAAAGTGAAAGAAGAGTGTGGAAGTAGTTCTCCGAGAAGAAGAAACGAAAGACGGTAAAGCCACCACAGTAGGTGTATAGACTCCAATAACTATAAAGAGGACTGTTATAACTAGGGTCGAACACGTAGTAGGTCGGGCTGCATACTACATGAGACGTACATTCAATTTATTCGTCCCAATGGTATATGTTGCAACTACATGAGGAAAGGGTTATACCTCGGTCAGGAAACAAGGTACGAGTCAAGATTGACAACGAAGATCTGGACGTATGTCCAAAGAGTCCTTCGTCCATTCCACCAGATCATAAGGGTAGAAAATTTTTTTAAAAGGTGTAAAACGACACTAGGCGTATCAGTTTCCGAAATCGAATCAGTTACTTCGTCTTCATCTACAAAGAGACTTTAAGAGAATGAGAAAACTACGACTGCCTCCAACCGTTAAACAAGAGACAAAGGAGACGGAAAAGATTTAGGTCGAACTTGTAAACCTTAAAGAACTAAGTGCATGACAATCTTCGGACCGAACCTCTTAAAACTCGTAATAAAACGATCCTACACTTTACTCACGTTATCACACTATCAGACTCGTAAGAAACCGTAACAGAAAGAAGTCCTAACCTTACTTTTGACTGGAAATGGTCAGGACACCTGTGACGACTCAAAAGATCTAAACGATCGTATAACTCACTTCGTGGAAGTGTTGTAGTAGAAAATCCTAAACTTTATCGAGTTGACCTTAAGGTAGTGGAGGTGATCGAAACAAGTATCACTACGGAAAATTCCGGGTGAACTGAAGTGTAAGGTCCTATAGACCGAGATCCACTCACTAGTGTGGTAGTACTAATCGACGTAACACTTCTAGAAAAAACATATCGAGAAGACACATAAGAACGGTAGAGAAGAATTATAGAAGACGAACCAGGTATGGTGTAGACAGGAAAGAACTCGAGTAGAAACGTACTTTACAAAGGATCTATAGGAATTAAAAGAACTTCTCTACAGATCGGAAACAAAAAGGGGAGATAAAGAAATGTGACTCGTACCTCCTTCCGTAAGAATAGAGAGGAACGATAAGAAATCTTGAGACATAAGTCTACCCATATAGAAAGGAAAATAGGAAACGGAAATCGTAGAGAAGAAAAGAGTCGATAAACATTCCGGAGGAGTCTGTTGGCAAAACGGAAAAACGTAAAGAAGACATATCAGTATTCTCTAACCTAAATCCAGTATGGACCACCAAAAGGTGTCAAAGAAGTTAAATTCAGACTTAAACCGTTATTCCTCAAGTACTAGACTCGGTATCAGTCGAGGACCAGAACGAAAACGACTGACATACCTTTAAGGGGTAAAAGTCGACGTTTCTTATATTAGTTAGACTAAAGTCATAACTGGTAGACCACAACGGTACACATCTCAGTAGAGAACACAACGACTTTCTTCCACAAACGATACTTGTGACGTAAGAGAACCGTTATGAGACAATCGGATATGGGACGAAGTAAAACATGAGGTTCCAGTTTGAACGAATAATGAGGTCCACAAAGAACTAAAAGGTGAAAACACAAGGTCAAGGGATACTACTTTTTCTGAAAAAAAAAAAGAAAAAATCTACGATTAAGATCTTCCAGAACATCCAGAAGTATCTTGCTAAGTTGAAACCGAGGAAGTCGTAATGACCAGTCCCTTATATGAACCTAATGACACTATATCTTACTAAACAGAACCTTTACTTGTCTCTAGTAAGACAGTAAAAACTTTAACGTAGGTTCATGACGTAAAACCTGAGAAAACAACTGATACTACCGACGAAGTAAACAAGATTCCCCAAGAACGGACGTCATTATCTATATTATCAGTAGACGTAATTTAAGTGGGTAAGGTCAGGTAAAATCAAGAGACTAAGGATTTTACAGTTACAAGTGAGAACGGTAGAGGACAAACTGGTATAGGTTAAACGGAACTAACTACCTGGATTGTAAGGTCCAAGGATACGTTGTAACAAGAAACGTCGTAGTCTCAATGAAGGTGGTGGTCCGTGTTGGTGTTGACCCGCAACAAGGGTGAAACCGAGTTGGGGAAGTAATGAAGACCTCGATAAACAGGTGAGAAGAGATCATCTTAAAACCCGTAGATGACTGAACCCATCAAGTAGAAAGACCCAGTGTAGAAAAACGGAAATAATAAATTAATTAAATTAATATAATGAATCTAAATCCTCTAATATACATCATATGTAACATTAAATATACATATAATATTAAGTATGTTACATGATTTGAAGTTTTAAGAAGATGAAACTATCAAAGACACTACTGTTTTAAGAACTATTAAAACATTCCGACTGGAATGAGAGAAGAACAAAACGATCACGATCGATTCGTATGGGAAAACGGTTGAAACGGATGTTTATACGTAAACAAAGGTAAGAAGTATTCGTTTTGGGTTTTGTTAAAAAGGACTGTTAAATAATACGGAAGGTTGATGTTAAACTCAGTAGAAATGGAACGTATAAGAAGTTTACATCAGATATTTATCGTTGGGGTAAAGAAGTGGTTTGTAAGTTCGTTTAAGTGATAAAATTTCGTTTAAGTTAGGAAATGTTGTGGGTGTGGCATATTCTAACGGTCTATTTTATATCCGGTAGGTCAACTTATACTTAAAGTCTATTTACTGTTTATAGAAAATTCGCATTGATGTACGGTTTATAAACGATTTAGACCATTGGGAAGGTTGGGTGTGGACTTTCATAGACAATGTTCAGGAAGACTAATAGGGTACGTTACTGTATTGGTCTATTCCTGGAAGTCCTGATACTTGTACTGTCTCTTTGACTTGGGCATAAACGAAGTACTCACTGAAACCTCTATTGGATACAAAAATTCGTTTGACCACCTCACAGAAGATATATACACGATTTATTTACAAGTCGTAAACCAACCCCGACTCGTATCGTTTTATTTGTTTCGTCATAAAACCTGATACTTTTTTTAATTAGAAATAAAAGTTCGTTACCCATGAATAAAAAGAGTTCCTTTAAAATTATCTCATGTGATGTAAGTTATGTCATTCAGGGTATGTATACTTGGAACTACGAAGTGTGAAACTTTCTACGTTTACACACAAACGTACAGGTTAATGTATTCAATCAAGGGTACAGATCCTATGTAACAGTACACCCACAAGGAGATGTTCACGAACACATAAAGTGACTTGTCATGACACATATCTCATATCATAATGTCATGGGATTAAAGTTCGGGTCCTACAGGTCTTCGTTCACATTATCGTCACCACTATATCGACCGTGTCATGATGTAGTAATCTAGTAAAAAGTTCTACCATCCATCTTAACTTAGGTCGTTCCTTAGTCTTGGACGTGGTAGTTGTAGTCCGAACTTACTTTAAAGTCGAATGGAAGGTAGACGATAACGACTCCAGAAAGTTGAGATGGTAGAGGGGAGAGGAGAGAGAGAAGGTCAGTCATTGAGAAGAATGAACAAGAAGAACGGTCGGGGACATACAGTCGTCAACGGCATATGATGACACGATATGTTCCATGAAAGGACATTCTAATTTTACACAAGAAATAAAAACACAAACAAAATACATAATAAACACACTTTTCATAATGTATAGATAATATCATGTCATAACGTATCAGCTAACACAACCAACCCATGGATCCGATTGAAACAACCTGAATGCTTACTTGACTTGAATGTTCGTACGAGAACTTGCCTTGAGCAAACGTACATCCCTTGAATATGTATTTTGGTCTTGACGACATTACCTCTCGTGTCCTGAAGTGAAGTAACTTCTAACACTGACAGAAGTTACTGGATGTCCTTATAGATACAGAGGTTGAGTGTATCGTATTTGGGTGAGGACTTTAGGTGGTAGAGGTCGTATTACGACGATTATTGTATTTTCTGACTTCTCTACTCCCTTCTCAGTGGCAGGTCTACAAACCCGGAGAACGGTAAAATACTCAATTACCACCAAATCAGTGATTCAACACAGGTAGAGAACGTTAGGGTACCTGACGTCGGGTGGTCCGAGGAGACAGGTACCCTAAAAGGTCCGTCCCTATGACCTCGCCAAACTATAAAGGAAGAGGTCCCTTAGAAGAGCTGGGTCCCTGACTTGGACTCAGAGGACGAGACGTCCGTCTAAGAAATGACTGACTTGATGGTCCCTTCGGACCAATACTCAATTTCGGACTGTATTAAATGAAGTCCTACTTCCACTTTCTCCTCGTACCTTTTCGACCGAATTTTGAGTTGTAAATTTTTTGATTCTAGGACCGAAAATCATGGTAGGGAAGTACTGCTTATTTATCCCTTTGTCACTGTCTGAAATAAAAGAACCCGAGGTTTTAGTGACGTCCACCACTAACGTCGTTACTTTAATTTCCTGTGAACGAGGAACCTTCTTTTCGATACTGTTTGGATCTGTTCCATAATTTTTGTTTTTTGTTTGTTTGTTTTTTTTGTCTCTGTAGTGAAACGACTGTTTCCGGGTTTATCAGTTTTGACACCAAAAAGGTCATAAGTACATACCTAAACTCTCAACCTGTTATTTCTTCCGACTCTGGTTTCTTAATTACGAAAGTTTGACACCAGGACCTCTTCTAAAAACTCAGGAAACCTGAAGTTCCTCTAGTTTAGTCAGTTAGGTTTTCCTTTAATTGGGACTTATAAGTAACTTTCCTGACTACGACTTCGGCTTCGAGGTTATGAAACCGGTGGATCACCCTTCTCAGTCGAATAACCTTTTCTGGGACTTCGACCCTTTCTAACTCCCGTCCTCCTCTTCCCCCGATGTCTTCTACTCTACCAACCTTCCGTAGTAACTGAGTTACCTGTACTCAAACTCGTCCGACACCCTCTACCACTTCCTGTCCCTTCGGGCCACACGACGTCAGGTACCCCAGTGTTTCTCAACGTGTACTGACTCACCGACTTGTTATAGTTGTTGTTACTTTCAATAGATTTCTGTTCAAAGAAAAAGAAAAAAGAGGAAAGGATAAACCGTTAGATGCTTTAAGTAAACTGACAAGTTATTATACGGTACGTCTTTTATAAGTACCGGACCTAAACCATTCTCAGGTAGACTCCCGTAGGAACCTTTAGTTTATTATAGACAACCGTCTCTCACATGGTCACATTTTATAGAATTGTACCAACCGGTCCACGTATTTAAGGGACTTCCATACATAGACTTCCCATACGATAAAATTCTTTCTTCCGTCGATTACCCGGTGACCCTCTCTATAAAACAAAACCGGTCCGAAGTGACCCCTGCTAAAAAGTTGGAGTGAACCGATTTCCGTTTCGATTTTCGGTGAATGAGTTACTAGACGGACACAAACACAACCACAAAATAATAATGGCGAAATAAGTTCGGACTCTTTGCACTGAGACTTAATATTCGCTCGCTTCGGGTCAGAGATGGAAAATTTTTCATGGTTCCCGAAACCTCAATAAGTTGGTTACTTCTTTGTCAAACAAAGTCTCAAATCTGAAGTTCACGTTACATGCATGATTTATTTAGAGTCATATTTATTCCGGGATTTAGGTGTGTAAGTAATTCTGACAAATGGTTACCACTGTAAAGAAGTCGAAAAGAATCTTAAAGATAAGACGAGAAAGTCAAATCTACAACTGTGGTCCTCTTTTGTGTCTCAGACCTCAGAGATGAGAAACGTCGTCGGGGAAAAATATGGTCACCCTAAACTGTTCAGAGTCCTTAGACACTCAGTGTTGCTTCTCTAACTCTTCCCCCTTTACCTCTTCAAACCCCCTCCTTGACAAAGTCACGTCACATACAAATAGCCAGTGTACTATCGTAGTGGTGAAACGGATGTCTATTTGAAGTCGGTGGATTCAACCTTTCTCGTAGAAAGGAGTAAGTCAAGGTAAGAGTTCAGAGTAATAAAATGTGGACAGTTTTCATGTAGATAAAATGACTTTTGAGCCATTCAGTCACGGTCTCGTAAGCAAAGTAAAAATGTTTACCTTAGTATGTAGTTGAAAGTTAATGGTCCCTTTAGACCATCTTCTCTTCTTAAGCGTCTAATTAGAACTTAGTATTAAATCGACATCAAAGTCCGAAGGGAGAAGTCTTACTAATGGTCCCTCGTCGTTTCTCAGATTTTGCATCGGTTTGACACGTTATTATCATAATTATAATTATTGTATTGAAATGTCAAAAGGTTCACAAGAGTGTAAGTAGTAAAGTACACCAAAAGTATTTGACATCACCTCTGTCTTTCACACACGAAAAGAGGGAGAAATTTCTACTCCTTTGTCTCTTACTTTAAATCTAGTGAACATGTGTATGAAGAACCGATCGACTAATCAATCACCGAGACTCAAAAAGATATACGCTAAACTCTTCGTTTCAAAATTGTTAATATTATAATTATACAGCATACATGGAGAGATAAACTACTCGACTGTTACTCAATTACTTCCTATATTGACTCTTATATTTCTCTCGATTGGATTAAAAATGTCCCACAGAAATTAAAGGGATCCTAAGGAAGGGTACTAGAACCCTTAAGCTAAAACATGTAAAGGACGAGTAGTGGACTTAAAGGTTTCGGGTAAAAAGAGAAGGAGATAGTGTAACACACACTAATAGAACAAGATTAATCGTTCAACTTGGAGATCTTGACATTCGGTTCAAACTATGACATTTACCCGACTTTATGTTCCGTAGTAAAGGATAATTTTTTTACCCTATCGTTTCGATAACAAACTTACTTGCAAAGGATACTTTGAACACATAACAAGATCAAACACGACATTTAAAATATTAGATCTAAGTTCGTACACTAGATCCTCAACTTTTCAAAAAGTCTCCTAGTTCATAGGACGGACTCCAGAAAAGTGAAGAAAAATTGTCCATATTTATTTCCTTCTGTAAAAACTCCGTACTTTGTGACAGAGATTACGAGTAAATAGGAGAATAGTAGAGGAAGTAAAGAAGGACGAGTCCTAAGGTTTTTTTGTTGGAGATAAGACCTCAACCGTCTTCTACTCTTCGTCTCTTTTTACTTTACCTTTCTAACCAGTCTGTCATGAACAGAAATAATATAATAAAAAAGGATTTTGATTAATACAACCGAACTCTTCCTTTTCTTTTCGATTAGTTTGGGAGACACTTAGAAATGAGTCACAGTTCGAAACGAATCTTGGTTTTATATTCCGTCCCGAATTTACTTTTGGGATAATCAAAAGAAAGACAATCAATGTTCAAGTTTGGAATAATACACCAGTAAAAAGATAATCTAATAAAGGTACCTTAAGTAAGGGGAAACGTTCGTATTTATAAGACTAAATCTTTGTTATTCAAACTAGAAACGAAAATTTTATCTTGATTTAAAATTAAACTTCCTTGTACCTTTAACTGTAACAGTTTTTACGCTCGTCTGAGAGGTTGAATATGGAAGTAGTAAATATGTTTACCGGCTATTTATGTACTTTTCTACGAATTGAAGTAATCACTAATTCCTTTACGTTTAGATTTGGTGTTACTCTAAGATGAAGTATCGATCTGGGCCCAAGCTAAGGACCCAACCCTTCTAGAGGACCTCTTCCTTTACCGTTGGGTGAGGTCATAAGAACGGACCTTTTAGGGTACCTGTCTTCTCGGACCATCCGATGTCAGGTACCCCAGCGTTTCTAGTGTGGATGACCCTACCATATTAGTTTTTCAGTGTCTCATTGTTCACAACAAGTCCAACACCTTGTCAATCTTGTACGTGTATAAGGACTACCCTTCCATTTTACCACGGGACTTAAGCCTTTTGTTGGGCGTCACGGAATTTTCTAATTTTTACTCGAGGGAAACTGAGCCATTAGATGTCGAACCATGTATGAGTTCTTTTTACTTTCGTACATAGGTGTACTCGTGAACATACACTTACCAGTATCCTCCTGCTAAAGATTATTGGTTTTCCATCTTTGTTGTCTATTCAGGGAGTCAACTACTGATCTGTTTACTTCTGGTATACAGATTTATACCTTATGATGAACTGTTATTTCTTCTTTACTTCATGACTATGTACGATGTTGTACCTACTTTAAACCTTTACAATACAATTTCAGGTGTTACAGATGATTTTATTACAAGACCCGATTTTGTGAGTAACTTAACATGATATTGACGACATCTTTCAATACAGTGATTTCGTGAAACACTTTTCTCCCCTATTATTAAATTAGTCGTAGTCTTTTGGACTGACAAGAACCGAAACTCTTCAGGACGTTTCATTAAACAACTTGAAACCAAAACGGTATTCAATAGTTTGAATAAACTAAAACTTTAACTATATAGTAGGAAAAAAAAATTGAAATAAAATGAAATGTTATGACATAACCAAAACGGTATGTAACTGTACTTAGGCGGTACCCACATGTCCTCAAGGGTTAGGACTTGGGGGGAGGGTGGAGGGAGGGGTATGGTAGGGAGACCCAATAGGGGCACGTGGTCGGGGTTCGTAGGACATAGGACGTAGCTTGTATCTGACCGCTAAGCATAGAATGTGCTATCATATGTACAAAGTTACGGTAAGAGGGTGTAGTAGGGTGGGAGAGGGAGAGGGAGTCTCCGGTTTTCAGGCAAGATATGTAGACACAAAGAAAACGACAGAGCGTATGTCCCAATAGTAATGGTAGAAAGATTTAAGGTATATACTCAATCATATGACATAACCACAAAAAGAAAGACCGAATGAAGTGAGATATTAGCCGAGGTCAAAGTAAGTGGAGTAATCTTGACTAAGTTTACATAAGAAAAATGACCGACTCATTATGAGGTAACACATATACATGGTGTCGAAAGAATAGGTAAGTAGACGACTACCTGTGGATCCAACAAAGGTACAGGACCGATAATATTTGTCACGATGTTACTTGTAACCCCATGTACACAGAGAAAGTTAAGACCAAAGGAGTCACACATACGGGTCGTCACCCTAACGACTCAGTATTCCGTCAAGACAAACGTTAAAAAATTCCTTAGAGGTGTGACAAAAGGTATCACCGACATGATCAAACGTAAGGGTGGTTGTCACATTCTCCCAAGGGAAAAGAGGTGTGGGAGAGGTCTTATATAACGAACGTCTGAAAACCTAGCGTCGGTAAGACTGACCACACTTCACCATGGAGTAACACCAGAACTAAACGCAAAAAGACTATTACTCACTACAACTCTTAGAAAAGTAGACAAACAATCGGTAGGCATACAGAAGAAACCTCTTTACAGATAAATTAAGAAACCGGGTAAAAAACTAACCCAGCAAATAAAAAGACCTTAACTCGACGTATTCAACGAACATATAAAAACTCTAATCAACAAACAGTCAACGAAGTAAACGATAATAAAAGAGGGTAAGACTTCCGACAGAAAAGTGGAACGAATATCAAAGGAAACAACACGTCTTCGAAAATTAAAATTAATCTAGGGTAAACAAATAAAAACAAAAATAAAGGTCATAAGACCCTCCCCCTAGTATCTCCTAGGACGACACTAAATACAGTCTCTCACAAAACGGATACAAGAGGAGATCCTCAAAATATCAAAGACCAGAATGTAAATCTAGAAATTANAAACTCAAATAAAAACACACACCACAATCTTTCACAAGATCAAAGTAAGAAAATGTTCACCAACTGGTCAAAAGGGTCGTGGTGAACAATTTCTCTAACAGAAATGAGATAACATATAAGAACGGAGGAAACAGTTTCTATTCCACAGGTATACACACACCTAAATAGAGACCCGAAAGATAAAACAAGGTAACTAGATATACAGACAGAAACACGGTCATGGTATGACAGAACTACTGACACCGAAACATCATCTCGGACTTCAGTCCGTTCAACTAAGGAGGTCAAGGTAAGANAACGTTCAAAAGGGTCGTGGTGAACAATTTCTCTAACAGAAATAACATATAAAAACGGAGGAAACAACTTCCTATATAGTAGGAAATTTTAACTACGAAGGACCCTGAAGGACCACGTCACCAATTCTTAGACGGACGGTTACGTCCCCTGTACCCAAGCTAGGGGCCAGATCCTCCTAAGGTGTACGGGGACCCTCGGGTTTTCGACGTTGACGATTTCGGGTACGTGAATCTCTGACACGAGCCACCGTTCTCTTCGGTGACATCACTCTTCGAACTCGTGTCGTTGGACTCGTCTCGGGAGTGGGCGGGGTCGATCTCTTTCGGGCACGTCGTTGGGTCACGTCGGTTTTTACGTAAAATTTATTTGTTTATTCATCATTTTACTTACGAAGGACCTTTTGTGATATACGTCTCTTGAGCCTCCGTAACGTGTTGTTAAAGGGTAGGTCTTGTCCGATCCTTATCAAGGATTCCTTCTTAGACCAAGGAGACACAGCTCCACCCCTTCTATAGACGGTATACTGTTTTCCTGAAAGTATAGAACGTCGGGTACTAGTCAACAGTTCCGTAACATTTCGAGAAGTAATCGAGGTACATATAGACGTGGGGTCTAAAAATGACTTCTACGAATGGAAAATTCAAGAGACGAGAAAGTAGGTATGGTCTATGGACTTACACTCTACGTTATGAGGCTTCCGCGTACCCATCGTGTCTAGTTTCTGGTGTCAAGAGACACAGTCTTTACCCTCGTACGTACGGGGTGGGAAACCTAAAATGAGTGGTGGTGGAGGGGGTGGGTGGTCTGACTAGTGGAGATACATCAAACTAAACTTACAGTTAAAAGATTTAAGATGAGATACATTAACTTTCTAGTGTTATCTTGATGTAGGGGGTGGGGACGTTATAAAATGGAGAAGTATCTGAAGGAAAGGGACATAAAATGTGCCCACGATCCAGTGACCAGATGAAACGTCTGATACTCTTCATGACAGTGTAGGTTGGTTTATAAAACTTAATAGCCCACCCACGACCGTTCGAAGGGTAAGTAGTTTGTTATGTCCCAAGAGATTTTACTCTTAGGGATCCGTTCTAAAGGGAGAGTAGCGTTATAGACCTTTTAGACAGAAGAAATCCATAGTGTATACCAGATTGACTTTCGTAAAAAAAGAAACGAAACTAGGGACCCTTCATTTGAACTTCCGTTTTTCATACTATATAAAGGTAGTGGAGATATTGTAGAACATTTACCATATGGAACAAAGGATTAGAATAGAATCGGTTTAAAAAGGTAATAGGTGAGAAAGAAAATTATCCTCGGGGACGTAGTAAACAAATAGGATATAAATGTGTGTGTGTGTGTGTGTGTGTGTGTGTGTGTGCATATGTCAGCTAGACACCCGAAGGGTCCACTGAGTCACCATTTCTTAGACGGACGTTACGTCCTTTGTTTTCCAAACTATGGACCCAACCCTTCTAGCGGAACTCTTCCTTTACTGTTGGGTGAATTCATAAGAAAGAACCCTTTAGGGTACCTGTCTTCTCGGACCACCCGATATCAGGTAGCCCAACGTTGTCTTAACCCATCCTGAATTGTTGATTTTGTTGTTGTTTACACACTTTACAAATACTTGTTAGGATTTAGGAAACACTTTACACTACCCTGTCTTTATTTCTGTGTCACACACACTGTGTCACAGGTAGTTCGTGTCACGATCTACTTATATAGGTCTTGTCATGAGTCCCTCTACCCTAACTTTCCTTTATAGAAAGTATGTTTTAAGAAACCATCAAAATGATGACCGTAGGAAATGCAACCTCCTCCTTTACTATTGGGAGAGACCATAAGAACGGACCCTTTAGGGTTCCTGTCTCCTCGGACCACCCGATGTCAGGTACCTCAATGTTTCTCGTCTATACTGAATCTCGACTTTGTCGTGGGAAATACAATATAGGTGTGTCCTGTCACAAGGATTACGAATACGAAACAATAGAGACTGAAGAGTCATTGAATCTGTCTAAGGACGACCAAACATTGAGACGAATAGACGATTACCCACGGTCCTTGTATCGGGACTCTTCCTCAGACTCCAACGAGGGTCCTAGGGCTCTTTCTTGGTTAAACCAATAACGACAGAAGTAACGTACATCCTGCACTGTGTATACTTGGTAAAGATGGATGTCACTACCAGAGTCGTGTTATTAAATGAGGAGAAACGGAGCAAATTAGTTACCACATCTTTTCTTTGGTTGTCGAAAGTGAAATCGTCTCTGTAAATCGGTGGTTTTACTAGGAGTTTAGAAGTAAACGAAGACGCCAACAAGGAGGTTAGCCACAGTCTTAGTTTCCTCCTTTCTCAGAGGTCGAACCGTATCGAAATTAAGACAATCACACAATTAGAAGATAACGGGTTTTCCAAATCTTATAGTGATTTTGTGAAAGGACAACTAAGGGTGTTCCTAAAAAGTGTGTCCCTTCTGACTTTATATACATTCGTACAAAGTCTTGTGCGACCATATTTTTGTCCCTAATTTAAAATGAGTGGTGTGAGGATTGATTTAAAGTGTCTACAAAATACACTTAATTCCTAACATTTCGTGAATCTTGTTTTCTCGTTCACGTCACTAATGGAATTTGAGTCAAAATTACGGTCTGTTCAATAACGTAGACAATGGTTTACCTTAAAGTTTAATTGTTTAGAGATGTTGGACAAGTATGGTAATTTACCTTGAGACTATAAATTTACAGATTTAACATTTTTAAAGTTCACTATCCGTACTTAATTAAACAAAACTCTAAATTGTGAACATACCTTGAAGTGATGACCCTTCTTTCGGAAATACCTTCTTTTTAATAAAAGGTCTTAGGGTCCGACGATATCCAAAAATTGTTTTTAGTGTACTGAGGAGATTGACTAAAATTATAAAACCAAGTCACGGGTGTCCGATTAGATGTGTTACGACAAAATGTATTTCAATAAGATAGTGGTGGTTCTTAAGTAAATGTTTTGACAGACTTTAAGATTTAGAATTTTGTATGTTTGTATCGATCCATCATTGACAAAAGGTCCCCCACTAACATAAAGGGGTCAAAATCACCACCTCTAAATCAGTCGTTCAGGACGCTGGGAGTTCCTGACCTCGGGTGGTCCTAGGGGACAGGTACCCTAAAGGGTCCGTTATTATGACCTTACCCAACGATGTGGGAGGAGAAGGGTTGGGTCCTAGCTTGGATCCAGAGGGTGTGACCGTCCGTCAGAGGACGGGACGTCCACCCAAGAAATATTGACTCGGTGGTCCCTTCGGGTAATCTGATTAATTACCTAAACTTGACCGGAAAATGGGATTGTCAACATCCGGTCAAGTCGGATTCTTGAATTTAGACAGAGACGACAAGATTCAGGATCACCTGTACTTAAGTGTAGTGTCTTAAATTATCTTAACCGGGTCTTTACTTGAACGTTACCTAAACTGGGAAGGTCAGTATCTACCTCGGTGTCTCCCTTCCCTTTATCCTTCTGTGTGTGTGTGTGTGTGTGTGTGTGTGTTCGTAACAACGATATACTTAAAATGTTTTTTTATACTTTTAACGACGAAATTTAGAAAAAACGAACTTAAGCAACCAATGGTCCCTTTTAGTATATTTTATCGTACTAACAAGTAATAAGAAGAGAAGTACTAAAGTTACCTTATTAAAGTACATCCTGAGTCTTTATTAGACAAATAAACATAGGAGTAAAATCGAGTCTAGTACTTGAGGAATAACGTTTTAAGTCTGAATTTAACTTCTTTCATTCCTTTGGTAATCTGATAAGTCCATAATGGATTTAGTTTAGGGAATCCTAATATGTCACCTTCACTGTTTATTTAAGTTCGCAAATCTAGACTATTTCACGGACTACTTTATACCTACCTCCTAGTACTGTAACATGTCCTCCGTCCCTAGTTCTGGTAAGGGTTCTTTTTCTTTACGTTTTTCCGTTTTACCAACAGACTCCTCCGGAATGTTTATCGACACTTAAGTTCTCTTCACTTTCCGGTTCCTCTTTTCCTTTCTATATGGGTAAACTTACGTCTCAAGGTTTCTTATCGTTTCTCTCTATTCTCTCGGAAGGAGACACTAGTTACGTTTCTTTATCTCCCTTTGTTATCTTACCCTTTCTGATCTCTAGAGAAGTTCTTCTAATCTCTATAGTTCCCTTGTAAAGTACTTTCTACCCGTGTTATTTCCTGTCTTTACCATACTTGGATTGTCTTCGACTTCTATAATTCTTCTCCAGAGTTCTTATGTGTGTTGATATATTTTTCTAGAGGTACTGAATCTATTGGTGCTGTCACACTAGTGAGGGGATCTCGGTCTGTAGGACCTTACGTTTCAGTTCACCCGGCATCCTTCGTAGTGATACTTGTTTCAATCACCTCCACTACCTTAAGGTCAACTCGACAAAGTTTAGGATTTTCTACTACGACACTTTCACGACGTGAGTTATATGGTCGTTTAAACCTTTTGAATCGTCACAGGTGTCCCGACCTTTTCCAGTCAAAAGTAAGGTTAGGGTTTTTTCCATTACGGTTACAAGTTTGATGACGTTCTAATGTGAGTTTAGTGTACGATCGTTTTATTACGTATTTTAAGAGGTTCGGGTCGAAGTCATCATGTACTTGGTACCTGAAGGTCTACGAGTTTCACCCAAATCTTTTCAGTCTCCTTGGTTTCTGGTTTGACAGTTGTAGGTAACCGAGTAGTTTTTTCGTTCTCTTAAGGTCTTTTTATAGATGAAGACGAAATAACTAATGTGGTTTCAGAAACTGAGACACCTAGTGTCTTTTGACACCTGTTAAGAATTTCAATACCCTTATGGTCTGGTGGAATGGACAGAGGACTCATTAGACATATGTCCAGTTCTTCGTTGTCAATGTCGGTCTGTACCTCGTTATCTGACCAAGGTTTAGCCCTTTTCTCATACACTTCCGACATATAACAGTGGGACGAATAAATTGAAGATACGTCTCATGTAGTACGTTTTACGACCCGAAGTACTTCGAGTTCGACCTTAGTTCTAACGGTCCTGTTTACAGTTATTACAGTCTATGTGTTTACTGTAGTGGAATACCTTCTTTCCTTTCTTCTTGATTTCTCGGACAACTACTTTCACTTTCTTCTGTCACTTTTTCGACCGAATTTTGAGTTCTAAGTTTTTCGATTCTAGTATTGTAGACCAGGGTAGTGAAGTACGGTTTATCTACCCCTTTGTTACCTTTGTCACTGTCTGAAATAAAAGAACCCGAGGTTTTAGTGACGTCTACCACTGACATCGGTGCTTTAATTTTCTGTGAACGACAAACCTTCTTTTTGATACTGGTTGGATCTGTCGTATAATTTTTCGTCTCTGTAATGAAACGGTTGTTTACAGGTAGATAAGTCGTGACACTAAAAAGGTCATCAGTCCATACCTACACTCTCAACCAGACATTTCTTTCGACTCGAGACTTCTTGACTACGAAGACTTGACACAACAACCTCTACTGAGAACTGTCAGGTAATCTGACGTTCCTCTAGGTTGGTCAGGTAGGATTTCCTTTCGTCAGGACTTATAAGTAACCTTTCTGACTACGACTTCGAGTTTGAGGTTATAAAACCGATAGATTACCCTTCTTGACTGAGGGACCTTTTCTGGGACTATGAACCTTCCTAACTTCCGTCCTCCTCTTCCCCTGTCGTCTCCTACTCTACCAATCTACCATAGTGACTGAGCTACCTGCACTCAAACTCGTTCGAGACCCTTAACCACTACCTGTCCCTTCGGACCGTACGACGTAAGGTACCCCAGTGTTTCTCAGTCTGTATTGACTCACTGACTTGACTATGACTATGACTTAAATCAGAATATTTTAAACAGTTTAAAATCCGTACAACCCTAATAGTTGTATATGTACTCAAGGAGTCGTTGAAGTAATTTTTTTTTTAGGAACTTTTTAAAAAGGGGGTTTTATGTAGAAAATTTCTTTATGTAATAGAATCATTTTGATACATTTATATATAAATGTACATTTATATACGTATAAACACGTGAAGGGTTCACCGTGATCACCACTTTTTGGACGAACGGTTACGTCCTCTCTTTTCTCTCTTCCCAAACTAGGGACCCAGTCCTTCTAAGGGACCTCCTCCCGTACCGTTTTTTTTGGGTGAGATCATAAGAACGGTCCTCTTAGGGTACCCGTCTCCTCAGACCACCCGAGATCTGGTATCTCAGCGTTTCTCAGTCTGTCCAGACTCACCGATTTGTACGTCTGTATACATATAAAGACAATAAATGTGTGATACTGTGTCCTAATGTAAAGAGACTTGGGGAGTTAAAAATAGGTTTTTACAGTACCTCTGGTCGGGATCACCAGTCTCGACGGTCAATCGGAACCAGTCTTCCACGAACCTCTTTAGGGATCGGTTGACCCCTACAGTCCGAAACCCCGTTTCGTAGTCGGTCGGATACGTAAGTGGTTCGACAAAACTTAGTCTTTCGAGACTTACTGTCTCTTCACCTACCTAAAGTCCCTTCAAAAGACAGTTCCGGCGGTACGACCTCACTACTTCATGACGAGACCCTGAACCTCTGGTTCTAACGACAATCACTTATAAACATGTAAACCGTCATTCTTATGATAAAATGACCATTACGTTAAAAGAGTTACGAACTACCGACTTTATATGTCGTGTTGGAAAAGAATTTCCAGTGTATAGGTTTTTTCTTTCTTTTGTTCCTTTTCTTTCATTACGTTAAAAGATTTTTGTTTTATAATAAACCAAAAATTTTTTTCGTTTTGATACACTGCAAGTACGGTTCACACTACTTTACAATTGATTTTGTGAGTAAACAGGTATTCGTTTACGTTTTAAATTCTATATGAAAACATTCAAGGTTTGCGTTTTAGGCAAACTTCTCTGTAATCCCTGGAAATTAACTTTTTAGATATAAAAAAACATTATTCAGTGACAAACCCTATGTAAAGTCAGGAAGGTCAGACTAAAACAAGTCAATTCGAGACGGATTTGATATGTAAAAACAAAAATCCCGTAAAGTCTTATGTGAGAAATGTCTTATTTATCCACCTATGGTTCTACATGAGTACATAGCAATCACTTTATATTAATATACACCCTTTATGGAATTGGAAGTCAATTGGAAGGACTCATTATTGAGGACCTTAAAAGGAACCTAAATATCGGCTACTAATTTATTAAATCCTTCCCACTTTATCTTTAACAATCCACTAAAAGGTGTATAAATTAAAATACTTTTTAGTTTCATATGTGTGTGTCGTCACTTTAAACCCTTTATTTCCAGTTGGGTTGTGATGTGACATTAATAGTTCATGGATACATAAGACAAAGACTAGACACCACCTCGGCTTTATTCAACAAAGTCACACGTTCGAGAGAAGACACTAAAGAGAATCGTTGAAGGTAGGGTAAAAAGAGGGGGATTCTAAGTCCGTCCATATTTGTTAGAAACACAACGATACTAATTCTCTTACTCTTTAGTATTTCTAATATATTTCTAGTTACTATGTCTAAGAAAAAGAAAGTTATGTAACGATTCTTATGAAAAACGTAGTTTCCCATACTGTTCAAGTAAGACTACTCTCTTAATCTTTCAACCTGTATAAATATGGTTAGTGGCCTTACACGCATAGCAATTTATCCAGTAAAGGTTAAAATTGTTAAGGTAGGGGCTAAAGTAAGTCGTAGAAACTGTGTCTTTGGGTCAAATTGAGGAGGACCCTGTCCACTTTGGGAACTCGTCGCTAAGGACGTACCCCGCCGTGCAGGGACCCTAAAGAGGAAATGAATTCCTTTGAAAGAGGTCACACGCACGACGAGAGGCGTCTGTGTGACCGCCCCGTGGTCCCTTCCCTTTTAATAAATTTTGTATTTCCCTTTAAGTGCTTTACATAATTGACGATACCTACTTCCTCTGATTTCTCTATGATCCCCAAGTTTTTTTCACTTTATGCCAGGAGTCTAAACCCGAGTACACATCAAGTAAGTCGAGATTCTTGTAAATCGCATGATAGGCATTGAAATAAAAGAAATATCTAAAGTATAACGTACACCTTCGAGATCCTAAAGAAGCATTTTGAGAACCCGTTGGTCGTACCTACGGTTACTGACTCAAAGAAAAATAACCTCTTTCAGTCTATCAAAGAAAAAAATTAAAAATTTAAATAAATAATAAAGTTAACCTCCCATTAAGGAAACGTTATAACACTACCAAAGACGGTATGTAGTCATACTTACCCGGCGTCCATATGTACACAGAGGGGTAGGACTTTGGGGAGGATGAAGGGAGGGAGGGGATAGGAAGGTCGAACAGTGTCTCGTGGTTAAAATCCACGGGATGGAGTATGAAGTTTGACCGTCACCAATAGATAAAATGTATACCATTACATATACAAAGTTCCGTCTATGAAAGAACAACAAACAAAGACGAAAACCTCCGTTTCTAGTATGTGTTACGCAAAAAGGAGACGAATGGTTTCTGAGGCTTTGGTGAACTGTTCAAAGAGGTTCAACGTTTGACTTTAGTGGAAATTGAAGGGACGTATTAAACCCTCCCTATGTGTGGGTTTCTGATTATATACATTGTTTTTGGAACTCTCCTTATTGGTACCAATGACTATATCTCCGACTACCGTGTTATTTAACCCAGTAACTGGAGCTTGGAGATTTCCGGACTCCAATCTAGACCTAATTTAGTGCTCACTTTACTAGTGTCTCCAAAACGAAGTTTTTAATCGTGAGTCCAACTAAGTGAAACTGTCCTCCCCTACTCCTAAGGTCACTTATTTAATTTATCTTAATCTAACAATACGGTTTCACCCCGTAGACAACTCCTATTCCGAAATAAGAATAGGTAGAATTGGATTACTTACGGGTTCAACCTCAGGAAAAAATTATTATGTACCAAATTTTTATTAAAACTCTACCGTAATTCCTATAGTATTATCGTGTGCTCCGATTTTTACGTGTCACCGACGTGATTAAGTTGTTTTTATCTAGAAATTAATTAATGTCAACTCAAGGTCAAGAGTTTTGCATCATCTATGTAGGTTCAAGGTGACTTCAAAGAAAAATTCAAAAATAAGTCAGAACGGGAACTAGTTGAAGAAGGGTCTTAAACACTCACACACCCTGTATCATAGAGTATTCTTTCTAGATAAAAATTTTTCTTTGTTTACATGTAGATTATGATTCATGGTGAATAAATTACTTATAAAACTTTCATGATCTTAGACACATTTAATAAAATATAAATAGTAAAGACCACGAAAGGTTTCATATCGTATTAAAGTTCATCGTGTTTCTGTCTTGTTAATTATAGAATGCTGTACATGAATATTTCAGTAAATAAAAAAGTAATAAAGTGGAGTTTTGAATATAAAATAGATAGTGTAAGTAAACGAAGTCTTGAATCGACGAATATAACACTCTTTAGACAGAAAGTTGGAACACAAAGTCAGTTAGTAAAGAGTATTCAAAGGACACATAGAAAGACCTCTGTAAAATAAGTCTATTTTATTTATATACACATATATGTATTTCATTTATATATACACATATATATTTAACGTATATATTAATGTTCCTATGTTTACGCGATATGAGTAACAAAGTGAAAATCTTAATAGATAAAATTTTTTGAAGTGTAATTCATTATTTCTCGAAAGAATAAGAAAATAAATCGGTGGATTACAAGGTGAATCAAGAGAAAACCAGGAATGAATATATCTTCTCCTCCAAACCCTTACTTCGGTCATGAAGATTTTGTAAAATTTGAAATTTGACAAGATCAGGAAAAAATATGTTTTTTTTTTTTTCTCTCTCTCTCTCTGATCTGGAGTCGATGTCTCAGAATTGTTTCAATTCCGTTTCAGAGTGGTACATTTTCATCCTCGGTTCTTTAAGTTATTGTTTTTATAACCCAATATATAACCACTCTTATAACTTCTCTGGGAACGATCAAACGGGTCACTAGGTCGGTCCTTTAGAGTCCTAGAGTACATCTTAAATTTTGGTAGATGCCTACTAAATTTGGTAGGGTTTCTTTCCGTTACGGTTTCTTACGAGTTTGATGGCGTGTGTGTTAAGGTGAGTAGAGTGTACGATCATTTAGTTACGAGTTTTAGGAGGTTCGGTCCGAAGTCATCATACACTTGGTACTTGAAGGTCTACGAGTTCGACCAAAATCTTTTCCCTCTCCTTAGTCTCTAGTTTAACGGTTGTCTAGTATCTTTTTCGTTCTCTCAAGGTCTTTTGTAGATAAAGACGAAGTAACTGATACGGTTTCGGAAACTGACTCACCTAGTGTTGTTTGACATCGTTTAAGAAGTTCTCTACCCTTATGGTCTAGTGGACTGGTATTTCATTTTTCTGTGAATGAGGAACCTTCCTTTCAATACTGGTTGGATCCGTCGTATAATTTTTCGTCTCTGTAATGAAACGGTTGTTTCCAGACAGATCAGTTCCGATACCAAAAAGGTTATCAGTACACACCTACACTCTCGACCTGATATTTCTTTCGATTCACGGTTTCTTGACTACGAAAGTTTGACACCACAACCTCTTCTGAGAACTCTCAGGGAACCTGACGTTCCTCTAGGTTGGTCAGGTAGGATTTCCTTTAGTCAGGACTTACAAGTGACCTTCCTGACTACAACTTCGACTTTGAGGTTATGAAACCGGTGGACTACGTTTCTCGACTGAGTAAACTTTTATGGACTACGACCCTTTCTGGACTACGGCCCTTTCTAACTCCCGTCCTCCCTTTACCCCTGCTGTCTCGTACTCTACTGACCTACCGTATTGGTTGAGTTACCCGTACTCAAACTCATTTGAGGACCTCAACGACTGCCCGTCCCTCCGGACCGTACGACGTCAGGTACCCCGACGTTTCTCAACCTGTGGTGACTAGCTGACTTGACTTGACTGGACTGGACTTGACTACCGACCCACGTAGGTTATCGTCAACAGATGACACCGAAGACAAAGTCACTCTGTCATCGGCACTAAGATCTTGAGAGGATAAATCACAGGCAAAAACAGGTGAGTCCCGAAGGGACCACCAAGTCTCCAATTTCGCAGACGGACGTTACACCCTCTGGACCCAAGCTAGGAACCCAACCTTTCTAAGGGGACCTCTTCCATTACCGTTGGGTAAGGTCATAAGAATGGACCTCTTAGAGTAGTTGCCTCCTTGGACCACCCGATGTCAGGTACCCCAGTGTTTCACAACCTGTGCTGACTCGCTGAAGTGAAAGTAAAAAGTGAAAACAGGTGAGTTAGGCCCCTATGTGATACACGTAAGATCGAAGGGTTCTGGTCTAATAGACGATGAAGGAACAGGTTAGAATCAAACTGTGATATAAAGTGATTGGAGTAAAAATTCTATTCTTGAGAAACTGGACGATCACTGAATTCTAAGTGTAATCGGGACGTGTGTTCATATAAAAAGTGTGTTAAATTAACCCGTACGAGACATCTATTTTACAAGGACCGCACTGATGGACTAACGACTCGAGAAATTTAGACATTCTAATAATTTAACCCGAAGGACCACCGATTCTACCATTTCTTAGACGGACTTTACACCCTGTGGGTCCAAACTAGGGACCTAAGTCTTCTAGGGGGCCTCTTCCCTTACCGTTGGGTGAAGTCATAAGAACGGACCTCTTAAGGTATCCGTCTACTCGGGCCACCCGATGTCAGGTACCTACCGTTTCTCAGCTTATACTGACTCGATGATTGTAAAGTAAAGGAAAGAAAAGTAAAGTAAATTTTCTGTATCCACGTCATTTAACAAATATTTGTGTTGTGATGTAAATCCTATAGGTCTGAGGGTCAGGTCACGGCAAAGAGAATTAACGTTTTTTTTAACATCCAAAGAAAAGGGTTGGTCTACTACTTGAGGTACTCCGGTCTAGAAGATGACCTTAATATATGAGTACCCGAACTGGATTTATATAACTTTCTTATTTATAACCACGGTTTATTTATAAACGGAGGAAGGAAAGAGGGAAGAAGGGTTTCGTACCCAAGATTTCAATTTCAAAGGGAGTGATTTATTCGTACGAAGAATAACCGTTCCTAGTCCATCGACCATGTATCGTTTGTGAAGTACCAATACTTGAGGTTATGAAACTCAAAATATATGGTGAGTGATCTCTTTACGACCTGACCTTCTTTGTGTTCGACCTTAGTTCTAACGGCCCTCTTTATAGTCATTGGAGTCTATACGTCTACTGTGGTGGGAATACCGTCTTTCGCTTCTCCTTGATTTTTCGGAGAACTACTTTCACTTTCTCCTCTCACTTTTTCAACCGAATTTCGAGTTGTAAGTCTTTTGTTTCTAGTACCGTAGGGCAGGGTAGTGAGGTACCCTTTATCTACCCCTTTGTCACCCTTGTCACAGTCTGAAATAAAAAACCCGAGGTCTTAGTGACGTCTACCACTAATGTCGGTACTTTAATTTTCTGCGAATGAGGAACCTTCTTTTCAATACTGGTTGGGATCTATCGTATAAGTTTTCGTCTCTGTAATGAAACGACTGATTCCAGGTAGATCAGTTCCGATACCAAAAAGGTCATCAGTACATACCTACACTCCCAAACTGACACTTCTTCCGACTCGCGGCTTCTTAACTACGAAAACTTGACACCACAACCTCTTCTGAGAACTCTCAGGGAACCTGATGTTCCTCTAGGTTGGTCAGGTAAGACTTCCTCTAGTCGGGACCCTAAAGAAACCTTCCTTACTACGACTTCGACTTTGAGGTCATGAAACCGGTGGACTACGCTTCTCAACTGAGTAACCTTTTCTGAAACTACGACCCTCCCTAACCCCCGTCCTCCTCTTCCCCTGCTGTCTCCTACTCTACCGACCTACTGTAGTGACTGAGCTACCTGCGCTGAGACTCACTTGCGGCCCTCAACCGCTACCTGTCCCTCCGGCCCGCACGACGCTAAGTACCCCAGCGTTCCTCAGCCTGTGCTGACTCGCTGACTTGACTTGACTTGACTTGACTCAGAAATGATTTTGAGATTTAGAGTTGGTGAGTAGGATATTTTCCTATCATAATTTTAAGAAGAGAGTACCCGAGTGACCTTCCTTATTAATTCTTTCAGAGGGTATTATCCACGAGTTGATTAATGCCAAGTACAAAAGTGAAAGAAGTTACAGAGAAAAGACACAATTCGATAGAGGAAAGAAGGAAAGACGAAAGTAAGTATTCACACTTACTAATGGGGGAGTTTAGAGGTTTCCAGACATTTCAGTGAGTCAATCAACTGTAAATCGTATATAATTCGAGTCTCTGTCTGGAACCATCGTTGTACTATCACTTAGTTTTTGGGGTTCGAGTCCAATGGTGTAAAATTTACCATGGATACCTGTGTAAAATACCTTGAGTCATGACGAGTTCTCTTAGAGGGGTTTGGACCTTGTGGTAAAACAATGTCTATATAAAACGATTATATGTCTTTATGATTATGAATGATTGTTGTTGTTGTTGTTTTTGTCATTATAGACGAACGGAACAGACAGAAGATATTTAATCTTAAATTTTTTTAACAGTGTGACTGATATTTAATTCTATATCTTTTTAGTCCTCTATTCTTTTGAATAAGGGACCTATACTATCTAATTCTTAAAAGATCATAGGGTTTATGTGTTTTCTTTGTGAAAGGTTGAAAAACAAAATTTTTACAAGTTCAGTTCCTTTACCACTGACTATTTTACTTATGGATGTCTCCGGATGTCAACCTGACTAGTCAATAAAACGACTTAGGAACCTCGTATTCGACGTATGTTGTAGGACTCATGGATTGTGAACTGGTTGGTCGTAGAGGTTCGTAGATGTAGTAGTGTTTTCACTAGTAGGGTGAGTTCTTGCCATCATTACTAATTTTGACACAAACGAGATGCAAAATTTTAGTCTAAGGATTCACACGAACTGAAAAATGAGAACCTCCTGAGATAACATATTTGAGGCTATTATCCACGAGTATTAGAGTAGGGACTTAATTGTCTCTTCCTGTCTCTTAATTCTTGTTTCTTGTCTGAAACCTCCATGTGTTCGAACCTAGACTTAGATTCGAGACGATAGAAGGGTAAGTACTTTCACTGGGTTGATTTGACGGTGATTCGGGGGAAAGGTGTAATATTTACTATTTTTATGGACGTAGTGACTCTAGAATACTCTAATTTACTTCATTCCATACCTTTTTCGGACTTGATACTAACTAGGGGTAATTTATAACCAAAAGTAAGATGTATAAGATATGTTTTCTTTCTTGTTGTTGGTTTTTTTTTGTTTGAACCTTAAAAGTATCCTTTTTTTATATAAAATTTTTTTAAGGGGTTTGGTTTCCGTTTTGTCCTGTGTTGTTTGGTTGTCATTTTTATTTGAGAAGGACCCCAAAGTTCACCTTGGTTCTCTCAGTCTTTCTCTCTTCTGAGACCTGTCGAAGAAACACAAACGAGTCGACGGACTCAGAGGTAATTTCAGCACCCCGTCCCAGAGGTCGATCCCTTACCAAGTCTTAAAATCCTCGTTTACACACCTAATGAAAATCAAAATGAATTCGCCAAACAAATCTAAATTATTTCGTAATCATTGTCTTTGTCACTAACATGTTTACTTGTCCTTTTGTTTTTAAAACGGACAAAGACAAAGTCAGACCTAGAATAACCGGTTGTCTTAGGTAAGATCGGGTCCACTCCTCGTCCCAGGTCCCTACGTCAATACAGAGACTTTTAGAGTAGAACAATTTTTAACAGTCCGGATGTAAGACTTTCCTCCCCTCTTTTTTCCTCCTGTTCGTCGTTTCCCCAAAAACCCAAAAAACCAGGTAAAGTCCCCGGTGTGTAATAGATTCATGAACTCGGTGTCAAATTTAATTAAGATTATCTGTGGGATTCTCTTCAATATAGTAAACCGTCCCTTCATTTTACTTCGAGTCTCCTGAATCGTTTTGTTACAAATCTATAGTGGAAATTCGAAAAACTCTTCTATTAAAGACGAGATAAGGACATAAATTGAATAAACTTATGTAAGTAATCTTCTTCAATGTACTACCATACAAAAAGTAGCCGTACTTTTCATTGACTCCGATTACTATTATTGATTATACCGAAGTTAATTCGGGAGTCAATCGTTAAAATTTTCAAGGTTGGGGCATTGAGTAAGACTGACTGACAGACTGGAACCCTTTGAGGATAAGGGAATATTGACACGAGAAGAAGAAAATTTATTTTTACATAGAACTCAGTTCTTGACTCCACCATCGTATG
The DNA here is from genome assembly GCA_006410555.1 of Capra ibex. Taxonomy (NCBI): domain Eukaryota; kingdom Metazoa; phylum Chordata; class Mammalia; order Artiodactyla; family Bovidae; genus Capra; species Capra ibex. Next base: position 10,669,720 of record SJYO01014747.1, on the reverse strand, counting down.
AAAAATTCATCCATTACCTACTATATCCGAAGGGGGTCGGGGGACCGAAGTCCTTACGGTCTTTTAGTTTATAAAAACTTTCAGTTTTTTTCACGGAGACACTGAAAGTTAATAAAAGGTAAAGGTACGACGGAGGTTTGAAGGACTAAGGTCGACCCTGACACTAGTTTTTACGTTTTTGTATACATCTCTTCAATAAGAACACCTTGTAGACTGGCCTTCGTCCTTTACGTTCTATAGAGTCCCCTGACGGATAATAGTCTTATATGGGTCAGGTCGTGACGTTTCTGCCCTCCACAAACAGTGGGTATATTTCTCTTAATCTCTCTTAAGACCGTATATGTGTAGTGACGCTTTCTTCTCACCCATCTTTACAAGGAGTATACAAAATCTACGGCTAGGTGATGACGCAGTGACACACCGGAACATTTTAGAGTGAGTTACCGGCGGTCAGAGTACTTTTTTTATTAGATGTTTTGTCTAAAATTATTCCCCATTGAAATTTTATGTATAAGAAGTCTACTAATACATTCTCCCTTTTCAGGGTATTAATAGTAACCACCACCACATCAGCGATTCAGCATAAACTGAGAACCCTGGGGTACCTGACATACTTCCGACAATCCGAGGAGACAGGTACCCTAAGAGGTCCATTCTTATGACCTCACCCAAAGGTACGGGAGGAGGTTCCCCAGAAGAGCTGGGGTCCCTAGTTGGTCGTAGAGGACTCAGAGGACGTAACCGTCCGTCCAAGAAATGGTGATCACGGTGGATCTTTCAGGGGACGTTAATAAACGGTGACTATTTATTCTCTATTAAATATGGGTATCATCATTGACGATGTCTAATGACGTCATTGAATGTTACAGGGTTACGTATTTTCTTTTGACTGAAACGGTAAACTAAAATTTTAAGTCACAAATTAAAAAGGACATTCAGGACTTTTATAAATAAACTCGAGAGGGTTGCTTTAATTTAAAGTACTTTTGTACATAGAATTAATGTACCACTAATTCAAAATAGGAAAAAAAAAAAAAAACCATTTAATTTATCTTCTCTTTGTCAGAACGTCTTAAGATCGGTCCATAGGACTTGGGTAGGTAGTATTTTAGTAACCGTGCGTCGTCCGTTGACCTTTTTCCTATGGAAAATTGGAGTTGACCGTATTTGCACACATAAATAAAAACTCTTCACCTTATATTTGTCTGTACGACTCTCGGTTCACAAAATACTTAATTTTTTTCTAAGGTATGTGTGTGTGTGTGTGTGTGTGTGTGTGTGTGTATGTGTATTTTGAAAGGGGTACCCGGTGGTTCCTAAATACACTTACACTTGAGATAAATGACAATCATAATTCCTTTATCACGGAAAAATTGTTCAATGAGTACGGACCTTTTTTAGGGTCAAAACGTTCAATAGGTTCTAAGAAACGGTTGACAGGCACCCTTAGTGACCCTACCCTTTTCAAGTTTAAACAAAATTTTCTTGAACGAATTACCTTTTAATTTTTTTTTTTTTTCATCTTCTTTTGGTCGTTGGGTGACACGATTAGAAAACCAATTTATTCTTATTTCATACCAGACCAACGAAATAAAAAGGAATCATAATAAAATTCTTTTCCTTTTTTATTATTTTTAAAAGGTAAAAATACAATGGGTATTTCAATGTAAGTTCAGAACTAAAGTCAATAGGTTCCCGTGCTACTGAACGATCGAACCCAACCGAGGAATAGAAGACGACAAAAGAAATTCGAAAAAGTAAAAAGACAAGGTGAGTTTGTCGTTTCAGGTCAATGTAGTAACGACAGTTTAAGTTTTGATGTTTCCTCAATTTTTTCGGATGGAATATCGGTACCTCACATGCCAAAATTTTATACTCCTACAAGGGAGAGGACCGTGGATCGCCCACGGTCCGAAAATATAGAATGAAAGTGTGGAGTGTCGTTGGAATAGTTATCCGTATTAAATAGACAAATAAATAAAAAACTAATAGGAAAATGTCTGTACCTTTGACTCCGGGTTCCTGTAATTTATTGAGGCGACGTAGTGTGTCTAAGATTCCCCGTTTTAACCCCACCCTTACGTCCACCCACCCAGGTCAAAGACGGAATATAGAGAAGTCAAGTCAAGCCAGCGAGTCAGCACAACATAGAAAATCCGACGAAGATTCTTTCATCTAGGGTATTTAAGAAAGTAGTTCTCTAAAATAATCTGATATCTTGTTTAATTATACCAAGATTAAACTGTACTGTCTTAGGTGAAACGTAAGTTATCCCTCACTCTTTTACTTTCGAAACGGAAACGTAACCACTATTTTGTCTACACTTTCAATAGAACCTTAGTTGGTGGGTCTCGTACGTGGATAAGAACAAGAGGAGAATTTTCCTGTGAACCCGTTTTCGTAGTCTATTTTGGTCCGAAGAGAGATCTCTGTCACGAACAGATTCTTTTGTTTGTTTGTTTTTTTGTTGGGGGTAAGAGGGGGAATTTTATTTGGATCTACCAAATGACAGATCTTTTCTTTCCACCATTATCCTTTTAAGATTTATAAAAGAAGAAGTTGGTTTAACATTTATTAAAAATACTTTCGGTCAAAGGACCCATCTATAAATTAAATTTTCTCAAAAAGTGACAGAATTATAAGTATACAAATTTATTTCTTATTAACTAGTACAAGATCTCTAACACGGGTAGGAATAAAAAAACCGTGAGTATATGAACACCTTTTTATCATTCAGTTCAATCAAAAAGAGGAATGTAAATATAAGGAGTTAAAAAAAAAGTCTCAAATTATAAATCCACTAACGAAAATGAACCGTGATAACCCTTTGTGACGGTCAGGTCTAGGTTTATAAAAATGTACGTTGACGTTGTTGTTTTAACACGAGACGATTCGAGGAAACTAAATATCTCGAAGTTTTTTTAACCTAAAGTCTACGCTAAAACGGTTCAACATTTGGTTCATCAGAATTAAATTTAAAAAGGACTGTTCTTGCGATTAAGAAGTAGACTCTATTTCATAAAGTCATAAAAGTGTGTGTATTTTATTCCAGAGATTTAACGTAAGTTCGACCATAATAAGCATCATACCGAAAAAATCATGAAACTATACGTTGTATTTGCATGTTATAAAAGTGACCATCTCAGGGGGACCTTACTGATCCTCTTTCAAATGTGGTGACTCAGATCAATATTAAAATATGATTTTTGTGATCAGTCGTAATAAAATATACTTTCGACACCTACGGTGAAATTCAAGTATTTTCTTTCGACTTAAAAGTTTAATTACAGTACCTTAAGGAGATTCCTGGTATGTTAAATATCTTTATTATTCGTAGATGAATGGAAAAATTTTCCACTTTAATTGTTATTATAGAAGATATCAGTACCTTCTTAAACTACATACTGTGAGCTAATGAATAGTACACCAACAATTTTATGTGAAATTTTTCTACCGTAAAGTTTAGTTTACTCTTTCTAATTTAATAAGTCGTTTAGTACAACCTGACTTGTCGATGGTAACCTGATTTCTATTTGAGGTGAAATTATAACAAACGGTCTTATTTAGGATCTTTATAATTTTAAATTTATTTTACTTCCTTTTCATTTCTTCTTTGTTTACTTATTAATATAAGTAAACTAGCTATACATTCTGAAGTTATTTAACAAGTCAATACTAATAAGGTTACCCTTCCCGAAAGACTCGTCCTGTGGTTTCCTTACTACCAACTGTCTATAGTCGTGTAGTCCTTTTTTCCACAACGTAATTTTTCGTGGTGTTCGTTTGTATTTCGTTTATTTTTAAACTCATATTTGAAGTTTTATAAACTGAGTTGTTTTCTATTGTATAAGACATTTACTTTACGACAACGTTAGTTATTCTACTGATGTGGAACTATTTTTTAACGAGTTATGAAAAAGATCATATCTATTGTTGAAACGTCTAATTTTTAATACTTTATTAAACAATGTTAAAGGGGTGAAAACTCTAACAGTACTTAATAACATCACTCACTATCGAACCCACAATACCATCTTTCTTTATGTTTGGGAGACCTCTTGTTGTAAGACTTTAGATCTTTAAGATGAACCCCTTCAATGTGATATCCTTTTTTAATCCCTACAAGGAATTTTGTATTCAAGTTCATTAACGTTATTATATATATTATTGACTTCAAACTTTTGTTAAACTAAATATCTTTGTAATCTAATAAACCTCTATTATATCTTATATATTACTTATAAAGGTTTGTATTTTTTACGATACCTTTTTCATAGAATTTATCATATTTTCAATAAGTACAATATTACACTTAAATATTTGGATCAACGTTTTATTATACTTGTTGTACCAATGTATAAAAAACTCATACACACATACATTCCTCTATTAGAGGGGGTGCGTTTATATATACTCTTTGTTTCAATATACAACTCACCAAAAGAGAGGAAAAGAAGGAAAATCAAAGTACAAAGGATAATAGGAGTACTAACATATAACGGAAACATTGATTTTTTTTTTACTAAAATTAGTATAAAATTATATTAACAAATGAGAAAATACCTTCATGTATGTATGACACTTGTAGGTTATCCACACTTTTAAAAACTGGTGTAGAAAACTAGTTTTAAGTTTTTTTACCCACGATGTGTGACTATAAAATCACAGGAACGACATTTTCAGAATATTGTTAAAATATAGGATACATATTGTTAAACTCTGTGTACGTACGATTACCGGTGCTCAGTTGAGAATGAACAAAGGTTCGAGACCCTTTTATCTTCGTTTACTATGAGAATTACCACCTTCACTGTAAAAATACTTTTGGGTCCTGTTGTGAATTTAATAGTCGATAGGAAGAAAACACAAAAAGAAATCTCCCAGTGTCATAATAAAATTGGTTCCAATCGACCCCCGAAAACAACAACAACAACAAAAAAGGACCGGAGTATAACAACCATACCTTTCATTAAATTTGAAATACCAGGTAAACTTCGTTCTAATAAATGTAGACACACCGTTACAGACACACGAACGTACATTAAATATGAGATGAAGATAATGAAGAGTTTAAGGGGGTGAATCAACTTAAATAATGGTAACATTTGAACGAACGAAGTGAAACCAATCAATCTTTAAACTTTTTTAAATTTCAAAAGATTGATTCCTGATTGTTGTAAACACACACACACACGTGCGAACAAAACACTATATAAAACAAACCAAACCAAAAATTGAAAAATCACAAACCTTGAATCGAAAAGTGACACCTACTTGTTAGGTGTTATTGATAAGACTACAATATATACCATAATTACTTAGACAAATCTATAATGAAATGTATAAATGTGATTTTCATACGGATACCACCTATAGTGTCCATTTTATAAGGAAACTTTTTCATGTCGAAATTAGTTATTCCGTTGTTAAGTAAATAATAAGTCTAATCGTAAGGTATCAAGTCAAGTCAAGTCAACGAGTCAGCATAGACTGAGAAACGCTGGGGTACTTAACGTCGTGTGGTCCGGGGGGACAGGTAGTGGTTGAGGGCCTCAAGTGACTCTGAGTGCAGGTAACTCAGCCACTACGGTAGGTCGGTAGAGTAGGAGACAGCAGGGGAAGAGGAGGACGGGAGTCAGGGAAGGTCACAGTCAGAAAAGGTTACTCAGTTGAGAAACGTACTCCACCGGTTTCATGTAGGGTATCGAAATCATGTTGTAACTAAAATTAAGGTCTTGGAACTCAAGATCTTAAAACCAAATCGTATGAAATTTTGTTCTTGTTTAAAAGAGTGTCATCAATCTCGGTATACGAATTTATCAGTACAGAGGTTTGTATTCTAGTAATTTCCAGGGACCTATTACATAAACTCTTTTCGTTACTTACCCCAAGTTAGGAACCCAGTCCCTGTAAGGAACCTCTTCCCTTACCGTTGGGTGAGGTCATAAGAACGGACCTTTTTAGGTACCTGTCTCCTCGGACCACCCTAGTTCAGGTACCTTAGTGTTTCTCAGTCTGTTCTGACTCGTCGATTACGAAAAGTGAAAGTACTCTAGTAACGTAAGATAGATTTACTCAGGACTGTTTTAACACACAGTAAAGACCACACACATCGGTACTTTTTACAAAAATTCACGATAGGTAGAAGTCACAGACACTAGAGTGTTCTACGAACAACCTCCTTTTTTTAAATTTCTGGGAAGGTCAGAACCCCTACATGTCATGATGACTTTTGGGTAGGTACGCAGACAGGAGGGGTGTAGTACTTAAAGACAGAGGTGTACCACTGGACCATCTCTTCCACACTGGTAACTAGGTCTATCTGGAAATGAATAAAAAGTGTAAGGATTACAAAGGTATTAAATTTTAGGGTACCGGGAGAGAGGGAGGTCCGAAATGAGACGGACACGGATTCTAAGGACAAAGTAGGTTACTACTTCAAAGGTGGTCATGATAAAAAGAAAATAATTTTAATTTGTTTTTTTCAATTGACAAGTTTTCCCCTTCAACTCCGTTTAGTATTATAAGTTTCTTTAAACCCCTCTTGTTGGTTTTTTCTACTTTCTATAAGTGAAGGAGGGTAGGATTCAGTGATTCTTTTGTCCTAATGAGTTTCGGGATCACTAAGATAGACCCCAGTAGAAAGAAAGGTAATCCTTCCTATCTCACTCCAATATACCAAATATGTCCCTTCACTGACTATGACCCTATCTCCCAACCCCCCCGACACTTTGGTGTGGAAGACGTCTTTATTTTTTACCGGGACGACATACCAAAATTTTTTTTAATAAGACCTTCTTTAAAGAGAAAACAAGAAGAGTCACCGTAAACTAGGTCCATTCTCTTGTTCCAATGACTCGTTCCGAGATTAACAACCGGAAGGACAAAAGTAGTTCCGAAAGTTCCATCGTGAAGGGACCTCCGAGTCTAGTTTCTTAGACGGACGTCAAGTCCTCTAGTCTCAAGCGAGAGACGCAACTGTTCTAGGAGACCTTTCCCTTACCGATGAGATCATGAGAACGGACCTCTTAAGGTACCTGTCTCCTATGTCCGTCCGATGTCAGGTACCCCGACCCTTCTCAGTCTATGTTGACTCATACGTTCGTAAAAAAAAAAAGAAAACCAATACAAAAGTAGTTGAAGACACTTTGAACACCGAAATACATAAACCAAAGATAACTGTGGACTTAGGTTAAGTTAAAGATGGTTTTATCTACTTCTTGTTTATCTTACGTCAGACATTTTGTCACAAAAATGACATCTCTCACCAAAGAAAATTCTAAAGTAACACACAAAATATATTTACGAGGACGACGATTCAGTTAAATCAGCACAGACTGAGACACGTTGGGATATCTGTTGTCGGGTGGTCCGAGGGGGCTGGGACTCTAAGAGGTCCGTTCTTGTGACCTCACCCAACGGTAAAGGAAGAGGTTTCGTACCTTCACTTTTCACTTTCCCTTCAGCGAGTTAGCACAGACTGATCATCGTTGGGGTACCTGACGTCGGATGGTCCGAGGAGGCAGGTACCCTAAAAGGTCCTTCTCATGACCTCACCCCACGGTAACGGAAAAGGTTTTACGAGGACCACATCGTAATTTTAGAACCGAAGACCCAGTTCTTCAAAGAGGGATTCGGACTAAGTATAGGAGTTGACGTAACGAGTGATGATTAAAAGAGAAAAAATTTACAACTTGTTAACAGGAGTGGATGAAGGACAATGAATTTAACACGTTTTCGTAAAGGTATCCTCCTTAAGTATTCATTCTAGGATATCGTAAGACAAGAGATCTTACTATATCGTCGAAAAAATAATAAACCCTCTATTCCAAGAGTTTTATTTAATTGGCCCTCACCCCGTTCCATCTCTCTTCGTCTTGATAGTCAGATGTTTACGTAGACATCCTGTAATACTACTTTTAACTACATTACGGAGGTATCTAGAGGAACCGTGGACAACTTGACAACATGAATGGGTAATCATGAGGTAAATCATGATCTTCCGTCAATTATTTAAGAAGGAAGGACAAGTCCTTTAACTGATTTTCTGTGTTTTAATCGAAAATTTAAAATTTCTTAATTCTAGATCTGCCAACTAAAGAAAAGGAAATAAGTAGATGGAACTCTTACTCCAGACCTGGGACGAGAAACGTGTCGACCTTGGCTATCTAGGAGTCTGGAGTCTGAAACGAAGGTTTTCCACATTTAAACAGGAGAGAGTCTAAATGGAACGTCGTTAAGAGTCCTTTTTGGTCCGAACCTACTATCAGATCCGGAGTCCGGGGTCTCCGGTTTCTCCAGTCCAAAAACACAATCCTATCAAGTACCTGAAAATTTTTTTTAAGAAACAGACTATTTTCTTATGTGTCAAGTGTGATGTGGGACTTTACATCCGTGTTTCCACATTGAAAAGTTTTCCCTGTAGAAATACCGAAGGTATCTCTAAGATATACCGATAAGACTTAAATTCTTTGGTTTTCTGTTTAACACGTTTTTTACATTACGTTCCCCGAGTAACATCGTGTCAGGGTCACACTCTTAGTGTAGGACAACAACGAATCAGTGAGTCAGCACAGGTTGAGAAACGCTGAGGTGCCTGAGATCGGGCGGTCCGAAGAGACAGGTACCCTAAAGGGTCCGATTTTATGACCTCACCCAACGATAAGGGAAGAGGTCCCCTAGAAGGACTGGGTCCTTAGTTTGAATACAAAGGACGAACCGTCTACCTAAGAAATGGTGACTCGGTGGACCCTTCGAACTTTTGGTCCGTATATAACTTCATATTTTTAGCTTTGAGAGTCAACCATTCTGAATACATATTGTTGAATACTTTGCAAAATTATTATTCTAGGTATACTTAGAGAAATTAACTATACTCTCTGTGATTCTCCTTTTTGAAGATCATGTCTCTTCCTGTTCCAATCTTGACGTCACTCAAAAGTAACGAACAACAACAAATTGTCACATACATAAATAAACAAATACTACAGATAACGTAAGTGTTTTTTTAACAATAAGAAAAAAGATTTAACTTCGTATCAACTAAATGTTACAACACAAACAAAGTACATATGTCGGTTCACTGAGTCAATATATAGTGTCTAAGAAAAAGTCTAAGAAGAGATGATACCCAATAATGTTCTATAACTCATCTCAAGGGATACGATATATAATACAGAAACAACCAATAGATAAAATACGTGTCAAATCATCACAGATATAGGTAATTAGGGTTTGAGGATTAAATAGGGAGGAGAGGGAAAGGTGAAACCATTGATATTCAAATAAAAGATACAGACACCCAAATAAAGACAAAACATTTTTAAAAGTAAACACAGAAAACAAAAATTAAAGTACATATTCGTTATAGTAAACTATAAACAGATTCTTTATAAATAATAAGCAAAAATTTAACGAAACAAAAATTAGCCTCCTATTAACGAAATGTTATAACACAACCAAAGGCGGTATGTTGTTGCACTTAGTCGGAATTTACATGTGTGCAGGGGAGGGAGGACTTGTAAGGAGGATGGGGGGTGGGGTAGATCCAACATTGTCTCGTAGTCATAATAAGAATATATATAAGTATCCTTCTAAATTTAGAAGTAGAGGTGGTGAGGTGAGAGGGTATTTTGAAAACATTTCTTACGGAGGCTAATCCGTTTAGGTTGTCTTATTTAATAACCCAAAAAAAAGGAGGTTGTAGTCCCACAGAGTTGTAGGAGGGATCCAAGACGTTGCCATCATTAGATGTTTTTTGAGGGCGTAGATGAAATCCTGTTCTCTTAAATATAGAGGATTTGTTCTTACGGGGTAATAGTAGACTCCGTGGGTCTTTGACACCTTCTTGGTGTACTTTCCTTCCGTACACAAAAGAAATTCAGGAGGAGTTCCGCCGGACGTGGGTAGACAACTCATAAACATATAAGTTAAAAACTTTTTTATGAGATATATCTCTTATCTACATCCGACCCCCCTTTGTTTTACTTATGTCAAAATTGACAGAAAAGTAAAATCAAGGTCGGTAAAGATGACATATGACAAAATTTGCGGAAAATCACTTTAACGAACACGAAAGAAAACCCTACGAAAAGGATCTTTAATGACGACGACGACGACGACGATTCAACGAAGTCAGCACAGACTGAGACACGCTGGGGTATCTGCCGTCGGGTGGTCCGAGGGGGTAGGGACCCTAAGAGGTCCGTTCTTGTGACCTCACCCAACGGTAAAGGAAGAGGTTTCGTACTTGTACTTTTCACTTTCACTTCTACGAGTCAGCATAGTCTGAGAATCGCTGGGGTACCTGCCGTCGGGTAGTCCGAGGAGGCGGGTACCCTAAAAGATCCGTTCTCATGACCTCAGTCAACGGTAACGGAAGAGGGGATCTTTAATGATGGATGATGAATGCGGTAGGAATTCTATAAAGAAAACTGTAGTACCCCCACGTATATATTCTTTTAATTTAAAGAGAAATTATCACTACCGTGCAAAAAGATTGTAAATTCTTATGAGGTAATGACAATTAACAAGATTTTATGAGAGGAACAACGTAATTTGTCATGTGGTTGTGGTTCAAAAAGAAACATAAATAGGAAACCAAACCACAAACTTAAGGTAAAGAGATTTAACTGAAGAAAATATTCCATTACCGTTTACGACAAAAGATTCCGGTTTCGGTGAATAAATGGAAGGTCATTTCAGACTCACTTGAGGCCCTCAACCACTACCTGTCCCTCCGGACCGCACGACTCTAAGTACCCCAGCGTTTCTCAGTCTGTGCTGACTCGCTGACTTGACTTGACTGACTTCCTATTTGAATCTTACGAAAACTTGAAAACGTTTTCACAATGGTTCCACAGACCCGAAGGGTCAACCGAGTCACCATTTCTTGGACGGACGGTCACGTTCTCTCTGTCCGCTACCTCCAAGTCAGGGACCCAGCCCTTCTAGGGAACCTCTTCCTTTACCGTTGGGTAAGGACACAAGAACGGACCTTCAGGGCACCTGTCCCCTCGGACCGATGTCAAGTACCTCAACGTATCTTAGTCTGTACTGACTCACTGATCTCAAGTACACCAACGTATCTTAGTCTGTACTGACTCACTGATTCGTGTAGTACGTGGTTCCACGGGTACGATAACCCATCGTTAAATGTCTATTAACAATGGACTCGTTCTCTCGGTGATCATCCCATTTAGACCCAGAAGTTCTTACTCAAGGGTCTCCTACTACGTTTCGAAAGACGTCGAGGGCATTTACGAAAGATAAACAGTAATTGTAACTCGTGAGTCGTCTGAAAGATAGACTAATGAATTCCGTTTGACTCACAGTCCCTGACCTGGTGAGAACTTTGCCCGGGTCACTTTCGGCCCCTGAGTAGTCCACGATGGATAAAACGGTGGATTTCTTTTAAGACCAGAATCATTATTTTACGGAAACCTGCTCTCGGATCTCCAAAGACCCCCGAACGAGTATTCCCGAGTACACATAGGTAATGGTTCCAAAGACTATACAGTACTGAGAAAAGGAACCTGAGTCGAGTCGATAAGTCAGATAGTTTTTTATGTGATGTAAACTGTAACAAGATCCATGACATAATTTATTACGTGGATATTACGAAATTTTTTAACTATAAGAGTAAGGTGATTTTCTAATAATTTCTCGTAGTTAACATACGGATCGTGATAATACTTCTCTATATTCTTTTAGTTTTCCTAAGGAAACGGAAACACCAAAAAGTAGACCAACTTCTTTTTCTATAAGTATAACTTTTGATAATACTTTATGTCTTGTCGTGGGAAAAGAGGTAAGATATTTTGAAATGAAGGAAAGGTATTTAATTTTTTTTTTAACATAAGTTAAAGATACTTTAATTTACAAAGACCCTGTTACGGCTATTACTTTTATTGGTTCTAGGTTTCGTTAAAAGTTTTACAAGAGAAAAGGTACTTGGGACTAGAAAGAACTCACCGACTCTCTCGTCTTTCGGAGAATGAGACCGATAAAACTCAAAAGGATTAAAATTCGGATTTGATATTTAGTTATAGAAATATCGGTTAATACAATAAAATTAAGAAAAGTTTTCGTAGTGAAAACGTCTAACTTACACAAAGTCTCTTCGGTGACTTTGAGTCTCCTTCAACTCAAGGACCGAGTCTTTCTCCATAGAGTTTGTCAAACTTAAGACAAGGTGGACCTACTCGTAACCAAACTGTAACTTTCTCCTAATTCCAAACACACAAAGACTTCGCGAAAAAAACAGAATCTAAATAGAACAGGAAGTTAAACAAGGACAAAGACTCGAACAAAAATTGGTAACAAGTGACTGAGGAGTCCTGGATAGAAAACACGTAGAGTGTTCTTCTTCAACTTATAAAGACAAGTTAAGACAACGTAAACTTCGACGTAAAACAGAGTGAGATGTTCTTTTTAGATCCTATAGGTTAACCGATCCCGGAGAAAATTAGACTCGAATAACCTGTTTCGATAAATTGAACCAGAGACAAAAGGTCTTGTGTCTTCTGTTCTTGTAATCGCACAAACATACCGGAAGTACAAGTATCTGTCCTAAAGAACAAAAGGACATAGATTGGAGACTTTGTCACAAGTGTGAGATGACATTCTGAACTCTGTGTAAACTTAGGTCTTTTATAACTAAAGTAGTGACGGTACAACAACTTTAGTATTTTGCTGTATTAGTCTCACGTCTTTCGGTTTAAAATATTTGTGGGATTGCATACCGTGTACTGATTCACTATTTAGAACTGTGCAAATGGTTTGTTTCACTTTTAGAAGTAAACAGAAGCTTTTCTCTTCACGAGGGTACACAAGCCTGTAGACATGTCAGTTGTACACCGTTAATGACACGCTTTTTATCCTAGTGACATTGACGACAACATTTAATGCCGGAGTAACTAATCATAGAAGGGAGAGGTTGAGAGGCGAAGTAGTGTTTATTCCTCTGTGTGTGTGAGTACCGGAGACTTCTCTAAAAGGGGTTTGACTAAATTTAAATTTAAGTCTAAACAAGGGTCGTCCGAGAGGATGTCGTAATGTGTCAGAGACGAAAAACGAATTCCTATAGACCTCATAAAGAGTGTATGGCAATCACATACAAATGAATTCGTGATTTTAATTTATGTGTATTACTTCTGTAGACACCGTTTGTCTTAATTATTCACCTTATGGTATAACGACACTTCTACATATAAGTTGTTCGTGCCCTACGTGTGGCAAGAGAGACCTTGAACCGTAAGGAGTGCACAACGACTCTTAAAAACTTACCTAGGGTTCACTAAAACCACAGATCCCTAACGAATGACTCCGACCTTTGGAGGGGTTCTTCGAGTAGAGCAATTTCGCAAAGGTCAAGGAGTACATTCTGAAAGCTAGTACTTTGACATTACGCTATGTGTGCAATACTGCAAACCCTTTAACTAGTTTACTCCTATTCTTTTACGGTTAACAATGAATGAGACTTTTTCTAAGAAGAAGCTCAAGGAAAGACAAAAGGGAGGTGTAATTGATCTGGATTACATCCCAACTAATAAAAAGTCCTATAGAGACTCCCGTATAAGGGTTTAACGGGGTGATGCAGATAGTCTCAACGAACCTTTTCATTTCTTTATTTCATGTTTCGTTAGTAGGTACTCGACATGGGTCTAAGATATATTTATATACCTAACTAATAAATACGGTAAAGACAGTTCGGACACAAACAGAAATAAAGTGTTCGTTTAAAGTATATTACGACCTCTACGATGTTTCGGACTGACTCCATCTCTTTACCGTAAATCGGAAACTTGGACAACATCCCCCTTTAATTTGACTTCGAGTCTAAGTAAAGGAAGTACGGCGGGGATCTTTTTTCTCCCGTGGTCGACTACACACATATCATCACGTAGGCCGGAATCCTTCACTCCGACCAAGACGACTTCCCTTATATAGTATGTCTGCCCGAGACCTATTTGTTTGAGCCAGAATTGGTCTCAAAAGAAGTACTACAGGATTGTCACACCGAGGTGGTCTTCCAGACCGACTTTCCAACGATCCTACTGAACTGTATAAGTGGGTTTAAAGTAGTGGGCAGGTAGGAGACTAACCACGTACATACTGTGGACGTTTCAGCGAAGTCAGCACAGACTCAGACGGTGGGATACTCGGCATCAAACGGTCCGAGGAGACAGTTACCTTAAGCTGTCCATTCTTATGGCCTTACACAACGGTACGAGAGAAGGTCCCCTAGAAGGGGTAGCTCCCTGTCTTAAGATGTAACCGTCCGTCTAAGAGATAGTGGTCGCGGTGGACCCTGTCGTTACGAATTCCATTTATTGTGTGTTTCCCCTTTAGAACCCGGTCTTAAATCGTGTGGACAAAAAGGATTAGAGTATTCCCACATCGGACTTAATTTCGTAAAGGAGTCCTGTGCGGAAGTTCAACGTAAAAAAAAAAATTAGATGGGAGGAAGTCTGGGACCTATTTTTGAGATAAAAGGTCGAAGGAACGAAAGAGGTGAGGTCTCTTAAGGTACTTGTAGTGTCTAGTGTGGGTACTTTCCACTCGGACGAGACTCTTAACGGGAGGAGAGGAGAGTGACAAGTTCAGAGACGGGTCAATCCTACTTTTACAATCATCGAGTCAGCACGGATTGAGAAACACTGGGGTTCCTGACATCGGGTGGTCCGATGAGACAGGTACCCTAAGAGGTCCGTTCTTAGGACCTCACCCAACGGAAAGTGAAGAAGTCCCTTAGAAGGGTTGGGTCCCTAACTTAGGGTCCAGAAGACATAACTTCCGTCAAAGACTGTTTTAAAGGGTTCAAGACCAGTAGTAATCCGGGAGCTATATCCTCTGTTACATTCATCTAAAAAAAAAAAAGACCTCCATAACTGAATATACTTCTTAAATTGTAGAAATGTGAATGTCGGTTAGTAATTTTTCACCTTTCCCTTTCTCGTCTCTTGTCTGGAGACTACCCGTGAGTAGGCCCCGACGTGACTTTTCCGTCTCAACCCCCTACCACCATGACGTGATTTCTGTAGAGAGAAGTTAGGAGTCGTGGGGGACTCTACCTACCTTTTAAATGTCTACTACTTTGACTTCGAGTATCTGTCAGGCACCCTCTAAGACTCGAACTTATAATACAAACAGATTTAAGTTTCGAGAAGAGATAGGAAATCTACCGAAGAACAAAAATCACTAAATGTTTTTTTTATTTTGTTTTACTTTTATCGGGACGGATATCGAGAAGCAGCTTCTTAGAATGGTCGTGTCGTCTTCCGATTAAAACACTTTGTACCCGACACTCCATTGTCTTAAGAGGTTACGGTCTTCACTACAACCGTTAGTTTTATGACCCACTTTCTAGTTTGATCGACCGTTTCCCCATATATTTAACTAGGTTTGACAGGAAAAGGTACTGAACGGAGTACAGGTCACTTCAGTCACAAAAATTGACGTATTTCCCGACTCTAATCACGAACCGTGGGTCTTCTAAGAATCAAGGGACCTCAATCCCAGGGTCTGCATTGTGTCCTGTGGATCAATTTAAACTTAAAGTCTATTTGTGTACTTACTGAAAAATCATATTCATATAGGGTGTGTCATAATCCCTTTATGAACTTAATTTTATAGAAAAAAAAAAAATTGTGGTTTCAGTTTAAATCGACCCGTAGGTCATAAAATGACCATTAGGATGGACCTACTCTATTTATCGTTTCAGTAATCCACAACCTAACATTAGTATGAGGTAGATCTCTTCCTGTCGAAGGAGAAAGAATATGCACCTTGTCATGGATGAAGTGTCCGCCGGTCCTTCGGATATCCGTTACCGTATACATTTCGTAAACCATATACCATCCTCCAATCGTGTCGTTTACCTTTACAAATAAAGGGTTAACAAATTACTAAAACTTCCAGTTTCCGGGGAACCTTGACAGAGATTCAACTGTATGTATATCCCGTCCTTTTCCTCTTGGTCGACGACGAGTTTTATCAAAGTCGTCTGAGATGTTTTGACGTACACACACACAATCAACGACTCAATCACAGGTTGAGAAACCCTGGGGTCCCTGACACCTGGTCGTCTGAGGAGACAGGTGCCCTAAGAGGTCCGTTCTCTTCACCTCACCCATCTGTAAAAGAAGAGGTCCCCTAGAAGGGTTGGGTCCCTAGTTTGGAACCAGAGGACACAACGTCTCTCTAAGAAATAGTAGACTCTATGGTCCCTTCGTGGAAACAGCACCGAATTTGATGTCGAGAATTCTTGTCTTTCGTACACATGTAACACCATCCACGATAAAATTTGTCACTATACATACCTTAGTACCTTAGAAGAGTCATTGGAATACTTCAATGGTGGGAGTCAAACTGTTTGACCCTTCGGTTCTGCGTCTTCTCGTTTCAGTGACCGAGACCCTCAGAGAGTGACGTGTTTTCGATTTGTCTTGGGTGTTCGAGACCCAAGAAGCAGTCCCGGTCTGAGAGATACCCCAACACAGTACCAGACCGTAGACGACGAAGGGTATCGTAGACTTCCAATTCTCAATATTCTTCTTACCGGTTCTGTCACACTAAAGTTTTGACGGGTTTCTACTGTTTATAATTAGAAGGGACATTTCGGGTCCTCACCAACGGTCCCCTGGGTCAAAGACCGACACTTTGACTTATGACCAACACGGGTCTTATAATAGACTTCGAATACACACTACTACCTCTACCACTGTGGTCGTCATGAAACGTCACGGAGGGTGGGTTTGTAGACAGGAATTTAAGCAAGAAGAACGAAGACTCTTGTAGGAAACCGTAGGTCCGGAACGGTCCATCCTTACCCGAGTTATTCGGTCTCGACGGAGTCTTAGATATGGCGTTTCCTCGTCGGCGGGAGGTGACACGGTTGCTAGTCGACTAATTGACTTATAATCTCCAGATTTCTGGGAGGAACCTACGTTTACCTAAAGTTAATCCTGAGAAGAAATATGACAATCCTTTATTACAAATAAAATTTTGTGGTAATTTGATGGTTTGAACGTTCTTGTAGTTTAGTTATATGTCTCTTATTAACTGCCTCAAGCCTTCCTTGGTATGACACATTTTATAGGACCTAAACAAAGGATCCGTTTCGAAACCGAAACGACGTGCCCTTCTGTCACTACGAAAAGGACATCGTTCTGAGTTCCGGTTCCTCCTTCTTACCTTGATTTCTATGTCTTTCCTACACGAGTACTAGGAAGTTCCGGAAGGGTCAACCACTCTACCATTTTTTTTTTTTTTTTTTTTTTTTTTTAGTGGACAATTACGACCTCTGCGTCCTTTTCTCTCGGGTTAGGGACCCAGTCCTTCTAGGGGACTTCATCCTTTACTGATGGGTAGGGTCACAAGAACGATCCTCTTAGGATACCTGTCTCCTCGAATGATCCGATGACAGGTACCCCAGTGTTTCTCAGTCTATACTGACTCACTGTTATATGTGTACGTCCTAGGAAGTTGTATTAAACACGAAGTAATACCTTTCTAAGGTTCCAAAACTCGACCTCTTTGGTTTCGACTCTTTGTTTAGACATACTTGATGGTACGTCCCCTTGGAACTCGAACAACGAGAAACTGTAAATACCTCTAGGGTACTCTTTACGAATGTCTTTCGTATCGAATAGGTAGAGAGGGGTTTGAGATTTAACATAGACGGGGACACACGTACGATTCAGCGAAGTACGTACAGGCTGAGAAACTCCGGGGTAACTGTCATCGGGAGAGGATTCTCTCTTCTCATTTTTTCAACCGAATTCTGAGTTGTAAGTTTTTTGATTTTAGTACCGTAGACCGGGGTAGTGAAGTACCGTTTATGTACCCCTTTGTTACCTTTGTCACAGTCTGAAACAAAACCCCCGAGGTTTTCGTGACCACTACCTGTCCCTCCGGACCGTACGACGTTAAGTACCCCAGCGTTTCTCAGCCTGTGCTGACTCGCTGACTTGACTTGACTTGTCTTGACTTTTCGTGACGTCTACCACTAACGTCGGTACTTTAATTTTCTGGGAACGGGGAACCTTCCTTTCAATACCGGTTGGATCTGTCGTATAATTTTTCGTCTCTGTTATGAAACGGTTGTTTCCAGGTATATCAGTTTCGATATCAAAAAACTCATCAGTACATTTCTACACTCTCAACCTGGTATTTCTTTTGACTCGTGACTTCTTGACTACGAAAACTTGACATCACAACCTCTACTGAGAACTCTCAGGGAACCTGACGTTCTTCTAGTTTGGTTATGTAGGAGTTCCTATAGTCAGGATCTGAAAGTAACCTTTCTGACTACGACTTCGACTTCGAGGTTATGAAACCGGTGAACTACGTTTCTCGACTGAGTAACCTTTTCTGGCACTATGACCCTTTCTAACTTCCACCCTTCTCTTCCCCTTTTGTCTCCTACTCTACCGACCTACCGTAGTAACTGAGCTACCTGTACTCATACTCGTTCGAGGTCCTCAACCACTACCTGTGCCCTCGGACCGTACGACGTCAGGTACCCCAGTGTTTCTCAACCTGTGCTGACTCGTTGACTTTCTCCTCTCACTTTTTCAACTGAATTTCGAGTTGTAAGTCTTTTGCTTCGAGTACCGTAGGCCAGGGTAGTGAAGTACCCTTTATCTACCCCTTTGTCACCTTTGTCACAGGCTGAAATAAAACTCCCCGAGGGTTTAATGACGTCTACCACTAACGTCGGTACTTTAATTTTCTGCGAATGAGGAACCTTCTTTTCAATACTGGTTGGATCTATCATATAAGTTTTCGTCTCTGTAATGAACCGGCTGATTTCAGGCAGATCAGTTCCGATACCAAAAAGGTCACCCGTACATACCTACACTCTCAACCTGACACATCTTCCGACTCGTGGTTTCTTAACTACGAAAACTTGACACCACAACCTCTTCTGAGAACTCTCAGGGAACCTGATGTTTCTCTAGGTTGGTCAGGTAAGACTTCCTCTAGTTGGGACCCTAAAGAAACCTTCCTTACTACGATTTCGACTGCGAGGTCATGAAACCGGTGGAGTACGCTTCTCAACTGAGTAACCTTTTCTGAGACTACGACCCTCCTTAACCCCCGTCCTCCTCTTCCCCTGTTGGCTTCTACTCTACCGACCTACCGTAGTGCCTGAACTACTTGCACTTAGACTCACTTGAGGCCCTCAACCACTACCTGTCCCTCCGGACCGCACGACACTAAGTACCCCAGCGTTTCTCAGCCTGTACTGACTCGTTGACTTTACTTGACTTGACTTGACTCGTTGACTTGACTTGACTTGACCTGACATCGGGTGTTTCAAGGAGAAGGGTACCCTAAGAGGTCCGTTCTTATGACCTCACCCAACGGTACGGAAGGAGGTCTCCTAGAAGGACTAGGTCCCTAACTTGGGTAGAGGACACCGAGGACGTAACGTCCGTCTAAAAAATGGTGACTCGGTGGTCCCTTCGGGATAGACGGGTGACCCAGTTGGGTTTAGTTTCTTCCGAACCATAAGTTCAACGTGGTAGAAAGAGAGGAGAGGTTCTATTAAACAATTGGTATCCGGTGTGATCCTAAGAACCTCTTTTATAGGGTCGTTTCGAGAACGTTCCTCTTTGACCACCCTCCAACGGAACTTGGAAGAAATGAGGTCTTGTGTCACAGGGTAAATACTCTGTGGGGTCCTCCTTCACGTCCAGGTTTTAGTCGCAGTCATGATCAACATTTAGGTTTCGTGACCATTAATGAGGAAAGTACCTACTATACGTGATATTTAGATTTTTGTGCATAGGGAAAAGGAACCGAGGATCTTTTCATTTTAGGTCGAGAACTTAGACGGGTCCCATATTTATTCCCGTAACACCGGTTAGAACAATAATCCGAGTGAAACAGTGACATAAAAAACAGTGAAACTAAAATTAAGTAAATGAGATAATGATATTCATGAGAAATACGGTCAGTTTTGTGACGCAAACACCCTCTTCTGTAATTCCCTTCCATCGTTCCTTTCTTCTTTCCTTCCTTCGTTTTTCTCTTCCTTCCTTCTCTCCCTTTTCGTCATCGTTGAAGTCTACTCTTCCCTATATTCTCATAGTACATATGACCTAACGATATATTATACTACATAATTGTGATAACCACCACGAGATATAACTGTCGTAAAAATGATAAAGATAGTCACAATCATAAGGAAAAATAAAACTTCCACCTCTCGCCACCCTCCTCCTTCTCCACCAGTAATTCGGTCTGGGGTCGACGAGATGCTATTGTCCACAATATTCCGACTAACATATTGACCCCTTCCCCCGGAGTCCTCCCAGGTACCGAGTCCAGGGCGTCGATTACGACCCCGACCACAACGGAGGTCCAGACAGAAGGAGGTACGTGCACAAGAAAAGTCGTAGGATATCTGTTGTTCCAGGTTCAGGTCGAAACAGACAAACAAAACGTAAGGAGTGGGTAGTGTCTTTCCTAGGTTTTCACACCGGAGACTATGAATAAAGTGTAAAGTTTGAGACCCCTCCGAAGGGAACTAGGTGTGTCCGAGGAAAGGACAAGAAGACTTTAGTGACGTGTGTACTGTGACGCAAGAATTGAGATAAAGGTAGTCGGCCCTCATAGGACTCTTGTCACCGTACCGACGGAAAAAGTCACGAAACAGACACCACGGAGGGTCTTAGGGACCGACCACTCGTCTCGATCACTATTTACAACTGATTCATTTACGTCTCATGTACCTTTTAGACTTCGACGGTCCCGACACTTAAAGTGTCAGAGAAAAGAGATGGTGGAGGAGAAGATGACGTCCACTTCCCTATAGCAGGAAGAACAGTACTGATCCGGACGGGTGACTGTTTCACAATGTAGGAAACGGAGGAATTTGTAGAATAAAAGGACGGTCGTAAAAGTTTGAGAGTGGAGAATGGGACCCAGAGGATGACCATTTAAGTGTGTAAGGACCCACTGAACACAGGTCACCAGGAAGTGGGTCTGACTAGTAGGTTTGATAGATCGTTTTACAACTTTAAACTCGGAGTTGATTCTAACTATCTAACCTTAAAGGTCTTAACCAGGGTATACCTATAATCATAATTTTTTCTTCTTGTTTTGTTTATTTACTTACTTGGGTGTACCTTAGGGAGAGGGAAGACTTTGTTGGAGGGAACTCCTGTATCTGAGCCATAAGTTCTTGACATTGGGTGAGGTCAATTTACGTAACTATAATAGGAATATTTTAGAGAGAGGACTTCAAGAAGGGACTGTCTAGTCTTGATACTTCTATTGAAAAAGGGAAAAAGTATTTAGTACCTTAAAAGTGTAGACTACGGAGGGACAAGAATTCCGTTTCTATATACCCTGAAGGGGTCACCAGATCACCAATGCTAAGTTGGACGGTTACGTCCCTAGTTCCCAAGGTAGGGACCAGACCCTTCTAGGGTGTACGGTACCCTGTCGATTCGGGTGCGTTGATAACTTCGAACGGGTGGATGTCGGACTCAAGACGTCGTTTTCTTCGGAGGTGTCACTCTTCGGATCTTAGTGTTGTACTTCATGGGGGACGAACGGTGTTTATGTACGTGTTGTTCCTTCTGGGTCACGTCGGTTGTATTCATCTATCTATCTCATATTTTTCTCACGGGAGAGTTGAGGTTTAGCACCTCTTTCTCTTTATCCACCTTCTCTACCCTGTTTTGTCTCACGAGTTTGCCTACACCGTAAACGAGGGATGCAAAGGGGTCTTAGTTAAGTACAGTCCACCCTGGTGATCTTATACCGGTTATACGACACTTATTTTCATTGGTCACAGGTGAAGACCAATTTTCAAAAGTCACTCTCACACCCAAGGAATACGAGAAGGGAGGGGAGGATTTCTCTGAATCTTTCTACACACAAGATCTTCGGTCACTGGATGGTCTACGTTCATCGTACTCAGGGACTTAGTTCCTGAGACTCTTTCGTTCTTTATTAGAACAAAGGTACTATTCGATACCTTGTAACCCCAAATAATGGTACCTATCGGAAAGAATAAGACCGGTTAGTTAGACCATAACTAAAGATTAGTTATGGTTTTCACTCAAAGGTGGTATTGTATTTGATTCGTATCTACTGTCATCAAATCGTCACCCCGTCACTTCCACTCCTTTAATTATAGTATTCAGCCTTTATACTTCTAGAAATAGTACGTTTCCCTTTTGTATATCCTTTTGACGGTGAAACCAAGTAAACCTTCTGCCTGAAGCACATAACTTGACTCTCTTCTTCGACCTTTCGTCTTACAAATTGACCACAATTGACTTAAACGTTCTATAATTTTTTTTTACTCTACTCGAGATCTTTCTTACCCGAAGGGTCCACGGTGATCACCATTTCTTGTATGGACAGTTTTGTCCTCTGCATTCTATACACCCAAACTAGGGATACAGTCCTTCTAGAGGATCTCTTCCCGTACCGTTGGGTGAGGTCATAAGAACGGACCTCTTAGGGTACGTGCCTGGTACCGTCGGATGCCAGGTGTCCTAGTGTTTCTCCCTCTGTACTGACTTCACTGTCGTACGTGTAATCTTTCTTAAACGGTCAAACGTCCGTCCTTACTTTTCTTTGTCCAATAAACGTCTATAAGTTTCTGAACCCTCCAACCTTCTTCCTCTCGAAGATCTCTATCCTAATTGTTCTGAAGTTTACGGTTCATTTGGTGAGTTGACTAATTTCTGACGGTTCGGTTTCAAGACTAATTTCCACACTGTAAAAATAACCTTGGAAGAGTTGCGTAATTTCGTGAAGTCCCGTTTCTAACATAGTCTCGACACCGAAGAGGTCACTTTAAGTTTTCAGTGGTTCATCGTTGACAATCGTAAGTTTCTCTTTCCAGATCCTCTCCTTGTCTAATCGTTCTTTTCATTATTTCCTCACTCCTGTAAAATCTCTTTGAAAACCTAAACCAAATCTGTGTATGTTAAATGTCTTTCAGTACTTCTCCGAGACCTACGGAACCGTCTGGTGTTCGAGTCGTTACTTCTCTGTTCGATCTACTTCTGTGTCGGAACTGGAAGTCTGAACCCTCTAAGAGTCTGTAACCTTATCTCACCACTATTACCATCGTAAATAATACCCGAATGATTCACGGTTCCGGACAAGATTTGTGTAAAGAGGAACATTCTATTCGTACTAATAAGAGTAAAATATCCACTTGTTTTACTTCCGAATCTCTTCAACTAAACCATTCCTGGTAAAATGATGATTCGTCGTCTGGACCCTTAGTTTGGTAATTTTTCTTTTTTTCTTTGTCAGGACCTGTAAACGATTTTTCACCGTTCTGTCTAAAATAAGTCTGATGACGTCATCTCCTCTCTCTTAGGTTATATTTGACTCCAGTTCAAGTTGACTGTGTTTTTTCTGTCTGTAAAAATTTCCCTCTTACCTCTGTTCCTTTTTTTTATCCAATATTCATCCACTTTTCCTCTTTGATCACTCCCTTAATCACCTTTCAATGTCTTCACCCCTTTCACCTCTTAATGATTTCTCTCCGACCGTTTCATCCAACTCTGTTACATGTAAAAGGTCAAACTCTCGTATCGTAAAAAAACTCGTGTCTAAATAGTGTCCCAAACCCCAGTGGAAATCCCTGTACTGAATCACGTCCACCTTCACTCCGACTTTAGACTGGTTCAGAATCGAGTCACAAGTTTGTTTAGGAAACCCAACAGACCCTTAAGTATCGAGTATGAGATCAGACCCACTGAAGTCTGAAACTAAAAGTAGGACTGAAATACAATACCTGTTTACTTGTTAACAGGTTGATAATCTTTAACTGGTTGACTTATGACTTTTCACTCTCAGTCTAACCATTTGTTCCTGTATCTTAGATTTTTCTACGTGTCCTTTACGATTCACCAAATTTTACACTCTATTCTAGTCGAACCCTACTATCCGTCTTTGATCCCGTGTTTCGATGAACTTTCAGTTCGGTCCCGTAAACCTGAAAGAGGACTTCAAGTACCCTCGACTACTACTTCCACCCTTATTACATTTGTATAAACGTAAAACTTTCTAAAGAAACAATACATCTCTAGAAACCGTAATAAGTTGTAAGTCAAGTCAAGTCAGTGAGTCAGCACAGGATGAGAAACGCTGGGGTACTTAACGTCGTGTGGTCCGGAGGGACAGGTAGTGGTTGAGGGCCTCAAGTGAATTTGTGTAGATAGCTCAGTCACTACTGTAGGTTGGTAGAGTAGGAGACAGTAGGGGGAAAGGAGGACGGGGGTTAGGGAGGGTAGTAGTCCCAGAAAAGGTTACTCAGTCGAGAAGCGTACTCCACCGGTTTCATGACCTCAAAGTCGAAATCGTAGTCAGGAAGGTTTCTTTAGGGTCCCGACTAGAGGAAATCTTACCTGACCAACCTAGAGGAACATCAGGTTCCCTGAGAGTTCTCAGAAGAGGTTGTGGTGTCAAGTTTTCGTAGTTGAGAAGTCGGGAGTCGAAAGTAGTGTCAGGTTGAGAGTATAGGTATGTACTGGTGACCTTTTTGGTATCGGAACTGATCTACCTCGAAACAACCGTTTAATTGCAGAGACGAAAACTTATACGATAGATCTAACCAATATAAGTTGTGATCCGCAACTAATTCTGGAACCGAAGTAGTGTCTGACTGACTCTCTAGAACTTATTCAGTCAATTGATGTATGTGTTAGATAAATGGAACTCATCTCCCACTAGTAAGGAGACCATTTCCTGTAACGACCAAGGGGGTCGTAACTAACGTAGAGAAGGGAAGGACCATCGTCAGTAGTAAACTAACCCTAACTGGGTTCAAAGTTGGGGTAAGTTCAGAGTCAATCGGGTTCTACTAGTCGAATTAGAGTAAATGAACGGTGGTACGACCCAAGTCCCTACTCTATAACTAGGTTAGTCTTACTTCGGTCCCGTACCTTACTTTTACCTAGTGCATAAGGAGAAAAAATCACCTGTCATGTACATATCTACACTTAAGACTTTGAGGTGTTAGTAAAAAGGGTGGTAATCCCTTCGACTGGAGACCCGTTTCAATTATCCGTCTCCTCTGTCTCATGTCTCTAAGTGGTTCTTTACCTCTACTCGGACACTAGTTTGGAAAGAAAGGATATGGAACCCTGAAACATCCACTTGTAAGGTGAAGGTCAAATTTGATTCAGTTAAACCTAAAAAGAGTGAACGTCACATCTAGTAGTCTGTAATATATAAATGGGTGTCTTAGTTACATCCGTTTCCTCCAACGTATAACTTCATCTTCTTCTTGAGTGATTCACAGACAACGAGAATCTAATATTAGAGGTACCACAGAGAGACTTCATCCAGAGAGAACACTAAATAAAGGTAGTTTGCATGGTAACAGAAGAGACGGTTTTGATCGGACTATTTACGTGACACAGGTAGTCGGTTATAATCCAATCCAGTGGTACCACTCGACAGATTTTTATGGAGGGTTTCACGTTGACTAGTCTCCGGTCCTTCTTGAAGGTGACGAAAACTTAGAATCTATTAACATGTCCGTCTACTCCACTGGTACTAAGACGGTCCTCCTAGTCTCACTGAGTCTGCTGAAAAGACACTTAAGGTATATAGAAGAAGGTCGACCTTTCATTAATGTACATATCGGGGTAAGTAGTTGGACTATTTAGTTAATTTTTTTTGGACTCTAACTAAAAATAAACCAGGGAAACAGAGTTCAGATCTCTAATCATGAGTAAAATAAGGAGTCCGGTGGGTAGTTCACTCTTTCTTTTGACCTTAGTTTTGTGGGTCTTGGAGGACTAAGATTGGAGCTAGGACCCTGGTGGTCCTCTCCGACGGAGAGGGTCATTCTCGATAAAATCAGTCCCTTCCGGTTCGGAGTTTTTCAACGATTAAGACCCAAAAAAAAAAAAATACTTCAAGGGTTTTAACACCTACGAATAGACTTACGATAGACTTGATAAACGCAGAGAACCCTCTCATATTAACCTGACCTTTAAAGGATTTTTGTTTGAAAGAACATTTACAAAGTCCGACCCGACAAAACCCAGTCCTCTCTTTATAGGGAAGAGATGAGGAGACAGGACTAAAGACGTGGAGACGACTCCCACACTTAATTCTTCCTCGATTCGAGGACCATTCCATACTACTCTATCATCGTTCAAGGGGTCATGTCGGGTTTTCAAGTAACGGTATGGGGTAGTTCTAGATCTTCAAAAGGGTAGTAGAATTTGTCCAGAAAACCCGTGGAGAGGTCCGTCGGAGTAATCACCTTTTAATTTATTTTCGTAGGAGAATGAAAAGGGGTATCTTTCGTCGTTATAAAATTATTATTAAACGGTAATGAAAGAATCCTGTTGTTGGTCTTTTTTCTTATTGCTCCCTGTAGTCTGGACCTTTTGGCGGGTCTTATATCTTAATCCACCGACCGCTCTCTCTCGGTATCTTTCTCTTTCGTTTTTTTTTTTTTTTTTTTAGTTTTTTTCCTTTTTTCCTTGTCGAGACACATAAAGTGTGTCACTTCAGTAATAAAGAATTACAAGTTTCGAACTACTTACTAGCCACAACCTGATAATTCTTAAGTCGGGATTCTATGTAAGTGGTTATAAAAAAAAACAAAAGAACCCTAAATTGGTGTCTCTCTCTCTCTCTCTCTCTCTCTCTCTCTTCACCGAGGAATCCGACAGTAAGAAGAACATTTTCCGTCTACAGTTAAAAGGAAAATACGTTCCAAATAACTAGTGAAAGGTTTGTTTATACTAAGTCTCTTTTAACTCAGTCCGAGCAAAGCGATTATCAACCATAAAAGAAACTCCGACACCGTATATCGACGTTTATACACCTCCATCCTTAAAAGTGTAATAACATAGACTGACAACTCACTTCAGACCACCCTAACACCCACTAAACACTGTTCGATTCCTTAAGGAAAGTGTCGGACGTCATTCGCACTTCGTGCAATAAATTTTGGATGGATCTAGTAACTATATAATATCAGAATACGAAAATTCCCCCGGGGCAAGGGGGTATTGTATATTAAAAGATATCCCGGAAATCGAAAAGACAAAGTCTAGAATGATAAACTACGATACGACGAAAAATAGTTCCATTTCCCGGTAACATTTATCAATAAGTAAAAATTTTTAAAGTAATCTTTAATGAAAAAACAAAAAGCAATAAAAGATTAACTAAAGTCATTTGTAAATTGAAATTATTACTTCCTTAATTATTTATATATCGATAGCATGTACTGAGAAAAAGGGGAGGTATCGAATATCTACTTCTGAAGATTTTTACATAGAGTGTAACTAAGTTAAGAGACTTTGACATACCGGGAATTAAAAGACAAGAAGTAAAACAGTAAATGTCACCCCGACGGTCAGTCAGAGGTTTATCCCGGAACACCAGGGATGAAGGGTAGTAGGGACCGAAACACGGCTGAGCAGGGAGTGGTCTAGTTCCGACCCGGACACTGACACAGTCGGTCATGTGACGGGCAAGGCTTCGTCTATTCCGATTCGTCTCAGACGGAACCGTGTGACCCCTTTGAAGTCGGTGGCAGATTTCTGGCGACGGCAAACGTCATAAGACAGAACGCATCGTCAACGATGTAGACGTCTATGACTTGAAGATAAAGAAATGAAAGACAGACCTCAAGTCTCTAGAAAGGTCATACAAAGAAAACATAGAAGCGTGTAAAGGACTTACGAGGAGTACACTATGTAACAGTTAATTATTTCTTATTACAGTTTACTTACTTACTTATTTACTCATCTATCTATTCGACCATGATGGCCTTTCTTTTTTTAATTGGTGTCTAACCGTTCTACAAAATAGACTTTATAGACTCGTACAGTAAGTTCAAAATTAAGATAAACGAGGAACACCTGGGTTAAGTTATTCTTACTACCTAGGAAATGGATAACTGAATTAATGAATAATCAAATAATGGATAATTAGACTTGTGAACCCTACTTGACACCACTTCCAATACTTCGGAGTCATAGTGGTCCCTCGAATACTTTTCAAGTCGCCTAGTCCAGGGTAGGACCCAGAGGACTTAACCTTAGAATAAAATTATTCTCAGGTCCACTAATATCAGACTTTTTTCACACCGAAAATCGGTGTACGGAAAGAAACAAGAAATACTCGTACGGTTTACTTGTACGACTTTTTTAACGATTTTTTATATACTATTATTCATCCTAAGAAACGTCTTCTAGAAAAAACACTAACTGGTACAAAGTGTTTGTTCCCGTAAGACTACAGTTGCTACGGGACAAGAGGTTTCTACGGGACTAAACCGGGCTACAGTGGGTCGACACTGCCGGACTCACTAAAGTTTGTGGTGACTAACTGTAGAATTTGCGACGGACCTTTACGGCACGAGACGTCTTAGGAAGTAGTGTTCTTATACAGACAGACTTTCAACCGACAGGTTTACCTCCTCGTAGAGGAGGTCTTTCGTTTTGTGGTGTGAAAGTAGAGAAGTTTCGTTCGGGTGTAAAAAACCATGTTTCTCCTTAAAAGGGAGGAGAAGGGCCACTGAACTCACGAGGAAGACCCCTGACGAGGAAGATAAGAATCGAAACCCGAGACATGATGGGCTTGTCGGGGTACCTTCCTAATACGTCTATTATTTGGAGTCTCGATGGTTCGTCAACGGTAGATAGGCCCCTAGTACAACACACTTACCGACTGTCCTTTTCGGGTCCCCCTAGACCAATGTCCTTTCCCGACGGTAAATAAATAAATAAAAGGAGGGACAAATTGATTAAGGTTTTTGTCTGGAGACAAACCCTTATCCTCATGGTCTGTTGTTCTCCTTAAGACGATTTAAGATTAACCTCTTGTCAACTGAATTAACCACAGGTAAACCGTCTGTTACCCTTTTCGAGGGGTCGACCCGACCCTTTCCGGGATTCCCCTTATATCGGAACGTTCTTCGGGGTCGTGAGACCCCTGGCTAACAAAGGACTTGACTCTGGACCTTTGTCTCGAATCTAATTGAGATGTTGACAGTTCGAGGTAATCCCCGTTAGTCTCCTCTGTCTCGTACCCAATTTATGTCCTTTACCTCGACTGTTATCGGCGTATACAGAGGTTCTCGGCCCTTCCCTCTGTCCGTATCTCTACAGATTATTGGTTGTATTTGTAAAAAGAAAGTCCAAGTCTACATCGGGACTACCCAGTTTCTATAAGGAGTCATACCCCACAATTTACAGTTTATAATCCTTGGATTCACCAAGTCAACGTGCACGAATAAACCATGTCAGACTACCACAACTTCTGTAAACGACTCGTAGAGTTCAGATGTCTCTTAAACTCACCAACAACTTTTGGTCCTCGACTCCCGACCGTCCCGGTCCCGGGTCCTCCTGGTCCAAGGTAGGAGACGGGACAGTGATTGGTGGAAAGACTTACGCGATCCAGGGACAATTCAGTAAAAGTCTCATCTCCCAGGGATAACTAGTGAAGACTCCTATGGTAATCGTAATGATAGGGTAGTCGAATATAGAATGTACTCACACCCACGGACTCACACATGATTCTCACAGGTTCCATCTTATATCACACGACTCGTAAACATTACATTGTGTCTTCGGACACATAACCTTAGGAGATTGTAAAATTTTATGTTTACTACTCCTAGTCCTGTACGGTGAAGTTTTAATCCGTGAAGTCGTATAACTTACAAAATTCGGTTTCCTCAAACTCTTTTGTTGTCTTCATGGTTCAGTGTAACTGTAAAGAGACCGGGAAGTGAGGACTTTTCCTACTATTTTAGGAATCCATATAGTTCAATTTCCAAGGGAGGAATATACCTCCTTTTCACTTTTCACTTTCACTTCAGCGAGTCAGCACAGGTTGAGAAACGTTGGGGTACCTGACATCGGATAGTCCGAGGAGGCAGGTACCCTAAAAGGTCCGTTCTCACGCC
The DNA here is from genome assembly GCA_006410555.1 of Capra ibex. NCBI lineage: Eukaryota > Metazoa > Chordata > Mammalia > Artiodactyla > Bovidae > Capra > Capra ibex. The sequence goes on along the minus strand of SJYO01014747.1, from coordinate 10,639,785 downwards.
CTCACCTAACGACAACGGAAAAGGTCCCCTAGGAGAGTTGGGTCCCTATCTTGGGACCAGAGGGCGTAACGTCTGTCTGTGAAATGGTAGACTCGGTGGTCCCTTCAGAAAATATATCTCCTTTTCACTTTCACTTCAACGAGTCAGCACAGGTTGAGAATCGTTGGGGTACCTGACATCGGGTGGTCCGAGGAGGCAGGTACCCTAAGAGGTCCGTTCTCATGACCTCATCCAACGGTAAAGGAAGAGGTCCCCTAGAAGGACTGGGTCCCTAGCTTGGGTCCAGAGGACGTAACGTCCGTCTGTGAAATTGGATATCTCCTTTCCTTGTAGGAATAATCTCCCTGCTTACATCTCTAGAACGATTCAAAGACGGTCGAAGAACGTGAATATGAGGTTGGATAACCTTAAAAGGTGTAGTCAGGTGAGAGGTACTTAGGCATCGGATGTTTATGAACAAATTGGAAGTAACGGAATACTTCCGAGAACACAGGGTATTTTGAGTATAATTTATTTAAACATAGAAGAAGTGAACAATTAAACAGAACTATCTAAATTAAAAGTCTGGATCGGTCCCTGCGATTCTTTTTAAAGAAGGAAAGGAGGCAATGTTTATTAACATCATCCAGTGTTTTATAGTGTTTTATATATAGAGTTGTTATATACTATAAAAGGTTATTATAAATTTTGTAGCACTCTCATTCGAGTGTAAAATACGGTCATATTTCTGTCGTAGAGATCTTGTCAATCCGGTTTGAACTTTTGGTGGGAGTTCACTTACTGAGAAGAATGCTTCCACCGTGAAAATCCTTGAAAAATATGTTTACAAAGTAGAGGAACTTTGTATGTTTAAGGATTGAAAGAGAAAAATGACGACAAGGGAGTACCCGACACCTGTCCTCGACACACTTTAAGAACGACACACAGGTCTTAAGGAACACTTGTCTTTCGGTCCCGTCGATTTGCGTGTAAACAAATTCAATCCATAGAACCAAGTGTTCTCTTACTCACATGAAAAACTGTCTGGGAATCTCAAGAGGTTCTCGTTTGAGACCTCATTCACCAGACTGTCCACTTTTCCAGGGTTTGTGACTGGTGTTACCCGGTGACGTCGGACCCCGTCACCTCTGATGTTCCGTTCCAATAGATTACACGGTAAGAAGGTCTTAACAGGTCTTAAGTATTCGTTTGTTTAATTTGTAGGAGGGAGGAGAAAATCTTCTTATCGTGCACACTGTTCTTCAGAAAGACGAGAAAATTACGTCGACAGAAGACGTCGATAAAACTTCAGGGTTGGTCTCTTTCCCTTCTTAAGAGAAGGAAAACAAGTACCTGTAAAGGACTTACGACCGTTACTTCCACTCTCGAAATCTGACTTTTGTGTTGTGTTCAGACGTTGTTGGAACTGGAAATTTTAGCTTCCAACCGTTTTAGGTAAAACTAGACTCAAGTGGACAGACGCAAGGAAGGAGAAGACTTTACAGTCAGAATGTCTTCTTAAACCAAAACACTCTATACTTTTTAGAAATATCCGTTTTACTCGTAAATTTATGTTGGGGAAAGGGAGAGGACAGTCTAACAAACTGGTCGTTCCCTTTTGTCACTTAAACCCCAAACACACACACACCGAAAAGAAAATGAGACGATCAAATTTAAACTTAATCCTTTTCATGGAAGGGAAAGGGGCTCTCTTCATTAATTAAGTTTTCTCCGAAAAGAATAAGCCCAGTTCTATAAAAATTTTGTCCACTCGACAATGACTACTACTATCCTATAATTCTTTTTAAATTTTTTTTTTTGGAAAACACTAACTTTTACCTAATTTGACTTTTTATTTACATAATCATTTTCATGTCGGATTAAACCGGATTAATTTAGAGTTAATACGTTCCTTTAGTACAAAACAACAAAACAAAAGGAAGACTTTAAACATCATTCTTGATAGGAGAATAAGAGAGGTCCAGTTCATGAAAAATTCAAGTAAAACACAAAAAACAAAAACGTAAGACTCATATGATAAGACGGAATGGGTAGAGTAGGCTACAGATGAAGAAAACAAATAGGGGGTAAAGACGTGTGGACATCACGTGGAAATAGAAACAAGAAACATAGAGAATATAGTCCGGGTGAGTCGGGGTCCCGAACGATAAAAATACTAAGTACCCGTATAAAAAGGATTGGAGGAGGTTTTTTCCAGAACCTTATTAAAATTTTATCCATAAAGGTAACCTTTCGACCCAACCTTTTATTAAGGGAATAACTGAGTAGAACATACTATATTAGATTATTATTCTCGACAAGAGTCTCCTTTATAGGTTATCTATAAATCACGATTTCGTCTGAAATGTGTCTCACGAGTCTGTGTAATTTATCTTGACAGGCCAATCAAAGATAAATGGTGATCTTTTCCTTTCTACACTATTATAAAAAGAGGGTTACGATTGTAAGGTGTTCAGACACTTGGATACTAAACGTGAGAGAAATCTGTATGAAATCTGTTATTAATTTATCCGTGAACAAATGTCTCGAGAAACGGTAAAAAGTCCATCAATTTACGTCTCATTGTTGGGACGAATGAATCTCATTTACTTATTCTCGTCAAAGAAAGTTTCTGGTTACTTGAGAAAGTAGTTGATAGTAAAAACCTTTCGAATGTCATATTTTTTTGTGACGTCTATGTACGAAAGGAGGTTCGTACGTCAACGTACGAAAGTACGTTGACATACTTGTCCATGGAATCAATAACAAAACCTTGACCCGACCTCCGTCCCACCCATTATCTTTACTTTCGTACTCCAATACGAACGTACAAACTATTCGTCGTTCCGAACTATCCTAGATACGTCAAACCAAGATAATGATATGCGAGAATTGAAGGGATACGGTAGTTTTTATAATCTAGAAGTAGAAGGTAATTGAAGGTTAACACTAATAAAATAGGATCTTTTTCGTACACTTGATGTCCTCTCCTCTCTTTGATATTCAACGTAAACGACTTATAAGTGGTGTTTGGACTGAGACACGAGTCCTGAAATACATGAACCAAGTAGACAGGTGTCTTATTCATTAAAACAACGACAACAAGTCAGTGACTGGCAAACGTTGGGGTACCTGACGACGTACGGTCCGAAGGGACGACAAGTGGAAGAGGACTTCGAACGAGTTTGAATGCAGGTAACTCAACTACTACGGTAGGTTGGTAGAGTAGAAGACAGTCGGAGAAAAGGAGGACGGAAGTTAGAAAGGGTCGCAGTCCCAGAAAAGGTTACTCAGTCAAGAAATGTAGTCCACCGGTTTCATGACCTCGAAGTCGAAGTCGCAGTCAACAAGGTTCCTTATAAGTCCTGACTAGAAATCCTAACTGACCAAACTATAGAAACGTCAGGTTCCCTGAGAGTTCTCAGAAGAGGTCGTGGTGTCCAGCTTTCGTATTTAAGGAGTCCCGAATCTGAAGAAATACCAGGGTGAGAGTGTACACATGTACCGATGACCTTTGTGGTGTCACATAGCGAGCGAGAAGTAGGATCAGTGTCGTGGTGAACAGAACGACAAGTGTGACAGACGCGGCAGGTGACTTGAGTCTCATCCGCTCCATGCTCGAATCTCCGATCTTCCTGAGCTCCTGGGAATCCTTGACGTCTGTGTAAATAAGGGAAGACCGTATGCTCGACATCGTCGTCTGTATTGTGTTCTTTTGGTGAGAGAGGACTGACTGTGTCGTCGGTATTCAAAAGAGAGGATCGACTTCGTCGTCGGTATCGTCGTCTGTGTGAGATAAGAAAGGGAAACACCGACTGGGTTACCTGTGTCGGAATTACCTCGTCATTTTACAGTATTGAAAGAATCCACCTCGAGTATATAGGGATGTTCGTGTTTCATCGAGTACTGGTTCACTCATAGAGCACTACACGTATGTGTCCCGATAGTTACTAGAGTCGAGAATGTATCAGGAATAATTGTTTTACACCCTACTCTCTCGGACTTGTACTGTGGAACCGATTAAACGAGAGAGAGATGTGTAGTCAAGTCAAATCAAGTCGAGTCAGCGAGTCAACATAGGTTGAGAAACAGTGGGGTACTTAGCGTCGTACGGTCCGGAGGGACAGGTAGTGGTTGAGGACCTCAAGTACGTTTGAGTGTAGGTAGCTCAACCACTACGGTAGGTCGGTAGAGTAGGAGACAAAAGGGGAAGAGGAGGACGGGGGTTAGGGAGGGTCGTAGTCTCAGAAAAAGTTACTCAGTTGAGAAGAGTACTCCACCGGTTTCATGACCTCAAAGTCGAAATCGTAGTAAGGAAGGTTTCTTGTGGGTCCCAACTAGAGGAAGTCTTACCTGACCAACCTAGAGGAACGTCAGGTTCCCTGAGAGTTCTCGAAGAGGTTGTGGTGTCAAGTTTTCGTAGTTAAGAAGCTACGAGTCGAAAGAAGTGTCAGGTTGAGAGTGTAGGTATGTACCGGTGACCTTTTTAATATCGGAACTGATATACCTGGAAACAGTATTTTCGCTACAGAGACGCGAAATTATACGACGGATTCAAACAGTATCATACACATAAAATGTTTATACCCTTGACTCCGAATCTTTCGACTTCTTGTAGGGTGTGATCCTATCATAAGTATGTTACCATCAGTGACTTGTTAGTGAATACTACGATTTATAATCTTTTTATAGAATTATAAGTAGAGACCCTCTTACAATTTAGTTGACCCTATGTGAGTAAGTTATTTGATCATGACGTCGTTAAATTTTCTTATTCCGTTATAAAGTTTCCCTCTTAAAAGTTCTAAAAAGAACTTTAAAAAGTTTTTAGAAGTTCTTAAAAGGATGGTTTTTAAATCTCTTCTCGAATGTGGATAAGATGAGTTTGAGAAGGTTTTTAAACGCCTCCTTCCGTTTGACGGTTTGAGTAAGATACTCCGGTTGTAGTGGGATTATGGTTTTGGTCTGTTACTAGGGTGTTTTTTTCTTTTGATGTCCGGTTATAGTGACTACTTGAATCTACGTTTTTAGGAGTTGTTATAAGAGCATTTGTCTTAGGTTGTTGTAACATTTTTCTAGTATGTAGTACTGGTTCACCCAAAATAGGGTCCCTACGTTCCTAAGAAGTTATAAGTGTTTAGTTAGTTACACTATGTGGTGTCATTGTTTAACTTTCTATGTTTGGTATACTAATAGAGTTGTCTACGTCTCTTTCTGAAACCGTTTTAAGTTGTAAATAAATACTATTTTTTGGGAGGTCTTTCGTCCGTATCTTACTTGTATGGAGTTGTATTTCTTTTTCCGGTATATATTATTTGGGTGTCGTTTGTAATAGGAGTGACTACTTTTTAACTTTCGTAAAGGGAAGTTGTATCAAAACCTTCAAAATCGGTACCCCTACTCTCTTCTTTTTATTTATTTTCGTTAGGTTTAACCTTTTCTTCATTTGAGAGTGAGAAACGTCTACTGTATTAGGAGATGTATCTTTTGGGATTTCTGTGGTAGTCTTTTGATGATCTCGATTAGTTATTTATATCATTTCAAAGTCCTATATTTTAATTGTGTGTCTTTAGGGAATGTAATGTGATTGTTACTCTTTTGTCTTTCTCTTCATTTCCTTTGTTAAGGTAAGTGGTAACGTTACTTTGCTTATTTTATGAATCCTTATTTAGATGAATTTCTTTGTCTTCTGGATACATATCTTTTGGTGTTTTGTGACTACTTTCTTTAGTTTCCACTGTGTTTATCTACCTCTTTATATGGTACAAGTACCTAGTCTTCTTAGTTATCTCACTTTTACTCACATGATGGGTTTCATTAGATATCTAAGTAACATTAGGGATAGTTCGATGGTTGTCATAAAAAGTGTCTTGATCTTGTTTATTAAAGTGTTAAACATACCTTTATGTTTTTTTGGGGTTTATCAATTTCGTTAGAACTCTTTCTTCCTACCTTGACCTCCTTAGTTGAACGGACTGAAGTCCGATATGATGTTTCGATATCAGTAGTTTTGTCATGTCAAAACCGTGTTTCTGTCTTTATATCTAGTTACCTTGTTTTATTTTTCGGGTCTCTATTTAGGTGTGTGGATACCTGTGGAATAGAAACTGTTTCCTCCGTTCTTATATGTTACCTCTTTTATGTTAGAGAAATTGTTCACCACGACCCTTTTGACCAGTTGGTGAACATTTTCTTACTTTGATCTTGTGAAAGATTGTGGTATGTGTTTTTATTTGAGTTTTATCTAATTTCTAGATTTACATTCTGGTCTTTGATATTTTGATAATCTCCTTTTGTATCCGTTTTATGAGAGACTGTATTTAGTGTCGTCCTAGGAGATACTGGGTGGAGGGTCTCATTACCTTTATTTTCGTTTTTATTTATTTACCCTGGTTTAATTTGAATTTCAGAAAACATGTTGTTTCCTTTGATATTCGTTCCACTTTTCAGTCGGAAGTCTTACCCTCTTTTATTATCGTTTACTTCGTTGACTGTTTCTTAATTAGAGGTTTTATATGTTCGTCGAGTACGTCGAGTTATGATCTTTTTATTTACTGGGTTAGTTTTTCACCGGGTTTCTTGATTTGTCTGTGAAGAGGTTTCTTCTGTATGTCTACCGATTGATGTCTACTTTTCTACCAGTTGTAGTGAGCACTAGTCTCTTTACGTTTAGTTTTGGTATTACTCCATGGTAAAGTGTGGTCAGTCTTACCGACACTAGGTTTTCAAATGTTTGTTAATTACGATCTCTTCCACACCTCTTTTCCCTTGGGAGAATATGATAATCACCTTTACATTCGATCATGTCGGTGATGTCTCTTGTCACACCGTTAAAGAATTTTTTGACCTTTATCTTGACGGTATTATGGGTCGTTAGGGTGACGATCCGTATGTGTGACTCCTTTGGTCTTAACTTTCTCTATGCACATGGGCTCACAAGTAGTGTCGTGACAAGCGCTATCGACCCTGTATCTTCGTTGGATTTACAGGTAACCGTCTCCTTACCTATTCTTTCGACACCATGTATATGTGTCACCTTATAATGAGTCGATAATTTATCTTGTGTAAACTTAGTCAAGATTAATCCACCTATTTTGACCTCGGATAATATGTCTCATTTCATTTAGTCTTTCTTTTTGTGGTTATGTCATATAATTACGTATATAGACCTTATGTCTTTCTACCATTACTACTGGGATATACACTATGTCGTTTTCTCTGTGTCTATATTCCTTGTCTGAAAACCTGAGACATCCTCTTCCGTTCCCACCCTACTAAACTCTCTTATCGTAACTTTGTACATATAATAGTATACACTTTATCTATCGGTCAGGTCCAAGTTACGTACTCCGTCCACGAGTTCCGGTCACGTGACCCTACTGGGACTCCCTACCCTACCCCTCCCTCCACCCCCCGCCCACAAGTCCTACCCCTTGTGTACATGTGGGTACCGACTAAGTACAGTCATATACCGTTTTTGGTAATATTATAACATTTCATTAATCGGAGATTAATTTTATCTAATTAATTAATTTTTTTCTTAAAAGTTCTACAGAATACACTTCTTTCGTTTTTCAAGAAAGAACTTTTTTATGAAAGTATTTATGAATGTATAAATACACTCTTAGAGAACCCTTTGATATAGTGTTCACTATTATTACCGACGGAAGTTACTGTCCTCTTGATCCTTCTTTCTGAATTCAAAATAATATATGTGACAACTTTTTAAATGTAGAAATAGTCTACGTGTATAATAGACAAGTTGTTATCACAAATTTTTTATGAAACGGATCGAAACTTTAAAAAGAAACGAAACTGGGATAGGATTCAACAAAGGAGAGTCTTTTACATAAAGTCTTTCGTTAAATGTTCCTTTGTCAAATGTTCTGGTATGTAAAGAATTTGACTTTTAGTCAATATCAAGTAACACTATTTCGTTTGTATTGTATTTTAAATAAGAAAATTGGGAAAAATTCACATTTCAAGTCACCGTAACACAGGTAAGTGAAACAAAACGTTAGTAACGGTGGTAGGTCGAGGTCTTTATGAAGTGAAAGAGATTGACTTCGAGATAGGTAATTTATCAATGGAGGGTAAGGAGGAGGAAGGTCGGGAACCTTTAGTGGTGAGATGAAAGACAGAGTTACTTAAACTGAGAAGTTCTAAGGAGTTCACACACCTTAGTATTTAAAAGAAAAACATAAACCAAATAAAGTGGATCATATTACAGTAATTTCAAGTACGTACACCATTATAATTATACACAGTTGTGAGTAACGAAAAAGCCCCTACCTATCATAAGATAATGTACGGTGTAAGTAACGTAATCACTTATAACCCAACTTCCAATTAAAACGGTATCTCCTCTAAAAACTAACTGGTACACCGATTCAATGTTGGTGGAAGAATTTCCAATCCCAGGGAAATTCTTACGACTTCCACTATAATCAGTCTATGGGAGTTATATAATATGACTACTCCGAGGGAGGATCGATGTAGATGTTGTATATAATCGTAGAACGTCCACTTTTGAGACCTTTATAAAAAGAAAAGTACTAATCGTTAATTTTTATACTAGTTTAATTCTTTAAGAAGAAGACATACTTGTAATGGATGTTATAAAAATCTCATAAACCAATTATAATAAATTATGTTTTATACCTTATGCAAACTTTGTCACGGAATTTAATTGTTATGACCATAGAAATTACTGGAACATTCGACTTCATAGAATTAACTCTAAATAACTTCATAAGTAGAAATATTGTCTCAAAAAGAGTACTTCTTCGTCTCGAAGGTGTAAAAACAATATGACATCAAATTTTAACGGTTTTAGATCAATCATGAAGAATGTTTACATGACACGTGTATATTTAATATGGTAATTAAATTTTACTGTTGGGAAAACCTTTGAATCAAAGTAGTAGTAATGATAATACTAATATGTATAAAATGGACCTCATTAGGACTGTCCAGATTGCATAAACCCAGTTTTTAAAAAATCTCTCACAACTTTAATTTTTTTGTTTTTTCATAAACCTCTGACTCATTCAATGTCTCTTCAACCTTCAGTCTTTCATAGGTTGAAACCCGGTCTGTAACGAAAACCTTTTCTATGTTTACTCCTTAAGAAACCGAGAGGTCAAAGAGACAGTTTAAGACAATGAGTGAAGACCAGAGTCAAATAGTGTGATACAAAATTATTAATCAAGATCATATATTTTTACACAAAGGTATGTAGATCGAAGAACTTATCCTCGAAGTAACCCAAGTCAAGTCAAGTCAACGAGTCAACACAGACTGAGAAACACTGGGGTACTTAGCGTCGTGTGGTCCGGAGGGACAGGTAGTGGTCGAGGGCTTCAAGTGAGTCTGAGTGCAGGTCGCTCAGTCACTACGGGAGGTCGATAGAGTAGGAGACAGTAGGAGAAGAGGAGGACGGGGGTTAGGGAGGGTCGTAGTCTCAGAAAAGGTTACTCAGTTGAGAAGTGTACTCCACCGGTCTCATAACCTCGAAGTCGAAGTCGTAGTAAGCAAGGTTTCTTGTGGGTCCCAACTAGAGGAAGTCTTACCTGACCAACCTAGAGGAATGTCAGGTTCCCTGAGAGTTCTCAGAAAAGGTGGTGGTGTGAAGTTTTCGTAGTTAAGAAGCCGCGAGTCGGAAGAAGTGTCAGGTTGAGAGTGAAGTGACCCATTAAAATATAAAATTTAACGAAATGTGCAATTTATCTCAGTTGAAAGTCACGTTGTAACTATACCGTCGAGAGCTTAGTCTTCAACCACAACTTTTATGTCGAGAGTATGAATAGTCAAACAGGAACTCTGTCAATGTGTGTGAAGTTCAGAGACATACGACTCCTTCTTTTATTCTTTTAAATCTTACTCAGGTATTCCTTAACAATACTTTTAATCTACTTCGTGGACCATACTAGTCCTATCACTGTAGTTCTTGTATCATCCGTAAACGGTTTATAACCAAGAGAAATGTGGAACATATAACAATAACACAGTAAAAGCTTCTCAAGAGATTTTTATAATGAAAATAATTCTATACTCTGTAAATTCTTGACTGTTCATGAGAAATACAGTGGTTTAAGTCGAGAAACCGTACTTTCAAGAATTTTAAAAGATGTAACTAAATATTGGAAACTCCCCTTTTTTTTTATGTAGAGAATTAAGAGGTACCAAAGACTAGTGAATCCGAAAAGACCAGACCCCATTGTGTCGTACGGTGTACAAAAGGATTGTTTAACGTAAGCCTGTGAAAGGCTGTGAAAGTAATAAAATTGAGTCCATTATTAATCAGTGACAGTCTCCTTCCTGAATCCAACACGTTTAGTCTTATTTAAATGGAACGGAATCGTCGTCAGTGTTTACTTCGTTATTTAATCTTTATCGTTTAACAATGTCTGAATTCTCTAGTGTTTAGTTTTAAAAGGGGACTTTAGGTCCTTTTCCGTCTCATGACGGTTCTAAAGAAACTCTCGAATTAAAAAGGTCTATTGAAAACACAACTTAGTCAAACACTGTTTAGGGTCTCTACTACGTCTGTGACTAGTGTTTCTACTGAAAGACCCTGAAGTGAGGACATTGTGTTCGATAAAGTATTCCGAAGAATAACTTTTCTTCACGAAAAAGAAGAATACGATAAGTCCTCGAGGAGTTAGAAAAACATGTGTGTGTCTGTGTATCTCTTTATGTGTCTGTATATGTTTAGGGTGTGTCTGTACGTCTCTTTTAATTCTTTAGAAGACTTTTCAGGTAGACTCATATGTCTCGGAAAGGACTATATGATCATCAGGTTTGTCATTTTACACTCGAGTACTTTGTCAGAACCTGAACCGACTTGTTCAAGGGTCTCTATCCATTAATTTACTTAAATACAGTGACTCCCTGTTACAAAGATCCTCGTACAGTACTGGTGGGACGTGAGTCGGAGTAGAACAAGGTGTAAAAATAGACCCTAGTCTTTCTACTGTATCTACCGTACGAGTAGTTTAAAAGAATGTGTTTGGGCCGTTCCTAGAACTTGTGTCACTTACTTTCTTACACTTACCTACGCTTACTACTCGGTTTTATATGTCAGTACAGTGACCTTGTTTACATTTCACAACGTGAAAGTAGGTTTCTTTTGTTTTCCGGACTTTAATGACCTACACTTTTGACACCGAATTAGTCTCGGAGAGACCTGTTCTGACCACCGAAGTTGACACTTTATCTCGGGCACCCATAGTTGACATACGACACTATGGGTCATTCGATTATGTCACAACGAAACCAATATCTTTATATCCATGAGATAAGTTCTTCCCTAGTAGAATGAGCTCTAGTCCATTATTGGTCTCACCTCACCACACGAATAGATAGTACGATGTAGGATTCTTTGTGCATCTTTGTGATTCTGTACTGTCAGTGCCACTTTTTTATGGTCAGGTAGGTATCCTTTTCGTCTTCAGACATAATGGGCCTCTTCTCTTGGAGGTTCAGTTCCACCTATAAGGACTTTTGACCACAAGTAATGACTATCTTAGTGGTACATCTCACTTATTGTCTGTACAAGTCAAACCTTGTTTCTATTTCTGAAACCAGGGTTTCCTACCTTGAGATTAGCTACCCTCATAAAGATAATCTTACTGGGGACCTACTACTCGTACATTAAAAAGGGTAAGGTCGACGGACATAGTAGGTCCGTCCGTCTCCGACTGTACCGTCTTCGAAACTCACTCGACGACCTACACTACATCTATATTTTTGTCTGACTTCCTTCTGAAACTTCAGTCCTAAGAGGAAGGACCCTCTCATCGTGTCTTACTGTTATTCATCTTTTAGGTGATTGTATGAAACATCCTCCACTCGGTTGTCCCTCCGGTCGTACAACACAGGTGGGTCCTTGGAGAAAGTCTTAACTACGGTCACCCGAAGGAACCAACCGAGTCACCATTTCTTTAACGGACAGTTATGTCCTCTGTGTCCAAGTGAGGGACTAGGTACTCTTCGGGTGTACGACGCCTCGTTGATTTGGACACGGGGTGTATATGACTCACACACGAGATCCCGGTGTCGATGACCTCGGGTACACTACGTCCGTGACTTTGAACGGACGGGATCTCGGGCACGAGACGAATTTCTCTTCGGTACGGTACTCTTCGGGGTCGAGACGTTGACCTCTCATCGGGGGCGAACGTCGTTACTCTATTTTTGGGACACCCGTCGCTACTTCTGTGTCGTGTCCGTTTTTACTAATTTATTTCTAGTGTTTAGTTTTTTTCTTGGTTACGATAACGGTCTCCGAGATCTATAGTAAGACACTGATGTCTTCCACTCGTCCACTCCAAGTGTCGGACGTGAAAAATACTATGTGCCGAGGGACGACCACGACACGTTTCGTCATGGCTCCTCTTCCCGAAGGGTCCACCGAGTCACCATTTCCTAGACGGACGGTAACGTCTTCTACGTCCAAACTAGGGACCCAGCCCTTCAAGGGGACCTCTTCCTTTACCGTTGGGTGAGGTCATAAGAACAGACCCTTTGGGGTGCCTGTCTCCTCGGACCGCCCAAAGTCAGGTACCCCGACGTTTTCTTAACCTGTGCTGAATCATTGATTTGTTGTTGTCGGTCCCTCTTTCGGGAATTTAGGTGAAACACATCGACTCTCATCCAAATATTCTTTCTATCTATGCCAAAAACGAGGGGTCCACGGTAAAATGGTTCTTCTTCAGTATCCTAAAGGACCTAAAGACTGAAAATTGTATGAAGAAGGTCTAAAGACCTAGTCCCTCGTCCATTATATTTCAACCACCGTGATCACCATTTCTTAGATGGACAGTTACGTCCCCTATATTGTCCGTACCCAAACTAGGGACCTCCTCCTGTACCGTTAGGTAAGGTCATAAGAACGGATCTCTTAGGGTACCTGTCTCCTCGGACCGTCCGACGTCAGGTATCCCAGCGTGTCTCAGCCTGTAATGACTTCGTTGAATCGTACGTGTGCTATATTTCAATGTAACTGGACGAGTGACTCCTTTTAGAATCAACTTTTGTCGACCGTAATATTTTACTTTCTGTACGGACTTCTATTTTAGTAACTTGAAATTTTAGCCCTCTCTAGAACCTGTAGATAACAATACAAAATTTTACCAGAAGGAACCTAGTGGTAACGTTATTCATGAGATGTGTTTGTACAAGGGGTAGTTCAAACTCTCGACGGGGAGAGGTCTCGAAGGGAAACTCTAAGTTTTCTTTTGAACGTGTGATTTCTGGTTGTCTAAGAAACCTGTTATTCGGTCGACTTGAAACATATTAGTTCCACTGAGGGTTTATGTATCCCGGTTCAAGACATCTCCTAAGAAACCTTTTATAACGACCTCAGAGTAGTGTAAAACGTCTATAGAAGTCTACTCTACTCGATTTCTTTTAGGTGTATCAGAAATGACTGGTGGTATAATCTTGTTAACAATCCGAGGGAAAATCTCGAAGTAATAAGGATGATAAACACGGACAAAATTTAATAAATGAGTCAGTGAATTTTACTACGTAAGATGTCAACGGAAGGGACCACTTCAGGTTAAAGGACACTTCCGTCTCCAGTACAGAGACAACTGGTACTGATAAGGATCAAAAATCGTATGAAAAGCGTGACTCAAACGACGACATATTACAACTTACTGATGAACTCGTTACCATAAGACCACTCAGACGTCCGTCCAAGACACAATATGGGTCGAAGGAAAGGTTCAAACGCGTTAATACCGCTTTGGAAGGAGTAGGTTAACCTTACCTAATTAGAATCTTACTCCACTGGGAAGTATAAAAAACAACAACAAGTCAGCGATTTAAAACAGGTTGAGAAACGATGTGGTACCTGACGTCGTAAGGTCTGAGGAGACAGGAAGTGATAGAGGTTTCAAACGAGTTTAAGTAGAGGTAACTCAACCACTACAATAGATTGGGAGAGTAAGAAAAGGTGGGGGAAAAGGAAAACGGCAGTTAGAAAGGGTCGTAGCCCAGAAAAGGTTACTCATCCAAGAAACTTAATCCACCACTTTCTTAACCTCGAAGTCGAATTGTAGTCAGGAAGGTTACTCATAAGTGTCAACTAAAGGAAATCCCAACTGACCAAACTTGAGGAACGAGAGGTACCCTGAGAGTTTTCAGAAGAGGTCGTGGTGTCAAACTTTCGTAGTCTTGAAAGTATAATACTTGTAATGTGTCGGTCTCTCTCATGAGTCGAATTCCCTCGGAACACTTTATCGATATGGTCGCAACTCCTCAGTCTCGGTATACATCCGACTTTCCTACGATACTAACTTAGTTATACAGAAATATTCACAGGTGACTTGTTTATTTACTAATATGTTTCTTTGTTCCTGGCATCTTCGTGGTCAAGGTGGATTGTACCGTCACTGAAGTCCACCATTACAGTTCCTTATCCATCTTAAGCATGTCTCATGTAAACGTGAGGGGTCAACTTATAGTGTATAACCTATGGTCACGACTGTCAGAAGGTTCTAAAATGTATCTACTGTACCGATAGACTTGTGCAGGTATGAAAATAGGAGGTTCAGGAATTCGTAAGACGGCTCGAGGTAAGTGAATATCATAGACACCAGAGAAAGGTAGGTGACGAAAATCGATACCGTCGTTACCATAAACACCGGGTCGTCCTTCGAGGGATTCTGGACTTCAGTCTTTTAAACCCAAAATTCAGGGTTTAAGAAGGAGAGTCTACGAGACACTCATTTTTATTCCGTGACCGTTGAGACTCGTAGACGAAGAAAGACGATTTTGTAGACGTCATTTCAAACGGAACGGGGTCAATACTTCGAGAACTCCCTTTCAGGAAACAATGGATATGCAAGAGACATATAGCTTCCAAAAGTTTCAACAGCGAATTTTGATATAAGCATCCTCTTCGAGATACTTTTTCACCGGGTTTCGGGAACTCTTTTTTGTGTCAGATATAGGGACAAAATCTATAAATATCACGTGTAATCCTTAATCTCCGAATTTTTGTATCGTCGTTTATTTAGACAAACTGGGTCTCTTAGAGGGTTCTTTAAAGTAGTGTTTGGGAAAAGGAGACAAATTACCCTATTTATAATTACAGACTGTCTGGTGTCACAGGGTGTCTTGTGTGAAGCCCTTTATAAAGGGACCCGGTCATATTCCGCTATAATAACTATTACACGGTACGGAGGGTCTTTGGACAGAAACAAAACAAAATAAAACAAAGTTCCCTCGAAAGGAAGAACTTGACTAAACTCACTCTACGTGACCCTAATAGTCCATGAAACCGTTTCCCTCTTCAAACCCTTGTCTCTTGGAAGACCGTTGGTCTCTTTTATTTGTCGACTACGGAAAAGAACGTACTTTCCGATCAGCGCATCTCCAGTTGTGTTCAGACAACCGAAGAAAGGTAGGGGAGTTACGTCGAGTCCGAGAGGAAGAGAGGGTGTCTGGTATTGTCGGGAGATTGATCGAAGACACAATAGACAGAATGGGAATTCACGACGTCGAGTAGGAAATTTTTTCGTTGGGATACTGGGTCGTTAGGACGAAGACTGACAAATGGGTTTTCTTGACTTTAGTTTAAGAACTTCTCTATGCAAGTAAGGGTACAAGTAACGTCGAAACAATTGGTATCGAAATACCTTTATCGGATTTACAGGTAGTTGTCTATTTATTTCTTTTACACCACATATGTATTGTCATTTCATGATAAATTTGAAATTTTTCTTCTTTCAAGACGATAAACACTGTTGTACCTACTTGGGATTCCTAAAATACGATTCACTTTATTCGGTCAACACCTTCCTGGTTATCACGTACTAAGGTGAATGTACTTCATAGATTTTATCAGTCTGAGTGTTTTCGTCTTAACCTTACTGCCCTTGGTCACCGACTCCCTTCCTCTGTACCCTCCAACGATAAGTCACCCATGTTTTGGAGTCAATACCTTCTACTAATGTAAGATTCCCAGACGACGTATGGAAACTCCTAAATCACTTGCTATTTATAGTATGTATATGGATTTTAAAGAATCCCAAACTAGAGTACAACTCACAAGAATAGTCCTATTTTTCTTTTAAAATAGAATAGTCCTATTTTTCCTGAGTCCATATGTATACGTACATAGGTAAGCGGTGGGTTTAGGGGGAGGATAGGTCTAACGGTGTCTTGTAACTCGTCTCAAGGTACATGATATGTTATAGGAACAACAAGTAGGTAAAACTTATATCGTCACACATGTACTGGAAAGGTTTAAGAGATTGATAGGGAAGGGACACCGTTGGTATGTAAGTAAAAGGGGACGGTGGAAGAATTACCCTACTCTACTTCGAATTTAAGGAATCGTTTCCTTGAAACTGAAAAGAGTTAGACTGATCGGATAAAAAAGTAGAAGTAGAGGCCAGACTGGTTCAGATATAGAATGGATGGGATTTGTATACTGACAAGGGACTTATACGGTGTGAAACGTACTAAGGTCTGGAAACGTGTAAGACGTAGAAGGTGTTTCTTAAGTGAGATGGTTTAAAGATAAAAATCATGTGTGGAAGTTTTGATTAGTATTTACAAGTGAGTAGACACTGACGAGATCCGTCAATTGAAGAAAGAGACCTCAATACTGTGATGATGTAACCTAAACCGACTACAATATATAGTTGAGAACCGTAGCTCTCCATCTCTGAAATCTCAAACAGAATCAGACGAGTCTTCGATCTTGATTTACGGTATCTATTCCACCGAGTTTACTGTTTTAACACAAAAGAGTGTCAAGACCTGGATCTCCAGGGTCTAATCTCACGATCACACCATGCGAAGAATCACTCCCGGAAGAAAAACTGAACTTCTGGTTGTCGAAGAGAGACACAGGAATGTATCACCTCTTTTCGTGAGACCAGAGAGAAGAATATTCCCGGGTAGTACTCCCGGAGTGAGTACCGGAACAGATATGGGTTAAGAGAGGGTTTCCGGGGTGGAGGTTTATAGTAACGGGACCCCCAATCCCAAAGTCACGTACTAAAACCTCCCCTCAACCCCCATTTATAAATCACTGTTAATAAGTAGGTACACAGGTTCACACATCGTGTATCGTGTCATCTATTGTACACTAATTGTGAATTTAAAAAGACCAATTTACGTGCTTGTTTGGTTGGTGGGTCGTATTAAGATTACTTCTTCGACCTCACCACTCCAACGTCCCAATGTGTGTCCTCCGACTCTACAAAGTAGTCGGGTTTCCGTCCTCGTTCTTTACAATTTAACTGTTTCTTTGGATACACTACCCCAGACCTCGACTTCCTCAAGTTTGTCTTTTACGACTTTCTGTGACTTTACGACTTTCTGTAACTTTACAACTTTCATTTACTGTGGTTTACCGAAATGGCCTGAACAACCTAAATAGGTAGGTTATACCGACTATATAATAAAGACACAAATACATGTAAACCTTAGAGTCATATTTATAAAAACTGAAAGGAAGAGAATTTTTCTCTTTCCTATGATCCGTCGACCGTTTTCGTAGAAGTTTCTTTCTTTAAGAAATCGTAAAGTCAGAGTCTTAATGTTATACGATTTAGATTAACCAATTAAAACAATTTTCTCAAACCCACGCCAACTATTAAAGTTTTGTTTGTCTTTTATTTAAGGAAATTTTAGTAACCTTTTTAATGTGGAGGTTCCAATGATCCCCTAGATCCAATTCAGAACGAATAAGTTATGTATAATCAACTCACAGATGTTATACTGTGCGAGGATCCATGACCCATCTTCGTTATTTGTTTCAGATACGACTTCCTACCCGACAAACAGAGAGACCTCTACCAGAAAGGGTTAATTTCTCCGACTGTAGGTAAACAATGGAGGAATTTACCGACTTCCTCGACAACTAACGGTCGAAGAAACGAGTCCTTTGGTGGTATAAACGTTTGTGTTTGCGTATAAACGTGAGACTACTTATTACTTCCAATAAATAACGTACACGAACTTTATTACCAACTAAAACCTCACGGCAAGTGTTTTGGACGTAGTTTTTCATACAATACCGGATTGTAAAAGTAACGTCAAGTTCATTTTATCAGGAACCTTTAACAGAACGATGGTTTAACGTTAGTATTTCCGTCCCTAAATTTGACCCTCTTAGTGAAATATAACACTTGAAGACCTATTATATATTGTATTTCTCAAATTAACTTAGTAAGTCAACCCAAAAACGGGTCTTTTCACCCTTAAATTTACGACTATGTCGCAGTCGAAGGTTACTGTGGTCAGTCGTGAGGAATCTAACCTTCATTTATTAGGATAAACACCTATACGTTACTCTCTCCCGATACGAACAGACATTTGAACGATCGTTTCCATTAATTTATTAAGGTAGTACAGAATTATATATACTTTTTTTTCGTGACTGGAGTTTCATTTTAAACTATACACAAAAGGAGGATCGATGATCTTTTTTTATGACTTAAAAATCGTTGGAAATAGAATGAAACCTTGACGTTTTTGTTCTATCTTTTGTGTATGCGTGTGTTTGTGTGTGTGTGTGTTTGATTTTCGAGTCTTCAATGGTATCGTTGTCATTAAAGACAAGGACTGGGAGGAAACCTTTTCAGACGACGTTTTGGTTTGTTTTGTTTTGTTTTCAAGTTGGGTCAACCCGGTACACTAAGAAGAAAGGACCTAATCTCTACCCTTAAACCAAGTTCAAGAGATAAAATTTCAAGTAGAACTAAATTTAGGACTTGAAGAGTTCAGGACAAAGGACTCGAGGTCGGAATAGTGTCGTAAAACTTCTTTTATTTACCCCAGTGAATCTTGTAACATTAGCTCAGTTGTGTGTTGTCCTTACTTTACGTAGAGTTTTGTTTGTCCGACAAGGTCGTTTCGACAAACCCACCCCCTTCCCCAACTAAACAAATCTTTCTTGACAAGAGTCACTGACAAGAGTTACATAAGTTTTACCCGAGACGAGTGAACCGATTTGTAATTCAATTACATATTTGTTACTGTTGTTGTTTAGAATAGCCTTCTGTTATTCTTCGACGTCTAATCTCATAAGGAAACCTTTAGGTAGAGGGACCGTAGTATGTCCTACCGTGTGTCGTAATTCGTTACGTAGAGTCATAGTAGAATCTGGGAAAGAGACCTAAAAGATGGAAAAATCTTTGTAAATAAAATAAAAGCAAAAAGCGACGTGGTACTTCGTGTAACGGAAGGAACCCTCGAGTCTACCATCACAGACGGACGTTACACCCTCTGGGCCCAAACTAGGGACCCAACCCTTCTAGGGGACCTCTTCCTTTACCGTTGGGTGAGGTCATGAGAACGGACCTTTTAGGGTACCTGTCTCCTCGGAACATCCGATCTCAGGTACCCCAGCGTTTCTCAACCTGTACTAACTCTCTGAAGGGAAAGTGTTACTCCGTGTGACCTAGAATCAAAGGGTCGGTCACTAGTTTGGATATTGACGATATGACTTTCACGTCTCAGAATTGGTGACCTAGTGGTCCCTTCAGGGAGACGGAAAAAGTCAAGTCAAGTCAAGTCAAGTCAAGTCAAGTCAAGTCAACGAGTTAGCACAGGCTAAGAAACGCTGGGGTACTTAGCGTCGTGCGGTCCGGAGGGACAGGTAGTGGTTGAGGGCCTGTAGTAAGTTTGAGTACAGGTAACTCAGCCACTACGGTAGGTCGGTAGAGTAGGAGACAGTAGGGGAAGAGGAGGACGGGGGTTAGGGAGGGTCGTAGTCCCAGAAAAGGTTGCTCAGTCGAGAAGTGTAGTCCACCGGTTTCATGACGTCAAAGTCGAAATCGTAGTAAGGAAGGTTTCTTGTGGGTCCTGACTAGAGGAAATCTTACCTGACCAACCTAGAGAAACGTCAGGTTCCCTGAGAGTTCTCAGAGGAGGTTGTGGTGTGAAGTCTTCGTAGTTAAGAAGCTACGAGTCGAAAGGAGTGTCAGGTTCAGAGTGTAGGTATGTACTGATGACCTTTTTGGTATCGGAACTGATCTGTCTGTAAACAACCGTTTCATTATAGAGACGAAAAGTTATACGATAGATCCAACCAGTATTGAAAAGAAGGTTCTCATTCGTAGAAAATTAAAGTACCGACGTTAGTGGTAGACGTCACTAAAACCTCGGGGTTTTGTATTTCAGACTGTGACGAAGGTGACAAAGGGGTAGATAAAGGGTACTTCACTACCCTGGTCTAGAAGGAAAAGACTTACAACTAGAAATTCGGTTGAAAAAGTGAGAGGAGAAAGTGAAAGTAGTTCTCCGAAAAATCAAGGAGAAGTGAAAGACGGTATTCCCACCACAGTAGACGTATAGACTCCAATAACTATAAAGAGGACCGTTAGAACTAAGGTCGAACACGAAGAAGGTCGGGTCACAAAGACTACTACATGAGACGTATATTCAATTTATTCGTCCCACTGTTACATATCGGAATTGTATTAGGAAAAGGATAAACCTTGGTCAGACAACAAGGTACAGGTCAAGATTGACAACGAAGGACTTGAAAAATGGAAGAATGGAAAGATGGAAAAATTATTGATAATAAAGAGTCAGAGACAAAACTAAAGGAGTAACTCCATTATAACCTTGTGACAATAAGGGTCCCCTCGGTAGGGAGTGGGAAGAGGGAGAAGTACACAAAGGGAGGAGTACATGTACTTACAAATCAGTACAGACTGAGAAACACTAGGGTACTTGACATCCCCAACTTGGTGGCAGAGGACATAGAGGACGAAAAGTCCACCTAAGAAATGTCGAACTAGGTAGTCCCTTCGGGAAAGGGAGGAGTGACCCATAATAAAAAGGTTCATTCTAAGTCAAGTCAAGTCAGCGAGTACCTGATGTCGTACGGTCCGAAGGGACAGTAGTAGTTGAGGACTTCAAATGAGTTTGAGTACAGGTAACTCAGCCACTACGGTAGGTTGGTAGAGTAGGAGACAACAGGGGAAGAGGAGGACGGTAGTTAGAAAGGGTCGTAGTCTCAGAAAAGGTTACTCAGTCAAGAAGTGTAGTCCACCGGTTTCATAACCTCAAAGTCGAAGTCGTAGTCAGGAAGGTTACTTATAAGTCCTGACTAGAGGAAATCTTACCTGACCAACCTAGAGAAACATCACGTTCTCTCAGAGTTCTCAGTAGAGGTTGTGGTGTAAAGATTTCGTAGTCAAGAAGACACGAGTCAAAAGAAATATCAGGTTGAGAGTGTAGGTATGTACTAATGACCTTTTTAGTATCGAAACTGATCTACCTGGAAACAACTGTTTCATTACAGAGACGAAAAATTATGTGAAGGATCCGACCAGTATCGAAAAGAAGGTTTCTCGTTCTCAGAAAATTAAAGTACCGAAGTCAGTGGTAGGTGTCACTAAACCCTCGGGTCTTTTTATTTCAGGCAGTGATAAAGGTGATAAAGAGGTAGATAAACTACACTTCACTACCCTGGCCTACGGTACTAGAATCGAAAAACTTACAATTCAAGATTCGATTGAAAAAGTGACATGAAAAAGTGAAAGTAGTTCTTCGAGAAATCAAGGAGAAGCGAAAGACGGTATTCACGTAACAGTAGACGTATAGACTCCAATAACTATAAAGAAGACCGTCAGAACTCAGCTCGAACATGAAGTAGGTCGGACCGTAAAGAGTACTACATGAGACGTGTATTCAATTATTCGTCCCACTGTTATATGTCGGGACTACAAGTGACTTTAAGGATGTTAAGTGGTAGTTCACATATAGAAGTCGGTTATGACGAAAGGTTTCAACGTAAGACTAAGGCTCGACTAGTAGAAGTGGATTGTAGAATGGCTATGTATTTTGAGTGATAACAGAAGGAGTTTAAGAAGAGGTAGAGACAATAAACGAAGAGTAAGTTAAGACATATATTTGAATATATAAATTTTAATATATTTTGAAAGGTAATTGAAGACCCAAAAGGAAAGTCCGTCATAGTTGGAGACAACTGGATGAAGTGATTGTACAAGTCTTAAGAATGGAAGAGGTACACGGGACCCTACGTCGAAAATCAGACAGGAAGTAGTAGAGAAAGACCCCGATAAAGGTTTCTAAGAACTCGACATAAGGGACGAGAGATAAGGTATGGTAAGAAAAATGACGGGGTGGGTTTATTAGAAAACTTATTTTCACCTTGGTACGAACCCTTTAGGGTACCTCTCCACTCGGACCTCCCGATGTCAGGTACCCCAGAGTTTCACAGTGTGTGCTGATTCCCTGATTTGTCGTTGTCGCGAATCTTGGGAAGGTCCTGTGAGGGAAACGTCCAGAGCCCTCCCGACAACAGAACTAGACTATAGTAAAATAGGAACGTGAATTCAAAGATGAGAACGTGTGCACGGGGGAGGACAGAAAGTAAAAGGGGTACAGAATCCAATCCCTAAAACTGGATCTTACAGAGTCCATATTCGAATGTCCCTTAGTATCCCTAACACCGCAACCTCTTCTAAGAACTCTCAGGGAACCTGACGTTCCTCTAGTTTGGTCAGTAAGAATTTTCTTTAGTTGTGACTTATAAGTAACTTTCCTGATTACGACTTCGACTTCGAGGTTATGAAACCGGTGGACCACACTTCTCGGCTGAGTAACCTTTTCTGGGACTACGACCCTTTCTACCTTCGACCCTACTCTTCCCACATTGTCTCCTACTCTACCAACCTACCGTAGTGACCGGGTTCCCTGTACTCAAACTCACTTCAGACCCCTTATTGCTTCTTGTCCCTTCTGACCGTACGACGTCAGGTACCCCAGTGTTTCTCAGGCTGTATTGAATCGTTAACTTGTTCCCCTAACACTATCTGATCTTTCTCACACATGTTAGAACTTCGTAAATACGTAAAATTTTTGGTGACACGAGGCGTTAGCTTTGAGGCGACACCCGATCTACTCGGGAAACCTTCCGTGACAGTGGAGACGAAGAGGAGACCGGTGCGAGTTTCTGTGTGAGACACTTACTTGGGTACAGAGAATTTTGATACTTGGAAAAGCACAAGATAAAGGAGATCTAAGAAACGGTCGATAGATATTTCCATGTTGGAAGGAGGTCTTTTCCCGATAAAGGGAGAAGTAAAACAGACCTATTAAAGTATCCTTTTCCCCTGGTGGGTTTTAGAAAGGTTATGTTTCGGAGAGTCAGTTATGCATAGAGACGGAGAGACTCTGGAACTGATATGGTCTTATCTAACCTGTCACAGCAATTTCCCCCCCATAATAAAGAAATACTTGAACGTTTACTGTTGTTATTTCGAATTCTAAACACACCTCGAAGTGTCGAAGAATTCGTGAAAACATAAACTATCAGAGCTTTCTGTCTTCTGAAATTCTCCGTATTTCCTTAATCCTTCCCTTCTTTGAATAAACGTCCGTGACCCATCTGCTGACACAACGACCAAATCACTAAATTTTTTGTTGTTGTTTAATTTGGTAGTCAGAGACAATATCTCCGGAGATCTTAGTGAAAGTTGAAAGTTTGGACACTTACTAGTGGACTTGAGGTGTAACATCTAACTGATGTCCATGTTTCACGGGATTTAAACAAAAAAACAAAACAAAACAAAACAAAATTAACTTCCTATTAACGAAATGTCTTAAAGCAACAAAAGAGAGTTTGGAGTTGTACTAGTCGGTATCCCTATGTATATAGGGGAGGAAAAACTTGAGATTTAAACAAAAAACTTTCGTGTATGGTTCCAAAAGAAAAACAAAAAATTAATATCGGTATAGTACGAAGATACTTCAAAAGTATAAATTTAAATACCTTAACAATATAACTTTACCTTAACACAATGTGGAAATTTGGAGTTCACCGATGATTATAAAATAATTTATGTCGACGGTGATCCGTTATTTTTAAAGGTTCCCCGTTTTTTTTCTCACGCCACAAAAAGTATAGACGAAAGAAGAACGTCTTCGGTATACGATCATTATGCATATACAGCAGACCACAAGTTATATATGAGGTCGAGACATATATCAATCGGATGTCGTAATGTGTGGTGGACGTATTAAAGTTTTGTAACTTGTGATCTACAGTGTTTTGTTTTGGGGTACGAGACGAGAGTTCGTGTTTTCGTAAATGTCAACCAATTACTCTATATGTCTTTCGACAACGTTTTGCTTCCTTCAATTAAAGTAATATGTTCAAATCCTTTACTACCACCTGAAACGTCCTGTCTATAAGGTGTCGGTATTAATCGAAATTCTATTTAGGTAAACCATACGTAAACCGAAAAGTAATCCTGTATGTAAAAGTGAGGATACACGTCTCAGACTTTCCAAATATAATGTATTTTAATTCCGACATATTTGACACACGAAGTAGAGAAAGAGATTACGTTAACACGGAGGGGGAGAGTTGTGTCAGTGGATTTACTCTCGGGGGTAACATACGTCACGTGCAGTTATTTATCCCTTGTACTTACACTTAGTTATAACACAATCATAACCCTAATTCGTTCGATAAAAGAGGAGGAAAAAAAAAAGGAAGACCCCTCTACTTATACTCATTTATTTTACTCACAAACAGACTTTCACACAACCCCCTAATCCAAAACACAAAAGGAAAACTCCTGTCGCACGGTTGACCGTCCTGAACCGACCGATGGACCCGGTTCGTATCTTTGGGGCTGCGAGTGGGAACATCGACACTCGGACGACGAAACTTCCTGCGCTCCTCCGCCCGAAGGATAGCGGGTCTTTTTGGTCCACGTCAAGGATGTCGGTCCTTTCCAATACGAAGTATACTGAAGCAAAAGAGAGACGTTTAATTTCCTGTTAAATACTCACAGATCTGTCCTTAATTAGCCTTATTATAACCGACGAAAACTGGGCTCTCACGATAATGTTATTTCATATATGTTGTGTTTATATCCTATTTTAGTAAATATATCGGATAATAATACGGTCGTAGGTCTCTGTGGAATGTTCTTATTTTACTAAATGTTTCCTTTTGTGCTTACTTTTGTATAGAGACTACTACCTACCAAAACTTTTCGGTTGAATTAGACAAGGACTTCAATATCAATCTCTCTCGGAGACATTCACGATTGTTCTATTCCTGTAAAATTTACCATTTTATTATTTTGTCTAACCACCCCCACACCCCCCGTGTCTAGGTTCTGTCTTGATCAAAGATGTTAAACATTCTTCAATCATACACTCTTAGAAGGTTTTAGGAAAATCATGAAAACATTCATGATTTCGTCCTCTTACATATATGCAAGTTCAGATTTATACGAATTATGGATACTTCCTCATTGTCTAAAACATATGTGTGTCTCTCTTCTTTTTCCGTTCAAAAAAGATATCTTTTTTTTTAATACTTCAAGTCTTTGTCTATTTTTCATAAAAATGTACGTTTACTTTATATAATAATGAGTTTTTTTTTAATTTTTGTTACGAGAATTTAAATGGACCATTTCCATCTTTTATAAACTTCCCAATTTGTTAAGTATCTCTTAAAGGTATACAATACACAAACCGGGGGGTACGTGTATAATATACGTATAGGAAGGGGGGTTTGTTGATAAATTTGTCGGAGATAACACTACCTGATGGACTATGTCAACCGATAATAGATTTAAATCCATCAAATAACTCACTTTTACTTGAGGTTAGAAGAAATTAGAAAACTAAGTCATGTTGACGAAAAAGAGTTATGTTTCTTTTGTTCTACAAGTTGTCAAATAAGGGGATTTTATGGAAAGAATTAATGAACTAATAGATTCATCGTGTTCGAATAATATATTTTGAACCTTTTACGTCTTCTTAAAGTTCTTCTTTTGTTCAAAAGATGTACTAGAGGTTATGGTCTTTATTGGTGTCAATTATAGTACCATATAAAAAATATTTACCTTTTAAGAAGTTCAATTAAGATTTAATTAAGGTCGGAGTAAGATTTGGCCTTTTTACTTGACGAGGATATTTTTGAGGACCACACAGTTCGTCTCCACTCTTAAAACCATTGATAACCCAGTCAAATAAAGGGAGTTATAAAAAAATTGGATAGAACTATTAATAATACTTTGAGAAATTTGACTCGATAGCATCAAAGGTAAGACGTTAAATTAAATCCTTTCTTTTTAATGCGATACAAAAAACTTTGATTTACAATTGTAAAAATATAAACTTACAATGTAATATTTGAAGTTCAACATTTTGTAAATCGATAAAAGAAAGAAAAGAACGTACTTATTACAATTAATATTTACATTAGAGAATGTATGTGTGTGTGTGTGTATACAACGTCCATACATATGTATTAAACAGAGGAGAGATAAAGGAATCGACACTATCATCATTACAAAGATGACAAAATATAGAAGAACGAACGAGTTTTTTCTTTTTTTTAATCCCGTCTTCTGTCCTCCAATACAAAGACAAAAACAAGGACGTCGGGTCGAGACTTACCCAAATTAGTGACTCACGACCGAGACCCACTGGTCCCTCACTGTAGGGTCCAGAACGAAGTCACACCTAATAAAGTTTACTAAAGTAACATTTAGCGACAAGATCACCCTCTTTCTAGTTCCGGTTTTAGAAGTGTTTCTTTTATATTACGTTTACACTTATGACAGTCTATTTTCCGAGAATTAAACCTGAAAATATTTAGTAAAACAGTGAATTTAAACACTTAGGTGTGGATTTCTACCCTCTTCTTGTGGAGACCTGTGGTTGTGTTAAGTAGAAGAAGGAACAGAGTCAGTAATACACTAACGGTTTTAGGTAAGGTCTCTGGGAGATTTAACAAAAAATTAGGGTATTTCTGTATCTGGGTCAAACGTCCCGTTAAAATGAAATAACGTTATTAAACAAACGTATAAAGAACTGAATAAAACAATAAGGTAAAGGAAACTACCACCACTAATGGGTGAGACAGGTGATTTAAAAAAAATCGAAAAATAACTTTATATCAAGTAAATTTTACGACACAATTCAAGTCCATATACCGTTTCACTGAGAGAGATATAAAAAAAGTCTAATAAAAGGGAATATACAATAATGTTTTATAGATCATACCAAGAAACAAGATATGCTATTCGGGAACAACGAATAGATCAAATACATATCCTCACATATATACAATTAGTGTGTGAGGACTAAATACGGAGGGACGGAAAGGGGAAACCATTGGTATTCAAACAAAAGAAATAGACACCAGATAAAGCCAGGTGATAACGGAAAATTCTTTTAATTTATCTTTTAAACTTAATCATAATCTCTAGTATCCCTATTTGTTTAGACAATTGAGAGTGGTAGTAGATTTGGAACTAAACCGGTAAACTATTGAAACCTCAATGTTTATGTCTGTATTGTTGGGTAGTAACACCAAACAACGATAGCAACTCAACATAGTTAACTTGACTAAATTCGATGGAGGGTCACTTTCCCTTTAATGAACGGAGAAGAAGGTCGTCAAATCGATTCGACAGAAAAAAATTCAAAGACTTAGTACAACGTAGGAAACAATGTTATCGAATTAGAATAAGATTATTTTGATCTATTCTGGGGGTTTGTCATTAGACTCCTATGTCAATATAAATCTTTGAGAACTTTGAGTTGAGTTTCCCCTTGGAAGTTATAGAGTTTTGCTTTTCTTACACAGTAAGACGAGAGAGTTTTACCAACCAATACATACTACTAACAAATTTTTATACTCATTAATATAAAGAGTAACATTATTGAGATACATTATTGATTAAACCTTTTTAAGAGACCACCGAACAAACAAACAAGATTAATTGATGATGTAATAATCCCGAAGGAAACAAAGGAAAGTAGGTCTCGAAAACAGGAGACATGGTTTAGGATTGTACTTAAGAGTAACAGATTATACGCAAGACAGGACTGTCCCCATTCACCAGGACGAGTGTCATCCACGACACGTTGGTGTCATTTGAGCGGACCCCATGTGAGATTTCCTCAAGGATCCTTGCGACTACTAATTTCTCTTGTATGGTCTCGAGTATCGTTACTGACCCTTGAGAACCTCCGTCCAAACGTTTCACCAATTACCCTACCCGAGATCTCAGTCTATCGAAGTTCCATTTGGAAGTCGTCAGTTACACGGTCGATTCACCCGAACACGTACCACAAATTAGTAGACTCGGAACCGGATATTTCCTACTATCTATCATCGTATATAATTATTCTATACATAGATATAAGTTTCTCGAATCTTACCACGAACTGGGCATTCAACCATAAATTTTCTAAGATCGAGTATAATAATTATCAAAGACACGGAGTTCGAGTATGTCCAGATTAAGAGAAACTTGGTGTAAATGTGTAAAAATTATGTCGGAGAAGGTAGAAATTCTATTATTATAGGACTTTAATAACAATCTGAATGAACTCAACCCTAGAGTCAAGACGGAAAATGGGTTAGTTATACACTGGAACTTGGGTCCTTAAATTGAGAATAAAGACCATTGCGTATTACGGAGGGAGAGGTCCTATGATACTCTTAATTTACTCTACTATACACTTTTCAAGGATCGTGAATTTTTACAACTGAACTTAATGTCAGACGAAGCATGAAGGGATGTAGGAAGGGGTGTACACATTTCAACCTTCGATAGGACTGATAAATGTTTGCATGAAAAAAATTGTTAACAAGAAAAACACAATCGGATATTTTAGTTGGTTCGTAACGGAAGAGTTTAGTAGAGGTTTGGTTGTCTCTCTATAACAATGAACGTATAAGTTATCAGTGTTAGTGAAGGACAGACTGAGAAAGAAAAAAAAAAGACTGCGTCATTAGATGGGTTGAAGTCAGTGATTATTGTCGAATTGATATAGTGTTTCTGGAACCACTGAATAGGTTCACAGTGAACGGCGATCTTCACCTGTCAATGTGTTTCCTTTTTGAACAATCCTCCGAGGTCCCTTTCTAAAACTTTACTACTTTACTATCTGAGGAAAACAAAACACCGAAAGTGAAAACAGAACTTACACAAACCTCTTCCAACTCGACAGTTCTGACACCGTCACTAAAACCTTTGTTCTCTGTTACGACTCTTTCGACCTTGTCTCATAACTTTTCTGAAATTACTGTGGGACCTCGACGATGGGACTGGTCTCTTGGTGGATAGAAACCAGAAAGACCTACCCCTCTGTTTATTTATGGAAATAATGAAATCGGTAGTAATTGTAATAATTAACCTATACGACAATGAATGTCGACTATATTGATAGAGATTTTAAAAATAAACGAGTCAGAACAAGAGACTAAAGAATAAAGACAAACGATTCACTACACAGTACCTATATATATATATACTTTCACTTTCACAATCAGTGAGTCAGTACAGACTGATAAACGCTGAGGTACCCGATGTCGGGTGGTCCGAGGAGAAAGGTACCTTAAGAGATCCGTTCTTATGACCTCACCCAACGGTAAGGGAAGAGGTCCCCTAAAAGGGTTGGGTCCCTAGTTTGGGTCCAGAGGACGTGACGTCCGTCTACGAAATGGTAGTCTTGGTGATCCCTCAAAATCTGTAAACATACATACGTATATATATATATATATATATATATATATATCGTAATTTTGTATAGTTCTACAAAGGTCACAGTCTACTCTCTAACATAAACGTATTTGTATAGAAGGTGAAGAATCCACTCATCTTAATTACAATTACGATTATATTGTTATTTTCGATGGTTAATAACGGGAAAGAGAGAAAGGTCCGAACAATAATTTAGAAATAGACTTAATAAATTGAGTTCGGATTATTCTCAGAAATCTTCCTCCGTACAAATAGGGGTAAATTATCTACTCCTTGGACTCTAATTTTTTTTTTTTTAGACAAAGGGTCGAATGGGAGAACTCAAGCGTATACGACAAAGTGGGGAATTGGAAAAAGAACAATCGGGGTGATTAAGAATGGGTAGAAAGTCTGATTTGACTTTGTGGTGAAGGAACCTTTCCGGAAAGTGTTGGGGTCCGATCTAATCTAATGAACACTGTGTGTGTAATAATCGTCGGACCTGTAGAAGTGTCGGAAAGTGTGTAAACGTTAGTAAATTACCGAACATTAAGAAAAGAAAAGAAGGGGAGACACCGAACACCCCTCAGCAAAACAGATAGGACAAGTAATAACATCGGTATCCCAAACGGGGACAGAGTGAAAATTGTGATCAGTAACTGTTACAAAAACACAGGAGTCGTGCCAAACCTTAAGATCTTGAAGAGTGTTCACCTTTCCTTTACTCTTCTGAGTCTGTTGGAACTCTCTCGGATTGGTGTGGATACTTCGTAAATGGTAATAGGGAGACCAATGAACACAGAGGGAGGTGTGGTAGATCGACTAGACGACTAGGTCATCCAGTGAAACCGAGACATTCGTCGAGGAAACGGAGAAAAGAGAAACTAGTAAGGACAAATAAAATAAAAAAAAATCTGGAATTAGTATTTATACTCTAGTAATCCATTGTAAATTGAAACGAGGACTAAGGACGAAATGATTTATATGTGTGCAATGGAAGGGACGACTAAGGAAAGGACCTAATCTTCCTCATTCTAACTTCTTAATTCGTTTCTTACTGACTGGGAGATGGACATCAAAGGGGAATTATTTAAATGTCCACCTGGTGTGTCCGTTTTCTTGTAGGTTAACGTCTACCTGGTACACTCGTTCTGTTGTAGGGTTCCTTCTACCCCTCTTCAGTAGTCTAGACGTACATCATCTTTCCACTGTTTCTTAGACTTTTCACTTTCACTTCAGTGAACCAGCCCAGACTGTAGCCCTGGGGTACCTGACATCGGATGGTCCGAGGAGTCAGCTACCTTAAAAGACTTGCGGACGGAACTACTAACCGACTCTAATAAAGAGGAAAAGTGGAAATTTTTAACAGTTCTGACTCGTCTTAGAAATCTTAAACAGAGACATGTATTCAGGTGGTAGAGGGGTCTAACGGTCCAAAAAGACTTCTTTCATGAAAAGAGGGGATGACTACGAAATGGGGAGATAGATAACCGACAACTCACCATTCACTGATTTGAACACAAGTCAATGTCGGACTGTATGAGTCCCTAAGACGGTCGGTTCAAGATTATCATCGGACTCCGTAGTGGATATTGAGTTCCGTGAACGCGGGGGACGTAGAATGTAGCGTACTCGACAAATCGAATCATCAAGTGGGTTCTCCGTAGAGGTATGTCATAACACTTCTTCCGACGATTAACACTAGGTCAGTGAGAAAAAAGGTAAGAAAGAAGTGACTATACTAGGTGGGACGTAGAACCCAAACCCCATCGTTTACCGGTGGGTACATTTTGGCCGTAAAGAGTCTGAATGAACCTGGACACATCTGTACATGTAAAGAACGGTTTCCCTACTGTCGTTTGAAAGTATTCCTTTTATGGAAGAAAGGAAGGGACGGGAGATGATGAAGTGAAAGGAGGAAGGAAGGAAGGATACCTAACCTAATTATTGATCCAGTACCTTGAACACTCGGTCCAAACTGGTGTGTCAATTCCCGTAACTTAATTCGTTGTCGACTCGTCGATCTAAATGATGGGATCTCCTCCGACCTTAAGAAGTTGGAGTACATCGTCTCAATGGGTCTGAAGGACGGAAAGAGACTTTATGAGACACTTTCTATGATTAAAAATAGAAACTCATCAAAACGAAGAGAAATAGTAGTTTCAAATCGAAAATATGGTTGATTACGTCTATTTATATATCAATATTACTTCTTTTGGAACTGTTTAGTTATCTGTAAACTACCTTGGAGACCTCTCGAATGTATCGTAGTCACGGTACGTAATACTGGGCACCCAGATCTGGGTTATCAGATTTAATGAATTTCACTGACGTATGTAACTGTAGTAGTCGTCAAGGGATCTTGCCATAGAGAGTCCACTGTGCGGTCACTGAAGGGGATTTCGACCTGACCTACGTCTTCGTCGTATGAACTCGTTTCTTTCTCTTCTCTGTGAGGTCGACCTTAGTCCTACGAATTACATCCACGCCTACCCATCTAGACTTGCAGTCAAGAAGTGACTACGAGTATAAAAGAAGACGGGATAGAAAGATTGTCTAAGACGGTCCAAGACCTCCTTTCACCATCACAGTTGACTTTTTTATTAGTTTATTTAGACAACATTTCTTTGGTTCCGCTCCAAGGATTAAAAAAACGGATCATCATACCAACATTAAAACCAATCGTGAAAGGGAATGGTGTTACCACCACCGTTGTACCCACTGGTTCCTGTACTTCTTTCTTTTTTTTAGTTCTCCTTCTCTTACAATGGTACTTTAATACCGTTTGGAATCTAAGTTGGTATAAAAGTCCTGTTTGGCACTTGGTTATCCCGTCTTTCAACCTCTCCCTTTTTACCTCTGACAACTCCTTTTTCTCCGGTGATCTTTACCCTCTTCTTTCTCATCTTGATTGAACATTTTCTTTTTTCCCGAATCCAGTGTCACCGATTCCTACAACTACAACCGATCCGGAGACGGTCTTCGTCCCTTCACGAATGCAAACCCTAGTCTTTACGTCAGGACGACGGACACCCTCCGAGAGCACCAACAGGAATAACAACGGGAGTGGGTAAACCAGTATAGGGGAGGTCCTACCACACTCGACCCTTTGGACCCGAGGTAAATATTTTATATTTATAGATGTACATTTCTTTTAGAAGTAATAAATGGTATCTCCATACGGACCCTTAGTATTATTTGTTAATCTATCACTCGTCGCCCCCGTCCGTGTCTTCACCTGGCTCGCACAGGAGGAGGTCGTTCCTTCCTTTTGTAAGTCCCCAGTCCGGTCTGGGGAGACCCCTAGAAAGAAGTCTCATTGTTTGATCTGTCTGTATGGAAACAGAGTTTCGCGTAAAGTCTTAAGGTACTACCAGGTTCAGTCAAAAATCCCTAGAATTCAACTATATTTGTACGACTATAGTTGTTCAACTATATTTGTGGATTGTATACGTCTCGTAGTTCTTAACCTGCAAGTGGTTTATTAAGTCTGAATACCTGTTTTTATAGTCCTTTAGTAAAGGTCTTATACATGTCGTTAATTGTTTTAGATTTACACTCCGTTTATTTTTAGTCAATCCGATTCCTTGTACCCCTTTATTCTTCTCGGTTAACTTTACAGATACATTCTCCGTTTAACTTATTTCTTACATGTATGTACCAACTAAACTTTTATTATCTCTTTCGTTACAACACAGGTAAATAAAACGTACAAATGAATGCCAATATACATATACAAAAGAGAGGTATTGATAGAATATTCGAGAAGTCTCTAAATACGGAATAAATGTCAAGTCCCAACAGTAAAGTCTTACTCCTCATGTACTGAATCTTCTAACACACGTCGTCGTTTCCGAACAGTGAAGTCTTGAGATTTATAATAGACGTAAGGAATAAAGAATTTATAGATGGTAAACTCCAGAACCAACTATTAATCCACCCATCTAAAAAGTATTTTGTACTTTGTATATTAATACTTCTATTCTGATTCACATACATACACGATGCACACGTCAGTGAGTCAAAACAGGCTGAGAAGTCTTGGGACACCTGAATTCGGGTGGTCGGAGGAAACAGGTACCCTAAAGGGTCCGTTCTTGTGGTCTCACCCAACGGTAAGGAAAGAGGTCCCCTAAAAGGGTCGGGTCTCTGACTTGAGCACAGAAGACGCAGAAAACGTAACCGACTGTAAGAAATTGTGACTCGGTGGATTTTTCGGGTTCACATCCTTATCAACAATATAAAATCCCTGAGTCATTTATCTGTTTCAAACAGAGTTTTTTTCTGTTGGATATCAGAACCTTATATAACCCAGGTAGCTGACTTTGTCTTGTGGAATATGTAAAAGTGTTCAAGAGAGAAAATGAGGAGTGTTAATGCAATCCTCTATTTTCTATATAATGGAGGAATAACATCCATTCCTTTGAAGGTATATCGTGATAGAGGTACATTCGAAATGGTAAAAGGACTTTCAAAGTCAAGTCAAGTCAACGAGTCAGTACAGGTTGAGAAACGTTGGGATACCTGACGTCGTGCGGTCCGGAGACTCAGGTAGCGATTGAGGGTCTCGAACGAGTTTGAGTACAGGTAGCTCAACCATTATAGTAGGTCGGTAGAGTAGGAGGTAGTAGGGGAAGAGGAGGACAGAAGTTAGAAAGGGTCGTAGTCCCAAAAAAGATTATTCAATCAAAAAGCGTAGTTCACCGGTTTCAGAACCTCAAAGTCGAAGTTGTAGTCAGGAAGGTTACTGATAAGTCCTGGCTAAAGGAAATCCTACCTGACCAACCTGGAGAAACGTCAGGTTCCCTGAGAGTTCTCAGAAGAGGTTGTGGTGTCAAGTTTTCGTAGTTAAGAAACCGTGAGTCAAAACAGATATCAGGTTGAGAGTGTAGGTATGTACTGGTGACCTTTTCGGTATAGAAACTGATCTACCTGGAAACAACCGTTTGATTATAGAGACGAAAAATTATACGATAGATCTAACCAGTATCGAAAGGAAGGTTCCTCGTTCACAGAAAAATAAAGTACCGACGTCAGTGGTAGACGTCACTAAAACTTCGGGTTCTTTAATTTCAGACAGTGACAAAGGTAACAACTTTCGAATCGTTAGAAGTTTATATTTACTACTTAATTATTAAATTCATACACTTTTCCGGTTGTAAGTTCATTGTGTTATTGTAATGTTTATTACAACTAAATAGATCTCAAGAAAAAAAAAGATAAAAGTATAGACTTTTGTCTTTGAGTACAGTAGAAAAATTTAAATAGTACTTTACTTTTATGTAAACCCAAAGTACATTATCTTCTGTAACTTAAAAAAATTAATTAAATAAAATTAACTTTCTATTAATGAAATGTTATAACAATACCAAAACGGTATGTAGTTGTATTTAACCGGTGTCCATATGTACACGAGGAGGGTTGGTTAGGACTTTGGAGGAGGGTGGAGAGAGGAGTGGGATAGGGAGACCCAACTTAAAGACTTTCTTTAGGACTCCGAACCCTATTGAAGGTACCAAATATTGACAAGGTCCTTCCGACTTGACCCGAAATCTGAAGGTCAACTAGAATTGATGAACTTCCACATTTCTTTTGTGTAGTAAGTTTGAGTGTCATGTACTTAATTACCGAAAGACAGTGGTTGGAGGAAAAAGTGGATGAGTAACCCAGTTCCCGGGGTACCGGAGAGGAAAGGAGAGACCCCTTGAAAAAACTTTTGTATCGAGGATTCGAAGATCGTGGGCATAAAACAGAGTTAGTTCTACCGAGACGAACAAGTCTTTTATAAAGAAATTCATCGACTCTTACTAAACCCACGGGTAGTCAACTCTTATATTTGACCAAGTGAAATTAGAACCAGTACCTTTTCATTGGTGAATTAAATAACAGGTTTGGATCTATGTAGACTCTAACTTTCCTCCAGGATTCTTCTTAATCAGACCTTGTTGTTCGTATATGAACAGTGTTCGTTTCCCCCGATACTCAGAACCATCGACTCACTCCCTAATATAAGGAATAAGAGTCTCGTTATTCTTCTGAGATTTAAAAAGTTTGTTTCATCTTATTAGTTTACACACAAAACTTTCTAATTTAGAGTGTCTAGTCATGTGTCACCTCTTCGGATTTCACTGACATCTATTTTGTCTCATCAGGTCGTTTATACCACCATCAACTCTAATATCACTCTGTTACCTGTAAATACATTCACAGGTATAAATTGTCTAGATGATTCCAATAGTTCGTTGACTTATACGTCTACCAAATCTACCCGAATCGTCTACTCCCTCTCCCTTTTCCGTTCCTATTGAGGAAATACTAAATCCATTGGTTTAACTACCACTTAGGTAAAAAACCCTTGACCGTCTCCCGACTTTACTACCTACCTCATCACTCCTCACTTCTTATATTCAAATTATAATCTGTATATGTACAATTTCCGAACGTTTATGAGTCCTACGTTAAACATAAGCTCAAGAGGTCTCTTTGTCTTATATACGTATATGTCCAATAATATTCCTTGACTAGTACGTTAATGCTTCGAGTATCGAGTTATGAGTTTCTAGAAGTACCACTCACCTATTTGACCCCTGGGTCCTCTTGGTTATCATATCAAAATCTGGGTTCCGGTCATCTGAACTCCTGGTCCTTCTGGATTACGACATCAAATTCAGTTTTCCTTCCTTTTTTGGGACTATACAGTCAAGTTTCCATATTTCAGTCCTCCTTAAGGGAGAACGGGTTCCCTCTCAGTCAAAAAATTAAGTCTAGAAGTTGACTAATTCACTCCGGGTGAGTGTAATTCCTCCCGTTGGACGAAATAAGTCAGATATTTATTTAAAATTTTACAATTAGAGTAGGTTTAGCGGGAGTGTCTTTATGAGTCTTACAAACTGGTCGATGGACTCGTTGGTGACTTTATATAGTTCAACTATTTTTAATTATCGACTCTGTAGAGTTATCTTATATGTCTAACTTGAGTCTCTTTTCTGTCGGACACCTAAATTAACTTTTCAATAATTACATTTCTACTATAGATTTCATAACCTAGAACTATTTTAACGGGTTTCTTCTCTTCTCTCAAATCACAAGATCAGGACCTAGACGAAGTTAAAGGACTGGAGAGGTTAGTTGTAGTAGTAGGGAATACTTTTATGTTTCGTATAAAGAAAGGCTTAATATTTAGAAACGGATCTAATCATCTTCTCGGATGAGTGACGAGAGGGATCAAAGTGATACCGGGTAGAAGTCAGAGAAGAGTTCTGTCGTTGTGATTCGGAAGACCTTTTTTTTTTTAACAATTCGAGAAGACGAGTCTTATGAAGTCTCCAAAGAGTAGAGTGAGGGCCACTCTGGGTCTCTGAAAGGTTACCGAGTGTTTTGTAATTAGACAGACCGAAGTAGAAAGAAAGGAAAAGATAAACGATTAAGTGCAAGTCCGTGTAAAAGGAAGTACAACAAGGAGGTGCTACAGTCACTACGAGGACAAGAAACAGGGGAGACGAACTTTCCTTAGTGGGTCCTTAGACGTCCTAAACAAAGAGTAGAAGGGGTTCAGAAATAAGTCAACCGTGGTAAAATCCTGTAGAAGGGGACTGTGGGAAACTTTGCTAAAGATGGAGGGGTCAGAGAGGGTGAGGATAAGAGGATGTAAAAATAGGGAAAGAGACAAAATCAAAAAAGAAGGTTATAAAAATGGTATATCCTGTAAAATGTGTGTATGTATACGAAATGTGTGAATGTATGAGAACACACATGTATGTATCTATAGTTGACTAAAATAAATAAATAGAACGAATAAGAGGTATTAGGGGTGACCTTATAGTGAAGATGATCTTTCCCAAATCAGTAAGGTGTACAGACATAGACCTACGAATCTTTACACGGAGACGTATATCATCCTCGGATTATTTATAAATAGTTAAAAAAATTTCACCTTACTCAGTTATTAGTTGATTTTATCGGGAACACAATGGTACAGTCTATAAGGTCCATAAACACATCGTACGGAAATACAATTTTTACTCGGACAATAATAAAGGTCTAACTCCGAGCCCGTCTACTTCTACGATATTTAGTTTGAAAGTCCAGTTGAGATGTTATACCGATTCTTGTCTACAGCTTAAAAGATTCTGTCAGAAAAATGGAGGTGACACCCAGGAGTTTATGAATTCTCTCCAGAAATCAGTGAACCAAGTTCATCTGGAATGACGGACGGGACGGGTACAGACCTGTGAACCAGCCAAGTTCGACGATATTGACTTTACGATGTCAGTCCCACCGAATAACAACAATAAATCAACGATTTCAACATAGACTGAGAAGTCTCTGGGGTATCTGACATATGACGGTTTGAGGAGACAGGTACCCTAAACGGTCCGTTTTTATGCTCTCACCTAATGGTAAAGGAAGAGGCCCTCTAGAAGGGTTGGCTCCCTACCTTGGACGTAGAGGACTTAACTGTCCGTCCAAGAAATGGAGACTCGGAGGTCTCTTCGGGACGCAACCGAATTTGTTGTTCATAATTAAAGAGTATTAAAACCTTCGACTCTTCAAACCCTAGTTCCCCGGTCGTCTAAGCCACAGACCATTCCTGGACCGAAGGACCAAACCCCTACCAGTATAAGAGTAACATAGGAGTGTACCGTCTTCCTCGTTCCTTCGAGTTACTCTAGAGAAATTATTTCCGTGATTAGAGTAAGTACTCCCAAGATGGGAGTGGTAGATCTAGATTAGTGGAGGGTCTCTACGGTGTAGGTTTAC
This sequence comes from Capra ibex, assembly GCA_006410555.1. Lineage (NCBI taxonomy): Eukaryota > Metazoa > Chordata > Mammalia > Artiodactyla > Bovidae > Capra > Capra ibex. The sequence goes on along the minus strand of SJYO01014747.1, from coordinate 10,601,539 downwards.
GGTACTGTTACCCCTAATCGTAAGTTGTATACTTAAAACCTCCACCTATCAGATACCGTGGAAAATAGGGGTAGGGAGAGGACTGGAGACAGAAAGATGACTTAGACCTGTACATCGTACATCATCTACCGGAAATTTCTATGTGAGATTGGGTTGTTCCGTGAAGGGACCACCGAGTCTACCATTTCTTAGGTGGACGTTACGTCCTCTGGACCAAACTAGGGACCTAACCCTTTTAGGAGTCCTCTTCTCTCACGTTGGGTGACGTGATAAGAAGAGACCTTTCAAGGTACCTGTCTCCTCGGACCACCCGATATCAGGTACCCCAGTGTTTCTCGGTTTGTGTTGACTCTCTAATTATGAAAGTAGGTGGTTCTTGTCTTAATCTCTTATTTCTCTCTCCTGTGTTCTCACAAGTTCTGCCTTTCTCTCCTCGTTCTTTTACTTTGGGTCTCCCGACTTTCGTCGGAGACGGAAAGAGGACTAAAAAGTAGGTCACACCAGAGGTCCTCAGAGGTCCTCTGGGTTATACCATCAAAGGGGGATGTATTAAGAGATTAAAAGTCAATGAGATGAAGACACTGTCTCAAAACAACCATATATATATATATATATATATAATTAAATAAATAAAATTGATCTTCGATTAATGAAATGTTATGACATCACCAAAAACGGTATGTAACTGTACTTAGTCGGTGTTTACATGTACACAGGGGGTAGGACTTGGGGGAGGGTGGAGGGAGGGGTAGGGTAGGGAGTCCCAGCAGAGTCACATGGACGGGACTCGCGGGACACACTGTCTCTATAAATTCCTTGACCTCGTTGTCTCAGGTTAGATTAGTAAGTAAGTGAATATTTTATTTATCAGTCAAATCGAGTCAGTAAGTTAGTACAGACTGAGAAACGTTGGGGTATCTGACGTCGTACGGTCCGAAGGGACAGGTAGTGGTTGAGGGTCTCGGATGAGTTTGAGTCACGTAACGTAGACACTACGGTAGGTTGGTAGAGTAGGAAACAGTAGGGGAAGGGGAGGACGGAAGTTAGAAACGATCGAAGTTCCAGAGAAGGTCACTCAGACAAGAAGAGTAGTCTACCTGTTTCATAACCTCAAAGTCGAAGTCGTAGTCAGGAAGGTTACTTATAAATCCTGACTAAAGGAAATCCTACCTGACCAACCTAGAGGAACGTCAGGTTCCATGAGAGTTCTCAGAAGAGGTTGTGATGTCAAGTTTTCGTTATCAAAAAGTCACAAGTCGCAAGAAATATCAGGTTGAGAGTGTAGGTACGTACTGATGACCTTTTGGCATCGAAACTGATCTACCTGGAAAATAAGTTTTTATAAATTCTTCGGATATGATCCACGACGATATACGGTCCTTACCCTTTATGTAGTTTTTTTTGTTTGTTTGTTTGTCTTTTAAACTTGTACTACTGTGACGAGGGAATCTTAATCTTAAGTACCTTCGAATGCGTACTGGTGACTCTTTCTACGGTAGGAAAAAATGTTCTGGGTTTATGTGGGTTTATGACAAGGATTTGTCAGGACAGAGAAGTTAAATTTCGTTCCTTCTTTCAAAGGGGGTTGGGAATAACGAAAAAGGACTCATGGTAAAGGAGACACAGATCTGTTTCGTAGACGGGTACTTCTTATGGGTAGAAGGTTCGGTGGGAAGATGGGAGGGGTTGAGGTGTTTAATGAGTTCTATCGTCGGTTCGGTCTTATGGTAAAACTTGGATGACATTTCCCGCGTTTGGGAAAATTTGACGAAGCCTATAATAGCGAAAGGGAATTCACCATTGGTCCACTGGACTTTTCCGTGTGACTCGAAGGTTTTTCACGAATTGGTTCTTACTTCCTCCATGAAACCGGGATTCTTTGAGACCTAGTAATTTATTATGAACGGAATTTACGTGAGTATTTTGTAAAATGTAATTTCAAACCGTTAGCCTCCCGACTCGGGTTTCTACCGAAGAAGTTAAAGAAAATCCCCTTAACCTTGCCTCTAAAATGAAACGAGGAGAAGGATAGTGTCTCCCACTAGAGGGACTTCTAAAATAACCGTCGGAGTAGGACGGTTTTCGTAGGTGACAGGTGTACCGAGAACGGACAGGAGGGTCTCTTGGTGTCAGGGCACTCTTTCGTGCAAGTGTCACGACGAGACACCCTTTGTGGTCCTCCTCCTGAGAAGGGTTTAGACACGTTTAACTCATTGACCTTCGTTATGAGTGGTCGAAGGAACAAATACAATGAGAGACATTTTTATAACCTTTGGGTTTTGTTCGGTCTTCGTACAACCGTGACTTAATATAGTCCTGTTTGTAAGGTAAGTTTTCTTAACGACCTACATAAAATTATCAACTCTTTGGACCTCTGTACACGTCGGATAAGACCGACAGTTAAGTGCTGGAAATTTTTGTAAAAAATGTAACTGACCAGGAATCTAAGTAGGGTGGAGTAGAACAAAGTCGGTTCAAAATGTCTACGGTAGAATTTTTAGGTAAGTTTCTTGTCGGTATTTTGACTTTCGAAGGAGGAACTTCACACCTACCGTCTTACGTTAAAACAAATTAAAATTAACTGTCTCTACAGTCGGCTTCTCTTATAAAATCTTATAATCATTCTTGTCATTTGAACGCGGAACTGTAAAAATACCATATTATCATATTAAGGGACCTTTTTTTTAGAGGTGACAGTCCTAAATGTCATTTCGGTATGTACACAAGGAAAAAAAAGGTGAGAGATTTCCTCACTGTTTACATAATAATTAATATGTTAACGAAATAATACACCTCGACATTGATTTTAGAAAAGACCTAAAAGGTCGTTTTAACTCGAAGAAGGCTTTGCTAATTAAGATCACTTACCTGCACTCATCTTTTTTAACTAAGGTCGACTTTCTTTTAATCGAGGGACGGGTGAAGTTAACCTCTTTGATGATTTCTGTGTGAAGGTCCTGACCCGATATAATAACTCAAAATAGCCACAGCTTCAAAAGGCTCCTCTCTACGCTCTTCGGTTTTTGAATTAAGAGGATTCAAATAATATCCATATTTGTATTGGTTCTTCAGTCTCCCACCATCTTTGGACCTAAAAACAAAAACAAACAGTAACTCAACGAGTCACCATAGGTTGAGAACGCTGAGGTACCTGATATCGGGTGGTCTGAAGAGACAGGTACCCTAAAGGACCCGTTCTTATGACCTCACCCAACGGTAAAGGAAGAGGTCTCCTAGAAGACCTGGGTTCCCTAACTTGGGCGTACAGGACGTAACGGTCCACTATTTCTTAGTCTTCGGGTCTTTGTCCCTAATGAAACCCAAAAATTTGGAAGTAGAAACCCGTTTACGGAGAAAAACTTGAATCCATCGTAGACCACGTATGAAGTCGAAATCTTAAATAATGTAAAACAACTTTATTACAGAAATAGATATCCAGAAGTGGCAATCTGAGGTGACTCTACAGAGTTAATTGAAACATGGGTACTACAGAGTGTATTCAGAACTAAGTAATATCTGCGAGTTGTGTTCACTCGACTTCATCTCCCCATTAAAATTGAGTCAAGTATGTTTGGTTCTCTAACGGAGAGACGTTAAAACCATAGTTTGTCTCTTACGACGAAAAGGTTTTTACCAAGGACCTTGGGATCCTTGTTTAGAAACCAGGAGTTGTCTTTACACGGTACGACCTCTCCTTATAGGAAATAGTCATAGAGGACCAAAGAGTCCCGATTTTCTCACAGATCTTGTTGTCATCGTTTTTGAAGTCACTCGTGTCGTTTCGTAAATACGTCCTATAGAAGTCCTGTAACCGGTTCCGTCTTCTTTGAACCTTTCTGACGTCTGGTAGTCGAGTCTATAAATCAGTGTTTTAAACTTTATTTAAAATCATGTCGGGTAAATAAAGTCGTTTGGAGTAATTTAGGGGAGGAAATAATTTCTCACTAATCTCTTCCCATCTCCACCACACTACGTCCTCTCTGTCTATCCATGAGGGGTAACGTATCTAATGTATAATTACTCTAGGAAATGTCTTTAAATCGTGACACTATTCGAATCTTTTTACGAATTCCATACCCTTAATTTTATTATGATTCTCGATTCGTATTTTTCTCCTTTATATACAGGTTATGGTCATCGTCATGTTTGACGACTCTTGGTCTCTTTTTCTAATTGATATTCTTCTATTTTCCTTAGCAGGATCGTAAAACGTACCAGGAACCTCCTTCTTCTCCTAAACTTTTTCACCGGTATTCCCACTTCCCCCAAAATCTTCTTTGGAGAATTATTCAGTTCCGTCCTGTTGTCTCTTCGGGTACCACTTAAACCTTTTACCTCTTATAAAACTGTAATAATTTTAAAACTGACTAGATACACACCAAACCAACTTTACTATATCACCACAAAGGAATACTGTCCGATACTTATGATATTTTTGAGTATTCTCAATACGGTTTTTCAATCACGTATGTGGTAGAAATAAACGGAGAATTTTGACGGGTAGTAATTCGACAATAGATATCTGTCGGAAAGGAATGGTTCTTTCTGTTACTATATTTTATCATTTATTCTCTAAAACGGATTTTATATGTAACAAGTTCTACAAACTTAAAGTAGACAAATTTCGTCACAAATTCTCAGGGTAAGTTAGACATAAAGATAAATTAATGTTGTCCGACTTAAATATAGACACAAATTATTTACCACAACACTCTACGTACCAAACCAATTCCGTAATTGACCACAAAGGGGCGTTTCTCAATTACCAGTATATGTAACATTTCTACGACACTCCCGTTAGAAAGAGTTCCTCTAAGTATCACTTGTAGACGTCTATTTTTCGAGACTTGTATGACGTTAGTTTTTTGATAGAATTCATATAAAGTAGAGTTTAAGAAGGTTTGACAAAAAGTGGTACTTTTGAAACACATACACACACACACACACGCGCGCGCGCGTGCACGCAAGCACGCGTACTTGTACACACAGATCTTATTGGTAATTGTAGAGTGACTGAATCATAAAATTCCTCGTATAAAACCCTTTAAAGGTATCGATAATAACTCGACAACGTCAACATTGGGACCTATCTTGATTAGCTGAAACTTGAGGGACGTTTTGGAATACCCTGTTGTCTATGAAGACCCCGAAACGACTAGTAAAATAGGAACTTCACATGTCTTTGTCTAAAGAGAGGGAGTTTAATGTAAATTTTATTAAAATCTTACGAACCATGACTTAGGTAGGTTGAAATAGTAAATTTTGTAAAAGTACACAATATATGAAAGTGTCGGCTTTATAAAAGTGTAGGATTTGCCTTCTTTTTTTAGAACGGTACAGGACAAAAGTCTTAAACTGTCTATTTTACTTATTTAGAAGGTCGAAGAAGGATTGTACAAGTCGAGTCCTGTCGAACCGGACCTATGTCACACCTATTACACTACGTTTACTTAAAAATGTGCCCTCAAATTGAAAATATCACCTTGAGGAGTTTCCATTCTCGCTACTTCCACTTCCTCCGGAATTAGTGAACTTTCTCTTTCAATATGTCTTTCCTTCGTTTCATGTTCGTTTCAAGTGACAGAACGGATTCAGGACATCGATTGACACTATTCCGTGACGTCACCTCTGGTCTACCGGACAAAGGAGAGCGACAAGAAAAGGGTTTATGTGTTCTAGAGTGTTAGGGTGGTTCTCCTTTACTGAATCCCTGCTTCCGAAGTCTCCTCCCTTTTTTTTTATTTATTTATCTCCGAAGGCTATTTTTAGTAAAGATCCTCCTAACTTCGACAATAACGGTTCAGTTGGTCATTATCTCTGCTGAAACCTCTCTTTCTTCAAGATAGAAGATAGGGGTACAGACCATCTCTTATACAAACGTCCATTCAAGAAACCCCTTTATTCGGTTTGTCGGTCCATCTCTACTTTACGTGTGGGTCCCTGGGTGTCAGTTCCATTTATTAGCCTACGCAAAATTCTAAACACAGACTGACGTCTTCTGTGGCGACTAGAAACAGAGACGTAAGTAAGAGACCGGAGGACCGAGTGGTCGTCAAGTAGAGGTAAAAAAAAAATAATAGGTCGTCCTCTTTATGTCACCACCCTCCCCCCTCGACTCCCGGTTCTTCCCCTTTGGTTCCCGTCACGTCGGCTACGAGACACTAGACCCTCGCACACTTAAAATCCAGTCGATTTAGTCCTGTGTTTCGAGGTCGACGATTTTGGTGTTTCCGGGTGTATGTCAAAGGGACCGAGTTAACTAAGGGTCGAAGTTTAGACGCCTTCTTTCTCGGAAGGTACCCCCCCTGGAAGAAGAAGGGGTTAATCACGGAAAAGTGTCGCCGTCCTACCTTTTCCAAAATGAGCCGTTGTAATGACTTGTAGTCATTATACGTTTTCTAGACACTTTAGTTAAGGGTAATAAAGTTTCCTGCGACGGATCATTTTTATTACGTATCATTTTTGTGACATTACTTTGATGACGAATTAGACGGCACTAATAGATTCTGCTTGGTCGTTGACAAAGTAGGAATAAAACGTCGTAGACGAGTCACCATGTATTTGACACTCACGGTATCAGTCCGAAGTACGAAACCACCACCTTTGACTTAAACCCCCACAGAAACCCTATCTTTAAGATTCCCTAACTTGTGACCTGACTTCTAGTAATTTTGTAAAGGTAAGAATGAAGAAAATAACCAAATTACGTAACGATCAAGAGGCTCAATATAAAAATAATTACCTTTTTAAAATTTTCGAGTTTCTTACTTGCCATCACCGCACAAGAAATTTTTTTTTTTTTATGATCTAACTGGTAATGCGTTTACCGTGTGACGGGTGTAAGGAGGAGGGGGCAAACGGGGAGACGGGGAACGATTATTGTCAGTCGGAACAAATCGGCGTTGAACCGTTTTGAGAGGATGTAAAAACGGCGAGATATAAAGTCGGTACTGAAAACAGTATAAAACTTCTCTTTGAACGTGGACCGGTTGGTTGAGTGTACGGTTCGAGGTCGGGTAACTCTAAATTTTACCTAAACTTAGCTAACCGGATACTTTAAGGTTTACCTATTTTTTCCGTCGTTATTTTTCAGTGTCATCTCAACCGAGCGTCTCCACTTTTATTTTATTTCTATAGGACTCTCCATCGTCAGTGAAGGTCATAGAAATTTTTGTGTCCCATAAAAACGGGAGACGTTTCAATTCCTTTCTTTTTCGTCGATTATTATCCATATTACTCTTGTCTTCCGTAATAAGAAACTCGTAGAGACTACGTTTCTTTCTCGAAAACAAAAATAATAACAATAATGTTGAATGTTAATTGGACTACGGGTCCATAAAAACCCCCCGAAGGGACCACCTAGTCTACCATTTCTCAGACGAACGTCATGTCCTCTGGTCCCAAGCTAGGGACCTAAACCTTCTAGGCGACCTCTTCCCTTACCGATGGTTGAGGTCATAAGAACGGATCTCTTAAGGTGTCTGTCCTAGGACCTCTCGGTGTCATGTACCCTATCGTTTCTCAACCTGTTCTGACTGATTGTGAGGATGTGAGGATGTCCATAAACGATAACCTACTACACAATAATCGACGAAAACACGAACGAATCAACTAGTCAATACAACTGAGAGACACTGGGGTACCTGACGTTGAATGTTCAGAGGAGACTGGTACCCTAAAGGGTCTGTTCTTATGACTTTACCCAACGGTAAAGGAGGAGGTCCCCTAGGAGGGTGGGGTCCCTAACTTGGGTGTAGAGGACGTAACCGTCCTCCTAAGAAATGGTGATTCGGTCGACCCTTCGGACACAATAATCAATGGAAATCTCATTTGTATAATACTCTTTACCTCGGGAAGAGAAGAGATCCCTAAACACTAAGGGGTTCTTGAGAAGAGCCGCATAGGAGTGAAAACTACGAAAGAAGAGATGGCCCCTTCTGTTTGTCTCTTTCAGGTACGTAAACAGTCAAACCCATGGACCACTATTGATATGGTACCTCCGTCGTCCGTAAACCTTGACGGTACAGTAGTTCCAATCCGACAGGGAACTAAGTCGGTTTACTCCGGGGGTTCACAGTTTACCGTAGATAAAGTCAGGTTGATCTTACACAAATACTTAGTGAAGTCTAGAACAATTTTTACGCTCAGAACTCACTCCCCAAGATCTAAGAGGTAAAGATTGTTCGAACCCACGGACACCGGTCGGTTCCGTGTCTACAACGAGTAGGTATCTACCATGGGACTCATGGTACCAAATTATGTAACCCGGGGAAGGAAAATTAGTTTACAGTATGTGAAAATTTGTTTGAAGACTTACAGTATCTTTAGATCCGGGTTCGGATCCTCTTACCTTTTAGTACCGAGGTCTTGGTGTCTATGTTAGACTAGTTTTCTTATAAAACTCCAATCTGTTTTGCATGATGTTTGCACTCAGTCACTTTCGTTCTTTCTCGACTCTGAGTATTTCTTTTGGTTACCGGTCCTCCACCTCTAGGTTAGAGAAGAAAGTACAAGTTTCAGTGGTCGACTATTACTGTAATCAAAGTCATACAAGTCAAAATAAACAACTACAAAAACTAGATTAATACAAATTACACATGTATAGAAAATAACGTTCGTTCAAGTTTAGACGAAAAAAAAAATGGTTTCTTTAGGTATCCAACTTTTTGCTTTGGTAGTGTTTTATTTTTAAATAAGAAGAAGAAACGTTTTCACATCGATTATAAACACTGTAAGGTGTATCAGTGTAACACTGACCCACCGACTAGTAACTGTTTCAATAACCTTTTAAGTGGGAATCGGGATTTCTGTAGAACCGAGTAATATGTCTATCTACGTAAGACTATTTACCTCGAGTACCGTTCGACTTGACACTGAAAAATTTCTGAACAAACTTAACGTTTGGTCGTTACAATTATAAAAGATTAACCATAATTATCTTTTATGTAAGGTCTACCGTGTGAATGAAATCGGATGTTTTCTTGTTTTTCTTAATAAAACATAAATTTTGTTAACGTCTTCCTGATAAGGACACCCAAGTAGAGAATCGTGGACAAGGTGAGACGTTCATTTCAGTAGGGAACCACATTGGATTACACCGTCGGTGGGACGTTATTACCCGAGTGAAACAATAGAACCAAAGACCCAGTTACAACGGATTTGGTTTCGTAGAGTAGTTAATGTTCGGACAAAAAACAAAAAAAAAAAAAGGGAGGACCTGTTTCCTAATTTTTTTTTACTCTTTCTTTTTTTTTCAAACTCACATTATAACGAGGACTTATAAGAATAAAGGGAATTAAAACACTACGATAAAAATATCTCCCTTAGGTTAAAAATTTGTTTGTAAGTATACGTGTAAACGTCCTTCCATCTCTAAAATAGAGACGATGTGTCCCCTCCATGGACACTCCGTTTTTCGTGTCTATATTAGAAGTTTACATATCCGACACTTACTACAGGACCAGTTCAATATATATATTGAACGTAAAAATAAGGACGTATCTTAACTCTTTGATCCCAAAGGGACCGTCAGGTCACAGATTGTGAGTCGTGAAGGTTACGTCCTTCCAATCTACATCCAATCTAGACACCAGTACCTTGATTCTAGGATGTACGGCGTGTCGTGGTGTCTCTTTTTTTTATTTTCTAATCTTAACTCTTTGATTTTACCTAAAAAGGGGGATCAAATAGGCACCAAATAGATAACCCTATTACGAAGAAATGTATACTCCACCGTCTTCCCAACCGTTCATCGAATACCTCTATTGAATTCCTTGGACTGGTTTTATCAAAAAAATTCATGATCGAATAAAGAAAATAAATTCTTACATTTAGGTTTAACTTATAGTAGGTGAGTTCAGTGTTAGATGAATAAAACAGTTTACTTGATAGAGTTTCATGGAACAACTTTTAGTCCAAAATGGGGAATTTTCTCTAGATTCGTTTTTTATGTATTCTCATCATCTCTTTTATAAGGAAGGAAGGTGTAAAATCTCTTAAGAAAAGACCTTTCCAACTTCAGGAATCGACTGAAAGTCTCACTAAGTGAAAAATAAAGTGTCCATTTGACGAAGACAGGAGTAAAATGGTTCGCAAGGGGAAAGACATGTGAAAGTTTATATAGACGCAAAATCTTCTCTAAAAAGTTTACGACACAAAATGTGTGTGTCGACGGTTTCAGAGATTTAGACTTCTTACGAGGAAAATGTCTGTTCCTATTTGTTGAGCTAAACCTTCACAGTTATCTTCGGACGTAACATCCAACACTTAGCAAGGTCACAATAAAAAATGTTCACTATACAAATAAAAACACTAGTCACTCTCCAAACCAGATACTCAGGGTCGACTCTTAGGGTTCGTGAAGGAGTCAAGAGCTCTTTACCTCCTGTGGACCCTCCCCTGAGTTACTTTTGATGTTTGAGAGTCGGGGTTGTGTACGTCTGTTCTACGGACTCTCGACGCCGAGCCAACGGTCAAGTCTTTGTTTGTTTTAATGTTTAGTTTAGCTCATAAAGACAGACTAGCAGGAAGTGGAGCACAGAAACTAAATTTTGTCCGTCTAGTTCTTTATTTGTAAGGGGGTTTCGTGGGGGGGGTGGGGAGGGGTTCGGTAATCCTAGAGGTTTCATTTATTCTTCACCATGACGGCCCGCAATTAGCGACGGAGTTAAGGCCCCTCTTAGGACTAAAATCGTGGTGACATGGTTTAAACAGTAAATCCCTTCGAGAACAAGGGAAATAACTCAAGGTGACATCGCTTGTTAAAGACGGACGTAGGGAGCACACAGGAAAACCAAAATAATAGAAAGTGACACTTAACTCGGAGGTGGTAGTCAAAGTGCCCTTCGGATTAAAGTGAGTGACGAATATGTATACTCCTCTGTGGGGAGGGTCGGAGGGGGGAGGTTACAAGAATAGTTTACTTCTTAACACCTATTCCCAATCCACGTCTATTTGTACTCACATCGTGAAGGTCTTTCCAGCACTGGGGGGGTATTCCACGAAGAACAATACGGACTGGAAGTCTAAAAGTAGTAGTCGGGCGGACTGTTGAATTATTACGTCTCCTCGGCCTAAGTAAAGCGGGGAGACTCTTTCGGTCGTGCCCTGCGGGAAAAGGGACTAATAAAGAGACGTGAGGGCCGACGGGAAATATTCGGTTGGTCTTGAGGTAGTTAGTACGAGGAGAGAAGGGAGCGGAGGAGTCAGGGGGTAAGGCTTCGGAGATTTTGGACGGGGCAAGGAAAACAAACCCCGACGGCACCCATGTGTCACTAAGGGGTTTTCCCCTCACTACCTCCTTTTTTTTTATGTGTGTGGAACTCGTTTAGTGGTGAGGTGAAGGACACAAACACTTAAAGAAAAAGAAAGAGAGAAAGAAAGAAAAAAAAAAAAAAAATTTCTGTACGAAGGTTTTCAAGAATGGGAGTAAACCCACACACTGACAGTAGGGGTAGAGGGTTACTCGAGACTAGTCACGACCCCAAATTTTGTGGGACTTACATTCAATCTCCAAAAAGGACCGGACCAAAGAAGTAATGACGCCCACAACAACACTCTCGAAAATAACAAGACCTTCATCATTTTCCTCTACTCTGAACAAAGCGTGGAAGGAAGGGTTCGGAGAGAAGAGGACCGACGCCTCTCCTCTCTCTCTTTTTGTCTCTACGTCTACGTTTGTCTCTCCTCTAACACCTTTCTCTGTTGCCTCACCCAAACCCTCCTTACCCCGAAAAGAAAGTGGAAACAACAAAATCAGTGATTCGGCACAGACTGACAAGACTCTACGGTACCTGACATCGGGCGGTCCGAGGAGACAGGTGCCCTAAAGGGTCCGTTCTTAAGACCGCACCCAACAGCAAAGGAAGAGGTCTCATAGAAGGACTGACACCCTGACTTGACCGCAGATGACGAAACCGTCGGTCTCAGAAATGGTGCCTCGGTGGACCCTTCGGACAAAGTGGAACTAGCCTCACTTTCACCTACACTTTCAAACGTCCCCTCTCGTCTTCGCGAAACCCTTCCACTACTATATCTAACCTAAACCTGAGATTCTTGACATTATTTGGATGAGATATTTTATAGTATCTCAAGTGGAAAATGGAACATTCGCAAGAGGTCGATCTCTTCTTCACCAAAGTCTCCTGTCCTATTTCGTCCAAGAGTGGTCCCATGTATAACGCAGACCGATCGTGTTCCTGGTACCTGACGCCGGCGAAATAGAAACGAAAGAACTTTTGGCTCACGTAGAGGGGAGTCGGTCTGAGTCGACGTGCTCCCTGACAGTCGACTAGGTAGGTCTAGTGCCTGTACGGTCCGACGGTCCCCCGACCTACCCTTGGACACGGGTCGACCTGACCCCACGGTCACAGTCGGGTCAAGGGTAATCCGACGCCGTGACTTAATCTTGAAAAAAATTCTTTCCCTTTCCATTTCTGATCTGACTACTCTTGTGTTATGTAAGGGAACTACCGGTTTATCGGTAATTTTTTTTTTTTTCGTTTCTTTGTTTGTTGTTTTTTTTCCTCTAGAATTTAGTAGAAACTGTTATCGTTTCGGTTCTTCATTCACGTCTTTTGTGTAGTGTATTGCAAATGAGTTTCCGTATATAGGTAGGGAATGAAGGATTATTTTTGTACGTTTTGGGATAAAACTTTATCTTTTGTTCAATAGACAGAACGAAAGAAAGAACTCATCCAGTGGTCGTCGGAGTGCTGTCACCTAGAGAGTCCTTTGTCTTCTTAATTAGATAATGATGTTTGTAACTAACACCCAGACCACACGTAGACCAGGAGTCACTCTGCGGTACCACGAGTGGACTATCATTGACCTTTACTTAATATCCACCCTCCCCTAGATTTTGGTTCTAAAGACTACAATTGTAGAATAAAACTTGTGGACACAGGGGTTTAATTATCTTAATCTAACCTTATACACTTAAACTGGACTGGAGTTTCTTAAATCACATGCACACACTTCAGCATACTTCAGTGAAGCCAGTACAGACTGAGAAACCCTGCGATACCTGATATCGGGCGGTCCGAGGAAAGAGACACCCTAAGAGGTCCGTTCTTATGACCTCACCCAACGACGAGACGAAAGAGGTCCCCTAGAAGGGTTGGGTCCATAGTTTGAGTGTAGAGAATACAGAGGACGTAACCGTCCGCCCCAGAATAGGTGATCACGGTGGACCCTTCGGACCGACACATAGACACACCTCGGGTACAACGTACGCAAGTATATATATAAAATCTTATTTCTTCAGTACCACGAATACGAGACCTAATAAAGTCTCTACTTTCGGTTTAATAGAGATGACTTTCTTCAATTAAACCATGGGACCCTCTAATCTCTGTGGTCCTTGCTAGTAGTAACTGGAAGAGGTACAAATAGGACACCAAGAGGCCGTCCCATCTGACGAGCCTCCACCTCTATGGGAATGTGTCTGTCCACATTTCACCTTCTACTACTTAAATAGAACTGTAAAGAACTAAAACTGTTCACGGTCTACACACCCATCTCAATAGACACCTACCTGTCAACATATGTACTTGTGACCCCACTCTAGTTCTGATTTGTCTAATCATCTTTTGTACTCTTTTCTATCTTTTCACACTTCTTACTCTTCTCTGTATTTCTCTCTTTGGACCTTTTATGGTTCCCATTTACTCTCCGGATACATACGTCGTGGTCTTTCCAAGTCTTTATACTTTACTTTAACGAACCAAAGATAGAAATGAATGAAAAAAATTTTAATAAAAAAATAAAAAAATTTCAATTAAATTAAAAAAAAAAAACGAAATGTTATGACATAACCAAAACGGTATGTAGTTGTACTTAGACGGTGCCCACATGTATTCAAGGGTTAGGACTTGGGGGGAGGGTGGTGGTAGGGGTATGGTAGGGAGACCCAATAGGGTCACGTGGTCGGGGTTCGTAGGACATAGGACTTAGCTTGGATCTGACCGCTAAGTAAAGAATATACTATAATATGTACAAAGTTACGGTAAGAGGGTGTGGTAGGGTGGGAGAGGGAGAGGGTGTCTCAGGTTTTCAGACAAGACATGTAGACACAGAGAAAACGACAGAGTGTATGTCCCAATAGTAATGGTAGAAAGATTTAAGGTATATATACACAATCATATGACATAGTCACAAAAAGAAAGACCGAATGAAGTGAGACATATTAGCCGAGGTCAAAGTAGGTGGAGTAATCTTGACTAAGTTTACATAAGAAAAACTACCGACTCATTATGAGGTAACACATATACATGGTATCGAAAGAATAGGTAAGTAGACGACTACCTGTAGACCCAACGAAGGTACAGGATCGATAATATTTGTCACGACGCTACTTGTAACCCCATGTACACAGAGAAAGTTAAGACCAAAGGA